>JARYHS010013631.1:182769900-182850897 GCA_031002005.1 Vandiemenella viatica | reverse complement strand
TTCATCGCCTCCCGTTCCTCAATAAGGTCACAGTCAATTTCGCTAATACGCAATGAGAACTTATTCATAAACCTGTGAACGAATGAGATAAGAGTCCTCGTGAGTTTTCTCACTTCTTATGTACAACGGGTGATCAAATGAAAAGGTACGAAACGACGTAAAAACGTAACAGTTAAATATTTGCATATTCCGCCATGGGAGAACGTAGCGAGACATCTCGGGATGCGATTGGAGTCTCTGACTCGGATCGGAGCATGCGCGGGGCGCCCGCATGCGCAGTAGAGAGCAGAGGCTCTTACCTTTTTTTTTAACTGCTTTACGTCTCTCAACAGCGAGGTTTTTAGAGACGGGAAACGATGGGGGCAAGGAATTCGGCCATGGCCTTTTTAAGGAAGCATCCCGGCATTTACCTGGAGTGATCTGGGAAACCATGGAAAACCCAAATCTGGATGCCCGGATGGGGATTCAAACCGCCGTCCTCCCGAATGAGAGGCTCTTATCAAAAGCGGCGTTCAAATGATGCGGCAGTCCGTATGAGGACACGATGGCGTACAGGTGGGGGATGTGTACCGTGAGACACTCCGACGCCTACGCAGGTCCATCAAGAACAAAAGACCGGGGCTGCTCACGGAGGGTGTGGTTCTGCTCCATGATAACGCGCGTCCACACGTCTCCAGAGTCACACACATGGAACTGCCCAAGTTCAAGTGGGAGACGTTGGACCATCCGCCCTACAGTCCGGACATGTCGCCCTGCGATTTCCATGTGTTTGGTCCACTGAAGAAACACCTGAAAGGGAAGCGCTTCAACTCGGACGACGTACTCAAGGACGCTGTGAAGGACTGGGTCTCGTCACGGCCACAGGAATTCTGGGAACAAGGAATCCTGCGGCTTGTTCATCAGTGGGATCGTTGTGCTCAGGCCTATGGTGTATATTTTGAATAAAGTCTACATTTGTACCCACCGTGTCGTTTCGTACCTTTTCATTTTATCACCCCTTGTACGATACAAATTTATCTAGGTTGCAAAAACGTACATTGTTCCGTGAATAATAAAGTTCGAATCAATTTTGTATGAACAATCAACTTCCATTGTTTATGTGTCGCAATAAAGTAACTGTTACAGTAGATACTAAACCATTACAATATGTTTGAGGGTAACGAGCTGAACCGAAAGTTGGAGGTCTCGAGATCGTGCAGGTATTCTCCCGCTTAATAACAGAGACAGAAATCTCTGGGATTAAAGCGGACATCTTTACGTGCGAGGACCTATGCAGTGGGAGCATTATCCAAATTTGCTAGCTAACGTGCGCCGTGTTTCTTGGAGCTGTCAGGGCGAAATAAATGTCGCGGGGAATTAATTTCCTGGCATGCCGTGTTCACGCCGCAGTATTTCACGAGGCGTCGACGCTCGACGGGGATAAATCTCGAATAAGAGCAACTCCCCAAAACACTGAGTCACATCGCAGCTACTCAAATTTTGCCAAGTTTGACAGTAACAGATTTTCGCTTCCTCGCTGCACCACCATACTAAACGAATAGTATTTCAAAGTGAATATTTTAGCAATGTTTTTGTCTACCACGGCACGAAGGATACGGTACTATTTTCGATTTCTCTGTACCTGCTATAGCTCTAACAATTTCTTCGAAAGATACAACGGCTCGAAACGATTAAATTATGCAATGTTGTTGCAGGCCATGTTTACGCAGTTGCTTAATTAATTGTCAGTTGAAAGACAACGCCAATGCAACTGTTTAATTTATTTATTGCTTTGTCGTACGCGTTTCACCTCTCATCGAGGCATCATCAGCGACGAATCTGCGTTACAGTTTTTATATACAGTTTTATACACATTCCTATGTTTTACTTGTATCATATTTACAATATTGTGTTTTGGATAAGAAAACGGAAATGCGCAGCTGCATACCATAATAACAAATGTAAATACTAAGTAAATATCAGTTATAAAAATATCTCATGTTAACAATTAAATAATAATAGCATAAAAATGTATATAAAACTGTATATAAAAACTGTAACGCAGATTCGTCGCTGATGATGCCTCGATGAGAGGTGAAACGCGTACGACGCAGCAATAAATAAACTAAACAGTTGCATTGGCGTTATCTTTCAACTGATGATTAAATTATGGTTTCTGTTTTAGTTTTAACATCCTTGTTTACTCTCTTTAATACCGTAACTTCTTTGATAGAACAGCACCTATTTTAAAAAATTTAAGTTACGTACTGTTAATTATCGCAAGTAGGCCTACATGTAAAAATAATTACTTAACCTTCGGTTCCGTAGTTAATGGATTCTAAGGTAACTTATGTCAAGTTTGCCTTAAAATTTCACATTCAGCCTTTTAACATACAGATTTTAGGCGTGATTAGAATGCTATTTGTATGAAATACTTAAAAGCCATTATTTGTAGCTTATCCAATATTTCTCAGGTACAGTCGCTGTTAAAATACTTATGCTGAATTTAGTCCGCTTGGTAAATACAGTACACTGACAATCTCTATTTAAAATAAAGTTGTTTTCCATTAAGACGTACGTGTTCGTGACGTTCTCAAGGTGACGTAAAATTCACAAAGTGGTAAATGCTGTCGGTTGAGCACTCTCCTTTGCCTCTGAAGTTTATCAGCCACAGTAGAAAAGAGAGTCATACTCATTAGTGCCATTAGTAGCAAGAACACAAGTGACCTGAATTTTAATCAGTCGGGAGGTCTCGTATTCGATCCCACGAAGGCTGTTCACCGGATCTGATGAGTAACAGTTCGGACCTGGAAATTGGTAAGACGAGTATTCGATATACAATACTAAACATTTCAATCAGTTATCAACATCAGTTTGTCACGATTCATGCTAGTAAAATAACCAGAAATCGCATAGTTCCGATAAAACTGCTAATTTTAGCCATCGCCATGTCAACTACTTTCTAATTTTTCTGGTTATGTGAATTTGTACTCTGCGCGTGATTAATGTTAATAGCTTAAAAGAGAGAATTTACCGTAGAGATACTTCGGTTAGGAGTCGCTACATATTACACAATACTGTCCTGGTTGCAGGTGTTCTCAGCCAGTCGTATTCAAACAGGCAGACAAAAACATGGGGCGCACTGCGCTGTTAGCTTCATAGAATAACCTAAAAATAATTCTGTATATATCTTCTCAAATAACTGTTTTCGTATTGTTTAAACCTGGCAATCCTACCGACATCCAACGGGAATGTTAGTACGCAAAGCTGACAATTCAGTGAATCACATGCCTGCAATTACTTGCGAATTAATATCGCATCAAGGAAAGTTGCTGCCTATGCATCAATTGGCAACTGAAACTCGGCTCACGGTTTGTATTCACAGGGGTTATATCCAGCGTGTGAACGAGGTAACATCACAGAGGCTGAAAACCGATAAATGTGGTGACATTACGGTCTTGGCTACACAGTTGCGTTGAGTGTTCCAACCCCACTAGGGCTCAGCAAAAAGATGATTTGTTTTGAGCCCGGAAGCCGTTAATAATCATCTGTTATCTTATAAGTGTAAGGTGGAAGGGGTGAAGTTGGAGACCATTAATCACTAGTCGACACAAAGGGGTGCAAATCTACCTACCCTCCTCGAGCTACATCCAGGGTGATTCTATAGAGGTAGAACGACTGGACTACCAGACTTTCGACAATATCTGAACACCTGGCAAATTTAAAACGCACATCGAGCCAGGTGGATGAGTGGTTAACGTTCTGGCCTCGCATTCGGGAGGACGTCGGTTCGAATTCCCGTCAGGGCACCCCGATTTGGGTTTTCCCAAATCACTCCAGGCGAATACCGGGATGCTTTCTAAAAAAGGGCCATAGCGAATTCCTTCCCGTTCCTTGTCCCACCCCGCCTCTAATGACTTCGACTTGGCGTAGAGCCACAAGTTAAAAAACAACTGAAAACATTCTTCTAGTACATAGGCAAAATAAACTATTTATATAGGAGACTTCAATTTACAGTAGGCGTATTACAATAGGCAAATGACCACAACAATAGCGGTGTTTCAAAGCTACTTGAATTGATCGAAGAAACAAAACTCCACTTACAAAATTTGATGAAAAAGACCTTTAAATCAAGAGATACAAGATCTGATGTTCTGTGTGATGTGATAATACTGGTGACCCTGTCCCAGTTACATGGAGAGTTCCAAGAGGTCATGAAGAGACTGGCATTGAGATTTCCATGATTCGGTCAGTTCCAAAGCATAGATGGAACTCTGAAAGCGAAAAGTTAAATAAATTGTTTGCTCATGTTGGAAAATTTACGAGATAGCAACTTAACATCACTGTTTCGTCGGCGCACTGGTTTCAACAGCAAAAAATCACACCTGAAGAGCTGTAAGAAACAGTTGTATCCCGGACTGCGATGAAAACTGCAATAAACTCTAAAAAACCTAACCCGGAAATAAGTGGGAGGAGTTTGCAGATGAGCTGCTTCAAAGTTTAGATAATGTTAGGCAGGTGCAACACAGTACAAAACGTAAATTTTAAACATTCTAGAAGAAAAGATTGGGACTTTCTTAGGGGAACTCCATTAATTATGTGACTCAAAAGAAAGGGGGTGGAGGGAGATCCGGCAAAATCACAACAAAAAAGTCTTCAAAATTACGAAGTCAATATCACGGTAGGAATTTGGGAGGAGGGGGGGGGGAGGGGAGAGAGGGATGGGTCCCACCAGATCTCACCAAACGGGAGGGTCGAAATTTATGAAAAAACCTCACTTAATTAATGGACGCCATCTTAGGAAATTAGGTAGCTCTACAGTACCCAAAAACTCGAGTACGGTTTATAATGTCCTGTAGGGGATATTATTTTTTTTTTGTCTACCACCGCTATCCACTTATCGGAGCGAGAAGTCTTGAACTGGTGAAGTAACAGATGAACCAGGGAATTTACTGCCGATGATAACGGCGTCTGAGTAAGAGATAGTCTGTGCAGGACGGAATAAGAAATTTACTAGACACTCGGAAAAATGTGGGCGAACGGAGAGGGCAAAAATAACAAGTCTGCTGAAACGTGGTATGAACTCCGGAATGTTTTATTTTTGTTTTTTTTTTTCTGAGAGAGACCAGTAAGAGACGAGGGACGACTCGCTTTCGACGGTGATTGGCGGAAACTGTGGAGGGGAGAGGGAGATTCTTGCTCAAGAGAGCTCTACTGCCCCACTGGGAAGGCCGAAACACGTCGCTGCCTGCGCCAGCCAACAGGAGACGCTATGCGGGCCGGCCTACTGCATACGCACGCCCACAACCACTACGTTCGGAAAGTGACACTTGCAACATAGTTCAGCACGGTGAATCGCTCCGAGATACTTCTCATGCTCCACATTTCACTGTGTAATAGTATTAACAAGACTACATAAGACTGTAATTAAAGTTAAATGTTTTACTGTGAAACCTATTTTCAGTTACCGTCCACCCTTATGTTATTGGATTCATTAGAACTGGAAGTCGGAACTTGTATCAACTTTTGATCACATTTTGGATTCGACAGGTGCTTCTCTTTAAGACAGAAAACACTAGAGAACCCAGCGCCCCCCCCTCCCTCCCCCTGTTTACTTCAAATCACGGATGCACCAGATAACGTCTGATTAAACCTGGCATACCACTACAAACCAAGGTAGACTCCACATGAAACAGAAAACCACTTAGTAAACATATGTAAACAGAAATGTGATAAAAATCACTCAAGAAGGATAAAAACGAGACCACTAAAATGACGAGTGTGTCCTAAAACGTCAGACTTATTAGCACCCCTTACACATGAAAAGATAAACGCAGCTCTTAAAACAATAAAAAGCGTAAAGCCCCCTCGTTTCCATGGTATGCACAATGAATTTCTCGTACACGCTGGCACTTACACTAAAAGGTGACTTGCAAAATTTTTCACCAACGCCGTCGAAATACCAAGCCTTCTTCGAGAATTTAATCAAAAGAAATTAATTGGAATTCTAAAACCTAGGAAGCCCTACGACCGAGCTGAGACCTACCGTTCTATAGCCCTCTTTAGCGTCTGCTATTAATTGCTACTATGTCTCCTGCAGCAAAGGAGCCAAGCTTTCTATTAAATAAGCTGGCTTTATGTAATACAGGCTATGAAGACCACATTCTCGCCCTAACCACGGATATTGAAGCTGGTTTCTAAAATTAGTTTAAACACTAATACCGTATTTTTAGACTTAACAGCAGCCTATGGCGGTCTAAACACGAGTGTGTGTGTGTAGGTATGTATGTATGTTGCTCGTTTGGGCCAACTAGCACCACGTTAAGCCTTTGTGTAGCTTGAATTTTGCTGTAGATGTATACACATCGTGTTACAACTAGGATTGTTAGCCCCAGGGTGGACCTACAGTTTAACGTGAAATCCGAATCAGGAGTAATTTAAAAGTTATAGAAAATTATTAATTGTAAAAAGGTAATACATTCCACAAGTAATATGTTGAGTAATCGTCCATTTCCGGTCATATTGGGAGATATAGAAGCACTAGGATTATAAACAATGGGTTACAACAGGGTTTTATCCGAGCATTTCAATATTTAATACTTGTATCTTCGACATCCGTTATACATCCAAAGAAAATATGATTGTGCAGATGATCTTGTAATGATAATGATAAATTCGCTTGGCATTATTGGCTGGGATATCCTCTAAGGATTCGGCCACGTGATTGACATAGCTCCGATTTCCCGCGCATGTGCCTCTCTTGTGGCTAAGTAGCCTAATTTGGTAATCTTAGCGGGTATAAGCGAACAACCGTTTAAGGCGAATCCGACCCAAGGAAGCGTTCTGGCATACTTCACATTACATAGGAGAAAGTGGATTAAAGTCTCTGAAAATCCTCGCCGAGACAGGGATTCGAACCGAGGACCTTTCCACCTCGAGTCAGACGCCTTAATCACTAAGCCAATAGATCGCTGATCTTGTAATCGTTATACAGAACTCAGTCTTTAGTAACTTAGGAGAGATTTGGCGATTCTTAGCACCTATTAAAAATTGCGATTTACTGTATATTAAGTGTAGCTAAAACAGAATTGTGACGTTTCCACCTAAATAATCGACAGGCCCACAGAAAATATGTCTTTACAAACGTATCTATCCTACCTTACAATCCAACTTCAAAGTAGTTGGGAGTAAAATTTAACAAAACACCAATCTCCTATTGCTTTGGCGAAACTTTTCTTCTGGTCCAGGCCGCATTTCGATCTAACCACCTCACTTTTTAGACAGTATATCTCGAGAACTAAGCGAGATATCTAAAAATTTAATTCCTCATTATCGATTTATATAGTCGAGTTACATAAGGATCAATCATCAAATTGCGGCGCCGCGGATCGTAGAATCTACATATCATATAATGGGGTAATCTTACAAGTTCCCATAAAACCATGTTGTATTCCAACAAACCCAAGTTGTGAATTTGATAATAAATTATTTTTGTTTACTAACCTTCTGCACATAATTATCTATGGTATTTTTTAAATCCCTTTTCAATGTTGTGAACCTGAACTTCTTTCCTCGGCAAACATTTCCAAAACTCGTTCATTTCGTACTTTGTCCACTTAATTTTCAGCATTCTTCTGTAGCACCACATTTCAAATGCTTCAAGTTTCTTTCTTTCTGGTTCTTGTTTCGCTACCATAGAGTGCTGTGCTCCACACATAAACTTTTAAAAAGATCTCTCTAAATCCTAGATCAATATTTGAAACTAAAAGAATTCTCCTTTTCATGAAAGCTCTATTTACTAGCTCTATTCTGCTTTTAACATTATTCCTGTTTCGGCCATTAGTTGTAATTTTACTTCCTTAGTAGCAGAATTCAATTACTGCTTCTATCGCATCCGACCATATTTTTATATTTAAACCACTATTACTGCTATCATTTTACTACAATTAGCCACTTTTGTCTTGTTTTGGTTTAATTTAGTCCAAAATCTTCCTTCAGTACTTTATTCATGTCAGTTACTTCTCAATATACTCAGTCTGTTTTGCTAACAGGACAATATCATCAGCAAATAGTTGAATACTGATTTTTTCTCCTTGAACACTCATGCCTCATTCAAAATTTCCTTTTACTTCCTTCATCGCTTCCTGTACATACAAATTTAACATTAATGGAGATAAGCTACAACCTTGTTTCACACCATTTTCAGCTGATTCATGTCTCCCACGATTCTCTGCTTTTGTTATAGCCACTTCATTCTTATATACATTATTAAGTATTCTATCTCGATATTTTAGACCCGACTTCTTTAAAATTTTGAACATCTTGTCCCACTTAACATTATCAAAACCTTTTTCTAAACTAATAAATGCCATAAAAATATGTTTTTCTTGATTCGCCCTTCAAGCATTAACCTTAAAGCCAAAATTGCTTCTCTTGTACCGCATTTTTTCCCTAAACTCAAACTGATGTTCTCCTATTATGCAAGGGCTACATGCAAGATATTTCAGACGAATTGGACAAGGGAAGTCAAGTTGATAGTGTAGCACTAGATCTTTCTAAAGCATCTGACAGATTGAGCAATAAAGTGATATTAAATAAATTGGCAACCACTGGAGTGGATGAAGTGACTTTCTCGGTAGAGGAATTCTTAAACGGCAGAAAGCAAAGCGTCAAAGTTGGAAATGCAGTATAGAAAAAGTTGGAAGTGAATATGGGAGTGCTACAAGATAGTGTATAGTGACCACTGCCATTCATTGGTTTAATGTATGACTGTGTAGGTGGTTTACAGTCAGAATTTAGGTTATTTGCAGATGGCATATAATAGGATCAAAATGAAAGAAGACTGAACAGCTACAGGGTGACCTGGATAGAATACCCAACTGGGTAAATCAACATGAAATTAAGATAAATGCCAAGAAGTATTAGCTAAATGAGGTAAACAGATAAAAAAAACTGAAGGCTGTTTATGATAAGGTGAGGACAGAATGGCTTGTTGAAGACTTGGAGGGTAAATACTTATCTTTCAATAACGTTTGATAATTAACTCAACCGAGCAGGACACATTGGGCTGGTAGAAGGAAAAGGTTGAAAAAATCCTTCTTTTACTGGAGAAGGCGATAAGATGATGTTGCAGAGACTTTAAGGAAGTGGATTACAAAACTTTGGTCAGACAATTGCTTGAATATGGTAGTGTCGTTTGGAACCACATTTTTGGTATCAAATACGGGGGTTGGGAGGTGTGCAAAGGATTGCAGCTAGATTTGTTTGTGGAAATTACCGCAGAACCTACTCAGTAACTGATAGGATATAGGAGATCGATTGGGAGTCATTGAAAAACAGGAAGATGAAGATTGACCAAGGCATTTGTTGGTGATGAGGCTTGGAAGGATATTGGCCATAGAATTAGGAGTAGTGTATGGAAGCGAAAAGATGATCATGGCCACAAGCTGGCACTCGATTTTATGTATAAGGGAGTGGGAAAATTTTCTTTTGTGGGCAAGAGTGACAGGGATTGGAATAAGTTACCAAGGGAAGTGATGAATAATTTACCAAAAACGCTGAAGGAATTGAACATTAAAACTCGAAAATCGTAAAACTAGGTGGGGGAGAAATTTATCACAAAAAGTATATGAGATTATAATAATAATAAGAAAAGTTTAATTAAATGACTAGGTACTTTGGCACCGGAGCGGGCACTCCATTGCGGTTCAACTGATTTCAACATTACACTTGTAAATTGCAAGAAATTGCGAAATTGCCTTTCAGTCGGTATATATAACATATCGAAGAATAAAATTTGCTGATATATTGATATATAAAATTTTGAATTAACATTATAATTTTCATGAAATCGTTATGAGATTATACAGGGTGTTTCAAATTGAATATCGGTATTTTAAGGCTTTGCAGAATTTTTAGTAGGCCATCACTGCAAATTAAGGAAGAATTTTCGGATAATTATTTTCTGAAACAAAGAGAGGAAATAGATTTTACGGTTTTTCCCCCTAAGGCAGTAAAATCATGGAATAATAATAATAAAAAACGATTTTCATAGTTGAATGGTTGACAGTTTTCACATGAAACACTCCACGAAACGCGACAGTTATTTATACCTCCTCGATTTTTACAATTTTTTTGCTATAATCGTATTTGATATAGTAAGAACTAAAACAGAGAACTCATGCGTATTTACAAACTTATAGAGTTCAGAAGTTATGAGAATGGAAATGGAAAAAAGTGAGATTCTTTCAGTAAGTGATTAATTTGGATGGTTCGGAACCCTAAAAAATAAGTAAAGGAACATAAGTTTTTTTTTCTCTTTCAATGATCGACGTTTAACTGAAGCAAATAATTCACACTAGAATAACTTTTACCATCTCCATTAAAATAATAATAGTATTAAAAAAACGGACTCCCCTCCCCAAAGCTCCAGACATACAACTCAGTCTCACACTTCATTTACGTAACACTGAAAGGATCAAAACAACAATGTTTGTTTCATTGAAAGCATGCAAAGCTTTCATACAGGGAATAATTGCATTTTAGCAACGCGATTTTCTTATCCTTCAAGCAGCTGGGATTTCTATCTCTTCACGTGTCTTAGTCCTCCCATAAAGCTTATCTCGAAAACATGTTGGCCTAGAGATTATCTTTGCCGTAGCTAGTTTACTAAGCTACACGTCCTCAAGCAAAACAGGATTCTGGTCTGTGTGGCCAGCTCCTGATACGAGAAGCCACAGTACACCGAGAGGAATAATGCAGACAGCACTCAACTTCACTTAGCTACCTTCAACCCAGGAGCGGTCTGGTAGAAAAGAGTTTAAGGTGCTTGCGAGGAATATTTAAGAGCATCACCAGTACGATCAGTGTTTCGGATTCCAAGTTGAACTGTATGTCCAGCTACGATAGAGATGGATTGCAAATCGAACTCTTGTTACCAGGTAGCCTTTACCAGTAGGTTTAAATGGTTAGCTTAAAGCATGACAGAGGATTGATATGCGGCAAATTTAAACTATCATCTGATGATTAAAACTCGCCCGAAATTAATGCAATAATAATTGTTATTATTGATATTTCCAGAAGCTCTTCAACTATCCCATGAATGTGTATAAATTAACATTGTGGGACCAATTTCAGTTTCGATCTGGTTGCATCGCTACTATAAATGATCAAAACTTAACCGTTTTTGATTAATCAAATCCGTTTGATGCATTTATAACGTTAAGCATCCATTTTTCTGGAGCTTCATTCTGACACCCACAGGTTTGTAGGCTGCATTCACATTCTAAACGTTTATATTATTTTCTAGGAGCATTTAACGCCTTTAATAGGAACAAATAATGATATAAAATGACACAAAACAGAAATAAGAATGATAAGATGTACATTAACTACTTCAACACTAGGGACCCGTACAACAAATTTAGAGATTTTTCGACTATATTGTATGACTTTCTCGGAAACCACTCCGCCTCATAAAAAACTAAGAATGGCATCGAGAAACCCATAGGAAAACTATGTACTTTTATTTTTAGTTACGATCTCACACATCAATGAAAACTGTTTTTGGGCACCAGCTGCCGTGCTTTCTGTAGACCCCTTTGCAGTAGTGATCTCATTAACGGGTAACCCTCTCATGGACTATTTCTTGCACTATGTTTAACGCCCTTTTTTCGGTAAACAGGGGGGGGGGAGGGGGAACATACTTGAAGAAGCCGTTCGTTCTTTACCTGAAATAAACGTGTCACAAATTTTAAAGTATCACACATCATTTCACTTCATTGCAGTTAGGAACTTTATATCCTTCTTCTGTATTAAATGGGCGCTAATGACAGCATCGGAGACGATATTCAGGATCATCATAGTACTGCAGTATCCTCTCCCATTTCCTCACAGTTCCACTTTCATTCTCGCCTGCCAGTTGCCCGCTTCCAATGTGTCTTCATCTTATGCGCTATCCTAGATCAGAATCTTCTATGACCAGTCGACGAAAAGTGCTAAAGTGTGAGCTATACGCAGTCTGTAAGGTGTAGGGAGGACACCATGGAAGGTGTTGTATCACCATATTCTTGGAAATTAACTAGGGTAGATCCACTCATCTTCCGCGATGTGATTACAGGTCGTGTTGGGACGCATGTGTGAGTGTCTGTTGCGGATGAAAAATGAAGGAAACCTGCTACTGGCCGATTCAGGCATACTCTTCGGAAAGACATCAAATGGTATGACGAATCACCATTAGATTGTCGTTTTCTTTCACCTCAAACGCACTGCGGAGAGGGTTAAGTTTTAACTCCTGTGCATACAATCTACTGATTAGAAATCGTACCACCTCTCTCATTCTGATAGAAGAGTCCAGAATTACAAAGACGAAGGTGAGTTATAGCGGCCGGGAAAGACGTCTGGCGTCAGAGGCAAGGATTATTATTATTATTATATTATTTTTACTTATGGCTTTACGCCTCGTCGATGTCATTAGAGGTGGAAGGGGATTGAGGACAAGACACGGGGAGAAATTCGGCCATGGCCTTTTTAAGGAAGCGTCCTAGCATTCGCTTGGAGTGATTTGGGGAAACCATGAAAAACCCAAACCTGGATGCCCGGACGGAGATTCGAACCCGCGTCCTCCCGAATGCGTGGCCAGACCGTTACCGCTCACCCAGGCAAGGATTAATGGTGGATATGGTGTGGTGTGTGCTGGCTCGCATGGTTGGGGCTATTATCGCCAGATGTATACAGAAAATGTAGCAAGTAGACAGTCAATCATGGTCGTGTTGTGTACTGGAAGACGCTCTAGTGAGATAATTTCAAATAAGAGAGTATCATTTTAAATAACGTTTCGTTTCACATGTCTGGAACAATCTTCATGGAAGCTGAAGACCACCTTAGGGCTATTGGCTCTAACGATTTCCTGAGGAAAAAAAATTGGTAGATCATCCTAACAAAGTCGAACTTGAAGAGCAGCGACAGAGGAGCGAGGGCATCGTTCGCCTGCCGACATTGAATAACAAATACTAGTGGCAATGGCCTAGCATCATTTGCAGTCGAGGTGATTAAATTCTTGTTTCTTTTTGAGATACCTATTGCTCCATTATCAAGGCAATCTGGTCGAGTAAGATCTAGTGTAGGGTCCTGTTTCAGCAGTATTTAATAATATAGGGAGTGGTTCCAAGGCGTAACCAGAAGACCTCGCGGACATGGGAATATTTTGACATCCAGAACATTGCATTATTGGTTTCGGCGATTAAAATCCTGTCAACGCACCTGGACGATGAATCTTGTCTAATAATAGTTTTTCATGTCTCTAGATACTTTTATTCAAATGAGCTAGTGTCCGGACAGAACAATATCATCAAGGACTGAAATTCTTCCAATTAAATGATTGTTATTGTTTTTATAATATTTAAATACTTTCATACAGGAAACGGTACCCACATAAATGTTCAATATTGCATTAGTTTTTACATAGTGTTATAGTGTATAAAAGTGGTGAAAATTTAATAGTTTCTTCATTGAATAATTTTCGTTTGGGATATGACTTAATAAATGTTTATTTATAGCTCTATTGCTAATTCATTTGATCAGTTCAAAACATATCCCATAATCCCGAAAAAATTTCTATGTTAAGGTGCAATAACTATGATGAAAGAAGCTGATATTTAATAAATAAAAAGTAAAGTAAACTAACTAATTACAAGAATAAATTTCAAACATGAAGCCCGGTGAGGCGAAAACATTACAGACTCCAATGTCGCAATAAACCCAAAATTAATCATTAAAACGGTTTATGGAGGAAAGCTAGCTCATGTAGGAAAGTAAATTATGTTACCTACGCAAGGTGAAAGTACTTATTTTAGGCCCCAAACAAGGCTAATATGGACGTAATGAAGGGAATTATTCCCTTATATCAGTGATGTCAAAGATACGGCCCGCGATCGCAATGTGACAGAAAGAAGAATCATGTTTCTTAGAGCTTTTAGACTTCACTCGATTCCTCTACATTCAGTACATTTTTAAAAAAATTTGCATCTGGCCCGCCTACACATTCTAAATTTAATATACGGCCCACTGCAAAATTGAGTTTGACACCTATGCCTTACATGATAGTGACGTGGAATTACTGCAACTTGCACGTAACAAACTAGAATATTCTTACGAAACACTACGATCTGAAAGTTGTAACTCACTCATCACTTCAGCAGAAAAAGTTGTAGCCGCAGCAGCCTTTAGTCATTATCTCCAGATCTTATGTCGGTCTTAATGTTTTTGGATGGTGCTAGGAGTTTAAATACCGGTGGTAAACACTATCCTGACTGCTCGCCCAAGAGGCCTGCCCTCTGAATCCCAAGACCATTATCGGCGGTCGTCAGATCCACAGCGCAATCAACAGGTAGAGCTGGCAGGTCCCACGGGGTCCTCGAGACTACAACACTGATAGACCAGCTGAACTTTGACCTCAGTTGCCAATCGTGTTCCCTTTGTGCGTGGTGCGTACAGCAATCACTAGTTTTGATGGCATGTGCACGATCTCTACAACATCAAAAAACTAACGTCCAGCCCCAGTAAATGCAAATTCTTACATTATTCATGTAATCCTTATTTCACTAAAACCTATTATAAAAAATGTTGAGATAACCATCTTCTGACAAAAAGCAAGACATTTGGTCCTTGGACCACCCAAATTACACTTCTGCTCAGCATTCATGTATATTTCCGTTACGTTTTTAAAATAAGAACAGCATTTTAAGCAAGAAGAGGAGAGGTCGGCGAAGGATGAAAATGATGGATGATATAATGATAAACGGGAGATATATAGAAACTAAAAGAATGGCGGAACAGAGGGAGGCGTGGAGGGCTGTCACTGTGCGTGGACCTGCTGTATTGCAGAGAACCCTTGATGATGATCCACTATATAATTTCCTTAACTCACTCACCTCGATAGCTATTTGCTGGAGAACGGTGACGTCGCGCGCCAGCAGTCGCTCGAAAATTAACAGCTATCAGAGATTTCATTACAAAAAATACGAGGTTATGTCTACAATTTAATAGCTAAACAACTGCTACAAAATTAATTGTCATAATACATTCAATAAGTTGCTTTTCGTAGTATTTCATAGTAAAAAAAAATATTGATAAACTTTAGTGCTGTAAAAACGTGGAACTGCTTTTCATTAACATGTGTCCAATGAAAGCAACATAAATAAAACCTTTATTTAAAGTTAAATTACTGATGGCCTTTGCTATAATCACGAATGCCAATTGTCATTTCGGTCTGGGCTAAAGTTAACTTCAGTTAAAACTTTCGCTAATGTTTCTGTTTGACCAAAATTTGTACATTACGGTTTATTTGATTTTTGTGTGTTTTACGGACCACTTTCGTTAATGGTCTTTATTCATGTTCGCTGTACGTGAGTTATGAGGTTTAAAAGGACATCAGATCAAATATGCTACCGAATCTAATATTTTGGGAATTCATTTCTTCGCAGTTGCTCAACTATTTAATAACCGGAAATCTGTATTAAGTTCTCTGGCCGTTACACACACTATTACCAAAGATCACATTATGAATGATACGCAGCCTCAATAAAAAAACCAAAGTGATGCTTTCGAAGCAATGGAACAGTCCATTTATATTCAAATTTTGCAAAGTGAACTTTTATGGTCAAATACAAGTTTGTATTTCAGCAAGCTCAAATCTACCAACCACGACCTGTGAAACGATAGCGCGATCGTCTCTGTCAGTGCTTAATACGTATATGAAAATTTCAGAGTTCTTCAAGTTCAAGAAATTTTATTCACCGTAACGGTGAATTACAGGTCGAGTTTGTATTTGGACATATCACGTCAAATTGTCCTAATATTTGACATTAAAAACTGGGAAAGGGGGAAAAGGGTGCGCAGAGGGAAAAGGGGAAAGAGAAAGGGCGGATAGAGAGGAAAAGGTGGATAGAGGGGAAACAGGGGAGAAACAAGGGGAAATAAAGGGAAAGAGGGGGGAAGAGGGGAAAGAGGGTGGAAAGAGGGTAGAAAGAGGGAGAAAGAGGGTAGAAAGAGGGTAGAAAGCGGGGGAAAGAGTATGAAAGAGAGTGAAAGGAAGGGGAAAGGAGGGGGAAAGTAAGGGAGCAAGAGTGAAAAAGTGGGAAAAATGGAGAAAAGTGGGAAAAGAGGGGGTGAAGAGGGAAAAGAGGGGGTGAAGAGGGAAAAGAGGGTGTGAAGAGGGAAAAGAGAGGGTGAAGAGGGAAAAGAGGGTGTGAAGAGGGAAAAGAGGGTGTGAAGAGGGAAAACAGGGGGAGAAGAGGAAAAGAGGGGGTGAAGAGGGATAAGAAGGGATGAAGAGGGGAAAAGAGGGGGTGAAGAGGGAAAAGAGAGGGAAGAGGGAAAAGAGGGGGAAGAGGGAAATGGCGGCGGGAAGGAGGGAGAGAAAAGACGGGAGGAGGGAGTAAAGAAGAGGGTGCGGAGGGAGAAAAGACGTGGGGGAAAGGGACAAAAGACAAGGGGAGGGAGAAAAGACGGTGGGAGGGAGAAAAGATCGTGGGGGGAGGGAGAAAAGACGTGGAGGGAGGGAGAAAAGAGGGGGGAGGGACAAAAGACAAGGGAGGGAGAAAAGACGGGGAGGGAGAAAAGACGGGGAGGGAGAAAAGACGGGGTAGAGGAGAAAAGACGAGTGGTAGGGAACGGAGGAAAGACGGGGGAGGGACAAAAGACAAGGGGAGGGAGAAAAGACGGGGGGGGGGACAAAAGACAAGGGGAGGGAGAAAAGCCGGGGGAGGGAGAAAAGACGGGGAGGGAGAAAAGACGGGGAGGGAGAAAAGACGGGGAGGGAGAAAAGACGGGGAGGGAGAAAAGAAGGGGAGGGAGAAAAGAAGGGGAGGGAGAAAAGACGGGAAGGGAGAAAAGACGGGAAGAGAGAAAAGACGGGGGGGAAGGAGAAAGGACGGGGGGAGGGAGAAAAGACGGAGGGACAAAAGACGGGGGGAGGGAGAAAAGACGGAGGAAGGGAGGGACAAAAGAGGGGGGAGGGAGAAAAGACGGAGGGAGGGAGAAAAGACGGGGAGGGAGAAAATACGGGGGAGGGACACAAGACTGGGGAAGGGAAAAAAGACGGGGGAAGGGACAAAAGACGGAGGAAGGGAAAAAAGGGGGTATAAGAGGGAAAGAGGGAGAAAAGAGGGGAGAAATAGGGGAAAGAGGGAGTATGAGGGGGAAGGGGGGAAGCCCGGATAGGAAGGGGAAAAGAGGGGGTTTCGTAACACGAAGCTTCATTTTCAACAGCACAGTTTCAAAACTGCACGCTTAACACCTTTCACTCAAATTTAGAACCATTTTATCTAATCTTACATATGCCGGGACTTCCAATAGTTTCATCACAATCGGTCACCAGAAAATGGCTAATACAATAAACTTTTTGCAAACTTTATAAACTACGCAGGAACGATAGGATTTTAACGACAAACCTATATTCACTAGTTCGTCTTTAAATCTAACCTTTTTTCCTAATGCCGTAGTTTAATGTCGAAATATTTTTTTTTGATTTTGCATAGTTAGTGCCAGGAGTCCATAGCAAAACTAACTGCAGAAGATTTAAAAATACAGTATAACTAATACAGACAAAGATATCTATTACTATACAGCGAGCAAAAATGAGTAAAATTTTATTTTAATTGCCTTGGAACATTTTTCAAACGAACCATATAACGTATTAGTATTTGACATTCGCAGAACGTATTTTGTAACATGCGATTCTAATTCAACAGTAACATAAGGCAAGCCACAAGATGTTATCAAATGATTTTTACTTTTCATTCCATCCTTTGATTAATCGAAGCCTTGACTTGTTTCACACGATACTTTCTCTTATTGGTTTAGCAGTTCGTGTATTGGCATTTTATTACAGTTCTCTTCCCTAGTTTATGATCTAAACCATACACCGATTCTGGTGCCTAGTCATTAGGGTGGGGTGTCAAACAACAGAGGCTAATACAGAATAACAAATTTCAAAGAATTCTTTGACTTCAAATTATTGTTCACTTACCCTCCAACTTCGTCTTAATCAAGAAATGTGTGAATAATGCATCCTCTATTTCAATGTGGCAACAAATCTGCAGAGATATATCAGGTCTATTTCATTTTTCTTATGGCTTTACGTCCAAACAAAGACCAGTTCAACAGTACCAAAAAGAGTCTGGACAAGAAATGAGAAGGAGATCGGTCACAGCTGTTATTGAGGAATCGTCCCGGCACTTGCCCAGAGTGATTTGGAGAAAACTTGGGAAACAGCTCTGACGGAAGAAGCCGAATGGGAGAGGTCCGCGTTTTAACCGTTCACCTATAAGGCTCCCATAGTTTTTATGGTGTCCTTCGACAGAAAAAAAACTGCAGACGAAATCAATAAAAAAAACTCCGGCACCCTAAAATGCAAAATCTTAAGGGATCATACTATCAAATCAGACAAGATTTATACAGGTTGTACAAGAAGATCTTGGCTTTTCCATATAGAACTCGTCTGAACTTCAAGAATTGTTCACAAATTTTATCTTTCGACAGTAAAATGGTTGCTTTTCAGGTAGCGACAGTCTATTAATTCTTGCAATATCCTTGTGATAAGCAATATTAGGCCACACTAATATCTGCGTGGAGTTAAGGGAAAAATAGTGAACTATTGCGTACAATCGATCTATGTCTAAGAGGAAGTCAATATAATGAGTGAAGTTTGATTAATCTTTGAATTCTGTCTTCTAAAGAGTTCAGCGTATCTGACGAGTTGCATCTAGTACTCATCCTTCCTCTTTAAGGTTTAAATATTTCAAGGATCTCCTTCATTTTGGCCAGAAAAACGAATAATTCCTCTTCCACGATTATTCTGTTCATAATTATATGCGGTATATCGATATGCGTTGTAGCTCGTTTTCATATGATCAGAACGAAGACGGTTGTAAAAAAATACATGGCGATCTAGAAAGAATAATTAGTTCATTTAGCCAATGCAATAAAGAGCTTGCTTCTAGGTATAACAAACAGAAAACTAAAAGTTTTGTGTAGCTGAACGCTGGATGGGCAATCTGTTATTGAATGCGTAAAATCTAAATATCTTCAATCATCATTTGTTAAAAACTCGTTGGGGCAGAACACGGTAGAGAAGGGACAGAGGTTTCGCAGACCTGCATTTATTGGATAGGGTAATAATGAAAGTGGGAGAACTGAGCTACAAAACCTTGCTTGTATATGGTAGGGTAGTATGGAACTAGCATTGAATCTCAATTACAGGTACTAGAATGGGTGCAGAGGTGATCAGCAGGAATTTTTTGCTGAAATTGCCGCAGAACATAGTAAATGATTACATAAAGGATCTGCATTGGGAGTCACTGCAAGTGAGTAAAACGTGTGCTAGGTGTGCACAAGGCATTTGTTCGCGATAACTGATTAAGTATTGGAAAAATTGAGTGCTACGCCGAAAAGAAGTGTTTGATTTCAGGCATAAGAAAGTGTAGGCAAGAGTGTCAGGGAATGAAATGATCAAGGTTATTGCGAAACAATTAACCCTCGGTGATACAACAGTAGGAAGCAGAGAGAGTGTCATGGAAGAATATGCCCAATCACAATTACCGTTAATAATAACAGTACAACTGCAATATTTCCCTCATGAAGTAAATATTTTGAAGCAGCTAATAAATCATTTTGGGACCATATTTAGTAAAAACTTTTTTTTTTTTTTACCGTTGTGCCAAGATACATCATACAGTGGATGTAGGTAGGAAAGAATATTTCTTCTCCACCAATCAGCACACGTTACAGAAGATTCCTCGTTCTCTCTACTCAAGGCCACAAGTTGAGGGTAATGTATATTGACGTTAGTTATATTTTTAGCTGAGCTTGTTGAAAGCTGCTTCCGGTTACTTCCGTACACTGTAACGAAGAGGTCCGGTGAATATGACGCCCACTGCAAGCTGTGTATTTCGTAAGCAACATTACAAATATCCAAGCAGACTTTTAGTATTAAACCATTATAATTTAATATAATTGCAATGGAGCACAGGCTCCGGTGGAAATTTCCCTACCTATAATGGACATTGCCGTATCTAGCAGTGTCAATTGAAGTATAAAATATAACAAAGAAAATGAGAAAATTAATTGTTATGAAATCACAGAAATTTTTATGGACGACAAATGATGAAGTAAAATAATTTGCCACTGAAACTGCCAGTTTATGTTACTTTTTGTCACTAGTGTATATTTACAGAAATTTTGTTGCATTTCTTAACTAATGGACACATGCATTATCGGAAATGACGGCAGCTTTTTTGTATGAAGATGCAATAAAGAATAATAATAATAGTACAAAGAATAAGAAATGTAAAATGAAAAAAAATAATAATAATAAAAAATGAGTGGATAAAACTAGTGGAAGTATTTAACGGAGCTTTCTTTCACTTGATTATGTTGGTTGGATGTAACAGGGACATCACTAATCATAAATCGAAGCAGTTAGTACTGAAGCATTCCGTAACTGCCTAAATGGCCTACAAGCAACTCACAAACGAGTTGTAAACACAAATGGAAGGAAAACTCTGTCAGTGTATGATCTTATAGAGAATATTTTTCTGCCGATTTCTATTTAAATGAAATATGACAAAGTGAGATCGAAACATACATTATTCCAATCTTCCGTTGTAAGCACTAAATTCATTTTTGCCAGAGATGCAGCGTGAAGCTAAGAGGTTACCTTTTGAAATATATGCATATGTATTGATGTGTATAACGGTTTAGGCCGCGTATCAGGCTAGTTTTTATCAACATTTTCATTAAAATGTACATTGGTTACACTACATAAAACAAGTATTTAGCAAACATTATAAACATATACTACTACCTGATCGTATAATTAACTCAACAGTTAAAAATAATGCATGGAAATTGTATTTTGTGGTTCCGGACTGTACTTTACTGACGTCGACGCGCATATTTACAGCAGAACAAGAAATGAAGAATGCATATATGTTCAACTTCGGTCCTTATTGGGCAAATGAATCTGTTCCTGTGACTTGAAATGTAAGAGAAAAAATAAGTTAGAGCTCAAAGTGTAATCTATTATCGAATCAACATAATATCCCAAACAATCGAGTCACGCAGACTGATTGCTTAAGTGAGGATACCATAAAGTATAAACTTACGAACGATTCTATTGTTCCACCACTAGTATAAATCCAAATTATTTCAGTGACCATTTTAGTATCAGAGCAACTGGAAGGGATCGAGGAGGAGGGGTCTTCAAAGCAAAGTTAAATTCATTTACATAAGTTGATTCTGACGAACAACGCTTCTGTTTTTACCATTAGTTGTGAATCTTATGGTGGCTACTAGGAGCGGAAATGAACGGCGTTACTTACGTTCTACACGATTATTGTTATTTTATGTATGAATTGTGTAGCTTCCAATGCGAAAATTAGGAACAGTACTAGCATTTACCTAGATAATTACAGAAAACCGTGACCCGTACGACTGGTACGATGTTTGAACCTTTCCCTTCAAACCTTCCTGGTCCACCATGGCGGTGCTTTAATGAGCACGACAAACCCAATTTTCGACTTAATTTCTTCATCGAGAATGACATGAAGTTCTGCCGATCAATTCAAACCTTTCCTCAAACGTCATTTTCCCTGTATGAATGTTATCACCGAGCATAGTGGGCGTTCTAGTCTCGCATTCGGGAGGACGCAGATTCGAAAATCCTCTCCGGCCATTCAAAATTTCAGTGTTCCATGGTTTCCCGAAATCACTCCAGGCGAATGTTACGATGGTTTCTTCATAAGGCTAAGGCCGAATTCTTTCCCGTTCCTTGCCGGCTTGTCCGTAAGATCTTCCGCAGTGAGGAAACGGACAATGGTCCCCAAACCATAGTCTTTTTACAGCTATCGTGTACTAAATTAATGCAGATAATCTAGATATAGAGTAACAAGATTTTCTCTTGGGAAAACGAAGAACAACCGCTGTACGTAATAGGTTGGCACGGCAGGTGGCTAAACGCGTTGAAGGGTCGCTATACTAGACGTTGAAATTAGGAAGGACGCGAGTTAGAGTCCAAATCCCGCCACCGATATGCTGGTTTTTAGGTGGTACAGCGAAATCATCTGGAATAATTAACAAACAAAATATGAAAAACATTACCTTAGCAAAGAACTTACACAATTCATAGATGCCAACTCTCTCTAACCTCATTTAGGATTAATAGATTATCTTTAATACTTAATAGGATTTGCTATTTTCTAAGACTATATTTATGCGGCTTAGGGTTTTATATGAATCATCCTTCGACATGAGGAATATGGGAGAGAATGAGAACCAAAGCATCTGAAATACAGTGCTCTGAAGGTTGTATAAAACTAAATGTATTTTAGATATTAAGGGGGGGGGGGGGGACCTTGTTTCAGGAATGATTGTTGAAAAAAGAAGTGGAGACCAAAGAAATACGGAGATGTTGACAGGATGTTAAGTTGATTTAAAAAGAAAAATCGTTACCTCTTCACATCTCAAATTATCCGGAAATTCTCTTCGTTCCATTGGAAAACTATCATTTCCCAAGATTTGGAAAAATCTAGCATGCAAAACTGGATTATTAGCTTTGAAATAAGATTTGTAACAACTGTCCACTAGTTCAGGTTAAAAACTTAAGAACCTTATATTTTGTCAAACCATGAACAGCCTTCAAGATTGAATAAACAAACATGAAAGAAAATGATTTAAAGGTTTCGAAAGGAAGTATTTACTATGGCAAATTGTACAGTAGGTATATTGATTACCAGTAAGCGCAATCAAAAATTAATTTTCTTTCCCAAATGGAGTCAGTAAAGAACAAAATAAAAGTCGTCTAGCTATATAATTACCATTAGGAAAGCCATCTGAAGAAGAGGTTTTTGAAACTGATGTGGGGTACTTTAAAGCTAGATTAAAGATAGGACAAAGAAAGATCTCTTGAAATCAAATGGGTGTAAAATTAAGAACTATGATGTAAATACCTACGCACAAGAAACGTTAGCAATTTGTCGGAGCCAACCGAAATGTGGCATTCGTTCTTCGCGGCAATTTCTGCAGAAACTTATTGGCAGCAGCACAAAATACATTTATTTATATACTGTAGAAATAATTATGGTCACAAGAATTTTTTGTACAACTAGGTGTAGCCAATAGTTCTTAAAAACTTACCCAACTGACAAAAAAAAGCCAAATGATAAGATATTGCACAAGACTATCATATTTCTCATTTTCAGCAAACCTCCCTCCGCAATCGTAACAAAATCATTACGTATTATATCCAAAAGTACGGAAAATAAAAAATTATATAGGTATTAACTGAGAATATTTCAGAATATTAGATTTAACTATTTGAAACATTTGACATCCTCAATATTGTAAAAGGAAAGTGAAGTTGTGTTAATCGTTCTGAAAATATCTGATAAACGCTAGAACGCTGCGTGGTTGGTATTCTGCGTTGAACTGTAGATATTCTTTCCAGAGTTGGAGGATTACCGGGTTAGGCGACTACTGACCAGGTCCGCGAAGCCACAAGAAATCATTAAGAGAGCCATCTAAATAAGAGATTTGTGAAACTGGTGCTGAGTATTTTAAAGTTCGTTAACGTGGCAATAGTTGGTATGAGTAGGCTGGATCTCAAAATGCCCTATGCTTGTTCCTAAAAGTTTGATTATACTTATGAACACTCTTATTGAACAGTAAATCATGCTTTAAGTAAGGAAAACATAATTATCGAACTATATGAAGGTATTAAACTATCATAAAATCTCGCAGATTGCTTGCTCAATTCCGCAATGACATTCTTTCGAAGCCTCAAGTGCGCTAGTTCTTTAGTGAAATTCGGACAGCAGTTTCTAACCTTATTCACCAAAAAGTCATCCCAGAACGAGCATTACACCGCAAACAACTTCGAAAATTCACTTCAATGTGTCAAGAGTGACGATTGCTGTTAGGGTTTACATTTTTCGAAAGATTTTCATCACAAGTAGACTAATTTTTGATGTGTATTCTCGCAGATAAACTCCTAAAACTAAGAAGTCTAGTACATTGAACACACGGGAAAGGAGAAACAGCTCTGGTGAAGGTGGAAAATAATTTGTCTGCTGGCAACGTTCTCATGATCGTTTTCTGGGATGCTGAACATGTTATGAACTTCAATTTTCTGCTGAACGACAAAACGTCAGTGTTGCAAACTAGTGTGAACTCTTGGCTATTTTAGAAAGGGAATATTGCGGTAACCAGCGTCCTGCTTCCGCACGATAACTATCAACCACCTCACCGTTGTTGCTACTATGCAAGCAAAAGTGGAACTACATTGAACATGTGGACATGTTTTGATCAACCTCAGAAGTCTAGATTTGTCGCCATGTGACTATAATTTGTTTGGACCCCTCAAAAGATTTTAATGGAAAGAAATTTTCCAACGACTAAGACGTGAGTAATTAGCTACGCGCAACTCCAACAAATTTTGTATGAAGGAATCAAATAAATAAATTTAAAAATTGCAAGAGATTGAAAAAGGTGTGTCAGTAATATTAAATACTATGTAGAAATATTGTATTTGTTTTACAATATATTAATCAAATAAAGAATGGTTTTATTTAAAAGAAAGAACAAAACCTTTTTCTTGAGAGTTGATACTTTCATGGCGGTGGTGTGTAAAATTCTTGTCCACAGACAACACTATAGAAAAATTATGAAATACGGAAATATTAAACACTCCACCAATAAATTTCTCAAATTTATCACTGAAACAGAAAATAATCGGCTTTGCTAGCAACGGTTAAGGTAAATAAATTTATTCATCCGGATTACGTTCAAACAGTTAAGATCAGGGCCCGCGCTAGGATTCTCGGGCCCCGGGTAAGCGATCCTAGGCCCCCCCCCCCCCCCAGAAAATATTTTTACTTTACACTTTTTTTTGTAAATTCAGAACATTTTAATTCAAAAATGTTTAAAATTATTGATGCAGATTTTAAAATTTGTGTTTGATTTCTATTTATTTAGGCACCCAGGCCGGCGGGCCCCCCTTTGGTGGCCCGGGCCCCGGGTACTTTTGCCCTGCTTAACCCCCCCTAACGCCAGCCCTGGTTAAGATTTTTAGTTAATAAAATTAAAATTGATCCAATTTACAAAGTACCGTATGTCTAACCACTAAATTTTAATGAAGACAAACAAAATCTTTAGAGATGATTACGTAAATTTTACTGGACATGGTAACGTGGATAAGAGAATCGTACCATAGCCGAAGCCGAGCGTACTCTGTTAACCCTCCATAGCAAACTACCGGGTAACTATCAACTTGATTGGTTTCCAGGCGATTTATGTAATATGGAAGTGTTTACAAGTGAAACCGTTGTGCGGGTGACTGATGTGGCTGTATGTTCAGTGTAGTGTGTTACGTGTATGCAAATAAAAGGAAAGTGTGAGTCAAACGGACCAGACGATTTATGCCTACTCTTCCTAAAGACAACTTACGGACTACTACTTTTAACGTCCAAATCTGACGGACGAATCACCATCAGATTCTTAACTCGGCATACTCTGCGGAATGTATTTGCGATATAGTGCAGGACGACGCAATACCATCCAGTGATTAGGAATCTTGTACTAGAAACTTTCCTAACTGGCAGACTAAATACAGAATACGAACGATTTTACAACCACCGGTTTAAACCGATAAACCTAAATATCATGAAGAAAAAACGGTATAGATGCTGCATGCAAAATTTGATCCGATAATAACGACTTTTTTCTGTGGTGTTCAAGTTTGTGGCACAGCCATCACAGCACAAGCGGAGACCACTTAACTGCGATAGAGCTGATACTTAAGTGGAATTTGCAGTACTTGCTTAAGTTTTGTTTAAGCTGATTTTTACATTAAAGACTTTTAGTGATAACACCTCGATTTATTTCAGTCACAGACTCCTTTATAGATGAAAATTTGGAGACGTCCTGTTGCCTGAAATCAAGAACTGATGATCATAGTCCACTCTTCTTTCTCTCATAATTTTTTGCCCAAAATCCATACAGACATCATCGCCAACGTATGCCTGATTTATACCAGCCTCCCTACATGCCCAGGGTTTTCAAACGATTCAATTAATTGTTATCGAGTGTGTTCTACGGTATTTTCTCCTAACAATTCTAGGTGCCAGCTTTCGCAGTTTTCAAACTTCTATCCATAATATTGATTCCATGATATTCCACCAATCTGACGCAAAGGCATGGATAATTTATAGCACAGTTCCGCTATATCGGCTTATTAACAGTCCAATAAATGCAGAATTTTGAAACCAACTGTGCTT
The DNA here is from genome assembly GCA_031002005.1 of Vandiemenella viatica. Classification (NCBI taxonomy): domain Eukaryota; kingdom Metazoa; phylum Arthropoda; class Insecta; order Orthoptera; family Morabidae; genus Vandiemenella; species Vandiemenella viatica. The sequence goes on along the minus strand of JARYHS010013631.1, from coordinate 182,824,588 downwards.
ATTATCGTTAAGGGATTTCATCGAGGCTTCTGAATCGTATGATTCAACTTCATGGATTTATGGAAAACTAATAACTTTCGGTTCCCTGTATTGCGGCCGAGTATTCAGTAGCTCTATGGAAAATTTGGTAATATCCGACACACTTTAAAATACAGGAGCTGGAGAGGGTGCAAAAAAGAGCTGCTAGATTTGTTTCTGGAAATTATCGCAGAATGCAATCAGTGACGGATATGATAAAAGAGCTGGAATGGGATTCATCGCAAGACAGGAGGAGGATGAGGAGGGTCATGGGAGTGTACAGGGCGTATGCTGGCGATGAGGCAAGGAAAGATGTTGGAGTAGGTATGAAAAGTAGTGCATGGAAGGGGAAAGATGACCATGACCACAAGCTGGCACTCGATTTCAGGCACAAGGGTGTAGGAAGATTCTCTTTTTTGGGTAAGGGTGTCAGGGATTGGAATGAGTTACCAAGAGAAATGATGAATAATTTACCGAAAACTTTGAAAGAATTTAAATATAAAATTTGTAAAGGGTAAAAGTAGGTAGGTGCAGGATAGGGGGAAGATGGGTGTGTAGGGAAATTGCCACCGGAGCCTGTGCTCCATTGCAATTAAATTAAATTAAAAACTCTTTCAACATAACTATATTTTAAACTCTCCACGACAAACAACTTAAAAGAATTTATTTACTTAAGTTGTTACAGTACGATACATTCATATTGGTATATATCTGAAGAAAAACCGCTCAGCTGTAGATACTGCACTGTATTTTGAAATGAATAGAGATGTAGAGATGCAGTTTAAATGTTTCCTTGTTTTGCCAGACTTTACAATAACTATCACGCCCCACCGAAATGCGAACATTCTCCTCTCTAGCAGCGATCGACACTCTTCTTCCAGGAACCCAATTTTATATGTAGCATCAACTAGGTTATATATATATATATACCTTGACTACTTCTCGACCACTTTCATCTCAGGAACGAAAATAACTGACAGTGAGGCATTCCATTATTCCAAATATTTGTCACGTAAAGCTTCTTTCAGTCATGGTCCCATAAATAACAAGAATTGAGAAAGATTGGTAGACGAGTGTAGTCATACCAATGTATCATGTTTAGAATGACAAACTAGTGTAATCCATGGAGTTAGAGGATGTCATACACTTTAATAAACAAGCGACCACAATACTTTCAAGCAGGGTAATTTTTTTTTTTTTTTTTTTTTTTTTTTACTGCCTCAACGGCATTTTGCAGCCCCGTTACTGTTCGTAGCGTTAGCTGCTTATTTCGCTGTTATACTTTAACTGGATGGTAATGGATTCGCTATCTATGCACTTTTGGAGGAAAACAGGTTTTGATCGCAATTTCGACCCATTTCGGTGAACCCTTATGTTATTCTTATTACGAAGAAGGGTAATTAATTGTGAACATCGTGTTATTTATCGTATGTGCACGTCTCTATTACAACCCTAAAACAAATTTTCTCATTTAAAGCAAGTGTAATTCGGCAAAAGTTGATTATCTTCCAGCAATCAAAAAACTTGATAGTATAATTTCAAAGTTCAAGACGGTACCTAGCGGAGATGATTCAGATTATTATGGATCTTCGACAAAAACTATGTAAAATTGTGTTTAATAAGATGGGTACCTATATTTCGACTGAACGTAAAATTTGTGTGCGACAGATTAATTGTAGGCAAAACCATGAAAGTACAGTACATCTGCCAGGTCATAAGCATAACAGCAATTACTCGAAAGAAAAAATTATTTGATTCAAGTTAATAACTTATTCTGAAAGATCTTTCGAATGTTTGCTGTTATGCTTATGACCCGGCAAACGTGCTTTCATGGTTTTGCCTACAGTCGAAATATAAGTACCCATCAGAATACAACTACACTTGGGGAAAACGAAGGTAGGACATAATGAACTAATTCTCTCAAAGGTTACAAATAAAATTAAAACTATTATGGAAACACTATTGCCGTCATATTGTTATCAAAAGTTTCGGAACAGATTCAACTCATTGACAGTTTTCAACTAACTACCTAGCTCGCACTAAGATCTGCATACTGTTACAAGCGAAGCAATTATTAAGTTCAAACAAGTCTGAAAGATTTGACGTCAAGGAATCGCGAGCCTGCTACGAATTGATGGCTACAAAATTCGTGTTTTGATAGTTGGCTACACTGACTGTCATGTCCATTTAAACGGCACCTTTAGAATTCACGCACAATGCTAGTAAACAAAACTAATTGGTTAACAAAGTATCTGCAGAAGAATCAAATGCTAATGCAAATATCGGCTACGGAATTCTGTAACATAACTACTGTATAATACAAAAATATGCAGAGAGATGATCCAATGTTTCTAAAATTTACCAAATTACACACACACTAAATACCTTCGTGTGACACATACTTACCACCAGCAATAAAAAAAAAAAAATATACGAAGATATGAATCAAAAAGGAAAAATCAAATAACAAGTATAAAATATTTTGCGGTTTGCTTACTTTCCAATGATCTCGCAGAGCTCGTACACATCGTCGAATAGTACTTCGTCTTCTGCCATATTTCTAGATACTGGTTCTCGTGTTAATTCTTTTTTCTCCTTGTCAGCTTGTCAACTAAGATTATAGATCACAATGCACAACACTGCAGACGGTAGCCGATTGCTTGCTCAGGCTGCACATACACAGAGCACTGAATTTAACACCACACACGCAGCTGCACGGACATGCCTGGAATTCACGAAAATGGTACAGATCTCCAGGTTCCGAAATTCAGCAACGGGGCGTGTCACTGTGCATACTTACACGACGTCGGTATTACCTCTCATAAGATTCACTTGCTACCACGTTTGCTTCGCTTTCCAATCAGAATTGTTTCTTGATCACAGCTGCAGCATGGCCGAACACACGAGGAAAACACCGGTTTACAGATTCTTCGCTGGTACACCAGAAATCGCGACGCGGATACAGACTTTAAGGTTTGTTCCTAGCCTGTCAAACGCGGACGCGTTGGATACGGCAAACGATCGAACGAGACGGACCACTGAACCTAACCTAAAAACACCGCCACTGAATTAATAGTACGGTAGAATACGGATATTTACGCACGAGTTCATTCACCAGCACACGAACCGCGATCGTTAACGTATCTCACGGACTGATAATAACGCTTAACACCACCCCACGACGTACTGAACCCGATGCACACGCTTGCGCAGCAGAAGGCATACGAACACTAGCTTCTATTGACAGATGACTGGCGCTTGACATGGTTGTTAGAACCGTCAGTTGGTGAGGTGATGAAGCTAGTACAAACTGTTATAACCATCGCAGTGGATTGATAAATGCTGAGGATTGATTACTAGGATAGTAAATTACGTCTACTGTTTTTGACAGTACAGTTTTAAAATTTCTCAGCATATATCCTAAATTACTTCAATAGTAATTCAGAACATTTGCTATAGTAACAATTATTGTGGCGACGTAAAACCTTCAGTAAATTTATTTACCTAGAACTTTTTACTTCTGTCATAAAACTCTTCTTATTCTTCATTTGTTGACTAACTTTGAATAGAGACTCAAAAACATAACCTTACACAAGTTTAGTCCCATTTTGCAATTAAAATTTAGCTCAATGCGTCTTAGATTTTAATGTAAATGATGATTTTTCTGCATTCAGTTCTTGCTAATGTGATAATCTAAACCATAACAGTTTTCAAAGGCTTTGATTTTTTTAAAAAAGTTTATCCTACCTATAGCATAAAGCTACACAATTTGGATAATATATTGGTCGATTGAGATTATGGGATTTTGACATGAACAGGAGGATGATACATAAACAGGAAACCAGATGATTCAGTAATTAATAAAGTGGTAATTAAGTTAAAGACTGCTTTCATGAGCCCATAAACGCCTAGACAGAACAACTGTGCCACATTACAAATTTGATGTGTTGGTTTAAATGAGTTACAGGTAACATTGTGTTTTCCCCTATTCCTTCTGATATTTCATTGTGCAATATCATTCAAATTCATTTGGTATTTTGCAGTCCCGAAGAAAAGCGAATATGTATTTGCCAGTAAAAGAAATAACTACATTTCTTAGAAGATGTTAGAATAATGAGGTTGATAAAATATGATTCTCTTAATTGTATTTTTTCCAGTAAATAGTATTTCTGTTGCCAATTTTTTGCATCCTGAGAATGTATGCTTTCTATGATCAGTTCCCCCAGAAAATTATTCCATACCCTATCACAGAATGGAATGGACAAAGTATGTTTGCACTACTGTCCCTTTACTAGTGTTATTACTACATGCTGTTTGATCTTCTATATACTGCTGAAAACTTTTTTGCTTGTGTCCTCGGATGTACATCACATTCCATATACTTTTGTGTCTAGTGATGTGTTGGTTTCATTTCCATTTCCTAGATCTATCGTTTCATGATTGTTTTTATACTTTTGATAAGCTGACTGGGGCAAATGAAATTAAAATTTTTCTTCTTTTTATGAAACCAGTTTTTTAATTAATATTTGACTCTGTTAATTCATATCAGCTACGGGCCTATGGCAATATTAGAGTATTGATGTCATTTACAAAGAGAAGTATATTTTCTTGGTTTTTAGCAGGATTTTCTACAAACATTAAAAATTGACTAGAGTCTAGCTGAAGCTACTTCACCATTTCTTTCTGGAAACGTACTTTTCACTTATGCTATTATTCCGATACATTCTTTTAAGATCTAGACATAACCTTTACTTGAGATGATCCATGTGCAATTAAATGTAACCTGTGTGTTTCCCATTATCCACAGTGAAAGGTACATGTACCCTACCTCTTTTTTAAAAAAAAGCAAAGAAATTTATCAAGGATTGAAAATTCCATCTGGTGCCAAGTGTTCGATGTTGGTTTCTGATTGAAGAGACTGATATGCTGCTCCATGTTTGGATACTTTGTGTTGTTTCATAAAAATAGCAGTGCTTAATTTTCCAACTAGAATAATGTATAATACTTACTCAACTACAAACAATGTTTTCCTAGATACTTCAAGATTTTATAATACAGTCAATCCATCTGTGAATGGTCTTTTTGATCATGATGCACAAGTAATAGTCATTTACATTTTAATAGAAACTAATTACAATAGTAAGGCTTTTAAGTTCAGCAAGTAATAAATGATGAATTAGTTACTTTAGAAATTACCTTAGTACCACAAACTAGAATGATGCTTACAGTGACCAAGGTGGGAATGAAAAAAAAAAATATGTAGTAATATTGTCTTAAATTGCTTTTAATGCAGCTTCCTCAAGAAAAGGTGTCATGCTGCTCGAAGATGGATAACTGAGGAAATTGAAACATCATTTAATTGGCTTTAAGAACAGTTCCAATGTTAATATTAAAGTCAATTATTAGTGACAAAGCAAATTACTGTATTAGATTATTAAAGAATCTAAAACCGTGTACAAAGACATACGATTTATGACTCTGGAAATAAAATTAAGACAATATGGGATATCGTAAAAAAGGAAACACAAAAAAGTAATTAGGTCAGTAAAGACACATGTATCAAACAAAGTTCAATAGGTTTCAATTGCTGATATATTTAATATATATATATATATTTTTTATCTGTTGCCGATAAGTTTACTGCCAAGAGCTCAGTGACTCGTACCAGGCCTATAGATTTCATTGATACAGTTGTTTTCTAATAATAATAAAAGAAACTCCCTGCAAATTTAGCTACTCCAAAAGAAATGAGGAAAATTGTATCTCTTAAGAGCAAATGCTTGACTAGTACTATGGGATTTCCAGCAGACTAATCAAACTGTGCTCCACAGATTTAAATAATGTGTTAAGCTAACTTCTAATATATCTCTACTTCAGCATACCTTTTCAGCTAGACTTTGGTGTGCTGTAGCTAACACTTGCTATAAAAAAGGGAATAAGTCAGGAGTATTGAATTTCCATCCTGTTTTACTACTAACAGACTTCTCCAAAATGTTTTAAAAAGTGATGTACAACAGAGTTTATCAGCAGATTAGGAAAAAAAATATTTTGACTAAATCACAATTTGGTTTTCGAAAGGGCCATTCAACTCTATGAACTGATTGTGGAAATACTCAGACTACTGACCATACAGAAATATATACAGAAGCCTGATCACCATACACAATGCTGGTGTCGGAAGATCACTGAATCCATCAACATATTTATTTATTTAATATTGTTATGTACTGTAAATTGGCATATGATTAAAAAAAAATTGTACTACAGTTCAAGGCTTAGTATTCTTTAGATTTATATCCAATCCTAATATATTTATTTTAAAATTCATTTGCAGTTTATTGGGTTATCTTTTATGTGTGACATGTTATTAGCAGACACACTGGTTTGTTGAGAGCCCATCAGTGGTCAGAACAAGGAAGCGATTGTAAACGATCTGTGCGCTGTGTAATGGTGTTTTTGTTTGCAAAATGTGTAGCTACTAAGGCACAAATATTTAACGTGAATAATCTGTTATCAGAATGGTATCTTCCAATTACTGCAGTTTAATGTAAAAAGCTAAACTGGTGGGTTGTTTTAGTAAACCCAAATGTTACTCACATTATCTCGTCATGACACTTAATAATTTCCTAATATTCCCTCTCATACCTATTAAAAAGAAAATAGCAAATAGCAGTATCCTGATTGTTTCTCCTAGAGCCCTTGTGCCGAATAACAAAATTCTTTAACCGACATGCCTAGTTGATGATTAGGGATGGCATAAAAACTTCTCTCGCATTATTTTTAACTGATGCTTATTCCTTATGGTTCTCTACTTTTACTATGGCCTATTGATTCAAGTATTGATTATAAAGTATTATTCTTTCTTAATATTTTACACTCATATTTTGTAAGATTTTGTACAGTTTGGTGCATCTGACTCTATCAGAAGCTTTTCCTGATTTAAAAAAATGTGACCTTGGTTTCCCAATATATGCAGGAATCAGCAGACGAGTAAATTAGAAATAGATTCCAAAGATGTCATGAGGTAGATTTCTAGAATTTAAAGTTGAAATTTGTAGACGTAAAACTAGGCAGGTACAGAAGGAGGAGAATTGTGTGTAGGTAATGACTCCACACAGTTAAATTAAATTAGAATAGAAGTATAGTGGTAATCAGGGGCGTAGCTACTATGGGGCTAGGCGGTGCAGTGCACCAGGGCCCCTACGTTTTTTTTTTTTTTTTTTTTTTTTGCTCTACTGCAGAGAGATGGCATGTATCCAGAACCAGCAGTGCCCTCTTTTGTGTGATTGGATAAGTCAGTGTTATCCCACACTCAGTCAGTGCAGATCTGTCAAATGAAATGAAAATGTGCAAGGAAATGCCAATTTGCCTCATCAAATGTCAGGAAACTTGTTTATCGTACTGAGAAATTATGATTAATACAGGGACACTGCTATGATAGTGATTCATGTGTGGAACAAGTGGACAAAAGAGAGTCGTACACATGACAATTTGTTATAGTATGGGATGGCTGTCATCTTGTCTGCACAGCCATAACCAACAGAACAGCTTCGTCCACAGTGTTGGTTTGGCATTGGAGCACTGCAGCAAGTGTAGATATGTCTGCTTCAATAGTATGACGCCATCTGCTGAGAACTGGGCTGGTGACTCACATTCTATTGCACTAATTCCATTAACTAGAAACCAACAATTCCTCAGATTGCAATGGGCATGTGAAAACCATCACTGACATGCTGAGAGATAAAATGTAGTGTTTTCAGATGAGTCCCGCTTCAACTTGGCCGCATATGTGTTAGATGCTACCGAGGTGAATAAATCGCGCAGACTGCATTGTTGAACAGAAAAGCAGAAAAACACCAAGTGTGATGGTTGGAGACACTATTGACTATCACATGCAATCTCACCTCCTATATATTGAAGGCAACCTGGACAGCAACCACTTCATCAAGGAGGTTTTAGAGCCGGAGGCAGTGTCTCTCCTGCAGGTAGCTCCACATGCTGTATTTCGTCAGGAAAATAGATGGCCACATGACTTCATGAATGTGCAAGCCTTCTTCAAACAACAACAGATACCACTGTTTCCTGGCCTGCACATTCATCTGACATGTTACCCATTTAACATGTTGGATATGGTTGGTCGACAACTAGTTCATCCTGGTCCTCCTGCATTCCCTGTCAATGATTTGTGGACGTGCCTACAAACAGCATGGGATTGTCTTTCCCAGCAGCATATCTAGGCTCTTTATGATTCAATGTCATGATGTCTAAAGGCTTCACTCCATACTGAATTTTTGTGAAACAGCTCTGTAATTCTGATCATTAGTGTCGAGGTCCTAAACTGCGGAACGAATTTCATTGTAATCACAAGTCTCATTGATGTTGCAATTTTCACAAACAGTAATGTAAGAAGGTTGAGATTGGATTGGGAATGTGCCTTAGTAGGAGTGCAGTACTAGAGCCTCTAATTTCTTAATTACTTCAGTGATAGGAAAGTTGATACAGAGCTTGATACCCAGCTACACCAGGATGTCTGAGGGGGGAAAAAAATGTTTGTAAATTAGTACATAGGTTTTAGACAAGATTAGTCATGTAAATTTCATTTAGTGTGCTATGATCAAGATATTTTACAGGAGACTGAGGAGGAGAGAAAATTTGACAGAGTGAACTATTGAATGGGGTGAATCATGTTGTTTCTCACTGGGTGGTTGAATTCCTTCTAAAATAGAACAGGTAGGAAGGAAAAGTTGTGATTTGAAATATAATATCGGACAAATTTGCAGAAATGGTAGACTTAGGTCTAAGAAGTAACCCTGAAAGGAGTTCAACCGAGGACGAATGGAATGCATTAAAGACCGAAATAATGAAAGCTGGTAAAGAAACATTAGGCTTTAGGGAACAAGCTGCCCGAAAACCTTGGATCACAGAAGAAATTTTGGAGCTGATGGATCAGAGGAGAAGGTGCAAAAAATGCTCAGGATGAAACAGGAAGAGAGCAGTACAGGCAATTTAGAAATCAAATAAATAAAAAACGCAAAATAGCAAAAGAAAAATGGCTACAAGAAAAGTGTGAAGAAGTAGAAAAAGAAATGGTCATAGGTAAAGTAGATGTTGCATATAGGAAGATCAAACAGAATTTGGAGAAATGAAGAAAAGAAGTATGAACATTAAAGCTGTCGGTGGGAAACCTCTTTTAAGCTCAGAGATAGAGCTAACCGATGGAAAGAATACATTGAGAAACTGTATGTTGGGGATGACTTGAACAGTTGTGTAATGGAAAAGGATGGTGATGTCGACATTGATGACTTAGGAGATCCTGTTTTGAGGACAGAATTTAATAAAGCTCTGAATGACTTCAAAGCAAATAAGGCAGTTGGAATTGATGAGATCCCTGCAGAACTTCTTAAATCCCTAGGAGAGGAAGGAATCGAAAGATTATTCAAGCTGATATCAAAAAGTTATGAAACAGGAGAAATTCCAACTGATTTTAATAAAAATATCATCTTCACACTTCCAAAGAAAGAACAAGCCGACAAATGTTAGAATTTTAATATATTTTTCTCGAGCTTCCAGCCGTGTTAATATGTCATATTTGCGGGACGTTTCGAAGGCGTCCATCTCTGCCTTCATTTTCAACCTGATGTCAATGTTTAACTGTTTGTTTATTCAGCCGCTGCTACGGAAACGGTGGAAGACAAAAACCAACACAAGGCGATTACGTCATCCGCTCTTCTGCTCGAGACCGACGCGAAACTGTTTCAGCATTTTAATCGCCGGGTTCCAGGCCGCACTGAGTTGATAACCAGTGTCCCTGTTGACTAATAAATCATTTAATCTAATTTCCACAGCCTCTGTAATAACGCTGGCCCAAAAATCTTTGACCCGGGCTAAAATGGTTGTTTTTTCAAATTCAAAAGTGTGACCCTCTTGCACACTATGTTCGGCCACCGCAGATTTTTCTTCTTGCCCAAGACGAACATTTCTGGCGTGCTCGACACATCGCTGAACAATGCATCGCTGTGTCTGTCCAATGTAGCCGCGGCCACATTCACATGGTATATAATATACACCAGGGGTTCGTAAACCTAGGTCATCTTTAACGCTGCCGACCAAGTTACTAATTTTAGTGGGTGGTCTATAAATTGTCTTGACTCCGTGTTGTGATAGCAGTCTACCTATTTTGAAACTTAGGGCACCCACAAACGGCAGAAACGCAAGGCCCTTGGTATCAATCTGATCTCTCCGTCGATTTTCCTTCTGTTTAAACGCACGAGTAATCTGTCCCTGATTATAACCATTATTTAAAAACGTTTTCCGGAGATAGTCCAATTCACCAGCCAGGCTATGTTTGTCACAAATCCTTCGTGCTCTGTATACCAAGGTAGTTAATACAGAGTTTCGTTGTGCCGGATGATGACAGCTGTTGGCATTTAAATATAAGTCGGTATGGGTAGGCTTCCGATACACAGTGTGTCCCAGCGAACCATCAGCACGTTTAACAACAAGCACATCAAGAAATGGCAGGCAACCGTCCTCCTCCAATTCCATTGTGAACTGAATATTTTCATGGATTGAATTGAGATGCGCAAGAAATTGGTCAAGGACTGTTTCTGCCATGGGGCCAAATCACAAAAGTGTCATCGACATACCTATAAAAACACTTCGGCTGGAGTGGTGCGTGGCTTAGTGCCTCTTCTTCAAAAATTCCATGAAGAAATCAGCAATGACAGGAGACAACGGCGAACCCATTGCTACACCGTCCACTTGTTCGTAATATTCTCCTTCAAACTTAAAATAAGTGGTTGTCAACACATGGTGGAAAATATCAATCATTTTTTGATCAAAATACCTCCTTAACAGATCTAAGGAGTCGACCAAGGGAACACGAGTAAAAAGAGAGACCACATCGAAGCTCACCATTAAATCACCAGGATCTAACTTCATGTTGTCTAAGATTTCCACAAACTCACTGGAATTTCGAATACTGCGATGAGCCTTCCCTACCAATGGGTTGAGAATATCTTTGAGGTATTTAGCCAAAAAGTACGTAGGGCTATCAATTGTACTTACAATAGGTCGCATAGGTACTCCTACTTTATGTACTTTCGGTAGACCGTACAACCTGGGAGGAACAGGAGCACGGGGTTGGAGTCGTCTTTTCACATCTTCTGGTAGTTCAATTCAATCCATGAAAATATTCAGTTCACAATGGAATTGGAGGAGGACGGTTGCCTGCCATTTCTTGATGTGCTTGTTGTTAAACGTGCTGATGGTTCGCTGGGACACACTGTGTATCGGAAGCCTACCCATACCGACTTATATTTAAATGCCAACAGCTGTCATCATCCGGCACAACGAAACTCTGTATTAACTACCTTGGTATACAGAGCACGAAGGATTTGTGACAAACATAGCCTGGCTGGTGAATTGGACTATCTCCGGAAAACGTTTTTAAATAATGGTTATAATCAGGGACAGATTACTCGTGCGTTTAAACAGAAGGAAAATCGACGGAGAGATCAGATTGATACCAAGGGCCTTGCGTTTCTGCCGTTTGTGGGTGCCCTAAGTTTCAAAATAGGTAGACTGCTATCACAACACGGAGTCAAGACAATTTATAGACCACCCACTAAAATTAGTAACTTGGTCGGCAGCGTTAAAGATGACCTAGGTTTACGAACCCCTGGTGTATATTATATACCATGTGAATGTGGCCGCGGCTACATTGGACAGACACAGCGATGCATTGTTCAGCGATGTGTAGAGCACGCCAGAAATGTTCGTCTTGGGCAAGAAGAAAAATCTGCGGTGGCCGAACATAGTGTGCAAGAGGGTCACACTTTTGAATTTGAAAAAACAACCATTTTAGCCCGGGTCAAAGATTTTTGGGCCAGCGTTATTACAGAGGCTGTGGAAATTAGATTAACTGATTTATTAGTCAACAGGGACACTGGTTATCAACTCAGTGCGGCCTGGAACCCGGCGATTAAAATGCTGAAACAGTTTCGCGTCGGTCTCGAGCAGAAGAGCGGATGACGTAATCGCCTTGTGTTGGTTTTTGTCTTCCACCGTTTCCGTAGCAGCGGCTGAATAAACAAACAGTTAAACATTGACATCAGGTTGAAAATGAAGGCAGAGATGGACGCCTTCGAAACGTCCCGCAAATATGACATATTAACACGGCTGGAAGCTCGAGAAAAATATATTAATATTCAACGCCGTGAAAAATTACGATCCTACATCACTAGCCTTTACGGGGAGGAGATGTTTCGTTCTGTAAAACAGTTAGAAATGCTACGTAATAAAAAGGCCAAACTTTTGTGCACTCTGGCGTTTCTTCAAAGATGTCGTGATCATGATGTGGTGCCACAATTTGCCCGAATACGTCATCCAATTACTTCGGCCGCAGCAGTGAGAATTTTGCGTCGTGCAAGCCTTGCTTTGGTAAAGGAACGTATTCGTTTTACAAGACAAGCTTTGGACCGGATTGGCAAGACGCTGCTATCGTGTCATCTTTACCTTGCTAACGCATTATCTGTGGATGCCTGGGAGTGGGTAGATGGCAGTACTACAGCGTATAGTTTCAAGCTGCAACAACGTGTGTCGGCCAGACAGTGTTCGAAATTTGAGCGGATTTCAACGAAATTTTCCCCGAAGCCACATGTTTCAGCGCGAACTATTGTTAACCTATCAGACAGAGAACTTGATCCTGCTACGTCATCTGTTTTATCGAAGGGCCTCAATTTTGCTCCGGTACCTAAATCTGTGCCTTATCGGGAGATTATCAGTGGTGTTGAAATTGCAGTTCGCACGCTACCTGCGGAAGAAGCGGAGGAGATAAGGCGTGAAACATGTCGGGTGCTTTGTAAAGGTAAATTGCCTAAATCAAACATCTCAAGTGAAGAGAGGCGTGCGCTTCGTGAGTTGAAGAAAGACGAAAATATTGTTATTCTTCCGGCAGACAAGGGTAACTGCACGGTGGTTTTAAGCAAGATGGACTATCATAGTAAAATTATGCAGCTTTTGGAGGACCAAGCATACAGGAAGATTAACCGTGACCCTACATCTAAGCTAACCAACTTGACTACGAAGCTTATCCGCTCCTTAGAACTACCAGAAGATGTGAAAAGACGACTCCAACCCCGTGCTCCTGTTCCTCCCAGGTTGTACGGTCTACCGAAAGTACATAAAGTAGGAGTACCTATGCGACCTATTGTAAGTACAATTGATAGCCCTACGTACTTTTTGGCTAAATACCTCAAAGATATTCTCAACCCATTGGTAGGGAAGGCTCATCGCAGTATTCGAAATTCCAGTGAGTTTGTGGAAATCTTAGACAACATGAAGTTAGATCCTGGTGATTTAATGGTGAGCTTCGATGTGGTCTCTCTTTTTACTCGTGTTCCCTTGGTCGACTCCTTAGATCTGTTAAGGAGGTATTTTGATCAAAAAATGATTGATATTTTCCACCATGTGTTGACAACCACTTATTTTAAGTTTGAAGGAGAATATTACGAACAAGTGGACGGTGTAGCAATGGGTTCGCCGTTGTCTCCTGTCATTGCTGATTTCTTCATGGAATTTTTTGAAGAAGAGGCACTAAGCCACGCACCACTCCAGCCGAAGTGTTTTTATAGGTATGTCGATGACACTTTTGTGATTTGGCCCCATGGCAGAAACAGTCTTGACCAATTTCTTGCGCATCTCAATTCAATCCATGAAAATATTCAGTTCACAATGGAATTGGAGGAGGACGGTTGCCTGCCATTTCTTGATGTGCTTGTTGTTAAACGTGCTGATGGTTCGCTGGGACACACTGTGTATCGGAAGCCTACCCATACCGACTTATATTTAAATGCCAACAGCTGTCATCATCCGGCACAACGAAACTCTGTATTAACTACCTTGGTACTACAGAGCACGAAGGATTTGTGACAAACATAGCCTGGCTGGTGAATTGGACTATCTCCGGAAAACGTTTTTAAATAATGGTTATAATCAGGGACAGATTACTCGTGCGTTTAAACAGAAGGAAAATCGACGGAGAGATCAGATTGATACCAAGGGCCTTGCGTTTCTGCCGTTTGTGGGTGCCCTAAGTTTCAAAATAGGTAGACTGCTATCACAACACGGAGTCAAGACAATTTATAGACCACCCACTAAAATTAGTAACTTGGTCGGCAGCGTTAAAGATGACCTAGGTTTACGAACCCCTGGTGTATATTATATACCATGTGAATGTGGCCGCGGCTACATTGGACAGACACAGCGATGCATTGTTCAGCGATGTGTAGAGCACGCCAGAAATGTTCGTCTTGGGCAAGAAGAAAAATCTGCGGTGGCCGAACATAGTGTGCAAGAGGGTCACACTTTTGAATTTGAAAAAACAACCATTTTAGCCCGGGTCAAAGATTTTTGGGCCAGCGTTATTACAGAGGCTGTGGAAATTAGATTAACTGATTTATTAGTCAACAGGGACACTGGTTATCAACTCAGTGCGGCCTGGAACCCGGCGATTAAAATGCTGAAACAGTTTCGCGTCGGTCTCGAGCAGAAGAGCGGATGACGTAATCGCCTTGTGTTGGTTTTTGTCTTCCACCGTTTCCGTAGCAGCGGCTGAATAAACAAACAGTTAAACATTGACATCAGGTTGAAAATGAAGGCAGAGATGGACGCCTTCGAAACGTCCCGCAAATATGACATATTAACACGGCTGGAAGCTCGAGAAAAATATATTAATATTCAACGCCGTGAAAAATTACGATCCTAAATGTTAGAATTATCGCACCATTAGTCTAACAACACATGCTTCAAAATTATTGACCAGAATAATATACAGAAGGATGGAAAGGGTAGTAGAAAAGACAGTAGGTGAAGATCAGTTTGGGTTTAGGAAAAATCGCGGTACAAGGGAAGCAATTCTGTCTTTAAGATTAATACTTGAAGGGCGGATCAAGAAAAACAAAGATACTTTTATGGCATTTGTTGATTTAGAAAAAGCTTTTGACAATGTTAGGTGGGACAAGATGTTCAAAATGTTAAAGAAGTCGGGTCTAAAGTATTGAGATAGGAGAATACTTTTTAAACTATATAAGAATCAGGTGGCTATAATAAAAATAGAGAATCACGAGAGACATGCATCAGTTAAAAAGGGTTTGAGGCAAGGCTGTAGTCTATCCCCGTTAATATTCAACTTGTATGTAGAAGAAGCAATGAAGAAAGTCAAAGAAAAATTTCCTTGTGGCATAAGTTTTCAGGGAGAAAAAAATCAATATGCTACGATTTGCTGATGACATTGTCTTGTTAGCAGAGAGGGCTTAGGATATTGGGAAGTTACTGAATGGCATCAACAAAATACTGAAGGAAGATTTTGGATTGAATATAAATCAAAACAAGACAAAAGTGATTAAATGTAGCAGAAATGATAGCAATACTAGTAGATTAAATATAAAAATACAATCGGATGCAATAGGAAAAGTAAGAGAATTCTGTTACTTGGAAAGTAAAATTACAACTGATGGCCGAAGCAGGAACAATGTTAAAAGCAGAATGGCACTAGCAAAATGAGCCTTCATGAAAAAGAGAAACCTTTTAGTTTCAAATGTTGATCTAGGAATTAGAAAGAATTTTTTTAAATTCTTTGTGTGGAGCACAGCTCTTTATGGTAGCGAAACATGGACTTTAGGAATACCGGAAAGAAAGAAAATTGAAGCATTTGAAATGTGGTTCTACAGAAGGATGCTGAAAATTAAGTGGACCGACAAAGTAAGAAATGAACGAGTTTTGGAAATGGTGGGTGAGAAAAGAAGTTTGTAGAAGAAGCTTACGGAAAGAAGAGACAGGCTGGTAGGTCATATTTTGAGACATGCAGGATTGGTCATGGGCGCCGGCAGGATTACTTTAAGGGAGGTGCATTTGTATCTTTTTTATACATTATGTATAACACTAATTACTTATTACCTAAGAATACTGAATTTATTGACAAGCTGTTGAATAAAGTAAGACAACAACCTAGGGGCCTTAAGTTATTACTCAAACATTCAGTCAATTTAATAATAAATTTTTTGTTTCTGAATATTTTTATGTGTATATTCTTTCATAGCAGAGGGGTGCAAGTGCACCCCCCTCACGGCGCCCATGGGATTGGTTAATTTGTTAGTGGAGGGAACAGTCGAAGGTAAGAACTGTAGAGGAAGACAGAGATTAGAATATATGAAGCAGATAATTGAGGACGTGGGCTGTAAGGGGTATGTAGAAATGAAGAGGTTAGAACAGGACAGGAAGGGATGGAGGATTGCATCAACCAGTCGAAAGACTGACGACAGCAAAAAAAAAAAAAAAAAAATCAAAGAAGGTGGAAGGAAGAAAATAATGCTCAGGTTAGCATACTGGGATCACTCTCCTTCATGATTGTGAGCAGCTAGTGTTCTGGAAAGGATATCTAATAGACTATGACAGCATGGAATTAGTTAGATATAAAGAAGAGGTTGATTCTTAAGTGCACAAACAAAACAAAGTTTTGTATGGTTACATGATGGAGGTAAAATTGCTGATTGAAAGTGTAAAATGTGAACAGCTAGGCATAACATTTGACAGTAAACTGTGTTGGTAAAGACATATTGGGGCGATGGTTAGGAATAGTTTAAAAATCCAACATTTATCGGAGAATGTAATGAAGTTATGTAAAAGGTGTTCTTAAAAGGGTGCCAGTTTTAAATCATGCGGTATATTATTATTTGTTGATTGATCACATTGTTGTATGTTGGTCACGAAAAACCTTCCAACTGGTGCTGCAGCCTGAATTTCTGGCATTGATGCTTTAGGAGCTTACTATTAAAACATTTTATGAGTATGTAGAAAGTCATGCAGGAACTGTGAGATGTCTTCGCTCAATTCTAAAGTATAATGAAGCAACAAATGAATCAACAGTTCAAATACTTATGGTGAATTCAATGAAATGGGTTCAGCAGCGAAGAGTTCAGAGTGTTTTTTCTGTGACCATTTTGTGCAAAACATTAAGGTTATGGTGATATATACATCACCACGTTTTATGTGTTGTCAAATGTTCATTTAAAAAAATAAAAAGACAAAGTAATTTGCGTAAAGTGAACATGTTTGGAGTGGTCAGATGAACTGTTTCAGTTTGGCGCCAACCTGCCTACAAGCCTGAGACAGACAATAGCCTGGCCTTGAACAAGGTGGGCGACTAACAGTACCGGATTAACCACGTAGCAGGAGTTAGCGAATGCTACGGGCCCCGCGCCTTCTGGGGGGCCGTGCGTCTTCTATGGGGGCCCCTCCGAGCTTCCCTGTCCAGGCCAGATAGGCGACCTTTTTTTTCCCCCCCTTTTTGCTCTTCTACTGCCCCGGACGGCGAAAACCAAGGGCCCCTTTTTCACATTTGCTATGGGCCCCGCGATGTTTTAATCCGGCCCTGGCGACTCAGGGTGGCCCCAGTGGGTGGAGGGGAGGAGAGTGAATCTTCCTCTTTAGGTGGTGGTGGAAGACTGTTTTTGCAAGAGCGAATAGGGTGCTACGTACAGGCCGCCAGATACATGGTTTGAACGAAAAGCCAACCAGCTTGCTGGAATTTGCACGCGTTTTACTCCCTCAATGCTCTTCTGTTGCATGTGTACGGCAGGAGGAACAAGAGGACAGCAGATATATTGGTGCAGGAAGTGCTGTTTGCTGGGAATACAGTTTTATTTGTATTGGTGAGTTGCTGCAGCACCAGAAAGGACTTCATATGGAAATGTACCATGCTTGTTGACTGAACAGTTTTAACATTTCACTGCCATAGTGATTAGGCCCAGTGCGACCCTTTGAGCAGTGAAAATTGCTAATTGACTCCCATCTTATCTTCCAACGTCAATTTAACTTCAGTGAGCTAGCCGTGGGACTGTGTGAATTATTGATCATTGAATCTATGCCCTTCTAGTACAGAACTCCAGAATGTATTCATTCTTAAATATCATGTATATCGTTTTTTTTTTTTTTTTTTTTTTTTTTTTTTTTTTTTTTTTTTTTTTTTGTGAAAATTCCAATTAAATACATTTTTATTTTGCTAGAATAAAACTTGAACTATTTTGAATAAATTCCTTCATTCTAATATTCAAATGTAAGGCAGAACTCTGTACCTTTTAATCTTCTTCTTTTGGAATGGCGCCCTTAAAAATAATTGTCATAGTAATTAATTAAATAAGTCAAACTCAAAGATAAAATTATTACCATTAGATTATAGAGACCATTTCACAGTTAATGGAAAATGATACCATGTGATGATGAGAGATTTTTTTTGTGGCCTCCTATTAATAGAATAGACATTCAAGTGTTGTGATTTCAGCAGGATGGGGCAGCTATTGAGTTCCTCCACGAGCGGTTTCCGGATCACCTTATCTTGTGTAATTTGTGACCAACAATGACCACCAAGGTCATGTGACTTAATCCCTTGCGTCTTTTTCTCATTGGGGTTAGCCGTAATCACTGGTGTACGTCAGTAAGCCCCAGAACATCTGGAAGATAAATTCAACACTTTGTAGGTGGCATGCTTTTACATGGAGGTAAGGGAAATGGACTATGAAAGTTTGTATCTAGAATTTGGCAAGATTATATGGTACCCACATTATTATGAAATATTGGAGTTGGAAAGACGACATTTGCTTTTGGAACAGGTAACTGATATGATCAAGAATGCCAGTAAACAGACAGAGATTCATATTCACCAGTTGATGTTGATATATTATATAAATAATCCCATACAAACCATGACATTTGAGGCCAACTTTATTACTAAGCTTAAAACCATGACACTTTTGTGTTGGCATGATTAAATTTATCTGACCAGTGTCTGGTTTTAATGTTAATTGCCAGCAGCAAGTTTTTGAGCTAAGCAGAGATGGTTTCATGGATTTTAAATCATTATGCTAGATGAAGAATATTAATGAATAAGGTTCTTGATTATTAACACTCCTTCATGAAAACTTTCTGCATATGCCAGCTGGTAGAGTTATATGTTGGGGGTTAATATATGGCATAGACTTTCTGCAACCACTGATCGCTCTCATTGTTGAATTTAGTTGGATGTGCTAATGTGTGCTGTTCAGCCAAACTAGAGCATAGTATTAGGAGTTGAAGTTCAGAAAATATTCACTGATACCACTTATTCAGTGCCGGGAAGCTTCTGAATTAAATTATGCAATGTTCTTATTACCTGTCAGAATTTTGCTTACTGTTTTTAAGACAGTGTCCTAACTACAATGATATTTAGATACTCAGGGAACCACTGATACTTTATCTACTAACAGTTCGCTTTGATTTTATTATTATTTATTTACAAGACAGCGTCTGACTTCTGTTTTGGCATTAATCTCAATATAAAGAAGTATCCCTTTAGTATATTGAGGACATCAGTAAACAATTTTTAACAATGTTAATTGTTTGTTTTGAATGACCAGGTAAGGTCATCAGCATACCTGAATTTTTTTTTTAACACTGGTGTTAGGTAGGGCTGAGAATTAGATAATGAACAGTGCTGAACCTTCGGGTAGCCAATTGTTCAGTTTCCTTTATTGGCTTGTGTTATATCTATATACATCATGGAAGTGTGTCTGTAATTACCGATCAGATTCAGTATAAACTAGCACAGGATTACTTTTATTACCTTGGAATAGCCATGTTGGAAGTGGTAATCAGATTGAAAAATGGCAGGGTAAAGGTACCCTGGACCCACTGGCTATGGTGCCTAACTAAATAGAAATAAAATGCATGTTTTAAATCTGCAGCTATGATTTTGAATATTTTTTTGCCTTAAAAATTTCTGACTTTCAGAAAACCACCACCAACAACAACAAAGTTTAAAGTGTTAAAATTTGGCAGTGTGGGGGGCTAATGACACTTAGCGAGGGCCTGAGAATCTTTGCACTAGCCCTGATGATTAAATGGTAATATCTTTTTCCTGTTTCTGAAATCTCACTTCTAGATGTACAGTTAGGCTCAGCATCTGATTTGTGCAGCTCCTGTCAGACTTGGAACCTGCTTGTTTATCTGGAATGAAATCAATGATCTTGTGTGCCTGTTCTGTTTAAAATGATCCTTTCCAGAAGCTTGAAACATTAGATAAGGAGTGCTGTGTGTCAGTAGTTACTTAGGCTGTTTGTCTTTATGATGGAGATTATTTTTACCAGTTAAATATTTTGTTTGAATAAAATCAGTCATTTTCAAGTTCTTTTACTATGAATACAAAATTAAGGATTAAAATCTCGCAGGTTTTTTTTTTAACATTATGTTAATGCTCTGATCTGTGGATAGAGACAATTAGGGAAGCAATTTGGTAAGGTGTTATCAGTGAGTTCTGTGACTGTGGTAACCTAGTTACCCCTAGCTTCTTTAACAGGCTCCTTGCTTGACCACTAGAACCCTTTTAAGTATGGTTTTATGTTATCTCACCCCCCATCTTTCTTATAATTCTATATCAGTCTCTTCAGAAAATATTCACCAAAGCCATGATCACCACTTTTCATTTAGGTTCAGTAAAGTTGTTTGCAGTAATAGTTCTATCACGATGCACATTTAAGACATAACTAAGCATGACATGTTAAAAAGCGACATTGCTAGCTAAAGGAAAGTATACCCATCACTTACCAAAATTGAAGGAAGGACTGCTGCAACAAAAACTCTACACACACACACACAGAAAACAATGTTTCAAACACAACCTTAACCTTTCGCATAGGCACCCAAATCTGAGGTTATAGTGTTCTTAGTTATAGCTTAAGTCATGAGTTAACATGTAGAATACTTTATATCCCAATTAATAGTATATTTAATTCATGGTACAGAGGTCAAAACTGAATTTTTGAAAGTGTGCAATGGATCAAATGAAAACCAATCATTTCAACCAAACTGTACCTAGTGATAGCTTATGACATGTTTTCATGTGACATTGATATGCTGAGAGAAATAAAAAAGTCTCCTAATTTAATTATTCCACAACAGAATTTGTGCATTCAGTATTGTCTGCCACATGCCTTCTCACAGTAAAATGTTTACCTCTGTTAGCCTGACATACACAGTGGTAAAACCAAATGAGGAACACAAATATTTAAACATTTTCTTACAGCCTAAATTTAGTAGAGGAGATCCAAGAAAGGAGCACAATAGGACTGCTCCTTTGCTTTTTCCTACCAAGCCAACATTTTTTTGGTGGTTTATCTGTTGATTAACACAGATCTCAAATTCAACATGAACCAAGTCACAGATGACTTGTTAATAACCTTTTAGTTCTGTTAAATGTGGATTAATCTCATGTTCCACTACCTTTAATTCCCACAAGAGCATTTTCCACATTGAGGGAGGGCACATTATCAGGAAATTATAATAATGTTTTACCATACAATGTTAATACTTTCACTCAAACCAGGTGACTAATGAGACTTGTTTCTTTGGAAGATCTTCAATGTTGAAGCTTCCTAAATTGTTTTTCGTTTAAAATGCAAACATTAACTGCTCAATTTTCTCAACTACCCTACAAGAAAGTTTAGTATTTTGTCCATTTTACACTCATCAGTTAGGTAATGTCTGAAATATATGGGCATCATTTTTCACTTTCTTCATGCAGCATTTGGTTTATATAAAAAGGAGCGAATGCTTGGTAGCATAAACATGTTATTTTTTTCCTTATGACTTTATGCATTTTAGACATCAAAGTCATTAGAGGTGGAAAAGGACCAGGGGTAAGGAATTTGGCCACGGTCTATTGAAGAAACTTTTTTTTTACTTATAGCTTTATGCCTCATTGACGTCAAGGTCATTAGAGGTGGGATGGGAGAGGGGACAAGGAACAGGAAGGAATTCGACCATGGAATTTTGAAGGAAGCATCCCGGCCTGTAGTAATTTGGGGAAACCATGGAAAACCCAAATCTGGATGCCCGGACGGGGATTCGAACCGGCGTCCTGCCGAATGCGAGGCCAGAACGTTAACTGTTCACCTACCAAGCTCGGTTTGAAGAAACCATCCCACCAGGAGTGATTTCGGAAACTGGAACCTGGATTGCTGTACAGGACTTTGAACCTGTGTCCTCCCAGGCTCCAACCATGTTAAAGTTGGAAAATTAATCCATAACCTGCTACAGCAGATGATATGACAATTATTATTCTTTTATGATCACATAGGATCACTTATTCAGACCATTATTTAAGACTCATAAAAGAACTGTTAGAGCCTTGTGGTCCTGCCAGTATTTCTTCATGCGTTCTGATCTTTGTGTTCTTGTGTTGAAAAGCTTCATGTAGCGACTTTCTTACTTGCAGTGAAGTCAGGGTTTATATCCTTAATTGTCTTGTTAAATTGTATCTTGTCCATGATGTCTTCTGGTGTAAGACCAATTTCCTCAAAAATACTCAATCATTAAGGATATTTTACATGGCTATATTACTACAGGCACTGAGGATATAGTTTTCTATTGACAGTTGTTTAGTTTTACTTGATCCCTAGTTTTTCTTCTTTTGTCATTAATACAAGAAACATTCTTTTAATCATATCAATTCACTTATACCCTCTATTTTAGTTATATTATCTGTTTGTAAGAGAAAAATCTTATATATTTGATGCTAGCCTTGCAAATTTTAAGTCTACATAAACAAGAATTTACAATCAACAAATTGTACAAACACACAATTCTATTGCTGTACAAAGATGATGTAAATCATTGCCTGCATTTATAATCTTGTACCAATTTACAATACAACCACCTTCTTATACAAGAAACTAATAAAACTGCATTTAATGACATAAGGAGTAATTAGTTTCTTCTCTAGCATAGTGAAGGACTTTCACATTCCAAGCTTACATAATTGATCATGGCACAAATTACTTACAAAACATTGACAGAAAATTTCAGGTATACCCATCATAGTATATTATATATTGCCATACAGAATTATTAAAACTGATGTTTAAATAAAAATGTTAATATCTAAACTTCTTTTCTACTTTATATCATAGCCAAATATTTTTTTTTCATGTAATAAAACAGAATTCTGCAATTCACATGTGAAACCTTCACCATTATTTCCACTTGGGCAACTGTTAACACTTCTATGCATCCTGGCCACCTGCCTCCGATTCAAATCTAAATCTCCATGGCAATGAACTTCCTCCCCTGCCATAACTTTCATCTTGAATCAACAAAAACAGGCCAAAACTTAATATTTTTAACAAATTTCCCTTCTTGTCTCAAATCCAATAAAATAAATCCTTTGTCAGATCTTGAAATTCTCTACCCACTTGTTTCAGATCAACACTTTGCAACAGTAAATCTATTAGTATAATTCACAAGATGTAGCGTTGTCGCACCTACGTCATGTCACGCGGTGACGTTGCGCTATGACGTCACGCTTTACGATATTATTTGTGGGAGTGCGCGTTATTTAATATCATTTCCAAGCAACAGTGAATAAATTAACTCACATAACACTGAAATAAAAGTATGTATTGCGTTAAAATCGATATATCAATCATTAGATGCTTATATTTACGTAATATTCTCTTGATATATTGAAGTATTCCTTAAATTCTTTGTCCATAGATATTGTAAGATAAAAGCTTTGTATTTCGAGCATCAGTGCTGCGAAAAGTTTGGTTAAGTATAACTAGCATGGATCAGAATTACAAGTGGCATTTGACGTTAACGCACAAGGCATGAATAATTTAGTTTTTTTAATTTAAACTGTGTGCGTTTAAATTGGCATATTAATTATCCGTTTTTTGTTTTTTTTACTGAAACATTACATGGTTCAAATGAAAGAAGTTGCAAATGTTCGTGATATATACGGCCTAAACCACAATGAAATATTACATGGCATAGCTTAAGTTGTTAAGGTTTATTTATAGCATCCTTCGTTCTTGCTGGAGTCATTATTTCAGCCGCTGTAAGCTTTCTTAGCCGTTAAAATATCGATCTTCATCATAGGTATTAAGAAAGAAATGTGTCAGAACCTGTGAAGATTTGGGATCAAGTTTATATCGCGATGCAAGGAATGTATTAATTTGCGCGTGATTGAAGCTTTGCTTTTCTATCAGAAATTTTAGTGGATATTATGGTTAAGTTGAAATGCAACCTGGACCAAGTTGACAACTGAAGCTTTTTGCTACAGCACAATGAACGATAAATTACAATGAGCTTTATTTTGTAACAATTCTGATTAGTTAAGCAACTGCAGAGAAATACCCACGTTATTTAATAACATTTCTAGGCATCCACGAATAAATTAACTGACAGTACATACTTATTAGTTGCTTAGATTTATTTAATATTAGTTTATGTAGAAGTATTCGTTGAAATCACATATATGTAAGCTAATTTTCGCAATGTTAGCGGCAGTTTTGATAGATTGTTATTAGTTTTTTTTCTGTTACTTAAATCATTACTTCGTTCTAACGAAAGTGTTGCTAACATTTTTCGGTTGCGGAGCGTTTTACATTTCCGATTTTTTAATTTAATTCATGGCGACTTTTCCGAAAAAAGGAGGGTGCAAATGTGAAGAAGATGCCATTATAACGAAGCAATTGATACAAATTTCAACAGGGCAGTACCAGTTTCCGGCAGGTGGAAAATATCACCTTCCACCCATTAAAACTAATATTACGTTGGAATGACGTAAGTTGTTAAGATTTATTTTTAAGTTTCTTTGGTTTTACTGATGCCTTATTTCAGCCGCATGTAACTGTGTCAGCTATTCAAATGTGTTAGTATAATTCTGAATAACGAATATAAAAAATTAAGATTGAAGAACCCTTATAGATTTTTTATTTGGTTCATTTCGCCATGCAATGTGACCATTAAAATGTGATAAGTATATGTATTAATATGCGTGTAACGGAAGTATTGTTTCTCTGGCGGCATGTTTAGCGCATGGAGGAAGGAAATATTACCTGCATGGTTTAGCGTAGTACTGTATGTCGTTAGGGGATTCTATGATAACCGTGAAGATGCAATTTGTTGATGGATTCTTATGTAACTCGACGAAAAAAACTGAAAGTAGAGAATAAAATGTTTTGATATCTCACTTAATTCTCGAGATATTGTATCTCAAAATTGACGTGGTTAAGTTGAAATGCGGCCTGGAACAGAAGAAAAATTTCTACATTACCAAATTTGATGATGATGTCGTATGTAACTCGGAGAGACAAATCGAAAACAAAGAATATATTTTCTTTCCATATATCGCTTAGTTCTCGAGATATTGTATCTCAAAATTTAGGTGGTTTGGGTGAAATCTGGCCTGGACCAGAAAAAAAAAACAAATTACCAAAACCGCTATATGTACACGGTGGAAATACACTATATGTGGTTTATTTTCTTCCTGGTGGTTGTTGTTAGGTTGAAATACGTCCTGGACCAGAGAAACTTCACCAAAATCACAGTTATAATTGATTTTCAACATGCTACATCTCGAAAACCGAGAAAGATATCAAAAAATTTAACTTTATTTTCGATTTGTTTCGTCGAGTTCTACAAGAATTCATCATCAGATTGTGGCGCCACGGTAATGATAGAACTGCCTTTTGTTAGATTAAAATGCAACCTGGATTAGGATAGCAACAGAAACATTTTGTTATTGCGCAAGGCAATAGGAATTATATGTTTTATTTTTGTGTTTATTTAAGCGGTTGCTAAGAAATGATTTGCCAGAACACTGAATTTGTTATGATTTAATTTAGCATCCTTCGTTTTCACTGTGGTCATTATTTCAACTGTATGCAGGGGCGTAGCTACTATGGGGCTAGGCGGTTAGGCGGTGCAGTGCACCGGGGCCCTCACGCTCAGGGGGCCCCCGAGCATACCTCAAGGGGCCCCTAAGCGCAGTTTAGAGGGCCCACGAGCCTTCACAGCAAACTGGCGACCTTTTTTTTTTTAGCTCTACCGTCGTCTAAGGGGCCCCTGAGATCACAGGAACCCCTCACTAAGGGCCCTCGCTGTGCTGAGGGTGGGCCCAACCACAGCTCAGGGGCCCCTAAAGAACAATTCAAAGGCCCCCATCTTCAGTTCAGGGGGCCCCTACCAGCACACAAAGCAAAAATAACGTCGCCCGTCTGGCCTGAGGGCCCAAAATAAACTTTTTGCACCAGGGCCCTTATTGACCTAGCTACGCCACTGACTGTATGTAACCTATATCATCCGTTAACACATCGATCTTCATCGCATTATTAGCGAAGATTGTGGTTAGACTGAAATGCGACCTGCATCAAGTAGACAACTGAAACGTTTCACTACATCACAATGGACGAGAAATTACAGCACATTGAGCTTTATTTCAAAACAATTCTGATTAGGTATGCAAGTAAACAGAAATTAATTGCCAGAATACTCCAAACCCGTCAATTTTGACGGGCTTTGTGGCTAGTATTAATATAATAGAGGATATGAGGGTGTGTGTGTAGGGGGGGGGGGGGGAGGGAGCTGGTTAGCATATGCATATATTACAAAAGAGAAAACAACAATTATTTAATACAGATTATGGCATTATTTAACTCTGCCAAACCAAGCCCATGACTAATTTTCCTCCAAAAAAACACATTCCTGTCTCCTCTATTCTAATTGCAACAACAGGTAGATCATTATTGCCACTGGGCAACCTGTCTGCATTTTAACAAATTTTGTGCCAACTCACATAGCTTTTATGCCCATGTTCACATACAGACCAATAACCTACTGACTATCAATGTAAGTAGGCACAGATGGACAATTTATACCAAAAAGTTAAACCATTCAGAGACTACCAGTTTCAGTTTACACAGCTAGATCCATCAGCCTCTTGAGGAAAAACTATCCCATCTGAACCCTGTAAATGGAAATTGCCTTAACATCACACCAAACAAACCCTGGCCTGTATCCAAAAATCTCTCTCCCAACTCCATCATTGGTAAATCCAAAACTTTTCAGAAAAACAAATTATTAGTTTACTTGTCCTATTCCCATTAGATATTGTGATTCTCATGGAGTACTCATGATTTCTGCCACATATGCTTGTCGTTTTCAAATATAAGATCACCATCCCCCTCAAGTGCTGATATTCTCTCCATCCACAACTAAATATTAATGCCTTTACACATATGGCGTGTCACATAATTCATCAGCCTTTAGTAAGATTTAGCTTAACCCAAAACATTGTGTCTCACCGAAGCCTACTAGACTATAAAGCAAATTCATATGGTCTAATAGGGGTTTCGATTTGCAACACATTCCACCTTAGGATAGCTGGTTTAATAGTTTGTGAAATACAAAACTACAGAGCAACATAGCGTTCTGATATGAACAAAGCAAAGCCAGTAAAATTTCCTAGCAAGTATTCAAACCCAGGACTCCGAATTTGGAAGACAAGTGCCTCACTCATGAAGTTTTCAGATTGCTCTCCCAGCCTCCAGATTTAGTAGGTGATTGGTTCAGTTTCTATACCATTCTCTGGATATACAGGGTGGTCCCCAATTCATGGTACAAACTTTAATGGTAGGTACAGGACATTGTAACAATGATTTATTGTATGGGAATGTATGGTCGCAAGTGACGCGGTGTGGCGTAAACAGGGGAAACAACAGCCGAAAGGAAAAACAAAGCTTTTATTGAAAGTGTTGTTGACAAGTGTCATTTTTATATTAAGTGTTCAAAATTGCGTCCACCAGTAGCGATACATGCTTGACAGCGTCGGTAGAGCGATTGGCGTACACGTTCAAAGATGCCTGGTATTTCACGCACACCTGCAGCAGCTACGGATATGTGAGCAACGAGATCCTCATCTGAGTCAACTGGAGTCTCATAAACAAGATGCTTTAGATGTCTCCATAAAAAGTAATTGATGCTCGATAAATCGGGAGATCGGGGCTGCCAAGGTACTGGTGCACCACACCCAATCCATCGAGCCCCAAACGTAGCATTCAGCTAAGTCCGTACATCAGTGCTGAAGTGTGCTGGCGCCCCATCGTGCTGAAACCACTTGCGACCATACATTCCTATACAATAAATCATTGTTACAATGTCCTGTACCTACCATTAAAGTTTGTACCATGAATTCGGGACGACCCTGTATATTATCAATTGGCCTTACGAGAAGTGTCTTTGACAAAACACAACCCCACACTACAGTTACTGAGAATAATTCATTTTATTTATTGCTGCAAGGAGAGGATAGCACTGTTGTAGCAAATAACTTTTTGGTCATTATTATGTATAAAAATTTAATCTGATTCTCATCACTGCTTATATCATGTACAGTATGATTCGTATTTGGTAATTGTATTTTTACATAATATAGTATCTTATACTAATTCACTGTAACAATGCCAAGTCACCAGTAACTTTATCAATGTCAGTTTCTTTCCCAAAAATTGCAAGCACTGTTGTAGAGCCAGGATTCACTTCCGTATGACCTGCATCTATTACACAGTACATTGTTAGATGAATGCGCTTAGCTGCTTCCTCAAGTGACTTCAGATGCTGGTAGTTTGAGCCCTTAAGAACAACCATTTTCTCTCTGAAATTTTAAAAATAATTAAGTTATAATGGAACCATACGTGAAAAAACATGTTTATAATTAAATGTTACACAATCATTATAGTACGTTTATCTCAAAGTTTATGTTAGAGCAGATTTGCCATAACATGATTTTGAAGGGAGTGGAATATATTCAACAAGTTTTCATAATATCAGATGTTTCATAACTCATATTACAGAAGAAACATGCTTTTTTCTCTTTATGAAGCAAGGTGACTTTCTGCAATACTATGGTGTTAGATGATATTATTTATTTTTTTGCTTAGGGCTTTGTGCCTTGCCAACATCATTAGAGGGAGGAAAGGAAGAGAGGCAAGGAATGGTAAGGAATACAGCCATGGCATTTTGCAGGAATCATACCAGCATTCACCTTGAATGATTTCAGGAAACGATGGAAAATCAAAATGTGGAAGGCCTGAATGGTGGTTCTAGAGTTACTGCAGGCAATCAGTAGTGAATCTCAAAATAATCAGAACTCTTTACTTCTCTATACCTAACTGCATCATCAAACAATCTGAAATGGCTATTATGGTTGTTCAACAGGTATTTTGATTCACTGCTGGAGGCACAATTCAACTTTTTTATAAGCAAACTCTTCTTCCCCTATGAAGAAATATTGTGACCTGACCAACCATTTAAGAAATTGTATATGCATTCACAAATCTGTTGCGATATTCAATATGCTTTGAATTTCATTAACAGGCAGTTGTGTGGCACAGATTGCAAAGATTTCTGGATATATATATATATATATATATATATATAACTGCACCAACTTGTGATCAATAACTTTCATCCATCATGAGAAAATAGAGCGAGCCATTTTTCGCACAATCTATTGTAATAAAGCAGTTTCCTTTGCTTATGTAAAAGCATTAACAGAATCACATGACTTAGGAATCATAAAAATGGATAAATAAGAAAACTTTTGACAATATAAAAAATTAGTACAGGAACAAAAAGAATTTAATAATAATCTCTAAAACATTTTAAAAGACAGTTATTTAATGTTTTTAAAGAGTAACAAAGGGTCCATTGTCAAGTTATAAAATTGTAAATAAAACTAGTTAAAATGTAAAAGATCAAGTTTAAGACAGTAAAAGATGAGATTAGAAATAATTAATTTTATTTTTATTAGAAAACTAAAGAAGATATTAATGATTTATTACACAAGGTGATGATGTTAGCACGAGAGTAAACAAACATATTTTGATAAATACACTGCAGAATAAAATGAAACTACGTGAAAATAATAAAATTCAAAGAGCACGTTGATTATAGAGGATAAAGAGGGCAAGAAACAGTTTAACTGAAATTTAAACAGGAAACCTTTGGCCTAACAAAATAGGTCCTTACTGAAGAAATAATTCAACTCACTTAAAAGAAACACTCAATCAAATAATAAATCAAGAAAAAAAGTTATAAATTGAAATTCAACATATGAGGAAACATATAAATATATGATTTTAAGATGATAAAACAAATTTATTGGTAGTAAATTATTTGTTTTATAATTACAATATCTCGGGAGAAAAGGCATAATGCAAGACATGGAGACAAAAAAAGAAACAGAATTTTGCAAAGCACAAAGACATACATACCAAAATCAATTATTTAAAAGGAACCATAAAGTAAAAATTTGTGACGTGCAAATTACGACAAAACTATTAATAACAAAGGATAGGGAAAATGACTCATCACTCACCAAAGTTGAAGGCTGAGACAAGTGAAAAACATTTGTGACAAACAAAAACATATACAATATTTCAGTTTTGCACCTTATTCACGTGATAGGTAACAAGAATTAAAGAAGAAAATGTTTCTAAAAATCATCTCTAAACTGAGAAAGTTTTAGAGAAACTATGTTAAATTAAAATTTGAATTAGTTAGCAAGGAATTCACCATAGTGAGGTCAAAATTAAAATAGCAAAGTTTACTTAAAAACATTTTTTTAAAATAAAATATATAAAATAATTTACAGAATGACTTGCTAAAATATGAAGAAATAAAAAGTCTGATAAAAGAAACATTATGATATTGATACACTTTTGAACTAGGAATAGGCAAGTCCATAAAAGAAACCCATTCATGTGGGTTGCAACAGTGATATTTTGGTTTTCGAGAAGGGGGGTCGTGTGCGATTTCTGGGCAAAAGACATGAACTTATAGTAACTACAATGACATATATTTCATTTATGGAAGGGTAATTTTAAGTATATGAACAGGAATTATTTTAACTTTAGAATTTCTTGAGGGAGAAAACCAACTGTATGTTTATTGGATTTAAAAGCGTTATTTCACTGGTGAAACCTACAATTGTCATTCAAGGACAATATAACTATAACTATGCAACTGATACCAGAACTGTTGAGGTTTAAAGAAAAGAATATATCTACATTTCAAATTACTTCTATTTCAAGAAATAGGACTCTTCATAGACTAAGAATTCCTTTAAGAACTTTCTTTCCTTGGAAGATGGTGACCAATTGTGTGATAGTAAATGGACTTAGTACACTGTAACTATACAAGCTTGTAGTTGGTAACAGCACAAAATAGTCCACAGTTGTAGTTACAAGCAATTGCGTGCCAGTGACTATCTCTCCAACAAGCAGCTATGCTTTTACAAAATCCTTCTGAAATCCATGTTGGTTTGGTCCAATCAATTTTATTTTTTCTTCTTCATCTAGGTAACTGACACAATCCGGCATCATATTTTGCCATCTGATGTGGGGACGTCCATGTTCCTCTTTTCCTCTGGGTCGATACTAAAGAGCACATTTTGGAAAATTACTGGATCCATTCATTATAGACATATCCATTCTTATTTGTACCTGGATTTTATTATTTGAATTTCTAATATTTGCAGCTCCTGTCTCATGTTACATGGAGTGTGTTCTGGAGTGAACAGCCCATAACAGTTCATAGAAATATTATTTTTGCCCCTTCCATTTTTCTTTCTTGTTCAGTTGTCACACGACTTTCAATTTTTTATGGTAATGTTGGTCTAGCTATTCTTACCTAGGTTTCTTTCAGAGCTTTATTAAAGTTTCTTCTTAACAAGTCACAAATTGCTTGAAATCTATTTAATTTCTTTTCAAAATCAAATCCCAATCCTTATTTAATTTACATCCACAGTTGGGCACAGTTAATCAAAAAGTAAACTTCGTTAATCCGCTACTTAAAAATTAACTTCAATAATTGTTAAAGCATTACATTTTTAAAAATTTATCGCAAGTTAACCACTAAAAGTTAACCATCAAAAAGTGGAATTGATTTTTATATTTTGCAATAGGTAATTACTGCAAGCAGTACCAAGTTGCTATGTACCATGATGTGAATTAATAATATGTCTGCCAAATTTACCCGGTTTTAACAAGTTTCTCAAGCGTATCAGATTCTTCAACACGTAGTGGAATCATGTTGGCAACAAAAAGGTTTATGATACATCGGTCCACACCAGCTTGGAATACTGGTAGTTATGATGCCAAATGTTTATTGAAGTAAACTTTTATTCGCAGATGGAGGTGAAATCAAATCGATTCTGCTGCTATCTATATCAGAAGAAGCCATGGATATATGCATTCTCTTCATAATTTTGTTGTTTAAGATTATTAAGGCTAGACACGTGAGCCTTGATTTCAGAAAGTTTAGGCAAACACAGCTTGCATTCATATATCAATTGTTCTCCCAGTCATGATTTAAATGTAACATAAACGTATAAATGTGGCCAAGGATTTTTAAAATTCTCGTGTCTATTGTCGGCACTGCTGCTTTCATTAATGGATTCAAGAGTTCAGTTTCTATGATGTTATCATGTAACGAATGTCAGTATAATTTATTTCACTAACGAACACCAAAATGCACTCTTTACTTAGCTGGCTAAGCAGGTGAATAGATCATTGGAGTTTGTGATGTCCTGAACAATTTGGTCATCTGGAAATAGCAATGAGTTACACATCACTAATTTGAATGTTGCGTTCAGATCTGTTTTAATTTTCTTAAATATTATAAATAATATAAAACTTCTCTAGGATTTTATTTACCCTGTCTATACAAAAGCTTTTGCTGTTAAATAGACCTCATATTATCTTTATTAGAAGTCAGGCGAAATCTCTCCAATTCAAGAACTAAAATAGTATACCCACGTAGATGCAATTATATGCCTTTTACAAATCCAAGAAGTATGTGTGAGACTCCAAATTAAATTCTGTTTTTCCATTATTTGTTTTATGACAAAAAATATTACCTATGTGTGAGCTTCCTGGCATAAAACCATTTTGTTCTCTCTGCCCCAGGATGTCTTTGTGGAAGGATCTATATTATGGGGTGATGGGAGGGGGGGCATCCACAGTAGGGCATCAAGACATGCCAAGGGGGATGTGGGGTGGGCAATAGTATGTGGATGATACCCAAGCTACACATTGTTGGAAGTACCGTCTCACCCTTACGACTTTAGAACTGAAAAATGTTTATCCTCATATCCCCTACTTACAGTGTTTCCTCCGAGATGTCATTGTTAATAAAGAAGTAACCATTTACTTTTTTATAATAAAATTGTGACAAAGGGGGTGGGGGTGGATGGGGACAATGGGAATTGATGATATGACATAAGAGGGGCGTAGGAACTTTTATTTAGACAAAAAATGGGAAGGGGGGAGGCGTGGAAAGAAAAAGTTTGGGAATCCCTAAATCCCCTCGACCAGACACCTACAAGAGAAGATCATTCCCTTAAAGACCTTCTGTTGGTTCAAGATGCTGACAGATTCCAGATGATTTGTTTTCAACAGATCATATATTATATAACATTTAACAAGTCCCACTGATGAAGTTAACAGGCTTATTGTAGGTGGGTTCACATCATGATGTACCAGTGCAATGAAATATTGCTGTGGGCTCTTTCACATGTACTGATCAACGTAGATGCTGTGAAATCATCACAAATTCATCTTAACTCGCATCAAAGTCCCTCTGAGAAAGCTACACAATAACGTCCATGTCAACTCACATTGATGAATTGTGTCCCTCACTAATTGCTTATGACCAACATAACTCAGTGTTGTGTTGTAAGATTCTCATGGAGAGAATGTTAATTTAACTCGATGGTATACGACCCTTTTTAATTTCAAACTGTTATTTGATATATCATATTCTAATTTCATATAGAACAGAGAATGTCTTTGCTTTTTATCTTAACATAATGGCACCAAAATCATTTTTCCCCAACATGTACTCATTATTGTTTGATAATTTATAACTTCTTTCTTCATTACAACTGTCTACTCCTCAAAGGAATTATATGTAAGGTATCTGTAAAATAATTCCCAGTGGTTTGTGTAAATGTAGTTGATATAATTAATGTACATATTATTCTGTCAGTGAATCTTCTGGTGTATAAATCTATGTTAATGTTTGTACATAAAATGGGAACATACCACATCCTATAGACCCTGTATCTTAAATCGGATCCACTGAAAATGAATATATTGTACTGAACTCATTTCTTTCTTGCACATTTCAATATGTATTAGCACTTGATCAATATTATTAAGGGAAAAAGAACAATTCTGTCCAGGCCATTTCTCCACGATAAAATAAATTAAGCTGACTGAATCTGGTATCATTGGAAAGGGCACGACTTGATTTTATGCCTTTTCATAGTTGCAACTGATATTTTAAGTGAATACCAAAAGATATTAGGATTTGTCAATTATTCCTAATATATTTAAAGTGCAAAAGAAGATCATATTGTTTTCATCTTTATGATTTATTTTATAACTGAATACTGTTGTCCCTGATGAAATAAAATTGATATTGAACAGTAAAATTATAATATTATGTAAAACAGAATCAAAATGATGGTGACTTTTTAGTTTTAAACCAATGTTTATCCCTATAAAAGCAGCACGCTATATTCAATGTATCAAATTGAATGTTGAAGATTCTGTTTATACTTCAGGATACAATTAAAGTTATTTATTCTGTCTAGTAGAGCCATCTGAATCACCAGACTTGGCATAAATAATTTTCTGACTGCTAATTAGCTTTCTTTTTTAGAAGCACCATACCACATTTAAACTATCAAATTTTACATTTCTATTCTCACCCAGATCAGGAAATAGTCTACCATTCAACTTTTTTTTTCCTGCCGATTAGAATTATGGAAATTCCGGAATTGATATAGCTGCGATTTTTAGCGGCAGATCAACTTTTATGTCTATAAGAAGCAGCAGAAAGTGTCTGAACTAACAATGACTTTTAGTTTATGGCTAAAAGATTGTCAAAATTTGTAACAAAAATCCTATGAGCTGTGTGATTCACAATTTTTTTTTTTTTGCAGTAAATGCAGATTACATTGTCATGGGTTCGCGTATTCTAAGGTATAGGGTATAGATTCGAAGCCTTTATTCAAACTCGTTGTAGTTCCGATTCACATCCAGTTGTACCAGCGAGCCAGATCTCACGCTGCGACAATGTTATCTTTTGTAACAAAACACGGAGGTCTCAGGTTGAGCACGTAGCAAGTCCCTGCTACCCACGTGTGTAACTTAGTACATAGCTTACAACCGCATTATGCCAGTTTCTTATGGCAGGCTATGCCTCACTGAAATTTCAGCAGACTGTATACCGCAGCAGTTTCCCGGCTGTGTGGGAGTGCTTATAGAGTGCATATAGAATAGCTTTGTGAAGCTTATGTCAGCCTGGAAACCATCACACTATGCAGTCCCAACTACTCGCACTATAACTTCGCCCTGACCATCTCCACTTAGTCCTAGTGAGCCAATTAACATCACCTTTTATCCCCACCAGAATCCCTAATGAGTTTTCCTGTAGACTGGGAGCCACCGCTCTAGTCAGTCCATCTCCATCTCAGGACTCGACAACATCCAAGATCATCCATCCATGGACGCACCGTTCAACACCATCACCTAACAGGTACTTAAGGCTTGCTTGATCCACTGCTTGCGTGTTCGTCTTCATAACAGTATGTCCACCGCTAGATAGGAATCTAATGCATTTGCCGACAGTCACTCATTTCGATAAGGTTTAATGTGCCTTGCCCTGTAATCACTCTACCAATGGAATATTGTTATTATGTCAACCAATCAATATAGCACAACATCAGTAATAGTTCACCAATGGAAGATCAACGAATATTAACCAATCAGCATAAAGTATTTCTAGTGACAAATCATTCCTTTGATCAATGTAGCCAATAGTGTAACATGTACGTCGATCTGTCTTCAAGTGTAATAAACCAGTAGTTATTAACATGTGCTGTTGTCATTACTAAGAGATAAGTCACCTCTCCGTAGTTAAAGATGTATGATAATATTTATGTAAATGTTTAATGCTAATCATTGAGATCACGCCGTGTCTATAGTTTCTCAGTAGCTAAGGCTCAGTTACTTCCTTGGCAATATGCCTGCAGACTACCCTCTAAGGGGTAGGCAGGTGCCCAAGGCGAACAACCACAGCTTCCCTCTCTCCACTCTGTCGTATTAAGTGTGAAATTTAAAGGTTTCCGCTCGGCCGATCACACCCACGCGACAACGTGTCATTTTATTTACTAACCACTTTTTTTTTTTTGCTGTAATCAGTCTCTCAAGTGGTTTGATGCAATCCTCCATTCCTTCCTATCTTGCACTAACCTCTTCATCTCAACACATCTCTTAAACCAATATAAGCAATTATCTGCTTCATATATTCTAACCTTTGTCTTCCTCTACAGTTCTTCCTTCGACTATTGCTCCCACTAACCAATTAACCACACTCCTGCATGTGTTAATGTTAAGCTAGGCATACACACACACATTTGTGTGCCAGCAATTCCGTGGCAATCCATATTTAAGTAAAATGAACAAAGAATTTGTAGCTGATTTTATTGTGACATATCAGCAACATACCATTTGGAAGGTGAAACCAAAAAGAGGACGCGAACAGAAATTTAAAATAAAAAAAAATAGGAAATAGTGCATTGATAGAGGTTAGTGGAAAATATAAAAGTCGACAGTGCATTACTAAAAAAGAAAATCCACTCTTTGCAGAGTGCTTTTTGAAAGAAATATATATATATATCTTTATATATAAAGATAAATGTATGTTTGTTTGTTTGTTCTTCATACAAATCCACAGTTTTCATCCGATCTTGATGAAACTTTGAACACTTATCCTTTGCAACAAGGAGAAAAATACTGTCTACATTTGGTTGACAAATTACCTGTATAAATAACATAATTTGTCTCATAACTTCGAAATACGGCGATAGACATCACGTTGGATATGGTCGCCTCCGGACCGTGTTGTGGACTGGCAGCTCAGTGGCTAAAGCGCTTGCTTACGAACGTCGTGGTCTCCGGTTCAAATCTCCGTAGAGGCTAAGATTTTTAAAAATTGTTTTTCAGTGTAAGAGTCAGGCCTGGGCTGTAGGTTATTCGAATTGAATGTTAAACTGTAGATATTAGAAAGTTAGGGGTGTAATGCGAGGCAAATCGTAGGTAGTCTTGCAATTTTGTAGGTGTGCACTTTTCTACGTTATAATGATCCCTCAGGTGTTGTTCGCAGTCAGTGTGTGAGTGTGAACCACAGTAATACTAATATAAATACGGAAGTAAGTCTCTGTCTTTTTGTTACGTTTTGACGACTATATGGCTATATCGTTGTGATGGAATTTTATAAGGAAAGCTGTATGAAGGGCACAGGATATTTTTTCCAGTATGATTAACAGTTGTAGTCACGAAATTTTGAGACCTAATCGAATGGTGACAGAAATATGTTGGAAAATGATTCTCTTCAAGAGGCAGGTTCGACGGTAGAATGATATAGTGATATCTTTCCTGTCATATTATGCCGACTCGATATTGTTTGGGACCATTCCTTCGTTACCAACAACTTTTTATATTTCAAAAAAATTCTTAATCCACGCGTACGAAGTCGCAGGTACGAGGCTAGTATATATATATATATATATATATATATATAATTAAAATTCAACAAGAAGTGTAATAGGCGAAGACGAAATCTATAAAACTAATTTACGCTATTACTGTGACTTACTACTATTTATGAGAGATCAACACGAACCAATGGACAGTATCAGCAATATAGGAAGCCCAAATTATGAAGGAGAAGATGAAGGATATTGAGGAAATGTATAGGAAGATGTATCTATGCATTTATGTAATACAGAGGAAATTGAAGAAATTGAAGAAAATGTTTTTAAAATAGTAAAGTAGCAGTATATGATCGTGTTTATAATCTTCCTGTAGCCACTTGTTTTGTTGATCTTCTTTTTTACAGCTCTAATATTAGCTGGTGCACGAATAAATACTTTTTTTTGTGTGTGTAGAACTTAAAAACATGATTCATTTCAATATTGTCACGTCGCTTGTAACATAACCTCACTACACTTGGCTCGCGATGTTTTGGAATTCCCAGCGAGCCGCGAGCCAGGAAATCATGACGGATAAATCCGTAGACCACTACCATAAACACAACAATTTGAGCGCGGCGAGCCAGCTGAACGACAAATGTGTGAAACTGATTTTCCTGTGCATGGGCTTCGACAAGTATAGGCTCGTCGCGAGAATATCCGCGCGCAAATCTCCAGCGAGCTTACTTGCGCACTAATGTGTGTGTGTATGGGCTGCTTTACCCACCGGCTTACTTTCTGTATGACTCTTCCACAAGTTTCTTTTCTCCCATCATTTCAAAAACACATTCATTTAATATTTTAACCATGACTAGAATCAAAATGTTTACAAAGACTTGTTGTAAGTGTCCCATACTCATTTTGTGCCTATGTACATTTGAATTCATGCATGGAACAATACCACACAGTAAAAGGCTATGCAATGAGAAACAGTGAATGTTTTTCATTTAGTCTGCTTAGCTGGCAAAAAAGCAGAAAGCGTAACACTCAACACAACACTTTGTATAGTAAGAATTTTTTGCTGTTGAAACAAGATGATATGGACTATCACTGCTCCATGAGTGGTGCAGCCATCCATGTCAGTTAAACCAATGTTCACACTGGTATTTATCAGCGTTGAGTAGTTGTGTTGTGGTCACCACGCTAACAGCGATGACATTAATTATATAAAATTCACCAGAAGATGGCGACAGCGAATCAGATCGCCGAAATATTGTGTTAATGCAAGTGTAATTATAACATAGCTTTAACTCAGCTAGTCAACTGAGAACAATTTTTAAATTCTCAACTCTGAGAAAAACTGCGTTCTTATGCATGT
Source organism: Vandiemenella viatica (assembly GCA_031002005.1). NCBI lineage: Eukaryota > Metazoa > Arthropoda > Insecta > Orthoptera > Morabidae > Vandiemenella > Vandiemenella viatica. The sequence continues at coordinate 182,785,778 of JARYHS010013631.1, read as the reverse complement.
CATGCGTTGCTCAATTTTTAGTTCATTTTGATTAGGAAAAACAAAATCAGAACTTTCAAAAGGGGCAAAAGTTCTTGTGAGTGTGTGTGAAAGTGGAACAACTTCCACTCAACAGACTTGTTTGTGCAGTTCAATGCCATGCTTTATTTTAGGGAGAGGGGAAAGGGGGGGGGGGAGCGAGTTTACACCTGGTGGACAGAGCCAAGAAGGATGGAGGACAAGGATTGGGATGCAATTCACCCATGACATTCTAAAGAAACCATCCTGGCATTCTCCTGGAATGATTTCAGGAAACCATGTAAAATCAAATCTGGATGGCCAGACAGGGATTTGATCCTGAATCCTTGCAAATACCAGAGCACAGCATTACTGCTCATGCATCAGACTTGGTTCAATGTCATGCGATGTCAGCATATTGACACCTCAACAGTGTCCAAGCTGCAGCATAATTAACAGGTGTTAGGAATACCATGGCTCAGAATTCTTCAAATTTAAATAAAACCAATGATAACCGTATGCTAGCTGATACGTACGAAAGTCATGTCGCCTACTTATATACGAACTTGGAGGTGGGGCGGAGGGAGGGGGGGAGCAAAAGCCAACTTAAAGATAAGTTAGTCATTTGGGCACCCAAGCTAAACAAAACTACAGAGGAACACAAGTCCAATGGAAATAAACTTTATGGCCTACTCTTCTTTAGTAGTCAGCAAGGCAAAAATTTTAGCAAATACCAAATTAATACCTAAAAAACAAGTTCAATGTTAGGGAGATCATGATCTGCCAAAAACCCTAAGATGGAAAAGACCAAACCATCAGTAAAATACTGAGTACCAGTAAATCCATAATTATTGACATGAAAACTAAAGAGACTGTGGACAAATGAATGGAAACAAAGAATTAAATCAGAAATTGAAATGCAAGCTTCTGAGAATGAAGAGAGTTCTCATAATTCTTATGATCTACCAAAAAGTTTTGAGATACATAAATCAAAGACAAATTACATTAGAAAAATTCTGAATCAACTATCAAATGAAGAGCCTGAAAGGGGTTTAAGCCCTAAATTTAATACAGGACCTCATGAAAATCTTACCATATATCATGTTATAGTAGCAAGGCCATCTGAGCACAAATTATTATAATGCGGAATTAAACGCAATCAATTGCAAAAATTGCACCATGGTACCAAGGTGTTTCAACTGCCAAGAGCTTGATCAAATAAGTATACACTGCAAAAAAAAACTTGATCTGTAGTAACTGTGCCCAGAATGCTCACAAGAGTGATCAATATAATTGTCTCAAACATGTATGCCAGGTTAGGAAAGATGTAAGTAATATGAAAACGTATGGATAGATAGCCCCTCATATCAACTTCTTGTGAATGAATAAGTTCCCTACAATCCTTTAAAGAGAATTAATTCAAAGCACCTAATATAATATAAACAAAATCTTAATAACAAAGCAACTTCAGCTCTAAATTAAATCAAAGAAACATAAAAACCTAAACGTTCAAATTTTAATATGAACATATTTGGTTGGTTTGATGTACAGTCTAAAAATTTTACTAAATGAGAAGAGAGATTTTTAAGTCTATTACACCATGTGTTTGGCACCATGACAATAAAAAATAACAAAAAATTAAATGTCATCAATTTAAAAGATAAATCTAATTTAACTATCACAGTATGCTAATAATCTTAAATTAAAAGGAAATGGTACTATTTCATTTTGTTCCACTGAAACAAAATCACTCTACAAAATATCAAATAATAAGTGTAATACTATGTTCAGACAGGAAAGGCGGATCAAGATCACTCTGCTCTATCCCCACTCTGCTGTCCCAGCCCCTACAGGCGAAGGGGAAACAGCTGCCATGCATGCACAAACGTCATCACGACGTATGTGGTACAATATGTTGCATCTAATTTGAGGATTTCTTCAGTAAAATCGAACATTTTAACTATTTGTCGTGACGAAAATGAGTGAATCGTATGTCACAGAAATTTCGTGTTTACTAATTACAATTTCATATGTTAATAAATATAAAAATTATTTACATATCAATGAATAAAACTTACTGCTTCCAATAATTACTTTTAGTTTTAAAAGTGGCGCAAGACATTTCGACCACTGAATCCAATTTTTAGATGTCTTTCCCAGTGGAAGTTAATTCTCTAAACACGTCGTTTAAATTTTGAAATGAAAGTGATATTTACTCGAAGCAATAGTTTCTGTTTACAGAAATCATTGATGAGACCACCATTGCGTTTAGTGTGTTGCCAAATAAACTTCCTTGCACGATTTTGATTTACCCACATCTCGTCAATGTAGATGACAGGTCGAAGAGGATGTTCCTTCCTTAAATCGTGCATTTTTCTTAAAAATGAGACCCTTGCTGCAATAATGTCTGTTCTTTCCATCAGAAAACGTCTACCGTCATTACATTTTCTGTATATGAAGCCAAGTGCTTTTAATAATTTATACACCTCCAGTGTAGATAATTTTCTCTTTCAGTACCTCCCTCAATTTTCTTAAGGTAGGGTCATAAAATTCTAGAACGGTACGTCGAAAGTCATCCATCTCCGTGACCAGTTTTTCTCGGTGAATGTTTTTCTTTGGAGAAGAAAAGGATGGCCCTGGAACACTCAGCTGGACTTCGCTACATACACGCTGCATTGTTCGTAACGATACACCACACGCATCTGCCGTCATTTTTAGCGGTTCCCTAAAAAGTATATTAACTTTCTCTTCAGAGTTTTCTAACGTCTTAAAAAATTATACACATAAAAAATAATTGTTTTTGACCGTCGCCTAATGTAACAACTATCTGACGCCATTTCACTTACAGAGTTTTATAACGGTTTATCGGAATAAACCCCTCGAAGGGGAAGGCAACTGGAGGGGGTGGCGTGGTGAGGCGTGGGGCACATGACCCTGACGCGCCATGTGAGAGCGAACGTAGTACAATAAGATTTTACTCATGATCTTTTATTTCCATTTTTCTCTTCTCTCTTTCCTTGCATCCTCCTAAGTTACTTCAAACAGTAGTAAGGTATCACCATATTAATTTTACTGCTCCTTATAGAACATATACTACAAAATTTGTTTATGTAATTTATGATTCTTTGTAAATTTATCATAGACGTGCCAGGCTGTGCACTCATTTATTGTTTGTCATTCCACTTCAAAATGGTTTTACACAATATGACTAGAGATTTCACAATTAAACCCACAAAGATCTTGAAAACAAGGGTGATTGTGGAATAACTTGGGACTCATTGGTGACGAAAAATTCCTGACAAATGTGAAGATTTTGGAGGCTTCAGAAAACAGGCAGAAATAGGAAGAAATGGAAGTAATTCTTGGAAACTGAGCTCCATAAAGAGCAAAAAGAATCCCACTGCTAGTTTCATGATTGTATTTTTTGAAGGAATTTGGCCATGGCCTTTTTGAAGGAAACATCCCAGCATTCGCCTGGAGTGATTCGGGGAAACCATGAAAACCAAAATCTGGATGCCCGGACGGGGATTCGAACCAGCGTCCTCCCGAATGCGAGGCCAGAACGTTAACCATTCACCCACCATGCTCGGTTTCATGATTGTAATTTCTCATACACCATCAAATCGCTGAACAAACAACTCAAATGGAAATGACAGCTTGTAATTAAAATCATTTATCAAAAAAATCGCAGATTCTGACACCTTCCATCTATCAAGATACAGATTCATTTAAACTTAACAGAAGTATAAGACGATCAGAAATTCTAGCAAACACTGACTAACTTAATTCAAAGCAGTTAATCTATTACAACGAGGTGAGTATTAGCATCCAACGTGAACTATTATTTCGATTCCTGAAATTAAAAGTAAAGTTTTAGGCCATAGTTATTTAAAGATGGAACAGTTAACAGATGAATATCTGGAACCAATTCCTATATGAAAAGTTACAAATAAATCCAATTATGATAAAAATCAATAAACAGTAAAATCTACTGCATAAATATCACCAGAACCACAAGCTATAGACGAGTCATTTTTGACATAGGTTTCAAGCAAACTGGTTAACTAAGTCTTCCTATACCTTACACTCTATTGTATAAATTAGGTAGGAATTAACACAGTAAAATGTGGTTAAAAACTATTTTAAAAAAAGGTCAGATTGTCAAGGGAATGAAAACCTAAATAAACTATGTAAATTATATTACCTCTAGGAAAATAAAAGTTCCGATCATATTGAGCTTACCCATTTTCCTCCCACGCTATAAGTTCTTCGGTTAATTTACCTGAAGTGTACAGTATCTTATATAATCCTAAAGTAGCATGGCCAACCTGTGAGAAAAAAGATGCACAGTTTTATATCTAGTTGAGATAAATATTTATTAGACATTAAATATACTATACAGACATAAATAGCGATAAGAATTTCAAAATTACATTATGTCTTCATAACTGGTATTAGATGAAGAGGGCCCAAAATTGTGATTATTTAATTGTCTGTAGAAAGTCACAAGAAACAACAGAAAAACACAAAGTTTTTAGTGGTGCTTTTCAGACTTCATGGGGAAGTTAATTGGGTATAAACTTTTGGAGAGCTAAAATTGTATACTGATCTGGGTTTTAAATGTTGGTAGTCTTGAGTAACATCTTAGTGGATCAGCTAGGTACAACAGGCCCGGGTTTGAAGCCCATACACAATGCATCAGATATCTTAATTGCAAATGCTGTGAGCATGCTCAATCTCTGCCTCATAAGCTTACATTAAATATATATATATATATATATATATATATATATATATATATATTATACAGAACATGTTTCACTGACAGATTGCAGTACTAAAAGCCATATGCCTTAAAATAAACTGTTGAGTACAATAAAATAATATCAAATAAAAATGGTGAAGTTGCAAAATAGTTTAATATAATATAAACACAGCAGAAGTGGTGAAAAAAAGGAGAATTATACATTACTTTAAAGTGAGTGGGTAATGTTGACAATACAACTGCTATTAGGAAGAAAAATTTACTTTATACCGATAGCAGAAACTATATTTAAAGACATGAGAAATACTGGAAAGAGAATGTATAAGTGAATGGTATAATTAAAAATGAGGAAAGATAGGAAAAGCAAACCTATCACTTACCACAAATGAAAGAAGGAAAGCAGTGATAAATACAACTTACGACCAAAATATTGTAAATTGTTTTCATTGTTGTGTGTTCATCACTGGCTTCACGCATTCATTTTTGGAAAGTGCTGGGTTTATGGTCATTTTCCTTCCTTATTTTCATTGCCTTAAAGTTTTGCTTTACGATTATTATGTTAATATATATATCTGCTAAACGTCTGTACAACAGCGAGGTCTTTAGAGACTGGAAAGGATGGGGGGGCAAGGAATGGGAAAGAATTCGGCCATGGCCTTTTGAAGGAAGCATCCCAGCATTTGCCTGGAGTGATTTGGGAAACCATGGAAAACCCAAATCTGGATGCCCGGACGGGGATTCGAACTGCCATCCTCCCGAATTTTTATGTTATAATTATTATATTGACTTGAAAGCGTGATTAATGCAACAATCTAGTACTACATTTTACTGATCAGAAGAAACGAAGATTTGTTTTCACTAGGGCTTTACTGCTCATTGATGAATGGATGATTGAAACCAGGAGAGGATTGCAGACAAAGATGAAGGAAATCAGCCATGGTCTTTTGAAACAAACACATCCCTCTTGCTTCCCAAATTAATTTCAGGTGATGATAATTCATTAAAATAGGAGGAGATATTACACTTCATAGTCTCCATCAGTTTTAACAGTCTTAAACCAATGTGACATATCTAAAACAAGAAGGAAAGGTGCATGAAGCAAGTACTTCTGCTGCTAACATTTCCTGTTCTCTATGTAACAGAACAGCTGCTAAGTGGGTTCCATTCTGTTTAGCAATTAATGTAGTTCCTTCAAATATGATATGCTTGCCATTGTCAGTATAACTATTATCTTTAGCATGTTGTTAGCTACCTGGTCACCAATTTGATTATACTTCTATCAAAGCCTTCTTCTTGGTGCCTGCAATTATTTGGTTACATCAAGTTGCAACTTAATCATATACAATGAGCTGGCGATTAAAGAAGACTTCTTAATCTACTAATTTGTCACTGACCCATGTAGATCAAGACTGCATTCACCAAAGATTTATCCAAACCACATATAAATGCTACATTTCCCATTTATATGTACGGACATGGTATTATAATGTCAGCACAACAAATACATAATGTATAAGAGCTAGCAGACTATTACCTCTCACAAGCTTAATGTTTAAAAATGTGTTTCCACTTAATTACATAAATATGTATATCGCCGTCTGTGATATAAATATTTATATATAACATCTTAGTCCCACCGCCATATTGATAACATACTCAGTCATGTAGGATACTTCGGCGTGTGCACACCTCCCGAACCACATGACTCAGTCTCTTTAACATGAAGAAGGTTTAAGGCCGAAATATTGTGTATTTTTGTATTCATGATATATGTGCTTCTCCCGTCGCTGCCTTCAACTTTGCTGAGTGATGAGTCATTTTCCCTTTCTTTGTAAATTATTATGATAATTTAAAATACCAAAAAATCAAATCAATAAATTTTTTTGGAAGAACACCATTTAGTATGGCTTAATTATAAAACTAACATAAAAAGAAGCTTTAAGATTTTTAAAATCAATACAACATTTGTGAAACTAATGTACAGAATGAGCATCAAGGTACTCACATGTAATTTTAATCTTATATATATATATATTAGACATTGGGATAGGAGAAAAACCACCGCTTCCCAAAGATAAGGGCTCCAGCGGCGTCAAAACACGAAAAAACACACAAACACAATACAAATTTTCAAGCTTAGCTCTTCATCAGGTTGTAGGATGAGGTGGCTGCCGCGCGGAAGCTAGCAACCAACTGAGGAGACCACACGGGGTGCACATGGTCGGCTGGTCGAGGTGGAGAGGGAGGGGGGGAGAAACAACATGGCGGGAGTCGGGGGTGGGAGGACCTAAGCACAAAAATGATAATTAGACTGCACAGTGGAAACGCGGTTGCGGTCATAAGGTCACTGGCATAAAACAAACCAAGGAAAACACGGGGGTGGGGGGGGGGGGGGTGGAAAATGAAAACGATCTATAAGTGCCCCCATAAAAAATTTATTCCACACGTAAAATTATTGAAAATATTACACACGAAAAAATACTACACACGGAAAAAATATGATAATATAAAACACACGAGAGAAAACAATTATTGTAATAGATCTAGTACAAAAAGAGAAAGCTCTGGTGAGCGATGGTTTTGTGGGAAAAGATGGTAGGTAAGTGGCAAAGGTCGGAGGAGAGAGGAAAAAGAAAAATTGGAGCTATCTTAAATTTAGTCCAGGTGGTTGTCTGGTCCCCAGTTGATACTGAAAGGCCAGTTCCCACCTTCTCAGTTCTGAGATGCTGCTTTTGTCTGGGAGTACTTTGATGGCGCGGACTGTGAAGCAGGTGTTGAAATTGTTGGTGTTATGAGTGGTGGCGTGAAAAGAAACAGGGTGGTCAGGGTTCTCAGTCCAGACCGATTGTCTGTGTCCATTCATCCGGATGGCCAGTGGATTTGTGGTCAGACCTATGTAGGAGGCTGGGCAGTGGTTGCAGGTAAGTTGATAGATCAGGTGAGAAGTTACGCAGGTAGCCGATCCAGTGATATAGAAGCTTTCCCCTGTTACGGGATTGGTGAAGGTGGTCGAAGGCGGGTGCATCATGCAAAGTTTGCAACGGGGCCTGTTACACGGAAAGGATCCTTGGGGCTGTCTTGTGGGCTGAGGGGTTCCATGTTTATGGACCAAGAGTTGGTTCAAGTTGGGGGGTCTACTGAAACAGGTTCTGGGGGGCTGGGGAAGGATTTGTGGTAGGAGTGTTTTCATTTCCGGGCAGGCTCGGAGGAGATCATATCCTTGTCTTAGGATCCTGTTGATGGATTCTAAGCCAGGGAAGTAGCGGGTGACCAATACTGGGCTTTGGTTGGTTCTCGATGGTTGTGGGGTGTTGATGGATTGTGTCGGTACTGATGTGGCTCGTGTAACTCGTTTATGAACTAAATCTGGGGGGTAATTGCGGGATATTAGGGCTTCAGAAATGTTATTAGTGTACTGCTTAAGGGACTGTTCGTTGGAGCAAATGTGCCTGCCCCAGATTCCCAGGCTGTATGGGAGGGCGCATTTGATGTGATTAGGATGGCAACTGTCGTAGTGGAGGTATTGTTGTAGGTTGGTGGGTTTTATATGTACCGAAGAATTGATGCCGCCATCAGAGAGGGACAGGTCGACATCCAGGAAAGTGGCCTGGGTGTGGGAGTAATTCTACGTAAATTTCAAAGTGCTGGCATTATTGAGGTTATTGAGGAAAATGAGAAGGTTGTCTTCCATTACCCCCCAGATTTTGTTCATAAACAAGTTACACGAGCCACATCAGTACCGACACAATCCATCAACACCCCACAACCATCGAGAACCAACCAAAGCCCAGTATTGGTCACCCGCTACTTCCCTGGCTTAGAATCCATCAACAGGATCCTAAGACAAGGATATGATCTCCTCCGAGCCTGCCCGGAAATGAAAACACTCCTACCACAAATCCTTCCCCAGCCCCCCAGAACCTGTTTCAGTAGACCCCCCAACTTGAACCAACTCTTGGTCCATAAACATGGAACCCCTCAGCCCACAAGACAGCCCCAAGGATCCTTTCCGTGTAACAGGCCCCGTTGCAAACTTTGCATGATGCACCCGCCTTCGACCACCTTCACCAATCCCGTAACAGGGGAAAGCTTCTATATCACTGGATCGGCTACCTGCGTAACTTCTCACCTGATCTATCAACTTACCTGCAACCACTGCCCAGCCTCCTACATAGGTCTGACCACAAATCCACTGGCCATCCGGATGAATGGACACAGACAATCGGTCTGGACTGAGAACCCTGACCACCCTGTTTCTTTTCACTCCACCACTCATAACACCAACAATTTCAACACCTGCTTCACAGTCCGCGCCATCAAAGTACTCCCAGACAAAAGCAGCATCTCAGAACTGAGAAGGTGGGAACTGGCCTTTCAGTATCAACTGGGGACCAGACAACCACCTGGACTAAATTTAAGATAGCTCCAATTTTCCTTTTTCCTCTCTCCTCCGACCGTTGCCACTTACCTACCATCATTTCCCACAAAACCATCGCTCACCAGAGCTTTCTCTTTTTGTACTTAGATCTATTACAATAATTGTTTTCTCTCGTGTGTTTTATATTATCATATTTTTTTCCGTGTGTAGTATTTTTTCGTGTGTAATATTTTCAATAATTTTGCGTGTGGAATAAATTTTTTATGGGGGCACTTATAGATCGTTTTCAGTAGATTCCACCCCCCCCCCCCCCCCCCCCCCGTGTTTACCTTGGTTTGTTTATGCCAGTGACCTTATGACCGCAACCGCGTTTCCACTGTGCAGTCTATCATTTTCGTGCTTAGGTCCTCCCACCCCCGCCTCCCGCCATGTTGTTTCTCCCCCCCTCCCTCTCCACCTCGACCAGCCGACCATGTGCACCCCGTGTGGTCTCCTCAGTTGGTTGCTAGCTTCCGTGCGGCAGCCACCTCATCCTACAACCTGATGAAGAGCTAAGCTCGAAAATTTGTATTATGTTTGTGTTTGTGGGCTTTTTCGTGTTTTGACGCCGCTGGAGCCCTCATCTTTGGTAAGCGGTGGTTTTTCTCCTATCCCAATGTCTAATATATCCGCTCTCAGTGCCTTTGTTTCCAAACAATCTATATATATATATATATACAAAAATACACGTGTGTTTTCCTATATTTCACTTTTCAGCCACCACTGCCTTGCACAGATCACTGGTCTTTGGGTGTGGAAGTAACATGGAGTTTCCTGTCGTGCACAACATGGGCTGAATGTCAATAGCTGTGGGGATGTGGGAGATATGATGGTTAAAAGTGGTTGATGTAGGGCATTTTCGTATTTCGACCAAAGACATGTGTCTCCGTATATGCCACTCTGCTGCCACAACTACATAGCATAGACGATTGGTGTTTGCGTGTGGCAGTGGTATCATGTCTCCTATCGTGTACTATGGTGGTTAGATGTCGGTAGCTATGGGGGTGTGGGATATATGGTGGTTGAAAGTGGTCGACCTAGGGCACTTTCATATTTCTACCAAAAACGTATGTGTCATGGTGTATAACTTTTCAGCCAAAACTATCTAGCACAGATCACAAGTGTTTGTGTGTGGTAGTAGCACAGAGTCACCCGTCGATCACAATGTTGGCGAATTTCGGTAACTGTGAGAGTGTGGGAGATATGGTGGTTGAAATTGGTCGATCAAGGATATTTTCGTATATCGACTAAGGACATGCGTGTCCGTCAATTTTACTTTGCTGCCTGAACTACATAGTGGAGATGACTGGCGTTTGTGTGTGGTAATAGCATCGAGTCTCCCATCGTGCACTATGGTCGTCGGATGTCAGTAACTGCCAATCCTAATTCTTTACAAACACGAACAAAGTCGTGGGTACAAGCTAGTTTAAAAAAAAGGGGGGGGGGTTGGAAGCATGGCCGTTTTATGGGCCCCAGTGGCGAAACAATTTATGGGCGACTTTTTTTGTTTGCTTTACTACTGGCCTAAGTCATCAGGGGCTACAGTCTAGCCTATGCTTAAATGCGGCCTTGGGTGAAAGTGAAAATTATCTCCTTAAAGAAAACTTGGTATCTGGCCATTAGATTTATATGTGATTTACTCAATATGACTCCATCACATGGAGGTTAGGGATGTGTATTCTTGGTAGGATAGCAGACTTTTTTAAAAATAATAACAATAATTTCTTAATCACATTTACATTATAGAATTTTTCACATTAGTCAAAAAATTATTTTATGCTGCTATAATGCATTTCCTAGCTTTCATTTTTCATCTGTTACTACCAATCAAAGAAATTTATATCAAGTTTCTTGAAATTGAGTAAAAAAAATAAATGCACCAAAAAAATAGTGACAAAAGTATCCATATCATGTCATCTCACCTGGGCAGCTATTTTTCCAGGACTCATGTTAAGTTCTGAATTTACAACAAAAACCATTTTAAAACTAGCTTGTTCACACAGCTCACTGGATGATAGTCTTCCTTGGTTTTCAAAAGCATAATTAGCAGCATGGATTGCTGAACAATTTCCTGTGTTCCATAGTGCCTGAAAAAAGAATTCTCATTTAAAGAAAAACATTTAACTAAAACTTTCTTCCACAAAAAAAATTATTCATGGATTATATTAATGAAAAATTTACTCAACAGAATTAAAAATCAAAATGTTGTGCATATTTGTTTTTAGCGAGGTCATAAACACTTTATACAATTACACAGCCATGGTTACAGTAATACATTTTTGCTTCAGTTAATTTTTAACCGCCTTTTCTGAAAATAAAAACCTGATCATGTCCAATTTCCATATAAAAGATATATTACCAAATCTCATGAAAATATATGGCAAAAGTAATCCGAGAAAGCCATAAATAAAAGCAGAACAAAGACAGTGAGCAGAAGTATCACAATACCATAGTTATATCAGATTCAGCAGAAGTAATAAAACAATTCTATTATATAAGTAAAATTATAACTGATGTTGGGAACCATAGACAATATCAAAAGCAAAATAGCATTAGTGAAATAAGAAATCTTCCTTAGATTTGAAAAAATTGAAAAATTATGTATGGAGCTTTTAATGGGAAGGAGGAAAAATTAGAGTGAACTATGATGGAAAGAGTCTGAAGACTTAATGAAATAATGAGGATTAGAAGTGAAACGTGTTTTTCGAAGAATTTTACAAAACGGAGATAGGGTGACATGTTTGGAGAAATATAATATGTAATGTATCCTAATGGTACATTACAATACTAATGGTAAGAATTCTAGCAAAAGGTTAAGGTTATGTTATTTCATGGAGGTAACTTAGAGCTTAAGTGGTAACAGTTGTGAGGAAAGATATTGGCACCAAATAGGATGAGAACTACGTCAATCGATGACATCTATCCACCACTGCACTTTAACTGAAGGATTACTATAACGTCCACTTCGATGAAACCCGTTCATTCTTCTTTGCCTATGAAAAAATTAACTGATATTAACATTTAACTCAAATTAAATCTAGGCAGACATGTAGATTTATTCTGGGATGCATTCTACATGAATTACGGAACCTCGTTGATGCAAAATTAAATAAATTAACCAAAGAAAATTAGGAACAGGAAAATAAATGTTCTCTCTAGATACAATCCAGTCAGGTATTGCTATTTAAACTAGTTATTTATATTCTTACTGTGCTAAAATTATCCACACCAAAAACTGGAATTATTATTATTAGAACAGTTATGAAGTCATAAATCCTCATCCCATACCTCCAGTGCTTTGATAATAGTATGAGGGAAACATCACACTTTTCCATTACTGCAGTTCTGCTGCTTGTAATACAAAAAGATAAATCACTTGAATATAATAAACCATTAACTTTCACATCATCCAGTTATACATACATTAAACTAAGGAAAAAGGAAACTGCTTTAGGCAATATAATTGTAAGGACAGGGAAAATGACTCATCACTCACCAAAGTTGACGGCAGCGACGAGAGGAGAACATATATAAACACACAAATAAACTCAATATTTCGGTTAAACCTTAATCATGATGTAGAAAATGAGTCATGAGGCTCGGGAGGTGTGCACACGCCGAGGGTTGCTACATGACTAGGTGGATTATCAATATGGCGGTGGGGCTGAGATATTGTATATAAATACGCAAAAAAAAAAAAAAAAAAAAAAAAAAAAAAAAAAAAAAGGGGGGGGGGGAATAAAGTGAATAAATACAGTAAATGATAGGGAAAAATATCACCAGCAAAATTAAGATCACTAAAGAAAAAACAATGATCGAAAAGGGAAATGAGTAATTAAGCTGTTCTGCATTTACAGAGGGGAAAAAACAAATTCATGAAGAAATAAACCAGAGGGGGAAAAAATGAAAATCATTAAAAATGAGGATAGACAAAATATGATTGTCAGTCATTCAGAACATAAGGTTAAACCATCTTTCCAAAGGCCTCTTTTCATCCGTGCAAAGGAATTTGTATGAGCAGAATATTATCTGCCATTCTTTACACAATTTTCAATGATGAATTTTGATCTTTAGTGAATACTGAGGTCATTTATGATGTCTTCATTTCAATTTTCCTTCAGTTTTGTGAACTTTTAAATAGAGCAAAAATTTCATTTCCGATGATTCAGTTATACTCATAACTTCAGTTTGACCACCAAATTCACACATTGCTATGAATACAGAACTTCATTTATGTTTCATAGAGTTCTCCCAGACAAAATTAAATCTTGACATCTGTTTCAATTCCACATCCATAAACAATATTTACAAATCATAAGTTTTTTTTCACTAGAACAAAAATAAATAATTTTGTTCAAGCAGGTAACTATATTACTTTTTGGCACCGAGATTTTCAATTTTGTAGATCATCTTTGTTCTTTTGGATAATGATTTGACCAGTGGCAAACAAAATAGTGTTCACATATGTCTGACATATATTTTATTGATTAGTCTACTTGATTTACTATTGGTGGTAATCAGTGGACAAACTCATGGCACCATGTTGCTTCCTGAACAACTAGTGCAATTTTTTTTCTTTACTTTATCCATAATAAATGGACTTATGAAAGTCTGTAACTGTTTTCAATTGACTGGTAAGCAAATAATTTTACTGTGACAGTTACTTTTGATGATTTTTAATTTACGCTGTGCGTGATGCGTTTCGAGAATTGATTCTGATTTTCAAACACAATATTAACACATTTTTAATGCACTTTTAATGTACGAAGTGTGGTGGCAGGTTTTAAGAAACCTTCAAAAACGAAAACTCCAAAAGTGTTACTAATGTCCAGCAGAAACTGACACAAATACTTCGCACATTAAAAATGTACTAATATTGCATTTGAAAATGAGAACCAATTATTGAAACGCATTACGCACAGTGTAAATTAAAACATCATCAAAAGTAACTGTGTTGCAGTAAAATTATTTGCTTACCGGTCACTAGTGCAATTGTGTAGTTCGAATAAAATTTATTACAAGAATATTAATATGAAATGAAATCTCAATAATGAGCACTTTTCAGTAGAATGGCAAGATAAAAACTGCTCGAAACTTAGAAACTGTATTATATGCAAGTATTTGTTGTTAAGTACACAATATGATTGGTATCAAGGTCAAGTTCCTACCTTGCAATAAAAATGAGAAATTCTGACTGCTATCCACATATTTATTTTCAAGTGAAAACAAAAGTAATGCTCCACTTAAACTGTATAGCTCTTACCTCTAAAATTATTATTATTGATGAACTAAAATCTCCATCAACACAATTGCAACAAATTTTAAATATCATTATCAGTTTTGGATTAAAAAAAAACACACGCGCAATATGAACAAATTTGAATTCTCCAACTTATTCCGTTTTTCTGCTAGAGACCTGTGACTGCACGGTGTCAGAAATAAGGCTCTATATCCTGTTTGGCACAGAACCCAATAAAGAGGACGGTAAGGGAAAGTACTAGGAAAATGAAGGGTAACAAATAGGGCTTACAGGAGTTGGAGAGAATGCAAAAAATGACAGATAGATTAATCTGTGTAAACTACTGGAAAATGCAATCAGTAACTGATAAATTAAAGAAACTTAATTAGTAGTCACTGGAAGACGAAATGTCACTGAAAGGAATGTAGGGAGCATATAACGCATATGTTAGGCTTTGATGTTTATTGTTTGAAGAATTAAGAATAGTTGATGAAAAAGAAAGAACACATAAACACCACAAGCTGGCACTTGATTTTAGGTGCAAGGGAGAAGAAAAATTTCCTTTAGGAAATAAGGAACCGGAATAAATTTGTAAAGGTGCCCATAAACGAGCATCATTTTTACAACAGCATGTTGCGGCGATACTGTTGTGTGGCGTTGTAAAATCCGAGTTGCACGGCGATATGTCCGCATTGATGTCGGTATTTTTGTGGGTTGGGAAAGTGGCAGGCATATTGACGGTGAGATCACTCGCTGACCTAATTTCTGTGGTAACTTTCTGTAGTGTAAGAGCTAGAGTACTGACTTCATGTACTGAGGGCCACCGGTAGTGTTCGTCTTGTATCATCCATACCCTCCACTACATTAACGTCAGAAATACTGACATATATTTGAGTGGAAAACGTACATACAATATTTTAACTGGCTGTATGAGCCAAACATGAATTTTTTAAAAATATAAAAAAACTTTGTGTGTTCTCGTATGATATGTTTTGACGTTCATTCATTTGGCAAGTGTGCAACAGTTTTTTTATCCGTTTTTCCAATAAAACCATCCAAACAGTTCAAGGTGTCAAAACGAATAACTGGTCAACCAGAAAGGCTAAATTTCATTATCAAAATGCACTTAAACCCAAAGATGTAGAAGCACCTATTTACAAAGACCGAGTAAAAAACAAAAACATTTGGAGTTACAGATATGTTTATGTAATCTTATAGTTCTTCCATCAATTCTTTGCCCTGCCTTTGATACGACAGCCAGATGAATCTGAAACTCTCAATAAATACATTAAACTCTTGTACAAGTCACTGGTAGCTAAAAATCAGAGAGTGATAACCAATCTAGTAGCAAGTGGCATTGCTTTCCTCATGACAGCATCATTTAAAAAATTCCATCATACTAATCAAACTTCAAAATCAGTTTTTGACATTCTTTTAAAAATTTTAAACAAGTAATTAAC
>JARYHS010013631.1:182603909-182768900 GCA_031002005.1 Vandiemenella viatica | reverse complement strand
GCCTAAAACGGATCCATATTTATCATGAGATCTGTGCAGTTTACGGACAAAACATTATGAGTGATGGAATGGTGAGAAAGTGGGTGAGAGCATTTTAAGATGGCCGCACAAATGTGCATGATGAACAACGGAGTGGGCGTCCTTCGGACATTAATGAAAGTTTGGTGCAGAAAGTGGACAATAAGGTGAGAGAAAACAGACGCTTTACGATTTCCTCCTTGTGTGATGACTTTCTTAACGTTTCTCGTAGTGTTTTGTGATCGAGCACTAGAATTACTAAAAAATTGTGCTCACGTTGGGTACCGAAAATGTTAACGGATGTGCACAAAACCAAACGTTTAGGCAGTGCATTGACTTTCCTTGAGCGGTACCACAACAATGGTGATGATTTCTTAAGCCAAATTGTTACGGGCGATGAGACATGGGTGGCCTACGTCACACCTGAATCAAAGCAACAGTCCATGGAATGGCGGCATTCAGATTCTCCCAAAAAAGTGAAGTTCAAGCAAACGATTTCTGCCCCGAAAATCATGTGCACAGTTTTTTTTTTTGGGACAGAAAAGGAGTATTGCTTGTGAAATTTCTGCCTCGTAATGAGACAATCAATGCAACAGCTTATTGTGAGACATTGAACAATCTGCGCCGTTCAATGCAGAACAAAAGACGTGGTAAGTTGAGCAAGGGCATCGTTTTGCTGCATGACAATGCCTGTCCACATGTGGCTAATCAGACCAAAGATCTCATCACATTTTTTCGATGGGAAACTCTAGATCATACTCCGTACAGCCCTGATCTGGCGCCCAGTGACTAGCATCTGTTCCTGCACTTGAAGAAACACCTGGGCGGTCAGCGTCTTAAAGACTATAACAAAGTCAAAACAGTTGTGATGCAGTGGTTAACAAGTCAGGCGGCAGACTTCTATGAGGAGGGTTTTCAAAAACTGGTACCACGTTAAGACAAGTGCCTTAATATTGAAGGGAATTATGTAGAAAAGTAGAGTAAGGTACAGGCTTTCATGTAAAAATAAAATTATTGAGATATATTTGCACGTCTTCTTTAATTTCAAGAAGGTACTTACTTAAAAAACATGCCTCGTATAAAACATATCCCAGACTCATTACAGACTCTAACTGTAATCTGGTAGTGTGAAAGTTGAAATTCAAGAGGAGAAAGAAGCAATAAAGACAAAACAGTCTAGAAGAGAGGAATTGAAGGACTATAGATTCAAAGAAAAAACTGCATAGAAATGAAAGGAATTCAACAGAAGAATGCACTAAAGATAGAGCTAATCAAAGCTGATTAAGAAACATTAAAGAAGGGGAAAAAATGCACAGGATAAAGGAGGGCAAGATCAGTACAAGTGTTTTAGATGTCAAATAAGCAGGAAATGTAATAAAGCAAAAGAGGAGTTGCTGCAAGAAAAATGTAAGAAAGAATAGAAAATTTTGGAGAAATGAAGAAAAATTGTGCAAATATTAAAGTAAGCCCATCACTCACCATAGATGAAGGAAGAAGGGCTGTGACTAATAAATGTGAACATATTTTACTTACCTTATGTTTAGAGGTGAGACTTTGGTGAGGGAATTAGATACATACACACTGAGACTCTCATGACTGTTAGGTAATGAGAATAAGGAAAGGTAGGGAAAGTAAATCCACCACTCACCCCAGATGAAAGCAGGAGGGCCATGATAAACAAATAAGCATGAACACACTTTGCAAACATGTGTGGTAAATCTTAGAGTGTACACACCTGATCTCCTTGCCATATGAATCACCCTTCTAACAGTTAATTCAATTTATAACAATATATTAAGAGAGTGTTTATGATAAAAAAAATAATATTGAGTAGAAAAATGGTTTAAGGTATATATGAACTTTTACAGTGGAGGCATTTGAACTGACGTATGAAGTGTGTTGTATAGACACTGTGACGTGTGACCACCTTCTAATCAATAATAAACAAATTAAGAAATAAATATTTATAAATATGGCGTTACCTACTCTATGATAACTTAGGACAGCTGTGAAAAATATTGAACATCATCTGTTGGCCACATGAGTGAACTGTTTTGCTGTGATGGAGACAGTTGCCAGATGTCACAAATCGTACATGCGCTCTAGTTTTTTCCTGGAAATTTACAAGGAAGGGGGTCTGCTTTAATAGTGGCGAATGGAGGCAATTTTATTTTGTATCACACTACCCCAGAAAGTGGGCTCTGGAGTATTATGGAGTTCGAGAAAGTTAGCAACACTGTCAGTAGAGCACAGCAGCATCTATCATTTTCGTAACATTCAACCAGATCCACTGGAACAATGCTTCTCAAACTGTGGTTTGCTGCCCACTGGTGGTCTGCGAAAATGGTTCAGGTGATCTGCAGGCAGAATATCATAAATTTGGATACTATGTAAGTACTGTATAAGGCCTCGTATCCACTTGAGCACGCTCAGGCGAATGAGCCGCTCAGTGAAGCAAGCGGCTCAAGTGTGGACGCCTGAGCACGCTCGCAACGAACGACAGCGAGCGCGCTCGGGGCGAGCCGATCGGTTGTCGGTATTTTGGAATGCTCAAAGGCGAGCCAGTGTTTGTTCGGCGCTCAGTGTGGATGGTATTTGGCGGTTTCTACAGTGAGCGCAAGCACGTGGGACAATGATACTTGCTTAACTCTAATTGATGCGTATGAATCAAAGACGGTGTTATGGGAAAGCTCCAGTATTATAATCAAACTAAAAAATAAGGTGCATGGCGTGAAATCAGTGAGATATTAAACTTTGGTATTGATGATGTAAAGAAAAAAATAACAAGCCAGCTATGGTCATTCATGCGAAAACGATCAAAACAGAAGAAAACTTCTATAACGGGAAGTGGTAAGTCTTTTTTAATAGTATTTCTCACAGCTGAACGGATTTTGATTGAATTTGGTGTTACGAAATTCAGATCCTAAGTGCCTAAAATCATATTGAGTTTGTGCCAGGCAATATAATTGTTTTACCAACTTTATTAAAAAAATGAAATCAATGCCATAATTTAAAAAAAACAACATAAAAATAACCTTTAAATCTATATTTGTAAACACAAATTAAAAATAGGTACTAGCCTTCATATAATTTTGGAGTGATTCAATAGTGCCATCACAGACTACCCGTACTAAACGGATGATGCTTTGTTTATATACTTTGAACATATCTGCAGGCTTGTGTAGGGACTTCCTGAGGCAAGGAATCTTAAAGTTATTATAAATTTTATCTTCTGGTGGGATCGCCTCACACATAGGCGTATCGTGCATTTTAATATGAGGTCCAACTAATGACAGCAAATGTTCAAAATCGATCTCGTAAAGTTCTGAAATGCCTCATTGTCATCTTCTAAAGTAAATTCGCGAATTAAATTATTAAGATAATTTCTTCGCAGACGATGACTTTCTCTAATTCATCAACTTGGTAATTTTTTTTATCTGTTTTGACATCGTATGGATAATAATAAAGGCTGCAGCTACGCGTGACGACACGTCAATAGCCGAGCATTTTCTGAGCACTGAAACCAGGCTCGTTCGAGCAAAATTTCTTTTTCCTTGAGCATGCTCGAATGAGCGCGCTCAAATAAATGAGCGGCTCATTCGCCTGAGTGTGCTCAAGTGGATACGAGGCTTTAGGCTGTAAGCTTTTTAAAAGCCATGAATATTTCAATGACCAGGCAAAAATGTGACAATTCCAGGATGAGGATAGAACAGCATTGTTTCTACAATAGTCTATTCATTTCCAGATGGTATCAGAAAGAGCGCTGTTTGTCTAGAGATTAAGTAAATGACTGTTTCCTAAGGGTTTTAAATAGGTATGAGGAACCGCGATACATGGTAGGGTTGGTAACATTGTCGCGGTAGCTGATTTTTGTATAGATTTTAGTATAGAGTTTAGCGGTAATGAAGGTGGAGTGCTTCCAAGCTAGCACAGTAGTACGAAGGTTACACCGCTCATATACGACACCCGTGCCAAGGACGCTGGTCTGGCAGTCCTTACTGTGGGAACACTGTATAGCACGGCGGGTACACAGGGCTTACACACTATGAGCACGTGAACCACACGCATGTCCGTCGTGACAAACAGCCAATGAGGGGAAGGCTTTCCCCACCTTCCAGAATCGAGGGCGCCTTTTTGCGTGCACGATTCGCCCCAGTCCGTGATGTGAAATTTCGTGGGGCAGACCTGTTACCATCCAATTAGACCATTTTAGGCATTTTTCCTATCATTCTCCCCCTGCTGGCTTGGAATGCATACTGCATTAACATTGGATCCTATGGTCCACTATTACAATATCAGGAAACACTGATTTCATGTACCAATCACTTGTAACTGTACCACGCCGCCGCTTTCAACAATAAATCAAGTAGCCACAACTCTTCAGATCATTTCAAGGAGCACCTACATCCTGATTTTTACGCAAATTAAGTCTCTGTGCATGTATTATTATCCTAGCCAGGAGCTTACAGATGCCGACTGGAAACTTGAAGTACCTCAGCCGACAGTAAGTAGATGCTAGGACGGACCCACAGTGGGTAAGTTCGCCACTCGCTCGGTCAACACGCGACAACATGAGTGGTGAAGTAAACAAAAATAAAAGCTGTGCTGTCTAGTATCTTTTATTTTGTGCATGTAGGTTTGTGCTATAGTGTAGCGTCCAGCCTATAGTAACATTATTATTTATTTGGTTTAGTTAATATTAAGAGTCTG
This sequence comes from Vandiemenella viatica, assembly GCA_031002005.1. Classification (NCBI taxonomy): domain Eukaryota; kingdom Metazoa; phylum Arthropoda; class Insecta; order Orthoptera; family Morabidae; genus Vandiemenella; species Vandiemenella viatica. The sequence goes on along the minus strand of JARYHS010013631.1, from coordinate 182,764,172 downwards.
ATTAATATGTAATTAACTTTTAATAGTTTACTACCAGTTTCATATCTGTGTTTTCATAGGAATTCAAAACTTGGTTTTAGATTTATTATGTTATAATGGTACATGTCCCAACTGTTAATAATAACATAAATAATAAAATTAGGCCCCTGTAAGTTAGTGGTCTGCAGCATTATTTTTGATAATTTACTGGACCTCGGGTTGACAAAGGTTTAGAAACACTGCTCTAGAAACTTTGTCAATGCTAGGAGGCAATACTGTTTCTGTTTCTCAGTTCCTTTGAAGGAGATACGTAAGATAATGAATGCATGTAACAGGAAATAATTCTCAAGTGAAATGTGCTCCACTGTCATTGTGGTCATCGAAGGAAGTGCTGGCTTAAGAAAGTATAGGACATAGGCACTCAAAAATTTTGAGTCTCGCTGTTTTTGAAAATAATTATCTTTATAAGTACAAAGAAAATGTTTTGTATATGACTGATTGGATTTTAGATATTTTTTTATTCAATTAAACAGAAACATTTTACAATTTATGATATTTTGAAAATTACTTTTATTTATCAAACACTACACTTAAACTAAAAAAAAGTATTTTTCATGTCTTTCATATTACTTTGATTGTTTTATTTTTTAGTATTTAATCAAAAAAGTTAACTCTCAGGAGGTCTTCGAAAAATTGGGGGCTCCTGACTACTGTCTAGTTGTGTCTATTGGGTAATCCTACTGCCTGAAGTTCATCTCATTGGTAAGTCAATATTTACTGTTTGATCAATTTTAAAGCATTTATCATTGATTAATTTCAAAATCATTTCTTTAATCTGGCAGTACACGCATGTTGAAAATTTCTATGTTGTGAGATTTTTACTAAACTCTGAGCTGTGTTTCCAGGCACCATTCATTTCAATAAAGAAGATCAGTAAACTGTCAAAAAATTTCATTGTTGCCACTAACTGAGCAAATAACTTCGGCCACCATTGTGTATTACCCCATTTTCATTGCTACTATTACCATAACTGTTAATGACAATTCCAGTGTCACCATTATCCAATCTACTTGTGACATTTGTAATACAGGAGGAAACGAACAAACCTCTCAATTACTATCTGTTTCCTTGATGAGAGTTTTCATTGGTAAGTGACAAATATCTGTGAACAGGAATATCTGTGTCCATATAACAGGGAAAGAAAAAACCTCAAATCTTGTTAGTTTCTCCTCTAGAGCCTGTTGTAATGATTTTTTTTTTTGCTAAACATATGTTTCTTCAAAGTAACCTATGCAAAATTCATTATGGGTTCAAGGTGATATTTAATAAAGCACTTGGAGTAGGATAATAAATAAAAAAGTAACAAATTTATTTTTTGAAAAATCAATATCCAAAATAAATTGTAATTGCATGCATCTTCGACTTCTGAAATGTGGGTACAAAATTGAGTAAATTTCCTTAACACTAAAAGCAACTGAATGCAATATTACGAGAAACAATAGTATAAATATTCTGTCATACAATTCTCTGAAGGTTTGTCAAAAATGCAAATGATTGGGTATAAATATTTAAATTATTAATCAAACATTCAATTCACCCTTGTTTTATGATGATTTCTATAGCTTGTTTCAAGCAGACTGACAGTTTGGCTGATAAGGTAAATGTGTAAACATGTTGGACAGGGATAAATACATTGTGCGTAAGTTCACATTGTACCACCAATCTTGATTATTGTCTATAATACCCTTCCCAAAAAATGCTAGTCTCATCAACACATCTGTGGTCATGGTATACAGACAATCAGTTCCATAATCGAGATTAGATTATCTTTTGTGTACAACAGTGTAAGGCCTTAGCAGAGAAAAAAAGAAATTAATAAATATTTCAACTACCATAGGTCAAGTTTTAAATTATTTGATTAATGTATTGTTTCTTTGGCTTAACTTACTATTTTTTTAAAAAAAATTTAACATATACTTTGCAAATTATTTTATTTACAAATCATGTCAGTTTATTTTATTCCTTCATCCAGGTTACTCATAATAATTTATTAGCCGTTGTCCATAAAAAAATTACTTGCTCATTACTTAGTGTATCCTCCACAGTATTTTATTTTGGCATCCTATGGTACTTTAATTTCCCCCAACCAATTTTGAATTTTAGAATTCTGGGCTATATGTGTAAGATTATAGGAATTTCAATCTTATATTTTAAGTATGAACTTACTGCATTTGTAGAATGCCATCCTATGTTGCACTATTACGATTTCTACTCCTGTTCCATTCTGAATGGTGACCAGTTTCCTTGTACTGCAAGAATTAACTTACCAAGCACTATATTAATTTTTCCTGTCACTCTGCCTTCATTTTTCTACACTTTTTCTTGTTTTATGCTATATACACATCCTCAAAAATAAAGGATGCACAACTTAATTGAATGTTAATTAATTGTATTATACACATTATAGAATGAACATTTTTTATTGAAGAAAAAATGGTTAATTGAGCTTTTAAGTGACAGTTAGCTCAAAAAGCTTAAAATCTTGGTTTGCCTCAATTCTTGATTTTGACTGAATTATACGAAAAAGCATTAAATAGTAACCATGTAGTTTTAATGACCTGTTTTTGTGAGAAAGGATTTTCATCGCTCCTTCAAATAAAAACCAAATAAAAATACTGACTTAGTTTATGTGCCAAAAATAGACTGAATTTTACTAATATTGATGCATATATCCAGGATCTAAGCAACGGATTACAAATTCAGTTATCTCATTACCTGTGAGTAATAAGATAATATTATTAGTATTTCTTTTCCATAGTTTATTCTCTTTCTTTGTTGCTTCAAATATTATTATTAATTTGGCTAATAAATATTAAGAGTCTGCTCAATTATTCCAATTTCATAAATGTGTTTTTGTTGGAATTCTAAGCATGCTTTTAGTTATATTATGTTACAATGGTACAATACAATATGGCCCAAATGTTAATAATATACACATAGGTAAAAACTTAAAACCCCTAAAGTTAATGGTCCTTCACTTTTAAAATTTTACTGCTCTCCTGGTGGAAAACGATAAGAAACCATCTTTTTTAACATGTTTGTAAGCTGTTTCACAAAAATTACTCGTACAGAATGTAAATATAAAATGAATAATCAATCATCATAATAAATTTTCAGTCACTTTACCAGGTCTGTCATTGAAGTGAAGAATCCAAAATGTGACAGCTGACAGAGCTCAAGCGAATTTACAATATGCCAGGTAAACCAGTAGTGGATGTATTGTTTTTTTTTCTTAACAAGGAATTTAAAGTGAACTAAAAATAAACAGAGAAATTATTTTTAGATGTTCTCTTAAAGCAAATATTAAGATTTGCGTATCTGTTCATCACATATTATAAAGATGAAAAACACAAAAGGTGATGGAGAAACCATTTTTCTATTACAGTACATCTCATTCCTGATAGAGCAGTCCAGAATCCACATCTCCTGTTTCAACAAAAATAGTTTTCATTTGTGTATAGTGGTCCAAAACTGCTGTTCCATTTTCCCTGCCAATTCCACTCCATTTATAGCCACCAAATGGTAATTCTGGGGGGTACAAATTGTAATTGTTGATCCATATTGTACCAGCCTCAAGTTTTTTCACAACTCTAAATGCACGCGACAAGTTGCTGCAAATAAATTATTTTAAATTTGTTAGCGTGAAACATAATACCACATGTACAGATAAATGCAATGAAGAAGAATGCAACTAGGAATAATTTAAAACAAAGCTTGTTACAGGTGACAGAAGAAAAGAAAGGAATATACACACAAGTTAAAAAAACAAAATGGTACTTATCAGATTTTTGCGTTAGGCGTAAATATTATTTGAATCCTTCCTATTATTATTATCTAGCAACTTTCTGCTACTGTTTTAATTGGAGAAACTGTGTTATATTTCTAGAGACAGAAAGAATAAAAAAACAAGTGTACACAAATGCACTAATTTTCAAACTCAGGTAAACTTAACCAGAACTTAGGTAATAGTGTTGTGAGATACAATTCCAGTTGTCTGAACTGTGAGTAGGTGCTGAGAATAATTATGCTGCAAGGGGAAGTATGAACTGTAACTACAAGTGATCTGGATTGTTTGTAAATGAATATTGTCTGTTTGTGACCATTCATCTGTATAAACAATTTGTTTATAGTGTAGAAGAAATGAAGTGGTTGCAGAGGAAGCAGTATAGGAGTTATGCTGGATTATTAAAGGACTGTCAAATGGCTGAAGTAGTATAATAACAACATGCAATCATATAAAATACTAGCTTTGAGCCCGTCAAAAATGACTGTTTGAATGCAATATTCTGGCAGTTCACTTTTTTCAGTTGGTTAATTTTACGGAATTGTTATTACATAATGCTAATGGCCTTGATTTTTTAATGCTCTACATATTTCATTTGCAGTTCACATAGCAATACAGTAGTAACTTGTACTGAATTAATGACGACGGAAGTATAGAACCTATAAAATTAAAAACAAATTATGAATCCCAAAAAAACTTTTACTATCCATGTAATATTAGTTTTATTCCCGGTCCAGGCACAGTTCAGCACGATAAATATGGAACTTCTTTCACTCGCATTAATTAATACTTCCAGTAACATGGCACTTTTAAAAGCAGTTTAAATTGTTTGTAAAACTGATTTCAGAGCGAATTATGCTGTAACAAAATGTGTCAGTGGGGATTCTGGTCAACTTAGCCACAACCTCCACTAACATTGCATTCGAAAATCATAGCTTTTATTACCCTCATATGAATAACGACAGGTAGCACCTATGGTGGTAGTCTGAATTTATTTTGGAAAAGCTTGTATGGAAAAGCGAATATCGAACATTTTTAATGATATCTTCGCGATATGAGTACCGTACTGTGGTTAGATTATCAGAGTATTTGACTATGATTTATTTTGATAAATGAATTTTACTTTAATGATGGAAAGTATTATATCAAAAATGGATAACGGTCATTTATCTGGGTGACACACCTTTGCGATTTGTAAATTTGGTGTAAACTTTTTTCTGAGTTTTTAATTAACTGCATTGTTTCTTATCTGCTGCCAAAAACATTCTTAGGTTATGTTTTAATCTAGTTAATATAATTGATACAGATAATATAACACAAAAATGGAATACTCTTCTCCTTGTATGAATTTCTGCATCTAGTTGTCGTAAATAAACAAAAAGCAACATGTAAATTTAAACGAACGTGGCAATTGTAACTTTGTAACGTTTGATTGCCTCGCATTAATTTTCTAATATCTCTGTTCGCCACTATTTGGCTGCAAGAATATCATTGTTGAATTGCAAATTATAAATTGAAATAATTTTTAATTACATCTTTCGTGATGTGAGTACTTTACTTTGGTTAGATTATCGGAGTATTTGGTTAGGATTTTATTTAAAGTAAATATAATTTCGAAAACGGACAACTGTTATTTATTTAACTGATACATTGCGCGATTACATACGTTTCTCTGAGTTTTTAATAAACTTCATTGTTTCTTATCGTCAGCCAAAAAAATTCTTAGGTTATGGTTAAACCTAGACCTTACAATTGATACGGTTAAAATAGCATAAATATTGAATTCCCTTCCCCTTACATAAATTTCTGTGTCTAGCTGTAAATGAACGAAAAGCAAGATGATGGAAGGAATGTAATTTGGTGGCTGTTGATTGGTGAGTGAAGGCTGTCATGTGACCGTTCTCTAGCCAATAGCTGTAGTAGCTATAGACGATGCATCCAGACTCCAGATTAGCGTTTTATATAATAGGATATTATGAAGTGAGCTCTGGTTGTGTGTGTGTGAACTGCTGTGCACTAAACCTGAAATAACTTCATCATCAGTTCTAGCATCTAAATTAGTTTAAAGCTTTCAATTATAAAGTAAATAGTTAGGATTATTTTTAGTAAGGCAAAATACAAGATTTTCACTCAGTAATAGAGCTTCAAAACTCGCGTATTATTAGTGACTAATACTCATTTCTTCTTTGCTAGTTTTTTGATTTAGAAATAAGCTGAAAGCTTGATAGTTAAATTAAATATAGCAAATTGTAATTAAGTTCTTAGGTATATCTAATTTAACATCTCAAATTTTATGCATAACTAAAAAATAAATGTTACAGATTCAGATTGTTGTCGATGTTGCACAAACTACGAGGCTCGGTCCAGTGGGGGTGGGTGGGGGGGTGTTGGCTGGAAGGTTACGCTGGGCTACATGGGGGGAGGGGGGGGTTCCAAGCCAGACCACGTAGCTTTCCTTTCATAACATTTTTCACAGTAAAAATGAGGAACAGAATTCACAACAGCATGTCATTATTTATTTCCCTCAGTTAATTATCTCCGTATGTCATTTGCAATAGTCTGACAAGAGAAAACAGTACAAAATGTCTTCTGGAATCAAAAGGGAAAAAAGCTACATGCTACGTGGAGGGAGGGAGAGGTAAAAGCCAAGTAGAGCTTTGTGGGGGGGTTCACAGGAGGCCAAAATGGAGCTACGTGGTTTATGCACGCTCCCTAAGACATAATTAGACTTTTGTTTTGTCTGAAATACAATAGTTTGTTATTTTTATTAGTATTACAGCATAAAAATAACAATAATCTTCTAGAAATACAGCAAATAAATATATAATAGTAAATATCTGACTTCTAGTTCATTAGTATCGATTCAAAAATCGTTTGCAGATATAACTTCGTAAATCCAAAGATATATTTATTAATTATTTCAGTCTTAAAAAAATAGTTTCTTAATCACTTATTTCAGTCTTAAATATAATAGTTTTGTATTTACTTATTTCCAAAAATATTAAAATAGTAACTTCTTAATAAAAAAAAAATTAGGTATTTTTATCTACTTATTAAATACAATAACTTGGTTGAGGGGTAAAGCTCTTATCCAATTTAATAAAAACATAAAAAATCATACAATAAACTTTATTAGACTACTTTATCAAGTAAATTTAAGGTTCGTTTAGAAGGTGCTAGAAGTATTTGGGAAAAATCATGACTGCAAACTGTGGCGCCTGTCGCGAAGGGTTGCGAAGGGTTTGGGTTGTAGTTGGTGTAAGAAGTAGTTTCATTGGGCATGTAGGGAAGAGGAAATGTGGGATATAAATGTGGCTCTCCCATGGTTTTGTCCACTGTGCCTTAGGGATGAAAGGATGAGGGAGAAAGGCGAAATGATCAGGGAGTTGTGTGAAAGGATCAAGGTTCTTGAGGCTCGTCCTATGGAGGTTCAGCCTGTGGGGGCGTGGCCTGTATAGGATGAGCCTGTGGAGGCTCAGCCTGCAGAGCTTCAACCTGTGGAGGCTCAGCCTGTGGAGCCTCATGCTATAGAGGCAGAAAGTAGATACAGTGGGTTGGAGGAAGTTGAGAAGGATGGGTGGGAGCTGGTAACAGATCGTACGAGAAATATGGTTAGTGAGATGAAGAATCCAGACACTTCCGAAATTGTGGGGATAAATAGGTTTGACCTGTTGCCAGAGTCAAGAGGAGAAGAGACTCATGTAGGAGTAGGTAAGATGCAGCAGGCCTTTAGGAATAAGGGCGTGCAAGGCAAGAATAGGAAGAAAAGGGTTCTGCTGCTAGGTAGTAGCCATGGGAGAGGTGTAGGCCCTCTTCTGCAGGATCAGTTAGGCACAGGTTACAAGGTCACCAGTTTTTTCAAACCTAGTGCAACATTAGGTCAGGTAATAGAGGATATAGGTTCACTTTGTAGGAGTTTCACTAAAGAAAATAGAGTAGTGATAGTGGGAGGTGCGGGGAATAGTATTGATAGAAACACAAGTTATAGTATTGAGTGTGACCTGAGGAAAGTGGTGAAGGAGGTGCAGCATGCCAGGGTGGAACTCATGCAGCTTCCAAGTCACCATGACCAGCCAAAATTGAACTATGCTGTGAGGGGAGTAAATGTTGAAATGGAAGTGCTACTTGGGAGAGACATTAGTTCTGTTTTGGGGGTTGTGCCTGTGAACACCATTGGTAGGTGGGGTTTCACTAGGCATGGCCTACACCTCAATAGGAGCGGCAAGGGGATACTTTCTGAGTTGTTAGCTATAGCAGTAAGGAAGCCCATTTCCATTGTAGATGGGGTCAGGACTGTGCCTTTTTTTAGGTTAGGGGCTGCTGGTGAAGGGATGGAAATAGATGATTGAAGTGAAACTAACTCTAGATCCACAAAGGGAAAAATCACAGATGTTAAAGAAACAGATGAAGTTGCTGAAACATTAATGAACTGGGCTAGAACTGGGAAGGAGTAGGTAAATGCTAAAAATATACAGCCAGAATTAAGGGTGTTATTGGTGAACTGTAGAAGTATAATGAACAAAGTAATTGAAATACACAAGCCACAAGTAATAATAGGGGTAGAGAGTTGGTTAAAATAAGAAATAGTAGACAGTGAGGTTTTTCCTGATAGTTACATTACAGAGATAGGGGAGCAATTAGTGGAGGAGATTTCATACTAGTTAACAAAACCTACCACAGTTCACTGGTGTTCATAGATCATGACCATGAGTTACGTGGGGTAGATTTCTGGGGTAATAAAAAAGAAAAAATCAGGGTGTTGGCTGCTTACCACAGTGGAAGAATGACAGATGAAGAAGAGGCTCTTGCGAGGAAATTAAATTCATACTCAGATTTCAGAGGTGAGAATAGAATGGTCATTATTGGTGGGGATTTAAATTTACCAGGTGTAAATGGGTAGGAAATAAGACTAATAACACAAGGAAACAGATTTGCAAATACTCTAATAATGGAAGGAGGATTTACACAAGTGGTAGAGTAGAACACTAGGGGACAAAATATTTTGGATATATTCCTAATAAAGCCTGATGGTAACCTTGTAGGGTGTCAAGTAACAGAAGGAATAAGTGATCATGAAGCAGTTGTGATGGATATTAGAGGATTCAGTGAACTAGCAGCTAACATTGAAGGGGGAAATAGGTACAGTTATATAAAGGCACAGATTTTGAATTTGAAAAGATATTTCAGAGAACGTTTCGTCAAATGGAAGGAAGGCACAAAGTAAAGTCAAGGTGGGAAGAGTTCAAGGAGATAATAAGAAAGGGGGAAAAATTTATTCCAAAACAGAAAATAAAAAGAAGTAGGGAATCTGTGTACTATAACAGGAAGGTGAGGCGATTAAAGAGGTTGGTAAGAAGAGAATATAACAGAGTTAAGAGACAGCAGGGCAGTAGGGAATATTTAAAACAATTAAACAAGGGGAACTAATAATAGCTAAGAATGTGGCTAAAGATGGATTTATAAAGAGTATTGTCAGTACAGGGGGACCATTGACTGATTCATCTAGAAATTTCTAGAACTATGTTAGAAAACTAAGAGGAAGGGAGGGTGTTGAGGCACTTTTAGATAAGGATGGACGAGAAGTTACGGAGGATTTGAAAAAAGGCAGAGATTTGAAGTAACTGGTTTAGTGAGAGGAATAGTGACAATGAATCAGAAACAGGTGGTTCTGAATCAGATAACGAGCTCAACAAAACAATTAGAAATGAGCAGACCATAAAATTTGAAATTCATCCTGAGGATATCATGAAGGAACTAAGAAAGCTGAAAAAAACATAAAGGGGCTGGTGTACATAATATTAAGACAGATGTCTTAAAAATAGTAGGATGTGACATTGTACCTTATCTTGAAATATTATTTAAATTGAGTCTTGATACTTGCTGCTTACCAGAGGATTGGAAAAGAGTGATAGTAGTGACTGTACTTAAAGGAGGGATGAGAAATAGAGTTGAAAATTATAGGCCAATTAGCTTGACATCAGTGGTAGGTAAATTAATAGAGAGATTGATATGCAACCACATAAGAAACATATGTGAGGAGCGTAAGTGGTTTTCAAGTAGGCAACATGGTTTTAGGCAAGGATATTCATGTGAATCTCAGTTGGTGGGATATATGCAAGATATTTCTGATGAAATGGACAAGGGAGGTCAAATTGATAGTGTAGCACTAGATCTTTCAAAGGCTTTTGACAGAGTGAGCCATAAAATGGTAGTAAATAAGGTAAAATCTACTGGAGTGGATCAGAAAGTGATTTGCTGGATAGAAGAATTTTTGAAAGGTAGAAAACAGAAAGTTATGGTAGGGAATACGGTATCAAAAGAAGTGGAAGTAAAAATGGGAGTGCCACAGGGTAGCGTATTGGGACCATTGCTATTTATTATTCTAATGAATAATTAATTGTGTTGATTGTTTACTATCAGAAATTAGATTGTTTGCAGATGATATAATGCTACACAAAAGGATCAAAATGGTTGAGGATTGTAAATAGTTGCAGGGTGATTTTTTTTTTAACTGCTTTACGTCTCTTTTTAACATCGAGGTCTTTAGAGACGGGAAAGTATGAGGGGCAAGGATGGGGGCAAGGAATGGGAAGGAATTCGGCCATGGCCTCTTGAAGGAAGCATCCCGGCATTTGCCTGGAGTGATTTGGGGAAACCATGGAAAACCCAAATCTAGATGCCCGGACGGGGATTCGAACCGCCGTCCTCCCGAATACGAGGCGAGAACGCTAACCGTTACACCGCCCCGCTCGGTTTGCAGGGTGATCTGGACAGGATATCTAGATGGATTGGTAAATATGGGATGAAGATAAATGCAAAGAAGATTCAGCTTATTAGATACACAAATAAAAAAACTAAAGGTTTATTATGATTATAAGGTCGGGAAAGAATTGCTTATTGAAGACTTGAAATGTAAATATCTTGGCATTACATTTCATAACAAGTTTAACTGGGCAGATCACATTGGACAGGTAGGAGGAAAAGGTTTCAAAATTCTGCATTTGTTGGAGAGGGTGATGAGGGGATGTACGAGAGAAGTAAAGGAATTGGGTTACAAAACTTTGGTCAGACCATTGCTTGAATGTGGTAGTTTATTATGGGACCCACATTTTGTGTATCAAATATAGGAGAGGGTGCAAAAAAGTGCTGCTAGATTCGTTTCTGGAAATTACTGCAGAATGCAATCAGTAACAGATATGATAAAAGAGCTGAAATGGGATTCATTGGAAGTTAGGAGGAGGGCGAAGAGGGTCATGGGAGTGTAACAAGTTGTATATTGGTGATGAGGCATGGAAAGATATTGGTGTAAGAATTAAAAGTAACGCATAGAAGGAAAAGATGACCATAACCACAAGCTGGCACTCTATTTCAGGCACAAGGGTGCAGGAAGATTATCTTTTTTGGGTGATGGTATCAGGGATTGGAATACGTTACCAAGAGAAATGATGAATGATTTACCAAAAGCATTAAACGAATTTAAAGCTAAAATTTGCTGGAGGCAAATGTAAGTGGGTGCAGGAAAGGGGGAAGATGGTTGTGTAGAGAAATTGCCACCAGAGCATCTGCTCCATCGCAATTTAATGAAATATTATTGACTATAATTACAGAGAGATTTCCTTGTTAACAATTTCTTATAAAAAGTCTATCCAAAGCTCTTCTCCTGAGGCTTGAAGGATTAACAGATCATCTTATTGGTGAATATCAGAAAGGTTTTAAAAAACAAATTCCTAATCTCAATACCATGTTATAAATCAGCAAAAACAGAAAAACTATAATCACGTTTCTAGTATTTAAAAAAGCATGTGACTGCATAGACAGGTAACACTATATAATATACTAGAAGAATCCAAAGTAGACAGGAAAACAAGCGCATTGATCAAACAAATGTTAACGGATACAATCTCAAAATTTGGGTTCTTAGGCAAACATCTGAACCTTTTGAAATCAGAACAGGAGTCAGACAAGAAGATGGAGTATCACCCTTCAAATTCAATCTTGGGCAAAGAAATCAACAAACATTAAGAGAAAAAGTTGTGTTCTTAGGCAAAATGTCTGAACCTTTTGAAATTAGAATACGAGTCCAACAAGGAGCTGGACTACCACTCCATTTGTTCAATTTTGTTTGGACAAAGTAATCAAAACAGAGGAGAAAGACAGACTACTCAAAAATAAACTACATCCATGGGCGTATCCAGTGAGGGGCAGAGGGGGGCTGCTGCCCCCCCCCTAGAAGAAAAATTAAGTTGCCTTCAGTACGCTTCAACGAGTGAAGAACTAGTTCAGGAGCACTTTGGGAGAGAAAGATTGACTGGATTATGTCTGTTGAGTGTGCATCGAAATTTCGTGAAAGAACACCATGAGATATTGACAAACAAAATTATTTAAATTGAAAATCCGAGACAATTAATGTTTACATAAAAAACTAACTGACTTACGATCTTAATTAACTACATAGTAGGTCCTTGGATTAAGTAGTTGGCTTACTATATTAATCAATGATAAAAATAGTTTCCTGAATAGGTTTGAGTTTGATTTTGTAATGTCATGTTTCAGTCCCCCACCCCACTTCCTCGAAACAAAAATGAGTTGCCCCCCCCCCTAGTTCAAATCCTGCCCCCCTCTAGTTCTGATCCTGGATACGCCCTTGACTACATCTGTGGTGTTTGGCCTTTGCAAATAATCTAGCAGTTCTTGCCAACATTAGGTAACAGGCAATCTCCTCTCTTGGATAACTGCATGAAATTTCAGCTAAAACTAGTCTTCAAATCTAGATATTGAAAATCTAGAAAGGAAAATTCTAAGGAAAATCTTTGGCTCAGTTTGTAGAGGATGAATTTGTATGGAAAGGAAATCTCAAACTATATCAGTATTCTAAGAACATTACAGACACCTTCAGAAAAAGATGGACGACATTCTATAGCCACAATATTGAAATGAATAACACCAGACTAAACATCTGAGTGAAAGTGGAGAACAATTGTCTACTTGAAACTGAAAGGGACAGTCAGGAAATTGGAATCACAAGCAATAATCATAGAGGACAGATAGAGACTCAGTAGTGTGGTCTGCAACCATCAATTTGCGAACAAACTATATATTTGAGGGAGGAATGTAGGAAGGAGTTAAGTGAGAGCATGAAGAGATTTTCAGGGAGGAGAGGAAGAAAAAAATATCTTCTAAATAAGGTCAGTCACACTCCTCTGTTGGACATTATGATGGAAGAAGAAGAAGATCTGTAATTACCTTATCCACACTGTCCCCTTTATGTTTTATAGCTTCCTAAGTTCCCTCATAATGTCTGCATGACCTATTTCAAATTTTTTATTCTGTCCATTCATACTGATGTCGAGGAATTCCTGCACGATTTACACCCAACATTCCTAGATGATAGTCCCTAATGGTCTCCTTAAACCAATTACTTAACATCTCAGCATTTTTCAAACCTTCAGTAACTTCTTTCCTATTGTTATCAACCTTCTCCTCCCCTCAGTTTCCTAATATAACCATAGAATTATGTAGATGCATCATTCAGTGGTTACCCTTTCACATGATATTCTTCATAAACCTTTCCTTAGCAGCCCTCTTTGCTACTATCAGTTCCTTGTTCAGTTGACAAGTGTTCCCTACTGCCTTTCTGTTTCTTGACTCTATTATGTTCTCTTCTTATAAAACTCATCAGTCTCTTCACCTCCGTGTTCTATATTTTCACTTTTGGAATGAACATTTCTTTTGCCATTCCTATTATCTCCTTAAACTGTTCCCATTTTGATTCCACTGGACTTGTGCTCTCCTTTATCTGAAATATCTTTTCAATTCTGAAAAATATATATTTTCGTAACTGTATCTATAACCACCCCCAACTGGTTTACTGACACTTTAATATCCCTCAGAACTACTTTGTAATCGCTTATTCCTAGAGACCCACAACATTATCATCAGGCGTTACTAGATAAATATCCATAATGCTCTTATGCTCTCTGCTCTACCACTTGTGCAAAGCATCTTTACAGAACAAATATATCTGAAAATCTCTGTTCCCTTGTGTTACTAATCTTATTTCTTTCCTAGTTGACACCTGGTAAATTTAAGTCCCTAACAATAATTACCATTCTACTCTCGCCTATGAATTCACAATAGAAGTTTAGTTTCTCCTGAAGAGCTTCATATTTACCATTCAGTCTTCCACAGCAATAAACAGCCAAGACCCTGTTTTTGTTCCATTTTAATCACCACAAATCTACCCCATATAACTCATGGCTGGGATCTATGAGAATCAGTGAATATGAATACCACTTCATGATTTGCTCCTCTATTTCTGTGGTACACTCTGTCACCATTGGAGCAAACTATATTATCTAGCACTTCTCCCTTTAAACAAGACTATTCCTATAACTACCTGTGGTTTAAGTATCTCCACAAGTTGCAAAACACTATTGCTTTGTTTATTGTACTCCTACAGTTCATCAGGAATAGTGATATCTGGTTTTGTGACATTTTCTGCATTACTCTTTTCCTCTTTTATTGTTTCATTAGCTTCAACTTCTTTAGTACTTATGATTTTTTTTCCGTTGTGCATCTGCATCATTCAGTATCAATTTAGTAATCTTTTTTATGTCATCACCAGCAGCCTTTAACACTGAAAAGGCATAGTCCTGATTCCATCATAACTGGAAGTGTATTAACTTTAGCTAGCAACTCAAAGTACCATCTTTCCTCTTCTATTTAGGTCTAGTTTAGGCCAGTGAAACCATGCCTACCAATGGTGTCCACAGGCATGACCCTCATGACAGAAATAATACCATTCCATAGCAGTACCTCTGTATTCACGTTTATCAGGCTCACAGTCATTCAACTGTGACCAATCATGGTAACTGGGGATCTGGACAACTTTCATCCTGGGATGTTGTCCCTCTTTTACCATCTTCCTCACAACACTCTCTGTTTCAGTGCCCTGCATCTCCCAACGGCTACCAAACTTAGTGTTCACAGAGAGAAAAACTTCACCTGGAACCTAGACCATGCACCAGAATGTCGCTATGGTTCCCATAACATCTGGAATAGTAGTTGCAGAGTATCATATTGGACAAAAGCATAAGCCATTTAGCACTCTCAAGGTGGGATTAAATTTCCAGTACATTATAGGGTTTGGATACACAGCAGATCTTGACTACAAATAAAAAACTTATACTCTTTTGTTTTCTGTGAAGAATACCATCATCTATTCAAATAGTTAATTTATTTTCTTTTATCTTTACAAACTCCAAGTTAAACTTTGTACTTTTTAATACATCTTGCTTTTTTGCAAACTACATAAATTAAATTGGTGGATGTAAATGGTTATGTATTACCTTATCTACTTACAGAAAAACAATCCATGTTGAATTACACTATGACAAATCAAAATAAAAAATTGTACTTTTTTCATTCACGATCAGACAAAGTAATCAAAGCCTGGGAGAAAGAATTAAAAGAAATAACCATTGGCAGGCTATTCAAAAATAAACTTAACCTGAGGTGTTTGGCCTTTGCAGATGACCTAGCAATTCTCTCCAATAACAGGCAAGAGACAATCTACTCCCTTGAAAAACTGCACAAAATTTCAGCTAAATGTGGTTTCCAAGACTTATAAGTTAAAACCCACTATATGGAAGTATCTTTGCGGTACCAAAATGGTCAACCCATGAAAACAGAATTTGGCAATATCTCTCAAGTAACTAAAAGCAGTTATCTAGAAGATCTTATTCAACCTGCAGGGCTAAATCGTGAAGCAAACAAGGAGCGATTATCTAAATTACAAAAAGCATACAGAATCACCTGGAACAGATACAACAAAAAGTCAATATCCTGAAATGCCAAGTTAAGACACTATAACACTGTAATCAAACTGGAAGCATTGCCTGCATTAGAATTTTGAATAATTGAGGGTAGATCATTGATTAAAGATATTGAAAAGTGAGAAAGGAAAATATTTGGCCCAGTTTGTACAGGAGGAATTTGAATGAAAAGGAAGTCACATAAACTATACAGCACTTGGAAAAAATTTCAAACATTCAGGAAATGAAGAATTAAATTCTTCAGCCATATTATCAGAATGAACAACAACAGACGAACCAAAAGAATTCTTAACCTGACCATTTCAATGGAAATGAAAAACAATTGGCTAATTGAAATCGAAAAGGATGTCCAGGAAATAGGAATCACAGATAATATCAACAGGGTAGATACAGATTTAATAGCATGGTCAATAACCAACAAACAATATATTAGAAGAAGGAACACTTGGATGGAAGAATGTATGAAAGCGTTCATTGGGAGGATGAAGAGATTTTGGGAAAATAAGAAAAACACATTTGCTAAATAAGTTCAGTCGCACTCCTCAGTTGGGCATAATGATGAAAGAAGAACAAGAATAAATAAATAAAAACTTTACAAAGACTGAGCTGTAAATTACAAACACGAGTCCTTAAATCAACACCTGGAATTAGGAAAAAAATTTCCAGCAGCAGAAGAAGATGTTCTTAGTAATATGTTAATAGGGACAGATGTGAAAAATTTAAAAATAATAATTTTGAAAATGAAATGACAACAAATTGTGACATTAGTACTCCCTCTTAGGTTTAACTATCATTTTATTTTTTGTTTGTTTACTTTGTGTGTGTGCACTAGGAATTTCTTTAGATTACTTACAAACTACTCATATACTTAAGAATGTAAATTAGTCAGCAATTTTATTCCCAAAATTACTGTCAGATCTAAATGAAAATAAATTACTATTTTCATATGGCTCCAGAATTGTCATCCAGTATCTAAATCAAAATCATAGCTTTTCTTGGTCAAGGCTGTTCTTACATGCCCTGTTAACCAAAGCATACCTGAACCATGTAATCACATCTGGTTGCACGGCAAACACCCACCAAGTTGAGTCAAAGGCAGCACTACATATCCTTTGCTTGAAGCAATTTGATCAATTTTTATGACTCAATTTCTACAGCCTTCAGTGATGCTACATGCCTCAAATTTAAATTATACATAGATATCAGCAATCTTAGCAACCATACTAAATTTTGTTTCATTCCTGTTCCTGGTTTTGGTGTTATTCACATGCAAATTTTGCTGATTTTGGTGTAGACTTGTTCACTCAGTGATGATCATAAGAACTCTAAAGTAGATGTAGAAAACTGAAATTTTGTACATACTCAAAATTTTACCCCAGATTATAAGAAAAGTATAAAACTCAAATTTCCATATACAAGTAAGTTACACTAGCTTGACGCGAGAGCACGCTGTGTGTCATGATCATGGCCAAATGCAGAGCAAGCTACAGTAACTGCTGACATATCCGATAGGAAGGTTGGTGTGATATCCCATCATGTTGTGTGTTCAGAGTTGGCTAGGTTCAATGGTGCATCAACTGGATGTTCACTCCAAATTGGAGGTGTGTGTGAAGATCAGATTTCTATGGGCTAAACGGCTCAATTGCACAGAAGTTCATCTTGAAATCACTGCTCCATATGGTGAGCATGCAATTTTAAACCCAGATATTGTAAAGTGGTGTAAGCAATTTGACACTTGAACCTTGTGGCAAGCCCACAATGTCCAGTATTGTTGCAAATATTGTCCGTGTGGATGGGATCATTAGACAGAATCAGTGCATAAAACTGTAGGATATTGCCAGCATGCTGAACATTTCATACAGAAGTGTCTTCTCCACTGTTCACCAATGTTCACAAGGGGGAATGTTTCCAATCGCCACTGGCATTTTTGCAATGGTATTCTGTGGAGGGCAACGAGTCTCTGTGGCGAATCATCACAGGGTATGAAATTTGAGTCCACCACTTCACACCCAAAACAAAGAGAACATCGTTGGAATGGATGCACTCCACATCACCACCACAACAGAAGGCCAAGGTCCAAACTTCAGCAGGAAAGGTAATGGTGAAAGTGTTCTTTGATATATGTGTCACACGTGGAATGTATGCTGAAATACATGACAATCAACTCTGCTTCATATTTTCAAAAATTGAACTGGTTACATAAGCCAATTAAAGAAAGATGGTGGGAAAAATTGAGCACTGGTGTGGTTTTGTTGCATGATAACACAACACCTCACACGGCCTGCCAAAAATCCAAACTGCAGCAGCGATTCAAGTGGGAGGTATGGCAATATCCTCGATACAGTCCAGACTTATCATCATGTAATTATCAAATGTTCAGCAAGCTGAAAAGGGATCTCGGTGGACAATGATTCTGAAATGATGAGGTGAAAGCAACTGTCTCCAGGTGGTTACATAGTGCTGGTGATGATTT
The DNA here is from genome assembly GCA_031002005.1 of Vandiemenella viatica. NCBI lineage: Eukaryota > Metazoa > Arthropoda > Insecta > Orthoptera > Morabidae > Vandiemenella > Vandiemenella viatica. The sequence continues at coordinate 182,746,042 of JARYHS010013631.1, read as the reverse complement.
CTATGCATCCAGAATTGGAAAGTCTGAGAAAAGTCTCTTGGGGACTATATGGAAAAATGAACTTACATTGTATATTGTCAAAGCCATGTTGCCTATGTGTAGGTGGTTTCATAAATGGCCATAACTTGAAAGTGTAACTTACTTTTTGATTCACCCTTGTATATACCCGTTACCTACCCAAAACATGAAATCGCTTTCTACTGTAATAACTTTAAATTTCTCTGATTTTCACTTAGACGGGGTTTACTAAGTTTAACTAATGTGTTAAATTTTTAATCCTTCCTTTCCTTACTTTGAACGTTAATTAAATGAACAGTTTTTTTACACTATGACATCCTGACCTCAAAATTCTGCTACACTTTCTGTGGTCCTAGAAATAGGTAATTTGCTACAAATATACCGTTTCATCCCCAAATCATAAGAAAAGTCTGATATTGGTGATTTTATCTGTATTTATTCAATGGCAACCCCAAGTGTGAAAAAGTTTGGCACAGATTTGCAGGTTAATTGCCTCGCTCTGGATGAGGCTATATGTTTGAAATTTCTTTTATGCATAGAGATCAACATTTTTATCTAAACACCTAATTTTTACTTTGTTCCTGTGCTTAGTTTGGAAGATACTCGTTATTTACTTATAGTGCTACTTAAATCTGTGACAATCGGAATTGCTCGGCCATAGCACATATCCACTGTTTGCAGAGAGCAAGGGCATTGTTGGTAACATATATTGATATTTTGAATTCTGAAATGCCCTTAACCACCAATTTTCTAATTGAATTTTTTCATTTGATTGACGACTAGGAATAAGCAGTCAACTTTCAAAAAAAAAAATTCTTGAAAAAATAGGCCAAGTCTCATACTTGTGCAAATACAAAACATTACAAGATCTTGTCACGAGCCAAGTCTACACTTTAAAGTGTGCATTCACATCACTTTCTGAAACAGAATGTTTTCTCTCGGTGTTATAGATCGTTTACTTAGAATAAAAAAACAATTCTGTTGACTTGGATATTATGCATATCATAATTTTTACTCCAAGACTTGTCAAACCCAAAACACTTGTGTTTACTAAATCACGGCATGCATTATGACAAAGTAACCAGATTTATTTATTTCTAAATAAGTGATCTATAACATCAAGAGAAACCATTCTGTTTCAAAAAGTGAAGTGAATAGTTACGGTAAAGTATAACTTGGTTAAGAACAAGATCTCATAACCTTTTACACGAAATGTTTTTGTGGGATAGTCTTTTAGCATCTTCAATCAGTTCTTTTCCCAATATGCCGAGGCCATGCATGTACCATCTTTTTCTGATTTACGACCTATTCTAAAAATATCAGAGGTCAGATTTCTGTACATGTTCTTTGTTCTGCTGCCATTATTTTTTACAGTGTTATGTGGTGGCTTATTTCTTATTATCAATGTGGTTTTGATACACAAATATATTATAATTTTTATGTGGAAATTTCAGTTAAAAAATAATTATACCTCGTAAAGACCCCTCCTGCAAGTCCAAATTTTGATTTGTTTGCACGTTTAATAACTTCCTCCTCTGAGGAGAAGGTAAGAAATGACATTACAGCACCAAATACTTCTTCTTGAACTACGCGCATGTCGTCATGACAATTGGACAGGATGCAAGGAGACACAAATATGCCTTTTTCCAGTGGTGCTGGGAGTTTAATTCTTTCACCACCACACAGGACCAAAGCTCCCTGCAAACAAGATATACTCATGTATTTTTAAACCATTATTAATAGCTGATAATACACATATGTATACAGTGTGTCTGGTAGGAATAAATTTGTTGTTCCTAGTGTCTCTGAAAATCTGTGAAATTTTACTATCTCATCTGTGGCCAGAAAGAAAAAAAAATACTTATATTTTAATGTTGGGTTTAAAATGAAGAACAAAACGTACAAATAAAAAAATGTAAATAGGAAAAAAACAGGAAACCAACTTTTTGTATGTGATATAGGAAAACGAAAATATGGAAAGTGGTATGATAAATATAAATGGATGGACACAGAATATATTACAAGAAATTAAGAATTTATCCACAAGGACTGTATGAAAGGAGAGAACAACAAGCAAAAATACATTTCAAAGAAAAGGACTCAATTCTGTATACAATGGTTATTTATGAGGCATGTCATACATATATATATATTCACCAGAGCCTATCGTTATAGATTGTGATTTCGAATTTTAGTTTCAACTAAAATTCCCCCCCCCCCCCCCCCCCACTTGTGTCCATTACTTGATTAACTGAGGTATACTACCCTTCCGCGTCAGGACCTTGTACAGTTTTGCTTTATACTTGCCATTCATCTCCGTTTTCCGGCCTGTACTCTTCTACCCCCTCCCTCACTTCCTGCCATGATGTATTTCCCCCACCTTGAGCCATCAAAAATGGGGCTCATGCAGTTGGCTGCCAGCAGCGCTTGCGTGCAGCCATCTCACTTCTACTGAGGAAGAGCCATGCTCGAAAATTTTATTCTTTGTGTGTTCGTGTTTTTTTCGTGTACCAACGCCGCTGGAATCCCCTTCTTTGGTAAGCGGTGGTTTTTTATCCTATCCAATGTTCAATATATCCGCTTTAGCGCCTTTGTTTCCTAACAATCTATATATATATATATATAGGGAAGAAGTAAGATGCAATTATTTAGAAGTAATGTGAAAAATAGGCCAATAATATGTTATAGATGGAAACTGTAATTGTCGATTCTGGTTGTTAAGAAGTTTGAATAACTAATGTCTGGCCCTCCTGCCTTCATCTGTGGTAAATGATGGTTATTTTCCGTATTCTTCCTCATTTCCATCGCCGAACATCACTTTCACTGTCACCACTATCTAATGTCTAAAACTATTGAAGTAAAATCTAAGAATTGTAGAGGATTAAAAAAATAAAGGTCATCCAGGATATATTCATAGAAAATTACTGTATAACTTTTAATTCAATGAACCAAAAGAATGTGACAGGAAAGCCATACAACAAGAAAGAGTAAAATTCTCAAAGCATGAGTATGCTATAAATTTATATGACAATGAAGGTCTAAAAATCTTTTATCAGCTACACAATATTTAATTTAATAACAATGGAGGATGTCTTCAAGTGGCAATTTACCAACACAACTATTTTACCAGTGCTTGTTTTTTTATCTTAAAATCTGTAAGAGCAATTTCCCTGCCCACCAACATTTGCTCTTTACAAATTATAATTTTAAATTCTTTTTGGGTTTTTGGTAAATTATTCTGCATCTCTCTTCATAATTTATTCCAATCTCCCTCAACAACAAAACAAAGCTTTATCACTCCCTTATGCCTGAAATTGAGTGCCAGCTTTTCGTCATGATCATCTTTTCCCTTCCATGCACTACTAGCGATTTTTTCTACCAGCATCCTTCCAAGCCTCATCACCAATATATATCCTATTTAATCCAGAACTCTCATCACTATCCCCCTGCCTTCCAACAATTCCCAATCCAGATATTTTTGAGCTGTAATGCTAAATAAATTTTAAGAAAATTGTGAGAAACTTATATTTGTTTCTATACATAGATTATCAAGAATTTTGTAAAATTTCCTGTAGGTGGTAGCACTATCATCTGCAGTCATTGCAGAACACATTTATATAGAAATAACATAAAGATCATAAGAATACAACCAATCAAGATTATAAGAATATAATCCAACCTTCTTCTTTGCTTCATCTATATAATTCAAAACCTTTGCTGCTTGTTCTTCAGAAATTGTTGCTCCAACTGTTGTATCTTCTTCAAATGGATCTCCTATTTTTAATTTACTGGTTGCTGTAACTAGACGTTCAAGAAATTCTCCTGCTATACTATTTTGTACAAATACTCTTGTACCATTGGAACAAACCTGTAAAAAAAAAAGTTTTCATACAATTAACAATAAAATTATATGACTTTTTACTATAGTATATTTGAATTGTCATGGCCATAGTTTTTCAAATATCAAGAAATGTGGTAGTATAATCATGTATTTGTCAATCTGCTTTTTTTAAAATTAAATTGGTTATTTTTCCCACTATGCAAGGTCCAGTGTGAAAGTGCATATGGCATCAGCTCCATGGCCTATTAATATATGGCATAAATAACTGGTTATTTTTATCCTTTTCTTTCTTTCTTTTTTTTCAGTCTTTATAGCTGATCGACAAATACCTTAGCATTTTAAAGGTTTCATTTGGTGAGATAAGGACGATGGTATTGTATTCTTGAGTACAAGCAATTATGTCAAGTTCCTCATTACTTATAATTTCAGAGATTCTATGAAGTAGAGAAGCATTTTGGTACAAGTCCCACATTAGGGAAAATTTTACAACTAAAGTTATTTAACTTTAATGAATCTTAGAATTATTAAGTTTCAAAGAAAGGATCTTCTGCAACAAAAAAGGTTGTTATTTCAAAGAGACAAAGATAGGGAAAGTAGATAAAAGCATTTGAAAGGAAAAAATATGAATAAATCCCATCCTTTAAGCATGAAAACAAACAAAATCGTATTTTTTAAATACAATAAGATTTCAATCTTGAGGGATGATTCATGTAATTATTAAAAGCTTTTAGTTAAGATGTCATACATGGAAAAAAAATCACTAAAATAAATGGAAGAAAATAAGGAATATAAATCATATCAGTTTTTAGAAAGAAGTGAGATCTGATCGAGAAAAAAGATGTTCCAGTTATGAGATTAAAACTTAAATGAAACTGCAGAAGTAGAATTTATAATAAATGGAGAGGTTTAATTGGTTTTATTAAAGATGATAAAGGTTTTGATTAAGAAAATAGAGGGGAAGTATTAATTTATTTTCAAAGAAACATAAATTGGTCAAGATTTAATTAAATTGTGATGGAATGCTTGCACCAGTGGGAATATCTCTACACACCCATTTTCCCCCTGCTTTTTCCCCTCTATCAATTTCAACTTTAATTTTTTTAGTGCCTTAGCAATTTATTCAATCCCTGATGCCCTTTCCTATGAAAGAAAATCTTCCCACACCCATATGCCTGAAATTGAGTGCCAATTTGTGTTCGTGGACATCTTTTCCCTTACATGTACCTTTTCTAATTCTTCCACTCAACAACAATATACTCCTTGTATACTTCCATGATTATCTTCATCATTCTATTGTCTCGCAGTGAATCCCATTTCAGGTCTTTTATGATATTACTTACCGATTGTGTACTGCGATCATTTTCAGAGACAAATCTATCAGCCCTTCTTTACACATCCTCCAACTCCTGTATTTGATACCCAAAATGTGAGTCCAGTACTAGGCTACCATATGCAAGCAATGTTCTGACCTATGTTTCAGTTTCAAAAATATGAATATTACTTATATCAACATAATAAAGGAGCTTTCAGACATTTGATGGTTGTTAAAAGAAATAGAAAATGATAAGGAATATTAATACAACATGAGTTTTTGTTTAAGGGAAGTTTTAATGTTAGTATTTGACAGTTAGTCACACTCAATAACAAAGAAAGCTATTTTTGTAAGAAAATGAGGGCTTAATTCAAAAAGTTACAACAGAAAAAAGTGTTTAAAATTATCAGGACTACATTCTGGTAAAGTTTGAAGAAAACTGAGGAAGTTTTTGGAAACTAGTTAATTTTGAGACGAAGTTGGGAGGGAATGGACACATCAAATGACTCAAAACAATCCAGATTTCAGATTGTGCACAATCTGGTTATAACCAGGTTTTGGGCTAATCTATAAATAGATACGAGCCATGTTCAAAACATAACGGGAATTTTGAAATTTCATGGGTTACGTTAATCCGACTGGCATGATTTTTTTGCTGATGTATTGGCGAACATTTCTTAAAAGTATCTATACATTTTGAGCTATATTAGATGTTTAGTCTCTTGTCAGCTGTTAAAAAGATAACAAATGTTTTGATACAGGTGGCAATTTTTCATTTGTATAAATCATGGATCAAAAAATTTGCATTAAATTTTGCTATAAAAATGGTTTTGACTGTATCAAAGTTTTAGAAATCTTAAATATTGAATCTACTATGAGTAAAACAAGGGTTTATGAATGGTATAAGTATTATCAAGATGGCCGTGAAGACGTTGAAGATGATGAGCGTATCGGTCATTCTAGCACATTAATAACTGACTAGCTTCGAGCCCGTCAAAAATGACGGTTTGAATGCAATATCCTGGCAGTTCATTTTTTTTTAGTTGGTTAATTATATGGAATTGTTATTACATAATGCTAATGGCCTGGATTCCTGGATTTTGTAATGTTCTATATATTTAATTTGCAGTTCACATAGCGATACAGTAGTAACTTCTACTGAATTATTGACGATGGAAGTATAGAACCAATAAAATTGAAAACAAATTAGGAATCCCACAAAAAACTTTTGCTGTCAATGTAATATCAGTTTTATTCCTGGTCCAGGCACAATTCAGCATGATAAATATGAAACTTCTTTCCCCCGTAATAAATAATACTTCCAGTAACATTGCGCTTATGAAAACAGTTTAAATGGTTTGTAAAACTCATTTCAGAGCGAATTATGCTGTAACAAAATGTGTCAGTTGCGAGTCTGGTCAACTTAGCCCCAATCTACATTAACATTGCATTCGAAAATCATAGCTTTTATTACCCTCATATGAATAACGACAGGCAGCACCTATGGTGGTATTCTGAATTTATTGTGGAAAAGATTGCATGAAAAAGCGAATATCGACCATTTTTAATGAAATCATCGTGATATGAGTACCATACTGTGGTTAGATTATCGGAGTATTTGACTATGATTTATTTAAAAAAAATACATTTTACTTTAATGACGGAAAGTATAATATCAAAAACGGATAACGGTAATTTATCTCGGTGATACATTTCATGATTCATAAATATGGTGTAAACTTTTTTCAAGTTTTTAATTAACTTCATTGTTTATCATCTGCCAAAAACATTCTTAGGTTATGTTTTAACCTCGTTCTTATAACTGGTACATATAAAATAACACAAACATGGAATACTCTTCTCCTTGCATTAATTTTTGCATCTAGTTGTCATAAATAAACAAAAAGCAACATGTAAATTTAAACGAACCTACCAACAGTAACTTAGTAACAGAGCTTAGTAACGTATGATTGCCTCGCATTAATTTTCTATCTCTGAACGCCGCTATTTGGCTGCAAGAATATCTTTGTTGAATTGCGAATTATAAATTGAAATCATTTTTAATTATATATTTCGTGATATGAGTACCTTATTCTGGTTAGATTATCAGAATATTTGGTTATATTTTATTTAAATAAAAGCATTTTTATAATTTCGAAAACGGATAACTGTTATTTATTTGACTGATACATTGCGCGATTACGTACGTTTCTCTTAGTTTTTAATAAACTTCATTGTGTCTTATCGTCTGCAAAAAAAATTCTTAGGTTATGGTTTAACCTAGTTTTGATAACTGATACAGATAAAATAGCGTCAATATTGAATCCCCTTCTCCTTACATGAATTTCTCGTCTAACTGATAAAATAGCGTAAATATTGAATCTTCTTCTCCTTATATAAATTTCTGCTTCTAGCTGTAAATAAACGAAAAGCAAGATGGTGGTACGAATGTAATATGGTGGTTGATGATTGGCCGTTCTTTAGCCAATAGGTGTAACAGCTATAGACGACGCACGCAGACCACACGTTAGCGTTTTATATAATAGGATGAAATCATGGAAAAAGTGAAAGAAATGATTATGAACAATCACCAAATCATAATTAGTGAAGTTGCTGATGATGTTGGCATATCAATTGGCTCATGTCATATTTTTTTTCTGTTTTGTGTATAAAACATGTTGCATCAAAATTTGTTTCAAAAGTGTTGAGTTTCAAACAAAAACAGCAGCGAATGGAAGTTGCTCAGGAATCACTAAATGAGATTAACAATGTTGCAGAATTATTGGAATGTGGCATAAAGGGTGATGAATTATTGGTTTATGGGTATGATGTCAAAACTGAGGCTCAATCGTCCCAGTGGAGGTGTCCTGGATCGCCAAGACCGAATAAAGTTTGACAAGTTCGGTGAAATGTGAAGGTTACACTCAGTGTAACATTTAAGAACATATCACACCATAAGTTCCTTCTACAAGGTCAAATGATCAATAAGGAATACTACCTTCAAGTTCAACACTGTTTGCATGAAGCAGTCCAAAGAAAATTCCAGGATTTGTGGCAAAACAATTCATATCTTTCGCATCACGATAATGCCCCTGCTCACGCATCATTATTTGTTTATGAATTTTTCGCAAAAAAAAAACAACAACATTGTAATGATGCCTCAGCCTTCATATTTGCCAGATAGGGCCCTGTGTGACTTTTTTATATTCTCAAAAATAAATAAAATCTTGAAGGAGTGTCGTTTTATTTACAAGCATAGATGAGATTAAAACTACATCACTGAAAGAGCTCAAATCTATCCAAAAGATTAAGTTTCAGAAGTGTTTTGGAGATTGGAAGAAGTGCTGGCATAAGTGTATAATATCTAATAAGGACTATTTTGAAGGGGATAGCATAACTGTAGACGAATCAATAAAATAAAAAATAGTACCCAAAAATTTAGCGTTAACTATTGTTGATGAATGAAAATGTTTTGACATCACTTACACAGTCTGGGAAGTTAACACGTAGTCCACCTATCCTAGCTTCGCTTTTTTGCTATCATCTCCTCCCTTGCTACATGGATCTGCTCACTCTCTGAATACAAAATGCATACGAAGAGGCTTTCCAGCTGCTCTTTATAAAACTATTGTTGGGACAGCTCCACTTTTGCTCTACCACTAGAAATGGATTTATGCAACACACAATTTATTTATTTATTTATTTATCAATCTTGTTCCATGGATCCCTGCTGAGGAAGTACCTCTGGGATGTGAAACATGTCATTGTTGATACATATACACATAATATGAGTCATATCATAGTAAATATATATATATATATACATATTTTACAAATACAAGAAATAATAATAAACATACATTTTTGCAACTGAGTTTTGCTAACGTCATAATGAGTACAATTAATTATTTTCTTCAAATTCTTGAATGGAGTAGAAGGAGTTGCCAATAAGATAATCTCTAAGTTTTTGTTTGAATACATCTTTATTATCTGAAAGCTGTTTTATACGATTAGGTAGTTTATTAAACAGATGTATCCCAGAATAATTAACTCCTCTTTGTACTAATGACAGAGATGTTTGTGTTTTATGCAAGTTATTTCTGTTTCTTGTATTGAAACTGTGTACCTGTGAATTAGGTGTAAACAGGTTAAAATTTTCTATGACAAAGCTCATGAGAGAATATATATACTGAGAATACATTGTAAGAATATTGAGTTTCTTAAAGAGTTGTCTGCAAGAAGTTCTTGGTTTTACCCTACACAGAAACCTAATAGCTCTTTTCTGTGCTATGAAAACTTTTTTACTTTGTGAAGAGTTTCCCCAAAAAATTATGCCATATGACATTACTGAATGAAAATATGAGGAGTACACCTGTTTCATTAATTCTAGATCTGCTGTTAGAGAAAGTGTTCGTATTGCGAAGGTGGCACTACTTAACTTTGCCAGTAGTGTAGTGATATGATCATGCCAACAGAGTTTCTGATCTATTTTAATACCAAGAAATTTTATACTCTCTGTTTCTAAGATTTTGTTGTTTTTATAGTTTATACATATATCTGGCTGTGCATAGTTTTTTGTTTTAAACCTAATATAATGTGTTTTTTCAAAATTTAATTTTAATGAATTTGCCTTAAACCAATTTGCTACTACTCTAAGTACTTCATTTACATTAAATTCTATAGTACTGTTTGGTGTTTTACGCACAGTCAGGTTAGTGTCATCTGCAAATAAAACACTCTTAACTTTGTCGGATAAATTTCCAGGAAGGTCATTGATGTATAACAGAAAGAGGAGGGGACCTAAGACAGAGCCTTGTGGAATTCCATGTTTTATTTTCTCCCAGTCTGATGAAGCATCTTTACTTATTTTAGAATCAAAAATTGAAACTTTTTGCATTCGGCTTTCAATGTATGATTTAAACCATTTACCTGCGGTCCCAAAAATACCATAGTATTCCATTTTTTTCAAAAGTAATTCATGATTTACACAGTCAAATGCTTTTGCAAGATCACAAAATATTCCTACAGGATTCATTTTATTATTCAGTTCCTCAAATGTGTTATTTAAAAATGAATATATAGCCATTTCTATGGATGATCCTTTTTTGAACCCAAATTGTGAATTAGTTAGGATATTATAGTGTGTAACATGTTTTATTACTCTACTATACATGACTTTTTCAAAAACCTTTGAGAATGTTGAAAGTAATGAAATGGGACGATAGTTGTCTACACATGTTACGTCTCCTTTTTTAAATAATGGTTTTACAACAGCATATTTTAGTCTATCGGGAAAAACACCTTGTATTAAGGATTCATTACAAATGTGAGCAAGTACATGACTGATACAGTCTGAACATCTTTTCAGTAATTTACTTGAAATATTGTCATAGCTGGAAGAATTTTTAGGTTTTAATTGTTTAATGAGTTTATTTATTTCTGAGACTGTTACTGGTGGCAATTTCATCTCCACAAAGCTATTTGGGAAAGCAGTCTCAAGAAGCCTTAGAGCACTATGTGGGGATTGCTTTTCTACGCCTAATTTATCTACTACTGACGTAAAATGTTTGTTAAATATTTCACAAACCTCCCCTACTTCGCTATACACATGTCCATTTTGTTCTATTTTTATGTCTTTAGAGTGATTTACAGTTTTTTCCTGTTTCAGTCTTTATTATATTCCATATTGTTCTCATTTTATTGTCTGAATTTTCTATTTTCGCCGATATGTACTTGTTCTTGGCCTTCCTTATTACATTTCTTAGTATTTTAGAATAAAGTTTATAGTGAACTTTCAGCGCATAGTTATCTGATTCTCTCATTTTTAAATAAAGGTCCCTCTTTGTTTTACTAGAGATTCTAATACCCTTTGTTATCCATCCCATGCCCAGTTCATTGTTTGGAGTGTTGAGAATTTTCCTTTTTTTGAAACTACCTTCAAAAAGTGTTAGAAATATATTCAGAAAGGAATCAAATTTCGCATTAACACCCTGCGCATTATATACTTCTAACCAGTTTTCATTGTTTAAGGTATCTATGAAGTGTTTTATATTATTTTCACTAATATTTCTTCTATAAACCCAGCTTTTCTTTATCTGTTTAACAGTGTTCCTGGACTCGATACATAATAGCTGGGCATCATGATCTGAGATACCATTTATTACTGGATGTATGCTGTAATTACTGCACTGAGAAATATCCATAAAAAAATTATCAATTGCAGTCCTGCTATTATTTTGTATTCTCGTAGGAAAATTTACAAGTGCTGTTAAGTTAAAAGACAACATCAAGGCTTCCATATCTAATCTATCATTGCTGTGATTTAGAAAGTCAACATTGAAATCTCCACATAATACTATTTGTTTGCTATTTGTAAAACTTAGTAGCAAAGACTCTAAATGAGATAAAAACAGTCTGAAATTACCTGAGGGGGCCCTGTAAATTGCTATCACTATCAGCTCTTCCTTATCATATTCTAGTTTAGTAACACAACATTCAAAGTGTTGTTCTATACAATACTTACTTACAACTACACTACTGCATTCAATATTATTTTTAACAAAAATGGCAACTCCCCCTTTCTCCATTTTACATCTGCAGAAATGAGAGCTTAATTTATAATTTGGGATGGACAGCTGAGATATTCCTGTATCAGACAAATGATGCTCAGATATACACAAAACGTCTACATTAAAATTTCTGGAATTTTGAATCTCTTCTAGGCTTAAGGTAATGTCATCAGTTTTACTAAATATTCCTCTTATATTTTGGTGGAAAATACTGGTCTGAACACTTTGACGCAATGACTTTGAATTGTTTATTTTATTATTACATACTGGTATATCAGTTGGAATTTTTAATTTCAACAAATTATGATCATCAGAGACATTAATTTCCTTAAGACATCTTAATAAATCTATTTTATTTACCCTAAAAAAGGCCACGACTTAACACCATTTATCACAGGAATACCTCTTTCCCTCACCTGGCATCCTCTGACCTCATCAGCAATAAGAAGCGAAAGCTTCCTCTTACCTCTGACATTCAGATGGAGTCCATGGCGAGTATAACTGTCCCTACCAATGCAGGCCACATCAATCAAACCAATGTGTGAATTAGCCGGCTGCCAGAGAACCCTTTCCAAGGATGCATTTGTACGCCTGATGTTATGCCACATCCAGGGTTTATCGTAACGCTCAAGCAAACCAACAAATCTCACACTTGTCTGACGTGTGTTCTTGGAAATGTGGGCAATGTCTCCCTCAATTGAATAATTGAGGTCTTTATCAAGGCTATTTCCTGGTCCCCCAACAATTACAACACAATCCTCATCTGAAAAATCTTTAACTAGGTCTGTCACATTTGCTACCACACTTCCAAGATCTGCATTTGGTTTGAAAATACTGCAGACTTCATAATCTGGCCCCAAGTCAGACTGAACCATCTCACTGATTCCCCTCCCATGACTGCTCCCAAGTAACAGTACCTTCCTGCGTTTACTTTTAGATACACCCTGAAAACTTTTCCCTTTTACTTTGCAAGAACCCAGATCGTTCAGTCCAACCTGACGGTCTTCAGAGTCACCATCTAGATCCTCCAATGGCCGAAACACATTGGATGTCTCCAGCTGGAAACCATCAGACAGACAGCGTCTCCTACCTCTCCTGCCAGAGCTGACTTCCTTCCATTCACTGTTCCGCTTATGCCTAAGAACAGAGTTTTCTGCCTTCAGGGCCTTTAAATCCCTCTCTGCAGATGCCAATAACTTTTGTTGCATCACAACATCAATACAGCTCAACACAATGTAACTTAGTGCAACAAATGTCAACTATTCATGTTGAAATGTGTTGTAGTTGCACTTTGTTGTGTAATGATATCCAGTGTGGATGCATGTTAAGATTTGAACATTGATTATGGATAGCCTCCAGAAGTTGCAACTGAGGAAATACTAGCAGACACAGTTATAAGTACAAAAATATGTGACGTTAATAATTCCTGAAACATCTCCAAACATTATCTGAACTGGATTACATCACAAACAAATCTATGAGAAAGTTGACCTAGCAAAGAAATGGAACAGAAATTAAGCACATTAACTGTAAAGAAGCACGGTAAAACTCCATAACAATGTCATCTATCACTATATGCTGTGTGAATATGTTGGTTTTGAGACAGAAAAGGATTTGTGATGAAGCAGCACTGATATGGTTCAGCTTTACCAGAATGGGTGATGGTTGAAGGAACTGCTCCAGCTAGGTGCACAGTAGCAGCAAGCCAATAAGCTCTAGATATTAGTGTACCATTGTTCAAGAAAGGATTACATCTGCTGCACCACATTATACTCACAAAATGAGTAATATCGACTGAAGACAAAATAAAAGTAGCTTCTACACATATTCATTAAGATAATCTTTTTTCCCCTTCTCAGTATAAACACATAATCAGATACCAGGTTCCTTATAAATGGAACATCATCAAATCAAAATATAATGGTAACATATATCAAATCTCAACACAGTCTATACTAGAAATTCCTTACTAACCTGTCCTTGAGAAAGGAAATTGGCTAGCATAGCTGCTTTCACTGCATTAGTTATGTCTGCATCATTGAAAATATGAGTGGTGACTTTCCTCCAAGCTCAAGTGTAACTTTTTTCAATCCATCAGCAGCTATTAAAAACATTATGAAAAAATATTTGTGATATATAATTAAAGCCTAAGTAGTAAATATTATTTTATAAAGTCCATAAACTCTGATGGTAGACACAAGATATCCTATTCAGGGAAAAAGGGCACTTGGATAATTCATACAACTAACTATTTTAAATTTATAAGCATGGAAACAAAAAGTAAGAATAATAGATTCTTCAATTGGTAGTAGGGATTGCAATCCAGCAAAGCGGGATCCAGCAAAGTGGGATCCAGCAATCCTGCGGGATCCTGCATCATTAGAGTCTGGTGGATGCCGCACAAAATTAAGTGGATCAACAATCCGCAAAAATGTGTGTCAGTCTTCATGACTCGCTGCCTCACTTGATTTCTATTGTATGTATTGCACTGTTTGCCTGTACCCTTGCAGTTGGAATTTGACTCGTATGAATAAACATTTCTTTTTGTCAACCTTCGTCATTCATAAGTAAATAGATCCAATTTTACATATTTATTAAAACTTACAATTGTTTTGAACACACATTTCTATAATTTGAGTTATGTTGCATATTTAGTATGATTTTCTGACTATATAATAAGTATTTTTTTTATGTGTCACACACATCATCTGAACTACGCACGGTTTCATTATTCCCATTTTCTGTATTTCCAGATAAAGTAATTGTGACAGCTTCCTGTGTTTGCGGCTTTAAATTTGATTATTCATTGATATGAAACCAATGTTATCGTAATTTTAACAATTGCATACCCATTTATTTAGCAGCTATCAAAAGGCAATTGTAAATCCTTTGATCTGTTGCCCCATCAGCCACCCAATGGGTTAGAAACACATGTTCTTTGATAAAAGCCGCCTGCTTACATCTACCGCTCTGGCTTTCTATTAATCCCTCTTGGGATGATTTGGTAAATTGCCACAATAGATTATTTTAGAGTGAATAACATGCTCCTTTCAACTCCATGTTATTATTTTGACTAAAGGTTAAAAAAATTATAATGAAGTCTTCACAGGTTTATCACTGGATTGTGGTGTAAAAATAACATATTTCGACAACTGCCTCCGCCCTCTTCCTCACGTGTCAAATTTCGTGTTTTTACAACAAAATTCTGTGATACATCTATGAGCACTTCACTCTAATCATACACCTACAAAGTCTCCTTTCTTACTAAAATAATAATAATAACAATTTCTACTCTAAAAAAGTCGTTGCACAACTCAAAGTAAAACTGAAATACTTGACGGTTTAGGTCTTGGACTAGTTTCTTTTAATAACAATGAATCAACTACAAGATCAATCAAGGAATCAGGAGACATAATAATGAAGTCCACAAAAACATTCCTTGTAAAATTAGGCCAAATCTCGTGCCTGTGCAGTGAAAAAAGTTATGAGAGCTTGTTCTGAGCCAAGTCTACACTTTACGGAGTATTTTAACTTCACTTTTAGGAATAGAATGCTTTCTCTCAGTGTTATGGAATGTTTATTTAGACTAAAAAAAATAAAAAAACTCTGGTGACTTTACCATTATGCCTACCATTTTTAAAAAAATGTGATGTATTTGTAAGACACATAATATGACCTAAGAATGAATATTTTGATTATTTATTTTAAAATAGAAATATACTTAAAACATGCTAAAAAAAAATTAATGTCATTTTGCCACTTAAAATATTGTTAACTGTTAATTTTTATAATTTAACATTAAAATCGATTTATTAATTTAATTAACAGACATTTATTACTTAATTCATTAATGCTTTAAATAACTATGTTTTAAATATATGCATTAAAAAAACTTTTGGTGCCAATCCCGCTGGATCCCACGGGACCGGTGCAAAAAGCAAAAATCCTGTGGGATTGAAAACACTTTGGGATTGCAATCCTTAGTCAGTAGTCATTCCAAAAAGATCTTAAAGCTAATTAAAAATTAATAGCAATCAAGCACATCACATCATGAAAACATACTTAGAATTTATAATATGTTATCGATTGTATATCTTCAAAGCCAAGATGGTCAGTAAATGTACATACTGTTTACTTTTGCAAATTGTGTGTTTTTTTTAAACAATCTAATTGTTTAATTTAATTGTGATGGATTGCATGCTCCAATGGTAATTTCCATATACATCTGTTTACCCCTTTCTTCTTCTCTTCCTCATTATTACTTTCTGATCTTAAATTCTTTAAAAGTCATGAATTATTCAACACATCTCTTGGTAATGTAGATATTATCCTCAATATTAGACAATACTTATGAATACAAGATAAACGATTACTGCCAAAGAAATTGATTTATCATTCATTTATTTCAATTTTTCCAAACACATTTCACTTCTATCACAGAAGCATCTTCCGTAGCTTTTCCTGTTAAATGTGTGTACATGTTGTCGTATAAATATAGCATTATAAAAATAAGGAAGGGTAGGGAAATTAACCTGTCACCCAGCACAGATGAAGGCAGGAGAAGTTACAGTATTATATTTTTTACATTGAGTTTTGGTATAAATTGTGATTTAGTTAAATTTTCAAATAACATTAATTTATATTTACATTTTACTCCCAGCATCAGCGATTTCAGCTTGGTTTTTGTCCAGCAGGTCATCTTCAACTTGTGGTTTAATTTATAACACAATTATTCAATTTATAGTTTTTCAGCTGTTATACTTTAACAAAAGTAATGGACATGAAATGCAGAATAAAAAACTGAAATAACTAATGCCAGGAGTAAAGCAAATATACTGAATTTTCAAAAGTGATGCATAGGAAGATGCAAATATCTAGATGGTGGTTACACACTGGAAGAAATATATAAATGTGCCATGCATTGTTGGAGCTGTCATTTGTACTCTATTGGATTATGTGAAAGATTTTCTGATGTGTTTATGGCAACATGATTTGAATTAATAGAATTTGAAAGGTAGGTGCATGGGACATACCACTTTGAAAATTGTTTGTGGAGTCTTCATTCCTCAAACAAAAGTGTCAAGGGTGGCCATAAATATATAATCTTAGGCATTATAACCTGCCATGTAAAATGCATTGGCTGACTATGTTTACTTAATTATTGAGACCTGCGATGTCTGCATTGAGGTGTCAGTGTTGGCAGACAGGTAACGCTGTATCAAAGAACAGCAACATTCAAAATCGGATGTATGACAGATGTTTCCATACAGACAGTGCAGCGAAATTTGGCCCATTTGGGATATGGCAGCAGAAGATTGATGCAAGCACCTCAGCTAACAAAAAGCTCCCAGCTAGAGCACCTCTCCTGGGTTCATGATCATTTCAGTTGGATCCTAGCTGACTGGAAAAAGTTTGTGTCATCAGATGAGTCATGATTCCAATTGGTAAGAGCTGGTGGTAGGGTTTGCGTGATGCAGGCATTGTACATGTTGGTGATTGATCCATCCTGGTCTGGGCTCAGTTTACATAGCATGGACTGGGACCTCTGGTCAAACTGAACTGGCCATTGCTTGGAATTGGTTATGTTCAGCTATCTGGAGACCATTTATAATCATTCATGGCCTTTTTAAAACGGATTTTGCTAGGATGTCAGTAGCAGCAGCTGCAGTCGTTGGTCGGAATTGTTACGTGAAGTAGTACCTCCAGTGCAAATTTAATTTAAAGTGCGTAGTTAGTGTAAGCTTCGTCTTTGTATATTTGGTTATTGACAAACCGAGCGTGGTGGTGTAACGGCTAGCATTCTGGCCTCGCATTCGGGAGGACGGCGGTTCGAATCCCCATCCGGGCATCCAGATTTGGGTTTTCCATGGTTTCCCCAAATCACTCCAGGTGAATGCCGGGATGCTTTCTTCAAAAGGCCATGGCCGAATTCCTTCCCATTCCTTGCCCCCCATCCTTTCCCGTCTCTAAAGACCTAATTGTTATAGGAGACGTTAAGCAGTTAAAAAAAAAAAAAAAAGGTTATTGACAAAAGGCCTCCTACTGAGAACGCATAGTGAGTCCGTTTTTCTCGTGTACTCCTTAGTTTTTCTTTCTGTAAGGTAGTATGTGTAGGGACTGTGGTTGTTGTGTGCAGATGCAGGCTGAGGTGACTGACCTTCGCACCCAGCTTGCAGCTTTGGTAACAAGAGTTACACAGCTGGAAGCTGCCGTAAGTGAGTGCAGTAGATGGGGTATTGGTGACCCTGTAGATGCTGATCGGCTCGCAGGTTCTCCCATACCAGTCATTGAACCTGCAGTCCAGGCCGAGATGTCGGAATCTATGCGGCCGTCGCCTAGTAATGGCTGGCGTGTGGTGTCTGGACGTCGATGGCGCATGCGGGGGCAGTCGTGCAAGCTTGATTCCCAAGAAGGCGAGCTTGTACCTCTGTCCAATCGGTTTGACACATTGTCTGGATCTGATTCAGTCCTGCAATCGTCAGCCTGTGAGTTGGCAGCCCCACAGCCCACTAAGTCTGGACAACTGCAGAAGGGGGTTTTAGTGGTCGGTAGCTCCAACGTTAGGCGCCTTATCGAACCCCTTAGGGAAATGGCGAAGAGGTCGGTGATGAATTCCGGTATCCATTCATTGTGTATTCCGGGGGGTCTGATCCGAGATGTGGAACACGCCATCCCGGATGCCATTGAACGGACTGGGTGCAGCCAGCTGCGGATTGTAGCTCATGTCGGCACCAATGATGCTTGCCGCCTAGGGTCGGAGGTTATCCTCTCGTCCTTTGGGTGACTTGCAGAAAGGGTGAACTCTGTGGCCATTGGCCACAAGATTTCGGCTGAGCTATCCATCTGCAGCATTGTCGATAGGACTGACTGTGGACCTCTGGTTCAGAGCCGTGTTGAGGGGCTGAACCAGAGATTACGGCGCTTCTGTGATAGTCATGGCTGCAGATCCCTTGATCTTCGTCCTGGGGTTGAGTCTTGTAGGAATCCCTTGGATAGTTCAGGGGTGCACTATACACGGGAATCGGCTACACGGGTGGCAGGGGCCGTGTGGAGTGCATTGGGGGAGTATTTAGGCTGAGGGAGGATGACCCAGAGGAGGAAATTCAGTTGCGGACAGCCAAGATAAATTCAGCACCGCGTGTTAGGGTTAGTTTAAAAGAATCCTGAACATTAAAAGTTCTAGTAGTTAACTGCAGAAGTGTTTGTAATAAACAGCCTGAACTCGAAAACGTTATTCGTAGTACAGATGCTGATATTGTAATAGGCACAGAAAGTTGGTTAAAACCGGATATAAGTTCCGGCGAAATTTTTAATAGTAACATGAACATTTTCCGTAAGGATAGGTTGCATTCCCAAGGAGGTGGTGTATTTATAGCTGTTAGTAAGTACCTCCCATGTAGCGAAATAGATGTCCATACTGTCTGCGAAATCATATGGATCAAGCTCAACGTACCTAGGACAAAACTTGTGATAGGCTCGTTCTATCGTCCACCCGATGCAAGCGTAAATATTGCCGAGGCATTGAGAAATAATGTAAATAATATAGCACGGCAATTTCCGGATCATACAATAATGCTAGGAGGTGACTTTAACTTGCCAGATATCGACTGGACTAATTACATTCACATTACTGGGGGCAGGGATAAAGCAGCTTGCGAAATCATTCTAGACCTATTCTCAGATCACCATCTTGAACAGCTCGTAACTGAACCAACGCGATGCCTCAACGGTAACGAAAATATTTTAGATATAGTTGTTACAAATAGGCCCGAACTATTCACGGATATTTCTACCACCGCAGGAATAAGTGATCACAAAGCTGTAATTGCTACAGTAAAACTAACAACCACGCGCAGAAAGAGAAAAGAGAGGATCGTTTACAGATTCGAAAAGGCTTCAAAAGAGTGTTTTAGAGCGTATTTGAGGCATAATTACCACACCTTCTCAGTAGCAGGAGGCACCGTTGAAAAGAGGTGGCATCGATTCCTACATATACTCGGGGAAGGTATGAACTTGCATATACTGAAACGGACAATCAGGGAAGAGAACGATCCCCCATGGTACACACGGGAGGTTAAAAGGTTACTCAAGAAGCAAAGGAAGATACATGCACGATCAAAAAGGACAATGCATCGGACTGATTTAGATAAGTTAGAGGAGATAAGGGGACTTGTTAAGAATGCGATGCGTGAGGCATTTAATAACTTTCGTGAAAATTCTCTCTCTAAGAGCCTCACTGAAAACCCTAAGAAATTTTGGTCGTATGTAAAAAAAGTTAGTTGTAGTGGGAACAATAAGCCAGTTCTAATAAAAGACGGACGGGAGGTTGAAGACAGCCGCGGCAAGGCTACCTTATTTAACACCGAATTCAAAAATTCATTCACGCAAGAAAACATGGAGAACATCCCCACTTTACCACATCGTGTGGAATTAGAGATGGATCCGATAGAAATTGATAGCGTAGGAATTGTAAAGCAATTAAAACTCCTGAAGTGGGGTAAAGCGCCGGGTTCCGATGGTATACCGGTAAGAGTATTTTCTGAATACGCGGAGGATATTGAACCATTTCTGTCAGATATATTCCGTAAATCACTAGAAGAGAGAAAAGTACCTTCTAGCTGGAAAATAGCCAAGGTAATTCCCGTTTTTAAGAAAGGAGATCGGTGTGATCCTAGGAATTATCGACCCATATCTCTTACATCGGTCTGCAGCAGAATTCTGGAACATGTCATATGCTCGAACATAATGAAGTTTCTAGATGAGAACGAGTTACTTACACCATGTCAACACAGATTTCGGAAGAAGAGATCGTGTGAAACACAATTGGCCCTATTTTCCCACGACATAATGAAAGTTATCGATGCAGGTTCGCAAGTTGATGCGGTTTTTTTGGATTTTCAGAAAGCTTTTGATTCTGTGCCACACAACCGACTTTTAGCGAAGATTCGAGCTTACGGTATTTCGGCTCAGATTTGCGATTGGATACGTGATTTTCTAACTGGTCGATCACAATATGTCATTGTTGACGGGGAAGCCTCTTCTAAGATAAATGTTACTTCGCGCGTTTCTCAAGGAAGTGTAATAGGTCCACTTCTTTTCTTAATATTTATAAACGATCTAGGTGACAACGTCAAATAGTGGTTGCGATTGTTTGCCGACGATGCGGTTATCTATAGGGAAATAAGGTGCTCCGACGATTGCTTAGAAATTCAGCGTGATTTGGATGCTATTTTCGATTGGTGCTGTAAATGGCAGATTACACTTAATTGCAAAAAGTGCAAGGCAATGCGGATAAGTAACAAGAAGAATCAGGTTGTTCACGAGTACAAAATAAACAATTCACCTGTTGACACGGTTGATTCTGTGAAGTATCTGGGGGTGATAGTACAAAGTAAAATGAAATGGGACATGCACATAACTTCTGTCGTAGGCAAGGCAAATTCTAAATTACAATTCATAGGTCGTATTTTGAGGAATTGTAATGCTCAGATAAAGGAGATAGCATATAAAACACTAGTGCGTCCGCATCTGGATTACTGTTGTGGGGTTTGGGATCCGTATCGCAAGGTTCTGATTGACTCAGTTGAGAGGGTGCAAAGGAGAGCCGCTATATTCGTGACTTGTTGTTACAGCCCTTATGAAAGCGTCACAGAATTGATACATAGATTGGGCTGGGATAGTTTGGAAGACAGACAACGTAGCTTGCGTTCGAATTTATTGGAGAATATGCGGAAAAATTTAAATTTTGAATGCAATGAAATACTTCTTCCGCCAACCTATTTAGGTTGTAATGACCGGAGGGATAAGATTAGAGAAATAAGATGCTGTACTGATACTTATATGTATTCCTTCTTTCCTCGTACTATTCGGGATTGGAATGGGTGGGTTTAGGATTGGTGCTAGCACCCTCTGCCACCCACAATGTTTGTGATTTGCAGAGTATGGATGTAGATGTAGATGGCAATGCGCCATCACGTTGGGTCAAACTCTTTTTGTGATTGGTCTGAGGAACATTTGGGAAATACCAGTGAATCATTTGGTCAACTAAAATAGCAGGAATGAATCCAATTGAACATATAAAAAAAATAAGTTTGTGTACATCCCACACTGGCAAAACTTTTGCAATTATGGATGACTGCAGAGGAAGCATGGCTAACTATTTCTTGAGAGGACATCTGATGATTTGTTGAGTCAATGCCACATTGGGTTTCTGCACTTTTCTGGGCAAAACGAAGTCCAACATGAGTTTAGGAGGTATCCCATGACTTTGGACACTTGAGTATATAAACCAATGTAAATTGACATGTAAGTAGATGGAATGTAATTTACACCATAACTGCCAAGTAAACAATGTAATACCATAACCATTTAATTACATGTATACACATAAATTTAACAGGAAAAATCACAGAAGATTATTCTGTGAAAGAAGTGAAACACATTCAGTAAAAACAAATAGGCGAACAAAAAATTCAATTGCTTGGCAGTAATTATTTATCTTACATTTATAACTATCATCTCTTGTAAATTTATTCTAGTTCTAACTCTCCCGCCTAACAGATAACTTGTTCATTCAGTAGTTTCTTCCTGAAACACTTGGACGAGCATTACTGCACAGAGTATCAGAATGTCGTTTAAAATTAAGAATAATGAGTGAGAGGATTGACAATGACCAAGAATTCTTCAACCGCGTGATCACAGGTGATGAATCTTGGATATTTAAGTACGATCCTGAAACTAAGCAGCAAAGTAAAGAGTGGCACACTGAGTCATCTCCTCAACTGAAAAAATGTCGAATGAGCAAATCAAAGATCAGAACAGTGCTGATTTGCTTTTTTGACAGTAGGGGTATCATGCTTAAAGAATTTGTTCCTCCAGGACAAACTGCCAACCAAGTTTTTAACAAAGGTGTCCTCGAAAGGCTCAGAAAAAAGAGTGATTTGTGTGAAACTAGACAAAGTACACAAGTGGATGATGCTTCATCATGATAATGCCTGGTATCACACGGCTTTTTCCATCAGTGAATTTTTTTACCTCAAAACACATTCCTGTTGTTTCTCAACCCCCCCTATTCACCTGATTTAAGTCCTTGTAACTTTTTCCTTTTCTCAAAATTGAAACATGTCTTAAAAGGTCATTATTTTGGAATTCTGGAGAACATTCAAAAGACTGACTGACCAGTTGAAGCCTTCCAGCACTGCTACCACGAGTGGAAACAACGACTCCGCTTGTGTATAGCTACCCAAGGGAACTACTTTGAAGGGGTAATATTGTTGTTTGAAAAAAATAAAAACTTTAGTCAGTAAAAAATCAGTCTCATTACTATCCTCACACGCCTCGTAAGAGCAAGGATGTTTCCCCCTGTCTACTTTTCCTAGATATGCAGATAGCTGCAGGAACACCTAACCCCTGAGTGGTTTACTATACATTTCTTCATCTGAGTTAACTGTCTTTATTAATGATGTGTGAGATGTATTTTAGCTGATTCCATACAGGATTTCAAAAGGTTAAAGTTCTAAAGAAACCTTCAATACTATGTGTTTAAATTTTGTGACCAATTTCTGTCAAGAGCTCAGATGTTACTAATTTGTCCATTTGTAATTGGTATAGTTGAGTGATATACCTGATCTAGGTATATTACTTTTCAGTGGTTTGATAATTTTCCAATTTGTTCTGTCTTCAATTATAATGGTTTCATAATGTTCCTATGGGTTTTAACATTAATTTATCTTTCCAAAATTCTGCATTTTTCACGAGAGTGATTTTCAGCACAAGGAAAGCAGTTTCTCATTGTCCACATGATCCATAAGAGCACTTAGCATTTCACATAATTCCTAAGACTTCCACGGCCGTCTTTGTTCATGATTAATAGACTTTCGGGTTATGCCGCGGTAATGAAATAAACAACGTGGCATAACCCGAAAGTCTATTAATCATAGCAGCCCATGTTACAAGTTACTTTAGATAATCTGGTATAAGAATAGGTGCCTAAGTTTTGATCTTTGAAATGAAACTGGATTTTCAGCACCTGTATTAAGAACTATGCAGTACACTATTAACTTATGCCAAAAGAATTGTCAAAGGATTTCTTTTATTTGTTATTATAATTGGCTTATAGCTTATTCCCAAGATGCATAATGCCTCTCACTCTGCCTTCATGTTGTTTAAATTTACACATTTGCAGTCTTAAAAACATTTCCTTTTCTTCCCTCCAGCATCAACCTCTCAATTGGTTTGATGAAATCCTCACCATTTCTTCCTTTCCTAAACTACGAGGATTGTTTTTTAAGTAAGGGCCGTTCGCGCGTATAGTCCCGTAGTTCGCGCGGACGCCGCAACAATCCACCGTGCCACTTGCCGGCATCCTTCCCGTTCACACTGATGCCAGTTGCAGCTCTGTAGCTGACGTGTACGCATCGCTGTGCTACTTTATAATGTTTACGATTATTGAATCGCCCGCCGCGTGTGAGATACGGTCAGTGATACGTTTTTTGACCGCGAGAAGCCTATCAGCTGTAGAAATTCATCGTCAGTTAACAGAAGTTTATGGCTTGAATGCAATGAATGAAGTTAAAGTGTGTCAATGGGTTAGAGAGTATAAAAATGGCCGTCAAAACGTCCATGACGAAGAACGCTCATGCTGGCCCTCTGTGATCACTGATGATTTGGTGGCTGTAGTCGAAACAAAGATTCGTGAGGACAGAAGATTCACAATTTCTACTCTTTCTTTGGAATTTCCACAAGTTTCAAGATCGGTTTTGTACAAAATTGTGTCTGAAAACCTTAAGTTTAAGAAACTGTGTTCTCGGTGGGTACCCACACTCCTCACAGAGGCCCACAAAGGGAAGAGATTTGCCACTTCATTGGACTTTTTGATTCGTGACGAGGAAGAAGGGGATGACATGTTGAGTCAAATTGTCACTGGAGATGAAACATGGGTATCCCATATCACTCCCGAAAGCAAGCGAAAATCGATGGAATGGCAACACACAACCTCACCCGTCAAGGTCAAAGCCAAACAGACGCTGTCAAAGCGCAAGATTATGGCAACTGTGTTCTGGGACCGGCGCGGTGTTTTGCTAGTGGACTTTATGCCACAAGGAACGACAATCAACTCAGATGGCTACTGTGGAACTCTAAAGAAGCTCCGCAGAGCAATTCAAAACAAAAGGCGCGGCATGCTGACAAAAGGAGTTTTGCTCCTGCACGATAACGCTAGGCCTCACACCTCTCAAAAGACTCGGGATTTGATTGATTCTTTTGGCTGGGAAGTTTTGGACCATCCACCATACAGCCCCGACCTTGCTCCTAGCGATTTTCACCTTTTCCGATACCTCAAACACCATCTTGGCGGGCAGTACTTCAATGACGACGATGAAGTGACAGTGGCCGTGAACTCTTGGCTGTCGGAGCAGGCGGCCGAATTCTTTGAAGAGGGAATTAAAAACTTAGTTGTACGGTATGACAAGTGCTTAAATAAACAAGGCAACTATGTAGAAAAATAGGTAAAAGTGTGTAGAATCAGAAAATAAAAGCTTTTTTACAAAAGTATTTGTATCTTTTAAAAAATAAAAACGGCCCTTACTTAAAAAACAACCCTCGTAAATACTTTAACTCAAAATACCCATTACATCCTAGTCTGCTTCATATATTTCTCTATCATTTTGTTCTTTTAACTGTTGCCTCCACTAATAAATTAACCAAACTTGTTTCTTCTTTTTGTGAGAATATTCAAAAACTCCTTTCATCACTGATTACTTTCAAAACAAGTTCATTTCATACAATACCTCTCCACATAGTTTTCAGCATCCTTCTACAGCACCACACTTCAAATGCTTCAATTTTCCTTCTTTCTAATATTTCTCCATACATACAGTTTTAGAAACTTCTTTCTGAGTTGTAAGCCAATATTTGAAAGTAAATGTTCCTATTTTTCCAGGAGTTACTCTTCACTAGTGCTATTCTGCTTTTGTTATCAGTCTTACTTTTGCATCAGTCATTATTTTGCTTCAAAAATAACATAATTCTTATCTATCCTAGTGCATATGAACCTATCCTCACAGTCAATCTATTTATTGCTATTATTTCTACTACATTATATGACTTTTATCTTGCTTTGGTTTATATTTAGCCTGATTTTTTCCCCAGTATTTTCTCAATATCTTCACTCGTCTGCTAACAGGACACTATCGTCAGAAAATGATAATTGATTTTCCTTGAACACTTAACCACATTCAGATTTGCTTCCTATATATGCAAGTTGAATGTTTGTGGTGTTAGATAATAACTTTGTCTCACCCCTTTTTTAACTGAAGCATATCTCTTATGATTCTCTAATTTTTACTATAGCTACTTGATTCTTATTAGAAATTATTATTCCACATCTATCTTTAAACCTAATTTCATAACATTTTGAACATCTGAATTCCATCTGATATTATCAAGTCTAGTACCCGGGTGACCAATCTTTGCTCGCCATCTTTTGATTTCTATTCAGTATGCAAGATTTCATAAAAATCTTTAGACACGTTTGTGAGAAATTAATTTTACCTATATATAAGAGTTTCTCATATAATAATATTAGACTGGATAGTTTAGATATTATATTATAAACAAAACCTAACTTAGTGCCTGTAAAGTCATTTCTAAGATACCAAACACAAGAATGGCTCTTTTTTTTTTTTTTGCTGTTGTAAAATTGTATAACAAACTTTAAAAGCAAATTGTTATCTACATATGAAATTTTATCCAAATCACTATAGCCATTTCCGAGATTGTTTAGTTTACCATCTCATAAATTGCTTTTAAAGAAAAATGCTATTATCATCTTAGATAGAAATCTTAATGCTAGTCAGGGATTAATTAATGATGCAAGTTTAGTAGTAAATTCATTCTCTCTGATAAGACTATGCTCATACCTCGCATTAACCTCACATCTTCTTATCTCAGTAAAAGTAACTTTCATTATGACCATTAATAAAGCACAAGATCAGATGCTTCAAAGTGCAGGATTATATTTACCAGAACCTGTTTTTTCATATGGACACTTGGACATGGCTTTTTCACGAGTTTGTATGCATTTGTGTTTATATTAAAGATACATGCATTCAAAAAGTAAACGATGATCACATTATAACTACCAATATTGTATTTGAAGAATTTTTGTAAAGAAGTTTGAAAAAAAAACCCACATCTGACAAAGCCAATATTTATTTTTTTAAATATCTACCTTTTAAATGTTTTACAGTTATAAATGTAGTATTTGATGATATCACTTTTATTGTAAAAAGTCATTAGTTATTACTTCTATTCATAATAAAATACTTTGTAGTATTTAATTATAACAACTTTTTACAATAAAAGTGATATTTCTTACTACTAAAAAAAAAACTTTACATATACTTATTTTCACAATTTATATTACTATTCAGTGACTGGCCATGAAGAATTGTTCGTTTAAAGATATTAGATTACCTTGCTCTAGACAAAGCAATCATCAGTTGGCTTACTGGTACCTGAAAAGTATATGAATGGCCCAAGAGTCACATACATACACACCACCCATGAACAAATACGGAGTCAATGTAGCACAACTTAATGGAAGGCGCACTGAGGCCGTGTTATTAGAAGTAAGAAGATTAGCAGAAGAAATGAATTTCGACGTACTGTGCCTTCAAGAACCATACACTAGTGCAGGGAGGGTACCACATATGCCTGTAACATCACAAATAGTATGTGAAGGTGAACATCCAATGGCTGCTATAATTGTACTTAACAGGAACTATACAGTCACGAAAATTGCCCAGTTATGTAATGAGAACGTTACCTGCGTTGAAATAACAACACATAATGAAAGAATTGTGATTGCTAGTCTGTACTTTCAATATAGTGACGAAATAGATGGATACCTTGAAAAAATGAGGGAAATCGAAGAAGCAATGGGAAACAGACCAGTAGTGTACACAATGGATGCCAATGCTAAATCTCCACTCTGGCATAGTAAGATCAGGGATAAGCGAGGAATATCGTTAGAGCAGACTATTTTCGAACTGAATCTGGAAGTTATGAATAAACCCTTCAATCCTTACACATTCCAAAATAGAGCTGGTGCAGCAACAAACATAGATGTAACATTAGCAAATGGGAAAGCTTTCAGATTAGTCCAAAACTGGAAAGTTGGTCAAATCTAACAACATCAGACCATAACGTCATCTATTTCTCCATATCTAATGCCCAAGAACAAGATATGATAGACGAATGTTGGTCATATTCCTATAAAACAGACTGGAACCTATTAAGAAGATCCTTTGAACTACCAGCACTGCCAGAAATGTCAGATAATGTTGACCTAAAGGCGATAGAACTGACGAATGCGATACAACATGCCATGAAGGTATCAATAGTGCAAAAGAGAAAGCTCAATGATAAAAGATGTATTCTGTGGAACGAAACGCTTCAGAGGTTAAGGACAAAAGTAAGGAGAACTCGAAGGCACTACCACCATGCTAAAACTGCCGCTGAACGTAGCTGGACACTGGATCAGTACCGGTCAGCGAAAGCTGAGTACCATCAGAAACTTCAGGATGTTAGACTAACAAGCTGGGAGACATACATTAGCAAAAACTTGTTATTAAACCCATGGGGACTTCCGTACAAGCTAGCTGCGCAAAAGATAAAATCACCTACTATTTTTTCTACGCTCAGGAAAGGAGATGGAAGTATGACAAGCAGTTGGCAGGAATCGGCGGAACTTCTCCTGAAAACGCTCTTGCCGGACGACCAGCAGGAGTCCGATTCAGAGGATCACAAACTCATAAGGCAACTAATGAATAACGAATATGAAAACGACATGTTGGTTCTACCATTCGCTCAAGAGGAAGTAAGTTCCGCAATAAGCGGGCTGAAGAGAAATAAAGCACCAGGACCTGATGGGATAACAGCAGAAGTCTTGCAAGCCTTAAGTCAGCAAATAGTTCCTTACCTTACCGAATTGCTGAACGCCTGCCTGCTGCAGGGAAGGATACCTCATAGTTGGAAAACATCAAGCATAAAAATTATAAGGAAAGGAGAAGATAAGGACCCTACACTACCAAAGTCTTACAGACCAATTTGCCTGCTAAATACACTTGGGAAAATTCAAGAAAAATTATTATGTAAAAGAATTAAAGAATTCAGATTATTGAAAGGTATGAATCAGCAGCAGTTCGGCTTCCGGAAAGGCAGGTCAACAGAGGATGCGATAAATGAAGTTCAGAGGATAGTCAACTCGACAAACAAAAAATATGTCATTGGCATATGTATCGACATTTGCGGCGCCTTTGATAACTTATGGTGGCCGAGTATGTTCGCCCGACTAAGGGAGTTAGGATGCCCACGAGTGTTGTATGAGAGCTTCAAAGACTACTGTCGCGGAAGAACTGCAACACTTCAGAGCTCTGGTCAGAAACTGACAAAGCATCTCACAAAAGGATGTCCACAAGGTTCAGTATGTGGCCCAGAATTCTGGGATATTGCTCTGGAACCTGTCCTTAACAGACTCATGGGTCTGGCAGAGCTTGAAGGAATCGTTGCCTTCGCAGATGATATCTTGCTGCTGGTTGGAGGAAATAATAGAAGAGAGATCGAGACAAACACCAAAGAAATAATGAAAGTAATGGAATGCTGGTGTAAACAAGTTAAGCTCCAGCTAGCACCAACAAAAACCCAATACATTTTGATGAAAGGAACACTGAAACGCAACCCCACTGTGAAGCTTGGAGAAAATTCCATTAAAAGACGCAAAACAGTAAGATACTTAGGAGTTGTTCTGGATGAACATAGGAATTTCAAAGATCACATTGACTATATATGCCAAAGAACGACTGCAGCAATGAACAAAATAATTAGCATTGGGCAAAGAAGATTTCTAATCCCACTGCCGACTATAAGACTGTATCATGGTGCCATTACCACAGCTGTTGCAAGTTATGGAGCGAGCACATGGGCGCATAGGTTAAGATTGGTTAAACCTGCAAGGGATATCAGACGAATGCAACGAGGAATTCTCTTGCGTCTTACAGGCGCATTCGGAAGTACCCCAACTGATGCACTTACAGTCATTCTCGGAATATGTCCTTTAGATCTGGAAATAAGAAAAAGAGCAGCATGTTACTGGCTACGAAAAGGAAACTTAGACAAGATAACAGAAATCCTGGGTCAAGTGGCAACCAAGAAGACAGACATCAAAAATTGTATTTTGAATGAATGGCAACAGCAGTGGAACAATTCTGAAACCGGAAGGAGAGTATTTGAAATTCTTCCTGACATCAGAAAGAGGATACGTATGAAGCACTTCAATCCATCCCGAGGGTTAATACATTTCCTCACCGGTCATGGACCGTATGAAACATATCTTCATAGGATCAATAGGACAGAGAATGATCTATGTGCGTGCGGATCTCTAGGAACACCTGAACATAAACTGTTTGAATGTGCTCTAGTTGATGATCAAATCAAACAGTACAGAATGAAGCTCATGGGGAAAACTGTCAAGGAAATTATGAAAGACAACCTCCTCCTGAATGAACTCGACAAGCTGGCAGATGCTGTGTCAGATGCAGCCAGGGAGCAGTATCGGCTTCAGCATAGCCAGCAACCTGCCGGAACACAACTAGCCATATAAGGAATGAGACAAGATACTCTAACGGACGAGACACAAACAACTAAGTGGGACGCTGATGCCGGAAGTGTGGCTTCTGGAATTTACCGAAGCTTATTTCTTCAATGGATGCCAGCGTTAAACGAACTTTTGAAAACTCAAGATGTTCAGTTATTTAGTATTAGTGGGTACTATTTTTTACTAACAGGTTGATAAATTACAGTGTGTAGTAATAATAGTTAATTGTTTGTACCATTTTCGTAGTATATAGGATTTGTGTTAATTTTACAAAATTTTTGTTTATTATAAATTTCAATACAGTATTAAGAAATAACGGTTCGTTGTAGACTCTAGATAACGAACCATCTGAATGTACAGTTAAATAAATAAATAAAAAAAATAAATATGAGATGGTGTTAGTGCTATTTCCAAGATACTGTAAGACGAAAAGCTTTGCCTTGGGGTGGGGGAAAACAGCTTTGTCTCAACTTTAACTGTGTGTAGCCATGGATAATGTCCAGCTATGGCTTTATTATAATGAAAAGGTCGCCACTTAGCTTCATTTTACCTCAAGCTAAGGAAATGTATAGGTAATGTTCACAAATAAGTTGTTAAAAATCACTATATTCTTAAAAGATCTTGCAAAGGCATTAGCTGAACAGGCATCACACAATTTCACTGAAGATGGAATAGCAAGTTTGATTAACCATTCGAGCCAGACCACACCCCAAAGTATGATTGATTATCACTTGAAAGTATGTAAAAGTTCGTCACACGCTTCTACAGCGACTGACACTCAAGTAATCCTGAGGCCCCACATGGCGTAATACTACTTCAAAACTGTTATTCTGACTGAAACTTTAAAACTTTGTGATGCCTACATCTCACCAACACAGTAGCACAGTAGTGCTCTAAATGAAAACTGACTGGCTGACTGAGCTACATGTTATCACGTTCGCGGTTCCTGAAAGACTGAGGCCTACCACTTGTCTTGCTCACGGTCTCTCACATCGTGTCGCGTTCACTGTTTCTATAAGACTGGCCTGCTAGGGAAGGTTCTAGATGGCTATCCATGCTCACACGGACCATGGGAAATTCCCAAACTACTGCTTCACATGAGTAACTTCAGGAGAGCTAATCAAATACCAAATCTCACATCAGAAAGTTTCATCATCCAATTTGACCTCAACAACTAAACTAAAATAATCCTCTGAAACTTTGAAAATCGCTAGCTCTTGTAACAAATGTCAACTTTAGTTATTAAAAAAAATTTAATAACTTTAATAGTTTATCAAAAAATATATAATTTTGATATTAATTTTTGAAATATTACTCCAGGCGAATGCTCAAAGCTGATGCAATGCAAAATATTATCTTGAAAATTGCTTTCTAGCTGGAATTAACATAGAAACTAACATAGAAACTGACTATGCAATAATATTTAATCTAACTCACAGTTCTGAGGACAAATTTTTTCACGCAGCTACAAAATTTAATAGATACCTGACAATACCATATACAAGACTTACTCATTTTGAGTAAAATTGCGTGTTTGTAGGAAAACATCAATTTAGATAAAATTGAAAAACAAAACTTCTGAATATGAAATTTCATCAAAATTGTTAGAGCCATTTCCAAGACAGCAAATATATACAAGAATTGCTCATTTAAAGATAAAAATTAATGTATGCTTATTTTTCTTGATCTGAGCTTAATATTAAAGCTAGAATTGCTGGTTATTCCTACACCTAAACTGATCTTCACCTCTTCCACTTTCCATTCCATTCTTGTATGTATTTTCCCAGTCAGTAATTTTGAAGTGTATGATGTGAGACTTATTGTGAGATAATTTTCACATTTGTCAGCATGAGATTTCTTTTGGAGCGTGATGATGATACTATGATTAAAATCCAGTGAAAACTCTCCTGTTTTGTAATTTTTCAATAAGAATTTGAATATTATTTGGATTCCTTCTATTCCTAGCAATTTTTACATTTCTGCATGAATATCAATTCCTACTGCATTATTTCAATTGAAATCTTTCAAATCTCTGTGCTTGAAACAGGATATTCTACATCATCAACATCATTTTCTATTTCCAAAATACTGTTGTTTAGACTGTTCCCATCAGGCCACTTCTCTTGTCTATTCCTTACATCAATTAGCTCTAACCCCTGAGACTAAAATAGATTTCCCATAAGCACCTTTAATGCTTATGCATCTCTCCTTCATTTTTCGAAAATACTATTTGATCCACATTTCTTCTCTACTTCTTACTATTCTCAAATCCAATTTTCTGTGCCTTTCTTGCACTTGCTGTTTATCTTATTTCTATGACATCTGTACTGCTGTCGTCCTGGTTCATTATAAGCATTTTCATACTTTCTTCTCTAATCCATCAACTCCAAAAAATTAGTGTTCTATGGTTTTTTGAAGACTTCTTTCTTAATGCCTAGTGTTTCTTTAACAGCTTTGAATACCTCTCTCTTTAGTGTAATCCATTCTTCCTTGATTGAATTTTCTCCGTCATTATTTCTTAGACCAACATCTACAGCCTCTGCAAATTTTCCCATTTTCCTGTGTTGCTTCCTTATTCTCTTGAGTTTAAGTCTACATTTCATAACTATCAAAGTCTATCTCAGCTCTTGGGTACGCTTTACAGTCTAGAACTTGTTTTCTGAATTTCGTTTTAATCATGATACACCCAAGCTGATATCTACCTGTCCATGATTATTAGATAACATGTTTGTTATAATCAGTTAATATTTTTCAAAGACTTCTAACAGCATTCTTTCTCACTCATTTCTTTCTCCTAAATCAAAATTACCTTCAATATTTCTTTATACTGCTACTGTATTCCAGTCACCCCTGATTATTAGATTTTCCTCACTCTTCACAAATTTAGTTAATTCCTCAATTTCATTATATATTTTCCCTATTTCTCTATTGTCCTCTTGTGAATAAGTCATATATATTTGTACTATTGTGACTGATGTAGGAATAGTGCCATCCTCATCAGAATGATCCAGCCGCTAAAGTGTTTATAGTAACCCTCTCTCTTGTCAATACTATTATTAATAATGTGAATGTAACTCTGTCTCTCCGTTGGTCTGTTACATTT
The DNA here is from genome assembly GCA_031002005.1 of Vandiemenella viatica. Classification (NCBI taxonomy): domain Eukaryota; kingdom Metazoa; phylum Arthropoda; class Insecta; order Orthoptera; family Morabidae; genus Vandiemenella; species Vandiemenella viatica. Next base: position 182,712,544 of record JARYHS010013631.1, on the reverse strand, counting down.
TCAGAGCTAAATGGCTAATCCAATCTCGATGAAATTTGACATGGTCATGGGATACTTTTTTCTGTACAAATAATATACTTTGTTATGGAATTTTTAAAGCTAATGAATGATGGTAGACAGACACAGAGCATGTGTAATGCTCTCTGGCAGAGCGGACTTATGGCTCTGTGGTTAAAGCACTTGCTTTTAAAACTTAAGGCTTTGGTTCTGGGTTCAAATCCCAGTCAGATCAGGGATTTTTAAGAGGTGTTTTTGGTCATATGATTCACACCTTGATGTTCCATTGTACAGATTCAATGTTAAACTGTAGGTCCAGCAATGACAGAGGCATAATGTGTGGCAAATCAAAACTGTCATGATGTTGGCCGAACAAACCTTCATGTTTAATTTTTTATACTATATTGATCACAGTCATTTTTTGTATGATCTAAACTAATAATATTATAAATGCAAAAGTAAATCTGTCTCTCTATCTACTTTTTTGTGTTTTGACGACTAAACAGCTGTACTGATATTGATGAACTCTGACTAGGAAATACTTTGTTTCATTATGAATGACACAGAACACTTTTTTCAGGACAAATAACATTTTTTGTTATTAAATTTTGGAAGCCAACTGAATAGTGTCAAACAGATGGATAGTGTGTATATGTCTGTAATGTTATAATGGTCGCTTAGGCTGTGTTCCTCCGGTAGTCTGTTAGCGTATGATCTGTTCATAACTTTAGTTTACAGACAAAACATATTATACTGCACCAGAATATAATTTTGAGTCTACCTAAAAGTTTCTGACAACAGGATATTTTGCCTTCTTTATTGAAATGCTTCACAGAGCACAAGCAGCTGAAGTTATTAGAAACTAAGAGTCTGATGCTCATGCTAAAGAAAGAAGACCAAGCTGAAAGACAACACGCCCTAAATTAATCCTTCCCCCTCCCCTTAGCTTTTTTTTTGCAATTTTTTATACATGCTGCAAATTGATTCTCTTCACAAGACATTTTTGATGGAAGAATGGTGATGGCTTTTCCATCATATTACACTGACTCCAAGCTTTTTGTGCATGTTTTGCGTAAGTTACATATTTCTATATCCAATTCTAGCAATAAGATTGTAAGTCCATGTGTATGAAGTCACAGGTAACAGCTAGTTCAATAGAAATCCTGTATCAGTAACCACACAGACAGTCTGTGTGTTAATTAATCTATGTTTCCCAGATATGAAATCCTGCACATTTTTCCATTTAATCTAAACACAATCTAACTGAAGTCATCCTATCTCTATGTTTAAGTTATCTAATTTACTTTCCCTATTTAGACTTCCAATATTCTACACTTGTACAAAATTTCTATCAATTCCTTCAGCCAGATCCCTTCTGGAGATCTGGCTATTTTATCCATAAATAAGGAATCAGTTCAAATGTAATTTAAGAGGATTAAATGGGCACCAGATCCTTTTTTGTCTTTAATTTAATTGCAATGGAGCACAGGCAGGGGCGTAGCTACTATGGGGCTAGGCGGTGCAGTGCACCGGGGCCCCTACGCTCAGAGGGCCCCCAAGTATACCTCTGGGGACCCCAACGCGCACCTCTGGGGGCCCCAAAGCACAGTTTAGAGGCCCACGAGCCTTCATCGCAAACTGGCGACCTTTTTTTTTTTTTTTAGCTCTACAGTCGTCTGAGGGGGCCCCTGAGACACAGGAAGCCCCTCACTAAGGGCCCTCTCACTGCTCAGGGGGCCCCCAACCACTGCTCAGGGGGCCCCCAACCACTGCTCAGGGGGCCCCTAAGCACAACTCAAGGGCCCCATCCTCAGCTCAGGGGGCCCTTACCAGCAACACAAAGCAAAAAAAAGGTCGCCCATCTGGCCTGAGGGCCCAAAATAATTTTTTTGCACCGGGGCCCTTGTTGACCTAGCTACGCCACTGAGCACAGGTTCTGGTGGCAATTTCCCTACACACCCATCTTCCCCCTATCCTGCACCTACCTACATTTGCCCTCTACAAATTTTATCTTTAAATTCTTTCAAAGTTTTCGGTAAATTATTCATCATTTCTCTTGGTAACTCATTCCAATCCCTGACACCCTTACCTAAAAAAGAGAATCTTCCTACACCCTTGTGCCTGAAATCGAGTGCCAGCTTGTGGTCATGGTCATCTTTTCCCTTCCATGCACTACTTTTCATACCTATTGCAATATCTTTCCATGCCTCATCGCCAGTATATGCCCTGTACACTCCCATGACCCTCCTCATCCTCCTCCAGTCTTGCAATGAATCCCATTCCAGCTCCTTTATCATATCCGTCACTGATTGTATTCTGCGATAATTTCCAGAAACAAATCTAGCAGCCCTTTTTTGCACCCTCTCCAACTCCTGTATTTGATACGTAAAATGAGGGTCCCATACTACACTACCATATTCGAGCAATGGTCTGACCAAAGTTTTGTAACCCAATTCCTTGACTTCTCTCATACATCCCCTCATCACTCTCTCCAACAAGTGCAGAACTTTGAAACCTTTTCGTACCACCTGTCCTATGTGTCCTGCCCAGTTAAGTTTGTTATCAAAAGTAATTCCAAGATATTTACATTTCAAGTCTTCAGCAAGCAATTCTTTCCCCACCTTATATTCATAATTAACCTTTTGTTTTTTATTTTTGTATCTAATAAGCTGACTCTTCTTTGTATTTATCTTCATTCCATGTTTACCAACCCAATTAGATATCCTGTCCAGATCACCCTGCAACTGTTTACAATCCTCTATCGTTTTGATTCTTTTATACAGCATTATGTCATCTGCAAACAATCTAATTTCAGATAGTAAACAATCAACACAATTATTCATTAGAATAATGAATAGCAATGGTCCCAATACGCTACCCTGTGGCACACCCATTTTACTTCCACTTCTTTTGATACTACATTTCCTACCCTAACTTTCTGTTTTCTACCTTTTAAAAATACAGTGAATTTCTGTTCCCTTTTATATCTCGATGTGGTGGATCATTTCTGATTCAGTCACCTTTAGGGGATGTTTCCAAATTCATAAGTGGGAGGGTGCCTTGGATTAATCCCTGATCTTCTGCACTCCATTCATCCTGCATCCTCAGTAAGGTTTCAGACAGCATTAAAAGAAATTATTCCCATTACAAAAGCCACAGCACATGATTCAGCCAGTATGGAATAATATAGCAGTGAAGAATAATAACTTTTCTGTTTAAAGCTTATGAAGATGTGAGTTTTTTTTTTTTTTTTTATACAGGGTTACCAGCTGACCGTTCAACTCTCAATATGGAGGACCAGGGTTTTATTTTAGTGATTTCCTTTCCTTTGCTGGGGTATTTCAAGTGTTCGCCTTCCATCCTTCCCCATTTGCTACACTCCAAAATAGTGCAGTGATAAGCAGTACATGGTTTTCACCTTCATGGACATGGGAGTAGCATCTACTGGCAGAGTTGCTAAAATAAACTGTAGATGCATTTCTCTTAAGGATTATTATCCCAGCCCATCTGTGATGGGAAAGGATCCTTGAGACCATACCAAAGAAGATACAGGAAATCATCCCTAAGGACGTAAAAGGTAAACAAGCATAATACTTGTGTGGGAAGAAGAATACCATGAACATAATAAATCCCAACAAATACAATGGAAGATACAGACCTCAGAAAATGGTTCTTATAACATAAAACTTTTATAAACATGGTTCAACTACATTAAAATTCAGAGAGAACTTCAAACTTTTGAAACAAAAGAAGCAACCAAAATACAGCTCAATGGAATTTACAAAACCAAGACTTTGATCTATGTATCTATTTTTGTAGTAAACCTTGTATGAAGATCTGAGGCATACACTATGTTAGCAAATGAATGACTGTCCTTGCCAATCTACAAGCAGATGTCCTCTTAGATGTTCTCTTTTGCAATATCACCACATTAATCATATCCAAGGCTGACCTCACACAGTTCAGACCTTACCATTACAGCTTTCTAAACCAACAACAGATATATGATTGCCTACACTCCTGCTTTCTGAAAGAGACTAATCCTTTCTATAATTCTTTCCTTTGTCTGTTGCGAGCTTCACCAGTCCCTTACAACTTCAAAATCTCAAGCGCCATGTAATTACAGGGACAGGGTGGTGGTGGGAATGTTTCAATCCATACATAAAGGAGTCAAGGATTGGAATAAATTATTGAAGTTCTAACTGAATAATCTTCCGTAAGCTGTGAAAGAGTTTTAAGCAAAATGAATCAATTAAAAAGTAGAAGAGTAGGGAAACTGCCAATGGAGCCTTTGTTGCATGAAAGTTCATGATGATGATAGTAATAACAAATCCACATTACTAAAAACATGATACATGCGTTATAGCTTGTTTCAGTTCACCCAAAATAAACTTGTAAACAGGATATTAATTGCCCTTAAGACATAATTTTTTGCGATACATTGAATTTTAATATATAACCACCTGTTTTCATAATTTTGACTCCTGTTGGTACTGATCCAGTGAATGATATCTTTGCAACATCGGGATGATTACAGAGGAATGTTCCAGTTTCACCTCTTCCCTAAAACCAAATTTGTATTTAATTAGAAATAATAATTTTTGCTCAGAAAAAGCTACTGAATTTAGCTTTATCAAAACTCGCCTATCATAACATGGTATGAATCAATAAAAAAATACAATAAAACCTACCTGAATAATGTTTAAAACTCCTCTGGGAACTCCTACTTCTGTCAAAATTTCAGCCAAGACAATTGCAGTAAGAGGAGTTAACTCAGATGGTTTGTAAACCATTGTATTTCCACATGCCAGAGCAGGTGCCACCTGTAGTAAAACACTAGCCAATATATAAAGTGCAAAATATAGGGGAGGAAACAATGGATTAGTCTGAAGGTGCATGCATACCAAAGCAGAATTCACATCTCCACTAGTCAATTTGCTTTGAGAAATCACTTGCTTCATTCATAGGCATAAATCCACAGGGATTTATTTCAAATACTTCTTGGTGCATTTACTGCTATTTAGCTGTGGTTTAACAGCATAATATTAGTGAAGGGTCAAAAATTTAATGGTATCAGCTGTTTTTATTTATTTATTTATTACAAATCTACACAGAATAAATTTGAGAATATATTCCCAGACAAATAAACAGTAGTAAATTTTATGTAAATATCCCAGTTTCCAAATATGTTTGCATTTTCTTCAGAAACATTAAGGAGCAATGGAAGTGGAGTGACAATAATAAATCAAACAGAAAAAAATGGTGTAAGGGATATATATTCAGGTATGGAGAGAGAAAGTAAATCTATCACTTGAATGTAGGAGTACCCCAATGGAAAATGTACATTACTTTGGGCCAACTCTTACATTTGTGGAAAAGAAGATCAAACTTGTGACAAGCTACAAGTGGGTTCCTATGGCCAAGATCACCAGGTGAATGAACCTGAAATGTAGTTTGACAGTGGTGGTGAACATCAAAACAAAAGTGATAATGTATGAAAGAGGAAAGAAGATAGCAGCAGAAGACTGAATAACTGTAAGGTAAAAAATAAAGTATTAATTAAACAAGAGGTTTATTATTAAGTGGAAATAATATACAAAAAAGTAATGGAATTACCAGAAAACATTATTCAATTTTAATTTCCCAATTTATTTTATATACTTATTTAATACTTTACTTTTTGTCTTATAACGGTTTTTTCATAGTGTGGATTTTATCATTACTTCTCAACTACCATACCAGATGATTCTTGGCTATCCAGGTGGAACCGCGTCATGTTTCTTGAAACTGACATTTCGACCCTCATTGTGGGGTCTTCTTCCAGGGCAGAACTGCGTCTTCGGTGGCGCCGCGTCATGGTTCTTGAAACCGATGTTTCGACCCTCATTCTGGGCTCTTCTCCCAGGGCAGAACTGTGTCTTCGAAGACGCAGTTCTGCCCTGGAAGAAGACCCCAGAATGAGGGTTGAAATGTCGGTTTCAAGAAACATGACATGGCGCCACCCTGATAGCCAAGAATCAACTGACTCTGGCCGCGGAAGCCTACGATTATACCATACCAGATGCGCACAAAAAGTCTCATCATGTGGCAAGACTCAGTGTGCGTACATCCAATAACCTTGGCATATGTCTTGTTCCTATTAAGCATGACTATATTTTAAATTGTTTCAAATCATTTTGTCATATCCGTCCTTGTTTTCATATTTCTGAAAAGCATTTTTCTTTTTATATACATTTTCACATGCTTCATTTTCTATTTTCATGAAGATTGACACAGAGCAAAATATTGTTAATTTTGTGTTCATGATATATATATATAACTGGAGCAGGCATCTGTGCTTCCTTCAGCTTAAGCTTCACTTTTACACACATACACACACACTCTTTACAATATTTTGGTATAATCCTTAGTCATGTAAAAGCTGAGACAAATGGCAAGGAGATCAAATGTGTACTAATCTGATAACAACAATGTTTCATGTGTGGGGTTGAGTCATTTTTACGCAATGATACCGTTATCTATGATAAGTGGTAGTTTATTCCCCTACCCTAATTTTTACTTTACTGTCTAACTTCTTTTGAAGGAAACATAATGTAGAATCATCACTCACCAAAGCTGAAGAAATTGAGGTTGCAAGCAACAATAAGAACTACAAGTTATGTTCCTTCACCTTACAGTCAGTGTGGATGCATGCATTAAAATGACACTAAATTGGATTGGGGAAGTACAATGAGCCTAGGTTTAAATTCCAGTCCCAACAATCAACAAGGTGAAGGTGGAATGGTCAAAAATATACTATAGATTTCACAAATAAAAATACAGTTATTACACAGAATGCAAGTAACACATTTCACCGACAGATGGCAATACATCTGCTCCCCCACCAAACTATGACATGCCTAACTAGCAGGTAGTAGAAAAAAAAAGGAAAAACACATATATAAAACAAAGGGTAAAAGGCAATGAAACTAAGGAAGGAAAGGGAAATAAAACCCAACACTTATCATAGATAATGGCAGCTGGGAATAATGAACACAAAAGGGCAAACAAAAATATGCAATTTTTCAGTGTTAAATTTCATTCTTGCATGTAGATCAGACACTTGGCAAGGTCACATGTGATCACATCATCACTTGCTTGGAGAATTGGGAACCAAGGTAGCATAGCCTGGATATCATGGGTGGTGGTGGAGGGAGGCAAGACGGTACTGAATTGATAATTCTGGAGACATACGGTTATTGGAAGTGGGGGAACATCACCAAAATAATTCATGTGAGAGGATATAAATATTAATAATAATAAAACTTCAAGTAGGAATTTTTATATAAGACCTATAAATTATGAACAATTAGTAATAATTGTAGTGTCCCGAGCGGTTGAGTTCGTCTCCGATCAATCACTCCTCAGTTCGTTTTACCAAAGATATGTGATCGTGTGATCAGAGATATTATGTTCCTACTATTACTTATTGCTAGTAATGAGCAGGTAATCAGTGACAACAACTGAAAAATGTAGTTGAAAGAATAGAATGACTTTAATAAATTCACTGAATATAAGTACATGAACAAACATAGGAAATTATTGAAAATACTGCGTAAAAATGGCTCTCATGAATTAAAATCCTTACTAATAAAATCTTGTCACTCAAAATATCCTTTCTAAGCCAGCAGAAGGGTATAAAATGCATTAGCCTTTACCTATAAAATTCTGTATGTCGATTGGCGATGTGGTCAGTCATGAGGATGGAAAAAGACTTCCTAAGAGCCTGCTACAGACTGTGCTCCTGGAGGGAGAAAAGTGGTGGGGAAGTGACGTGGAGCTATTACCATTGGTTTATGAGCCCTTACGAGGTGCTTTAGAGTTACTAAGTACAGTGGGGAGTTCATTTCCCAAGGGAAGAGAGTCTGCTTAACCTTGAGCTCTGCTGTGTTGAGTGGAATTAAGATACATGGCAGTAAGCTTGAGAAAAATTACTCGGAGTGAAAATTACTATAGTTTATAGCTAAAATCCCTCAATGTACTACATAATAAGTGCTGGCTCTACTGGTATGGTCTTATTGGAGATTGAAGCCAGGACGATATCTGGTGTCAACGATATTTTGGCAAGCTAGTTCTCCCTGCATAGTTGTTATGGCTTTAGGACACGTCAGAAATGAGGTCATTAGCTCCCTACCTAAAATCCAGACTAGCCATGTGGCTAAAATGAGAACTAGCTTTCCGCTTGCATGGCTGACTGTAATGATTTGGCCATACATGTGGAAAAATGAAATGAAATCATAAAACAAGCAGAATTACCGCCTGCATGCCTGACTGTAAAGAGGTCAACCATACAGACACCAAAATAAAATAAATACTTAGTCACTGGCAGTAAAATGGCAATATAATTTAAAAATTTACAGACTTTGACTGGTTGGCTGTAAAATGGCCAACCAGGTTAAAAATGACGTTAGAACTGCAAAGTAATCAGCTGGTTGGTTGTAAAAGAGCCAGCCAGCCAGATATAAAATAACAAACTTAACAAAGGTAATCAGCTGGTTGGTTGTAAAAGAGCCAGCCAGCCAGATATAAAATAACAAACTTAACAAAGGAACTTTAAATGGTAAAAACAGTCATTGGATTGGGGGTTGTAAAGAGACCACCAATCCATTCTAAAACCTAGGCCAATCTGCCCAAAATTTTTGGAACAAGACTGGCCGAACTACAGAATTTGAAAACCTTTCCCACATTGTCGCTGTCATTTTTTAAAACAAGGAACATATCATTGGCTAGGCCAATGTCTGCCCTTAAATCTAAAAATAAAACACAATCTGTTAAAATGTGGTGCACTGTCAAAAGTATGTCACAAGCATCACATTCCACTGGGTCCTCTTGGTGGAGAAGTAAGCTGTGGGTCCGAGGACAGTGCCCTGTACGGAGGTGAGTAAGGAGAAACTCATCTCTTCTTGCCTGCTGGAAGGAGATTGATCCATGGCCGAACAGTCGGTTTGACCAGCCGGAGCTCATTAAACTCAACGTCCAGCCACTACCTCTGCCATACACAAATAAAATTGTAGTTTAAAAAACTAAAATCATGCTTTCGTAGTAATGTGAACTAAAAGGTTAAAAATAATATTTAAATATAAACATTTTGTTTAACAGTGATAGGATGTCACACAATTCAGGATAAATTAATTTTTTTGAATAAGCTTAAAGAATCAAGTCACTGATTACAAAATTAACTTTAATGTAAAAAAGCATGGGGTGCTATTTCAGTTGTCTTATATTTTTTGTCGTTGGCTGTTTGTAAAGACAGAGTCATTGTCAAAAGTTATGTAGAGCGCACCCCACACTTTTTTAACATTAAAGTTAATTTTGTAATCAGTGACTTTATACTTTAAGCTTATTCAAAAAAATTAATTTATCCTGAATTGTGGGACGTCCTATCACTGTTAAACAAAATGTTTATATTTAAATATTATTTTTAACCTTTTAGTTCACATTACTACGATAGCGTGATTTTAGTTTTTTAAACTACAATTTTATTTTTAACTTTTTAGTTCAGATAGTTTAAAAAAGTATGTTTCTTACTGTTGGCTTTTCTTCGCCAATCTCTCTTTTTCTTTGAGTTGTAGTTTCATTATTAATTTTTATTCCCTCAAGTAAAATACAATTAAATGGTCAACTCCACAAGAGATCAAATAGCACGGTAAACGAGGAAGGCTACTTTTCTATAATAGTACGAAGTAATATTTCGAATACTTACTATTCAACATCATGTTAAGCGACTTCAGACAGAGAAACCTTTCTGGATAGGAGACAGCAGAAGACGATCGTCTACATCAACCAAGGCTCGTAAATCACACCCGGGAAACAGGAGAATGATGATGATGATGATGGCTATATTGGGTGGGAAATCTCTGAAGGGTGTGGCCGCCAAATGATGAAGATTTCTCGAATCGCACCTGTGCACTAATGTCGCGGCTGCATTTGCCTAACTGAGTAATCCCATCAAGTATAGGATACACTGATAACATGGTGAGAGTGAAATTATTGAATTTTTATCGGTTCTTAATAAGTGTGCAAAATTTAAAACGATTTGGACGTCAGAAAGTGGGTAAACACTGAAATGAAAGATTCCATTACATGGCAACCATTTTTCTATTGTTACCATCAGAGTAACGAGAATAGCAGGACGTTGCTAAGAGACTACTGTATTGTCAACAGTTCTTAAAACGTGTGCAAAATTTTTATGTTTTTACTGTCAACGTAATCAGAATATCAAGACATAGCTATGAAATTATTGTATTGTAATCAGTTATCAATACATGAGCAAAATTTCAAACAACTCGGACATCTGGAATTGGGTTAAAATTATATTGCAAAATTCCACGACATTCAACCATTTTTCTGTTGGTACTATCAAAGTAGAATAGCAGGATATAGCTATGAAATTATTGTATTGTCACCAGTTCTTAATATGTGTGCCAAATTTCAAACAGCTCGGACATCGGGAAGTGGGTCAAAATGGAGTTGTAAAATTCCGTTACATTCATACATACATACAAGTCAAGCTAATATAATGCGTGTAAAGACAATTCTTTTTTACCGCCGAGGCAAGGTCTGACTTTGAGACCGGAGTAAAGTTGATTCTGATCTTGTCAGAGGCTAACTTGGCAGCTTCATCGGCTGTCTCATTCTCCCTGATTTCTACATGGCCTGGTATCCAGCAGAATACAACCTCCTATCCACAGCACTGGAGGGAAAGGAGGGTGTCCTGTATGTCCAGGACCAAACAGGCTGATGGGCACATGTTTCCTAATGCCTGAATACAGCTGAGGGAATCACAGCATATAACGTACTTCATACTGTGGCTTACTTTTATATGCTGCAGCGACTTAGCTGAGTGTAATACAGTGTAAACGCTGCACCTGCTATCCAGCTTGTATTTGTAAGTGGCTTGAGGGAACACTATGGAGCAGTCTACTGCATTAGCCTGCTTAGACCCATCAGTGTACACCAGGGTAAAGGTGTGATGCTGATTTAAAATATCTCCAAAAACATTGTCAGCAGTAAACAGCTTGTTATACGGGGACAGTTCTCAAACTGTTTCTGGGCCTCTTTAAAAGCCAGGAAGAAGATTTACTTCAACTCTGGTGATAAAAAGAGGGCAGCTCAAACCCATATTCTTCTAAAATAGCCTTTATATGGTAGCTGAATGGTTTGGTCGATCTATGGTGATTGGTGTAAAGCTGTTCGAAATTTGGATTCATAACTACGTCATACACAGGAATACAATATGTATACATGTATGAGGAGAAGCAGTGGCTTGCCAGACTTTGCACAAATGCTGGATATCAGGCTGGTATAGTAGGCACTCGTGGCGAGCCAAATACCTGCAAGGTGACACTATCCAATATCCAGGTATAACTGTCCCATGCCGAACCGTATACTATGCAACCATATGCTAAACGCGACCGTACAAAGGCTCTATAAAATTGTAGCAGGCAGAATCGTTTGGCATCCCATGATTGGCCACAGAGAAATTTAAAAAAATTAACAGCTTTAAAGTCTCTGGCTTTCACATCTTTAAGATGTGGCAGCCAGCTTAGCCTTGTGTCTAAAACGAAGCTCAGAAACCGAACAGTTTCAGTAACACTTAAAAGTGTTCCCCCAAGGTAAGGAGAGGCTCTGTAAAAGCTTCTGCTATGAGTAGAAAGTATACACCAAATTTAGTCAGCAGAAAAAACAAAAACTGATGTGTACTGACCATTCATCCAGCCTGTTCAATGCGAGCTGCAGCTGCTGCTCAACACTCCTCAGGCTATTCGATGTGCAAAAAATTAAAAAAAACATCAACATATAAGGAGTACCAGATGAGACTCCTTATTGCAATAGAAATACTGTTGCACATCAAGTGGATCAGGCCACGAAGAAAGAAAGACTGTCGTAGCGTAGTGGTTACGCTAAGAGACTGTGGGACTAAAGGTCGTGGGTTCAAATCCATTAAGTGCTGTAAAATTTTAATTTCTTAACTTTGTGTAAACTGTTCTGGAATATTCTTGTTGTTACTAGTGTTAATGTTCTAGACTGTTCTTCATCACTATATAAGCGATACTCCTTTCTAGCCGGAGTCAGTTCGCTCCGTGCTTCTGTACTGTGCCAACTGTTAATAAGCTTCGTTGCCTTAAACTGGAGTGTTTCGTCTACGACCCCGCTACGCCCTAGGATTCTGAATTTGGTTTACTACGTGACATTATTTTGGTGGAGGCGCTGGGTAGATCCTCGTGACCGCTAAAATCTACAACAACACCGTGGCCCCAATCAGACCACGAGAGAGCCGTCGCTTACGAGGCGAGAAGCCAGAGTACGAGCCGTATTCTACTGATTGGAAGCCGTCAGAAGGAGAAGAAGAAGTAAGGACAACAATGACGCCGACCACCTGCCAGCACATTCGTCATCCGGCATTATTTTCAGGCGACGACGGCCAAGGCCCAGGCAACTGGCTGAAAGGCTACAAACGTATCGCTAAATTCAACAACTGGGACGATACAGTGTGCCTGGCAAATGTATTTTTTCTACCTCGAAGGAACTGCCAAACAATGGTTCGAAAATAACGAAGAGAAACTGACTAGCTGGGCAGCATTCCAGAAAGAACTGCAGGCATTCTTTGGAGACGCACAACGGCAGACACGCCATGCCGAAGAGAAACTAAAGTGTAGAGCGCAGCGCCAAGGGGAAACGACACAGTCATACATACAAAGTGTTTTGGGGCTGTGTAAAATAGTCGACCCCACAATGAAGGAAGAAGATAAAGTAGCACACCTTATGAAAGGCGTCGCCGAGGACATGTACCAAGCGTTGCTGCTGAAGGAAATTTCCACAACAGACGACTTTATTAAGTGTTGCCAATACATTGAGACGATGCACCAGAAAAGAATTGGACGAAAGAAGTTTGAGAGATTACCAAACGTCGTATCAATGGCCGCAGTGGAAGAGGACACAGATATTAGAGACATTATTAGAAAAGTAGTGAGAGAGGAAGTGGAAAGGGCGATAGGAATGTATGTCGAGCCAAAAACTGAGACTCTGGAGGAAATAATAAGGGAGGAGGTGGAACAAACGCTGGCGCCCATCTCTTATCGTGCAGCCCCAACAAAAACTGTTAGACAGCCGAGACCAAAGAGAATTTCTGCCACTGCGACGCAACGCGAGGATCCTCCAAACTTTCCCAGGAAAACCGACGTCTGGAGAACGCGGGACAACCAGCCGGTATGTTTTCACTGTGGGCGACCGGGACATGTAGTACGCTACTGCCGAGAGAGACGGAAGATATTTAATGATGCCCGTGAAAGGAGATTCGAAGCACGTTTCAGCGTCCGAAGACCCCAGGACGACAATGAAGATCAAGACGTAACTTATGAACGACGTAGATCACTGTCGCCGCAGGCTGGTCGCTTCAGAGGACGGTCGCCGACACGCCGATCAAGATCTCCGTCACCGTTCCGACGCTCCAGCCAGTCTCCTAGCCGCCGCAACCTGGAAAACTAAAAGGTGCGACCTTCCTTGGAGGTGAGGCCGCTCTAGGGAAAAATCCTCCGCCGCCGATCATTACGAAAATGTTGGCAAATTACGTTGAAATCCTCATGGATGGTCAACCAGCTCATGCTCTTGTGGACTCTGGGGCATCTTTCTCGGTTATTTCAGAGAATTACCGGCGCCAGTTGCGGAAGACTATGTTCGTCGACAACAGAAATGTTTTGCTCAGGGTTGCTAATGGGAATCATGTACAACCTACAGGAAGGTGCACTATTCGTGTCTCTATAAATGGCCACGAGCAGCCCTTTGAGTTTGTTGTGCTACAAGAATGCAGTCATGACGTCATACTTGGTTGGGACTTTTCTGAAGGCTCACAAGCAATTATAGACTGTGGTCGCTCGAAGATTTTGCTAGACGATGTGAGAGTTGAGGAGGGGGAAAACAGTCCTTCCTGTGCCTGGAAAGTTTGTGTGCTGGATGACGTCATAAGTCCTGCCACCAGTGCTTCGAAGGTAACTGTCATGTGTCATACGCCACGTACTTGTATGACCTCCTAGTGGAATGCAATAGGAATTTACCACTGGAGAAAGATTTGTTCATCCCTGCCTCCGCCGTCTCATTTGAGAACGGAATTGGTGAATTGTGGGTAGTCAACTGCTGCAAGGTGGCCACATATTCTCCCAAGGCGCCAGTGTATAGCATACGCCAAGACGTTAATTGAAGGGCATCTGAGTGTCATGGAAACGTTTGCGAAGAACCCACAAGTGTGAATGTAACGGAAGCAACGAGACTAAACATTCAGTCCTGACACTCGCCGGATTTGACTAAGGAACAACAGGAGAAGCTATTCGCGGTTCTTCAGGAATTCTATGAATGTTTCAGTCGACAGGTGAAGAGCAAGTCGACCCATTGAAGGTACAACATCGAATTGACACTGGCGACCATCGACCTATCAGCCAAAGACCGTATCGAGTTTCAGCAGCGGAGCGCCAAATAATTCAGCAAGAAGTAGAAAAGATGTTGAATGACGACATCATTCGGCTGTCTCAGAGCCCATGGTCATCGCCAGTAGTGCTCGTGAGAAAGAAGGACGGCCACTGGCGGTTCTGCGTCGATTACCGACAGCTCAATAAGGTGACTAAAAAAGATGTTTACCCTCTTCCGCGAATTGACGATACGTTGGACTGTCTGAAGGGAGCTAAGTTTTTCTTGACTATGGACCTACACTCAGGATACTGGCAGATAGAGGTAGGACAAAGCGATTGAGAGAAAACTGCATTTATTACCCCCGATGGCCTGTATGAATTTAATGTAATGCCATTTGGTTTGTGTAATGCGCCAGCAACATTCGAACGTATGATGGATAATCTTTTACGTCATCTGAAGTGGATGATGTGTCTCTGTTATTTAGACGATGTTATAGTGTTCTCCGAAACCATCGATGAACACGTGAAAAGACTGAGAGTTGTTCTTATGTGCCTAAAACAAAGTGGCTTGCAGCTCAACCCAAGAAAGTGTCTTTTCGGAGCTAAGAAATAAAAATACTTGGGCATCTTGTGTCAGGTGAGGGTGTGTGGCCAGATCCCGACAAGGTGAGATCTATAACGGAATTTCCTGTTCCTAAGGATACCAGTGACGTCAGGAGCTTCCTTGGACTATGTTCTTACTATCGACGCTTTATAAAAGACTTTTGTATGAAAGCCAGGCCGCTCCAAGAATTGCTAAAAAGTGGTGCTAAATTCCTCTGGGGTAGATCTCAACAAGATTCTTTCCTCATTTTGCAAAAGGCTCTGATGACTGACCCTGTGCTTGGGCTGTATGATGAGAAAGCGCCTGCTGAGCTGCATACTGACGCTAGTGGTTATGGAATTGGCGCTGTATTAGTACAGATTCAGGATGGGAAAGAGAAGGTAATAGCCTATGCCTCCAGGACTCTCAACAAAGCCGAAAGAAACTACTCAACAACGGAACGTGAGTGTCATGCTGTCATATGGGCTGTCTGCAAACTCCGACCATATCTCTTTGGACGTCCATTTACAGTTGTAACAGATCACCATTCACTTTGCTGGTTAACAGGCCTTAAGGACCCATCAGGACGACTTGCCAGGTGGGCATTACGTCTTCAAGAATACGACATTAGTATAGTCTACAAAAGTGGAAAGAAGCACCGGGATGCCGACTGTCTCTCGAGTAATCCAGTGGAGGAACAGCAAGAGAATGAAGAGAGTACTGACTGTCTCGCTACTCTTCGCGATCTCTCTGAGGAACAAAACAAGGACGCCAAATTGTTGCAAATTAAACTTGCCTTAGATCGCTCAGAGGATGTGAATGGAGAATTTAAGATGATAAATGAGGTGCTTTACAAGAAAAACTTTGACCCCTTTGGAAAGAGATGGCTTCCAGTGATTCCCAAGCACATGCGCATCGAAATTCTTCAACATTTCCACGACGCGCCTACAGCGGGCCATTTAGAGTTTGTTAAGACTTATGACAGAATCCAGAAGAGATTTTTCTGGCCAGGATTATTTAGAAGTGTTCGTCACTATGTTTCGCACTGTCGAGAATGCCAGAGAAGGAAGACAGTTCCTCAGAAACCACCTGGACGACTTATACCAATTCCGCCTGCAGAAACGCCTTTCCAGCGTGTCGGTATTGACTTACTCGGACGATTCCCAACTTCTACCAGTGGCAATAAGTGGATTATCGTTTGTACTGATTATCTGACTTGGTACGCCATTAAAAAACCTTTGAAAACAGCTGAAGCTCCTGAGGTTGCAAAATTCATTGTGGAGGACATTTTATTAAAACATGGGGCCCCAAGCTCAGTGATCACGGATCGAGGAAAGGTCTTCCAGTCGAGACTTGTGAACGAGATCAACCGTCGATGTAACATCACACATCAAATGACGACTGCTTACCACCCTCAAACTAATGGCCTTACAGAACGTTTCAACAAAACACTTGCTGACATGCTCTCCATGTACGTGAGCGTCGAACAAACCAACTGGGATGAGGTGCTGCCTTTTGTGACGTTCGCCTACAATACTGCCAAACAAGACACAACCGGATTTACGCCATTCTTCCTGGTACACGGACATGAAGCAACAACGACCATGGACACTGTGTTCCCGTTCCATCCTGATATACGGCAGATGGATTCCCATATTTTTTATGATGTTGTGGAATGATTAATGGTGCTCACAAAGTTCTGCTATGACATTTTCTTGCTCTCCTTAATTACACGATTTGCCTTAGCTCTGGCAATTTAGAACGCTGCAAGGTTGTCTGATGTTGGTTGCAACCTAAAACAATGCAATGCCCATCTGCAACCCTGAATAGCATAATGACACTCATTGTTCCACCAGGGGACGGGCATCCTTCACAGTGCTCCTGAGCATTTTGGCATGGAAACCTCAGCTGCTTGGTGAATCACTTTGTGGCTCTCCTGGAGAATAATTGAGCAGCAATAAAGTTGCCAACTGGCTTTACTGATGTTTCATTCCATTGGTAACTGCCTCCTCTACGCTCAAACTCAATTTGCATCCATATATGGAAGTGGTTGCTTCCATGAAGGACGCAATCCACCTCCCAATGCATGGAGTCCGCAATTGAAGGAGAACAATATAAAAGATCGACGGCAGAAGATGAACTGGAAGCAGTGGTGAAATGAGTCATTTGTCCTATATTGGGTGTATAAGTTTCCTCCTGCTCTGTCAACCTACCAACCATTCAGCCCCTGGAGCAATTGGTATTCAAACCCCACAATGCGTAATGGGCATTGAAATATCCCAAAAGGAGAAAGGGCCGAGTGAATGTTGTATGATGCCAGCCAGGTTGTCGTAGACGATGAACATTCTGGGTGGCAGATATATAGAGCATACAGTCAGTTTGATTGGACCGTGTATTTTCACCACTACTGCTTGTAATGAGGAGGTGAGAGACATGTGTTGAGAATGGACGGTGTTTAGGACAAACACAGCCATTCTCCCTTTTGTTCGATCATCCTTGGAATCATCTATATAGGTCTTACCCTCTTAGCACTGGTTGGTGTGTCGGTCTAAAATGTGTATCTTGTAGAGACAAACACAAGGTTTAGACCATGTTAAGAGTTCTACTTCCTCTTTGTGAGCCTGATAGCCATTCAAGTTCCACTGCAGTATGGGAGCCATCCCACCTATTCTGTCTCACCTACCCTGGATCAGATGGGTCTTCGTCCAGTGAGTGCTGAGGAACTATACCAGGTTTGTCCTTGAGTATTTCAATATATTTAGGCTCTGAAGATACCGCCAATTTGGTAAAGGGCTCGCAGAATTGCAGATTCTTCTTCTGCTGAGGCCTTTTACCCTTCTTCTCCCTGCTATTTTTTAGCCTGGGAGGGGAAGAAGAAGGAGATTTAATGAAGGCAATGGTTTCTGCTGATACTGTTGCAGGTGTTGTTGCTGCTGCAGAAATTGTTGGAGTTGCAGAGGTTGCAACGGATGGCTGTGCTACTGTGCTCTGATTTAATATGGTATTAAGTAGAACCTAGTATATGAAGAAACTGGGTAAGAGCAAGTTGAGCCTTGTGGCATTATGGTTTCAGACTGTAATTACCTGAAGAGGTGTCTCTTATGTTATGAGGCAGATAAATCAATGCTTGATATATTTTAGGCCAAATAATGGACTCAATGGCTCTCTACTGAAATTTCATATTTCCACTTATGCTACAAGTTAAATTTTTCAGTTTCAATGAAATTTATTATATGTAGCAGCTGTCCTTTCAATAAACATGCAATGCATTTGAATTAAGAGAATTTTCAACAAAATAGTATTAATACAAGATAAAGAAACATAAAAACTTTCATTTGCAACTTCCAAAGTTGTTGTTTAAGTACAGGATATGATTGATGATGGGGGCAAATTTAAGCTGCTAGGCACAAGTTTCGATACTGTTTTGGATCATTTTTATTACTGGGTGTGATAACTTTGCTGACTGCTCACATCAAATTGAAAAACATCTATAACTCATACAGTGGAATAGGAAAAAAGTATTTTCTTTTTAATCCTTTTACTTTTATGGCATCCCATATAATATAATTTTACAAATTTTTAAATATGATAATCAGTTTTGCATAAATAAAAGACATAATATTTTCAAATTTGATGTCTGAAGATTATTATGTTTAACATCTAAAGGTCTGTGACAAATGGAGAGACAACAGAGCAACAGCAGTAGGGCTCTATTTTCCATTGTGTACAAAACCCTAACAGAGATTGCTGGAGCAGAGAATAAATCAAATAAGTCATAATATGGAAAAGAAATAAGGAAAGCAAAATATAATTAATATTACAATTTGAATTCAATCCAATATACCAATAAACAAATACTAACGTTTTAAATACATTCAATAGAAAAACTACTAATGATGCGTCAGGCAAAGAAACAAAATGAGTTGCAGAAATAAAACCAAGAAAATTTAATTGTGTAAACATTATAACCTTTAATACAAAATCAATTAGCTATAATACAGGTGCATGGACCAAGCATTCAGTTATTTAAATCAATGATGCATCCCAAAATTTTAGGGACATTTAATTCCCATGAAACTTATAAGAGCAGGCACCAAATTTGCAGGAAACAGACCTAAATTATTATTTTGGAATGATAAAAAATAATTTCTGTTGGTACTAACTATTTCATGCTCCAATAAAAAATAAAGTAACCACTTTTTTGGTAGTGAAAATGTTTCTAAAAGTTTTCAGTTTTTTTTTAAATGATAGTTCCCATTTTTTTCTTCTTCTCTCTTAATTCCAGCTGATATATGCTTTTTCTTATAAAGTAAATATTTCTGTACATGAGAATTTCAAAGATAGTTCTTTGAAATTATTTTTTGTAATTAGATTACACTGTTTACAGATGATAATTTAAAGAAAGGTTTCATCTCTGTTGCTGTTTTCCACATTATCAGGGCAAGTAAATTTTTGGTGATGCAATGAAAAATTTATGATTAATTATAAGGATAGTAAATAACTTATTTGTAAGAAGAATCCAATAAAACACATGGTACGAGAATGGTGGATTTCCCAGCTGTAATATAATCTTCGCAGGTTTCTTGTGGAAAGATCTTATAAATGTGCTTCAACAACCAGAACTGCAATGCGGGTCTTGGGCATCAATGCAGCTATTTAACATTATACTCCTCCCCTTCACCTTTACTTCACTCTGTCATGGAGGGAAACGATTAGAGTCCGACCGAAGGTTCGGCTTCGGCTTCGGCCAAAAAAACGCACCTTCGGCCACACATTCGGCTTCGGCCAAATTCGGCCGAATGTTTGGCCGAAGCCGAAGTTTTACATCCAGCCGCCGAAAATGAACCAACTTTTACGAATACCGTCAACGTAGCGCGCCAACAGACGATAGCAAAGATAAAGAACCATATGGAAAATCAGTGGGAATTCTAATGTGAAGCCAGTGTTAAATACCAAAGCTTGATTAACTGTTTTTAAAAAAATCAGAGATCTTGTATGCGCCCCAAGATATTAAAAAGGAAATTTAACAGTCTACTTTACACGATATCGTAGAAAAAAAGTAGCGCCACCGTTGCCCGATAATCATCAGATTTCTATGCGTATTAATGTATTACATATGGACCTGGCCATAATAAACATGTTTCCATACAACCTCGTTGAAGGGGTAGCACTTCCCAGACTTAATTTTACTGATCCTCAAACGTACGAAAAAGTAAACTGTAACTTTCAGAAAAAAGCTGAATGAATCATTTTTACCACGAACATATGAAGTGATCAAGCAAACACGTTTTTGAGTGTCACGGCACATGACATTTCCAAAGGTTCAAAAAGAAAAAAATTAAACTGGCTGTTAGTGTGTTTGAAGAAGATCATAAAGGGCAATATATTGCACAAAAAATAATAATAATTGAAACTGTTACCAAATACAACACAAGAGAAAATATCCATAGGGGTATACGTAATAATGCTACAAATACGAATGCAACCATGCGCTGTGGAAACTTCGTTGTTATTGGTTGTGTTGCTCACACTCTACAGCTCATTATTCACGATATAATTTTTAAAGATATTGCTATAATTGCAATAGACAAAAAGTGTGGTAAAGGGTAAGAATAGTTAACAAGCCATCTTAATTAATGGAACAGAAAAATGCAGTAAACCTGTTTATGTCAGAATGTGGTGGAATAGAAATTCCAACTGCAGAAGAATAGATACAAATGAACAATTTTATAACTTTGTATTTATCAAGCAACAACTTATATTTCTAGCGATTCATAATCATGATTGCCATGTTAAATTCAAAACTTGCTCAGAAGGATGAAGGCTGATCGTATAGTACTGCTCAAAAGCCGCTTGTGTGAGTCTGTTAATAGGAGATCTGCTTTCGCAAGAAAAACCTTACAGCTGTTGATTGCCGCTCTACTCGATCCACGGTTTAAAATCAAGTATTTGACTAGCAACAAAATTATAAATACGAAGACTGAAATTTTGGCATTTCTACGTCAAAACTATGCACTGACAAAAACATCATTTGGTTGTGGATGTTGGTAAACCTGAACCCTCCTGTTCAACATCAAATTCTACTCCCGAAAATAAATCCTTAGCATACGATTTATGGGATACCCTTAACAAAATGACTTTGACTGAGAATGAATTAGAATATTTGGACAGCTGTCACCTGCCGTTTGGAGAACATTTTATCTGTTGTTTAAAAAGAACCTTTGCTGCCGAGGACAGCTAATATTTTTCAAAATTGGCCTTCCAGGTCGTATATTTATTTACAAGCGATAGCAACCAAATATTTACCAGCTCCTCCCACTAGTCTTCCTAGCGAATAATTGTTCAGTGCTGCTTGTCAAATCTTTGACGGCAGAAAAGCTAATTTAAGCGGGAAAATGTTGAAAAACTATTAGTTTTAGCTTATAACATCAGGCTGTTTGGCTTTGAATATTAAATCTCATTTCACTAGTGTTGATCTACTTTTTGTTTTGATTATATTTAGTACATTTTTAATTAATCTGAAACTACTTTAAAAATATTGGTATTGATTCGGTTTTAACCGAAAATTTAATATGTGATGCTAACTTAGACAGCAGAATATCGTATTTTGAAAGCTAGAATAATTTATACTAGGTAAGAAGATTGAAATTTGTTTTTATTGTTGTTAAAAAATGACAGTATTACGATACTTAAGCTAACATGTATTTGATTTACCAAAGCTAAAACTCCAAAAATTAATTATAAATTTAATCCACCAGGCAAATTATTCTGATTTAAGTCAGGCTGTTACTGTTAGATTTTATAGTTTATTTTTATTATTGCGAAAAAAAATGCATTTATTTTTGGTATATTGCATTGTTAAAAACCTGGTTTGTTATTATATTACAGTTTTACTTTTTTCTAATAAATAAATATTAAAAACTGTGTTTATAATTATTGTAAAGATGTAATTTATATCAACAATACTACATATAAAACAAAATAACAGTTCAGTATTTGCATGTCACATATACTTCGTGTCAGTGTTCTAAGATATATAATTAATTTTGAACCTTCGGCTTCGGCCGAAGGTTATCCCAAGAGCCGAACATTCGGCTTCGGCCAAAAAATGACCTTCGGTCGGACACTAGAAACGATAGAAAAATAAAATCTGGATGACAGGATGGGAATTTGAACCCACATCCTCTCAAATGCCAGGCCAAAGCATTAGTGCTTTTTTTTTTGAGGTATTAAATTTTGGATTTAAAATTTGGTAAATGCAAAGTGGACTGTATTAGATTAGCATACACAATTTAAAACTATAGAAACTATAGTACAATGAACCAACATTCAGATCTTTGACAGACAATAGTTGTTACTTACAATATCACTTAAAAGACGTGCAGAAATTCGATTAAATGTGTTTCTAAAGTGTTAAATTTTAATACCATCTCACTACCGATATAGCCAGTTTTTACCTTCCAAGAACATGTCTGCAGAGGAAAATTCCAAGCTCCAATACCTGCTATTACACCCAACGGCTCACGGCTAACGACAGCAAACTTTTCATTTTGAAGAGGAACATGATGACCTAAAATTAAGAAAGAAAGTTATGTTTGAGGAGACCAAAGCAGAGATATACATCCAATAATAAGAAAAAATAGGAGCATTTTATCAATATGGTGCTTAAGTTAATGACTCTAGCATTTTTCGACTTGCAAACATTTTACAGTTTCCATTCTTGTTATGCAGATGCTCTTGAAAAAACAGATGGAGCACTCTATAATTAAAAAAGTTATATTCAATTAAATACGACTGCAGATCATCAAAAGAAGACCTAGAAACATTTGTGATTGTTTACTTCAATCTTCAGTGACCCCTATTCTTACAGACATTTCCACTAAATTTAATTTAATTGTGATCGAGCACATGTAGTGATGGGAATTTCCCTACCTGTACCATTTCTTGTTTTCTTGGTTTTATCACAAATACTACAAGTGTAGTTTCCCCACCCACCTAATTTTAATTTCTTTCAGGATTTTTGTTAAATTATTCATCACTTCCCTGGGTAATTTATTCTAATCTGTGACTCCCTTACCTAAAAAAGAAATTTTTACCACTACTGTTTTCCTGAAGTCAAGTGCAGAGTGTGAACATGATCATCTTTTTCCTTTCATGCCCTACTCTTAATTCTTCTAACAATATCTTTCAAAGCCTCATCCCCATATATGCCTTGAACTCTCTCAGCAATCTCTTCACCCCCCCCCCCCCTCCTGTCTTCCAATGAATCCCATTACAACTCCTTTATCAATAACTGATTATGTTCCACAGTAATTTCAACTAAAAAATCTAGCTGCCCCTGCCCCCTCCTGCACCCTCTCAAGCTCCTATATTATATATTCAGAATGTGATTTCCATATTCAAGCAATGTTCTACTCAAAGTTCTCTGGTATATCCCCTCATCTCACTCTCCAATGAATATAGGCTTTTGATATGTCTTCCTACCAATTGCCTAGTTGAGTTTGTTGCCAATTATTATGCCAAGACATTTAGGCTTCATGCCTTCAACAAGCAATTCCTTCCCTACCATATGATATTCCCTTACTTACCTTTACTTTTTATCTGTGCTCCTAATAAGTCAACTCTTCTTGGCAATTATCTTCAGGACATGCTGACCTAAACAGTTAGCTATCCTGTCCAGATCACACTGTAGCTATTTGCAGGCCTCTCCCCATTTGATCCTATTTTATAACATCATGTCATATGCAAAAAACATAATTTCCTACAGTACACCATAAACACAACCTTTCATTAGAACAGTGAATAGCAATGGTTACAATACATTGCGCTGTGGCATTCCCATATTCACTTCTTCCTCTTTTGATACTGCATTGCCTGCCTTAATTCTTTATTTACTACCTTTTAATAATTCTTCTACCCAACAAGTAACTTTTTCATCAATTTTTAACATGGACACATATAAATTTCCCCAGCAATTCACCTACCACTAATGCCAAGGTAGTTGGAGTGTAACTTTCAAACCGATTTGTAAGCCCTGATTTATAGACTGGTACTACTAATGAATTACTCTGTTTACCACTCACTCCAGAGAATAAATCTAAGCTCCAAAAAGTTTGTAATTCTTGAGGACTTACAGCTGAAGCATACAGGTTGCACATATAGTATATTTCAGTATTAGTGGAGAAAATTTTTCAACCAAAGTTCCCTTCATATGTTCAAGATACTCCATATCTCTGAGAGTGAATGTCCAAAATTGTCACTACATCCCATTTTGCCAGGATCTCTTCGTACTAGAACACTTCCTAGAAATTGTTACACTAACAGTCTTTCCAGAATACTCTTTCTTATCTCTTTGACTAACTTCATTCTCTCCTAAAACTTCTACCTTACAGCTTACAATAATACTATCACATACACAACAATGGGTTCTGGAATGGACCTCTCCTATGACAAAGTTGTTGTGGTTTATGAGGAGAAAAAATCCTGAACAAAATCCAAGCCAAGTAGGCTTTCTTGCATAGTCAATAGCAGGTGTATCCTAGTAATATAATTAATAAATATTAAAATAAATAAGAAATAGTAAACAACTGACTTCTGCTGTTCAATAGTATCGATCCTAAAAAAAATTCAATTGTAGTTTTAACTTCTGTATATCATAAGTTATATTTCTTGACTAGGTCAGTCTTATATATAAAACTTTCTTATTTAATTATTTCTAAAAATATTTAAATAGTAACTTGTTAGTACAAAATATCATAATTTATGTATATTAATTAACTTATTAATTTCAGTAACTTGATTGAGGAGAAAAGATTTAATCTAATTTTATACACAAAATATGTTAAGCACATAGTATAAATTTTATTACAATTGGCTACATTATCAATTAAATTTAAGATTTGTTTAGAAGGTACTAGAAGTATTTTGGAAGAATCATGACTGCGAAGTGTAGCCCCTGTCACAGGTACATGGCAAATGGTGTAGGCTGTAGTTGGTGTAAGAAGTGGTTTCATTGAACATTTAGTGGTGAGGGAACATGGAAAATAAATTAGGTTCTTCCACGGATTTGTCCGCATTGGATTAGAGATGAAATGATCAGGAAGATGTGTGAAATGATCAGGGGGAAAGATGAAATGATCACGGAGTTGTGAAAAAGGGTAAGGGCCCTCAAGACTCAGCTTGTGGAGACTCAGCATATTAGAGATAGTGGGTTTAGTGAGGACGGGGAGAAGGATGGTTGGCAGCTGATAACAGGTTGTAGGGAAAATATGGTTAACAAGATTAAGAAGTAAGGTACCTCAGAAAATTTGGGAAAAATAGATTTGACCTGTTACCAGAGTAAGGAGGGGAAGAGCCTAATACAGATATAGGAGTATGTAAGGTGCAGTAGGCCTTTAGAAATAGGGTGTGCAAAGAATATGAAGAAAGGGTTCTCCTGCTAGATAGTAGCCAAGGGAGACGTGGAGGCCTTCTTCTGCAGGATGAGTTAGGCACAGGTTACCAGCTCACAAGTTTTTTCAAACCAAATGCAACATTAGGTCATGTAATAGAGGATATAGGTTCATTTTGTGAGGATTTCACTAAGCACAGTAGAGGGGTGATAGCGGGAGGTGCAGGGAATAGTACTGAGTTATAATACAGAGAGTAACCTGAGGAAGGTGGTGAAGACGGTGCAGCATATCACGACTGGCCGTAGTTGAACCACCCTGTGAGGTGGGTAAACATGGAAATGGAGGTGCTGTTGGGGAAAGGCATTAGTTCTGTCTTGAGGGTTGCACCTGTGGACACCATTGGTAGGATGGGTTTCACTAGGCATGACCTACACCTAATTAAAGGAGTCAAGGGGGGGAGGGCTTTCTGAGTCATTAGCTAAGCATGTAATGAAGCCTACTTCCAGTGATGATCGTGTAAGCATTGTGCCTTTTTAAGGTTAGAATCTGCTGGTGAGGGGGTAGAGATAGGTGATCAGAGGGATACTGACTGTAGATCCAAAATGGGAAAACTTACAAACGCTAAAGAAATAGGTGAAGCTGCTGAAACAATACCTGCTGGGGGCAGAAATGAGAAGGTAAATGCCAAAAATATCACAAAGCCAGTAATGAGAGTGTTATAGGTAAACTGAAGAAGTATAATGAACAAAGAGATAGAATTTGTAAAATTAATAAAATTAAATGAACTACAAGTACTTACAAACAAAAGTGTTTTGGTTAACAGAAGAAGCATTAGACGATGAGATTTTTCCCGATGGTTACAGAGTGTACCACAGAGATAGAGGAGCAATTGGTAAAGGGGTTTTCATACTAGTTAGCAAAGACAAATACACTTCACTGGTGTTTATGGATTATGACCATGGGTTACTTGGGTAGATTTCTAGAGTCATTAAAAAAAAAAATCAGGTTGCTGGCTTCTTACCACAGTAGAAGAATGAATTATGAAGAAAAGGCTCTTGGAGAGATACTAAATTCATACTCCGAATCCAGAAGTGAGAGTAGAATGGTCATTATTAGTGGGGATGTAAATTTACCAGGTGTCAGACGGGTAGGAAATAAGACTGATAACACAAGGGAACAGAGATTTGCAAATACCTTAATAAGGGAAGTGGCAGAGCAGAATGCTAGGGTTCGAAACACTTTGCATATCTTTCTAATAAAGCCTGAGGGGTGTCAAATAACTGTAGGAATAAGTGATCATGATGCAGTTATGATAGATATTAGATGATCCAGTAAACTAGTGGCCAAAATGGAAGAGGGAAATAGGTACAATTATAAAAAGGCACAGATTTCAAAATTGAAAAGATATTTCAAAGAAAATTTCAACAAATGGAAAGATGGCTCAATTACATTGGAGTTGAAGTGGGAAGTGTTCAATCAGATAATAAAAAAAAGGGTGAAGAAATATATATTCCAAAACAGAAAATAAAGAGAAGTACAGAACCTACATACTCTAACAGGGAGGTGAGAAGGTTAAAGAGGTTGCTGAGAAGAGAAAATAACAGACATAGCAAGGCAGTAGGGAATTCTTCAAACAACTAAAGCAATAATAGCAAAGAAGATAGCTAAACATGGTTTTATGAAGAATACTATTGATGCTGGGGCATCATGGACAGATGCATCTAGAAATTTGTGTGACTATGTTAGGAAACTGAGAGGAAGGGAGGGTATGAGACAATTAGAGGTAAGAATGAAGAAGAAGTTACTGAGGGTTTGAATAAATGCAGAGATTCTAGGTAAATAGTTTAGTGAACTCATTAGGGACAATGATTCAGGAACAGGAGCTTGTAAACTGGCGGAAGAGTTTATCCACACAATTAGAATAAAGCAGACCAAAAAAAAAAAACAAAAAAAAAAAAACAAATGAAATTCATCATGGGGATATCATGAGGTAACTAAAAAAAGTTGAGAAAGCATAAAGGGGCTGTGTAGATAATATAGGGCTAGTCAAAATTATTGCAGTGATTTCAGAAAATTACTACAGATTTATTATTTGAAATATACTTACAAGATTACACAGACAGATAAACAAACTGTGAATTTTTTTTTGAGTGTCAGATGCTCAATATGTGCACCTTTAGTGATTCTGCACACATCATGTCTATAATCGAGTTCTTCCCATACCTGATGCAGCACGTCTCTGTCAATGAGAGCAAATGTATTAGTGATGTGAACCTGCAGATCTGGCAGATCGACTGGTACTGGTGGCACGAACACTGTGTCTTTTACGAAACCCCAAACAAGCAAGTCGCAGGGGGTTAGGTCAGGCGAACGAGGAGGCCATGACATCAGCTGAGGATCAGCATCCAAAGCACAATCAATCCATCTGTTTGGATTCCTGGTGTTTAGGAAATTACGGACACCTAGAGAAAAATGGAGTGGAGCACCGTCCTAATGGAAAATGAAATTTTCACTGTCAGCTTCCAGAAGTGGAATAAGCCAATTCTGCAACATTTGCAGATAGATTTTCCCTGTGATCCTCACCTCATTTAAGAAAAAAGGCCCATAAAGTTTCTTTTGTGAGATCGCGCAAAACACGTTCA
Organism: Vandiemenella viatica; assembly: GCA_031002005.1. Taxonomy (NCBI): domain Eukaryota; kingdom Metazoa; phylum Arthropoda; class Insecta; order Orthoptera; family Morabidae; genus Vandiemenella; species Vandiemenella viatica. Next base: position 182,684,490 of record JARYHS010013631.1, on the reverse strand, counting down.
CTTTTGGAGAGTCACGAACGTGCTGCACATAAGCATGGGGGTTTAGGTCCCCCAAATGCGCACATTGTGCCTGTTCATTTTTCCACTCATATGAAAAGTGGCCTCATCACTAAACACAAGTTTTTCTGCGAATGTTTCGACTTGTTTTAGAAATTGAAAACGACGCACTTCATCATTGTGTGACAGTGCTTGTAGCAACTGTAACCTGTAAGGCTTCATACACAGTTGCTTCTGTAGGATTCTCCAAATGGTTTTCTGTGGAATAACTAATTCCCTGCTTGCTCAAGGAGTAGACTTCTGTGGGCTATGAACGTAACTGGTGTGCACACGTTCAATGGTTTCTTCAGACACAGGAGGGTGACCCGTTGTTTTACCTTTACAAAGGTATCCTGTGGCTTTAAATGGTTTATACCAATGCCAAATGGTGGTAGCGTGCAGGGGATCCTTGCCTACAGTGTCGCCTTGACAGTTACCACAGACTGAGTGGAATGAAATTCGAGAACAACGTACGCTTTCTCACTTTCAGCCATCTTGCTCTCTAGCGCTCTAGTGGCTACCGTGGGAAGTTTGTATTTAGTGCAATCAAAACTTGGAGAGCCACTTGTCTTATAACAGCAAACCTCATCATCATACCTATAATAGGAAGCCAAAAGAAAAATCGTGAAATCTCTGCATACATTTTTACTAGCCCTGTATTACTATAGATATCTTAAAGATAGCAGGATGTGACATTGAACCTTATCTTGAAATGTTATTTAAACTGAGCCTGGATATATGCTGCTTACCGGAGGATTGGAAACGTGTAATAGTAGCACCGGAACATAAAGAAGGAGTGACAAATAGGTTAGAAAATTATAGGCAAATCAGTTTGACATCAGTGGTACATAATATAATGGAGAGATTGATATGCAACCATATCAGAAATGTATGTAAAGAACATAAGTGATTTTCAAGTCAACATAACTTTAGGCAAGAATATTAATGTGAATCCCCATTAGTAGGCTACGTGCAAATTATTTTGGGTGAACTGGAGGCCAAATAGACAGTGTAGCACTAGATCTTTTAAAGGCTTTTAACAGAGTGAACCAGGGAATGGTGGTGAATAATGTAAAAAATATTGGAGTGGGTGAAAAAGAGTTTTTAAAAAGTGGAAAGCAAAAAGTCAGGCTAAGCCATGCAGTATCGAAAGAAGTGGAAGTGAAAATGGGACCACTGCTATTCATTATTCTAATGAATGCTTTTATTGATGATTTAATGTCAGGAGTTAGGTTGTTTGCAGATGACAGAATGCTATATAATAGGATCAAAATGGTAGAAGACTGTAAGCAGCTGCAGGGTGATATGGATAGGATATCTAGCTAGGTAGGTCAGCATGGGATGAAGATAAAGGAAAGTAGAGTTAGCTTATTAGGTCCACAGATAAAAAAGCTAAAGGTTGATTATTATTATAAGGTGGGGAAAGAACTGCTTGTTAAAGATGAAGTCACAGTCACTGCATATAGTATCTTTTAGAAAATAAGTACTCAACCAGAGAAACTGATGAAAGAGAGAATTTTCCATTTGCTCTAAACAGTACACCAATCTCACATGCTAAAATGTACTGATGAAGTACAAGTAAAAAAAGGCTAACACAGAGAAGTAAGGAAAACCTATAATCACAAATACCAAAGTCTGGGTTTACAGTGCCCAACAGTACACACAGCTAAATTTTAGAACCACCAGTATAGGGTAACAATCAATGGATGAATACACTACTGAATGCAGATGAAAATACGAAAAACTTAATATAATGCAACTGCCACTTGATCCATCCAAACACTAAAATAAGTAATGATTAAATACAAGCCAAGCTCTATACAAAGGATAAATACGGTACAAAACTCAAATACGGGGCTCACTGGTTATTCAATCACTATGACTTCTCGCATTACCTACTCACAGAATACTATGAAAGTCAAATAAAAAGAAAGTGATGCCCAGTAGGTAAATGTTAGAGTAATTAATGACCTCAATGGTTACTGAAACCAACTGTCATACACACTGATCACACACACAAAGTATTCATAAATTAAGAGTTAGTACTGTGCTATAGATAAATGTTAATTAGGCCAGTTAAGATACATTTTAACAAAGGAATATGCCTCACAGAGCTCATACGAGAAGATAGCTTAAAGCTTTAGTATTGTAAATAAAAGATACAAGCATAAACGTGATTTTAAAGGAAACTTCAAGTTAAATTAGAACAGGTCTCATATGAGTACATAAAGACTGAGGTAGAATTAAATCACATGGAAAATGTCTCAAACATTCTCACTGATAATACTGGAAAAAAAAAAATAATAATAAAAAATTAAAGTAATATTTGTATGATCTGAAAATTTTATTTAAGAAGATAAACAAAGAGGAACCAAATCCTACAAAAAGTCCTCTAACACCATCCCAAAGGCAGTAGAGATGTAGGAAGACCACCAAGAAGATGAATTGAGAATATAACAGGGCACCAGGCCTAACACTTGATAAGAAGAAAAATCACAAATCTGAAAGTTTATTCACCATGTGATGTAATCAGCAGCAAAGTCAAAGTGAGAGAAAGAAACAAGTTCAGGGAAATGAAAGAAAAGGCCTTTATTTAGATGGATAAACAAATTAAACAATGACCACACTGAAGCACAGAAAACAAATAATAATAATTTAGCACTCGTAAATAAATCCAAAATATATATATTTTGTATAAATAAAAATGGCTATGTAAATAAAAGTTAAAAGATTGAAAATACGACTAAAAGAAAGATAAAATTAAATAAAGTAATAATACAGTTACAATTGCAACTAAATTTAAGGATAAAGGGTCAAAATGGAATTTTGGTGTTTAACCTTGAAGGCTATGTTATTGACACATGTAAAAACAGAATTAGAAAGAAGAAAGGGAAAAATGGATAGCTAGATAGGGCATTAAATTCTAGCAAGAATAATACAAATTTAATTTAAAATCATAATTAAATAAGAAAGCTAGGAATAATATAAAGAATTTATTTCCTTAAAAGTAAAACAGGTGTGAGACACAATAATAATAATTTATTACAACAGCTAAAATTAACCTCAGAACAAATTCTTATGCCAAATAAAATAGAAAAGAAAATCAAACCTCTCAAACATATAAATCTATAGGGGAACTAAAAATATTTAAAGTTACAGATAAATAACCAAAGTAATCATTCCTCACATTTCAGAAATAAATAACCAATAAGCAAAGAGGTTTAGGAGGAAATGTGTCGTATTCAAAATACTATACGACAGTAAAGTTTCAGGGAAATTTGAATAAAAATGAGGACCGGGGATTCTGAAAACTTTACATTCCCACAGCAAAATGGTATTTAAAACTGCCCTTTTCCTTCCCTGAGGCGTCGATCAGGGAAGCTCCTATGGGAGCATCCAAAAAACAATGTAGCTCCATTTTGGTGTCCTGTCAACCAACCCTCCCCCACGTAGCCAGATGTGGCTTTTCTCTCTACCACCCTCCCCCCCACCTCCTGTTGTGTAGCGTGTAGCCTTTTTCCCTATTGATTCTAGAAGACATTTTATACTGTTTTCTTGTGTCAGACAATCGTTAATTACATAAGGAGATAATTAAATGATGGAAATAAATATTTACATGCTGTTGTGTGTTCTGTACCTCATTTTAACTGTGACAAATAATATGAATGAAAAGCTATGTGGCCTGGCTCAGAACTACCCTCCCCTCCCCACCGTAGCCCAAAGTAGCTTTCCAGCCAACTCTGCCCCCCCCCCTCACCCTATACCAAGCCACGTAGTTTATAGACACTCCCTATGCGACACTTTGTTTTGTGATAGGGAAGTAGCAACACTTACAAATTTTTTTAGTGTGTAACTTTTTTACACTTGTTAATATTTTAGCATAGCAGGTGTGGGGTGATAGAAATGATTAATGATCAAATGAAACTTAAGAAATCTCTCAAAGTGTCGAACAATTCTTTCAAGCTCACTCTAATATAGTTTAACACGGCAAGAGTGAATGCTTCACGTGAGTGTATGTTCAAAGGATAACCTGCTATCTTCAACTAAGAATTTTGGAGTCCGATGCAATCTTAGGAAGAGTACAATGTAACCTGATACCAATTTTAAATTCCAAGACTTTGAAAGAATATATTAAGTGATATTCAGTAGTGACTTTTATTTCTATGCACCACCTTTAACCGTTATCTCTTGTAGTGTAATAATACAAGCAGATAACCACCTGAATTCGGATTATGAACCATGCAGACTTGAATACATATCAGTTTACTCATTTCATCCATAGTCATAGCTCAACAGTATCTTGTCTTACACCCAATGACAGAATTGCATTACAACATATCTTAAATTTTGCAAGTAAGTTACAATTTATTCCTCATGGAATAACATATATGAGGCTAATAGTTATTTTCAGTTTCAGAAAATAGTTGATTTACATGACTCTTATGAAATTTTTTCCTTTTTTCTTCCAAGAGCAGAAAAAAAGGGTATTTTGCTTTAAACAGATTAATCAGTTATCTGGTTAAAACAAGAAAACTAGTCCATATATCTTGTAGCTGAGGGATAACTTATCCCACACAAAATTTTTGAGCCATATCTATAGCAAACAGCCATCAATATTAGGTATATAAATAATAAGAACAAATTACACTTGTTTACCTGTTAAGGCTGCAATGACTCCTCCAAAATATTCAAACGCATCAGCACAAGAAGCAATATCAATTCTTGCCTCCCAAATAGGTTTTCCATTATTTAACACTTCAAGATGTGCAATATCTTCTAAAGACTGGCGTATCTTGAGTCCAGCAGCTATCAGCAACTTTCCTCTTTCACTGTTACTGAGCTGGGAAAAAATTAAATAATGTGTAAGGAAAATCATCAACAAATCAAATATTGCTCTCCTAAAGGGCAACTCCCATATATTCTCATCCTTTATTAATAATCATACAAGAGATTTTCAAAAGTTTGACATCCTTTGGTTGTTTTCAGTATTAAAAAAGGGGATGAAATAAATAATCCACTGATTTTTCCACCTGCATATCTTGCCTTTGCTGCAGATTACATACATACTGAACTCCACAGATGGAAACTTGATACTCATACCATGCCTCCATCACCTTCACCAACCACGTTGCTGGGGAAAGCTTTTCCCGTCATAGGACATGACACTTGTGAAACCTCCCAGGTAATATATCAGCGTACTTGTAACCACTGGCTGGCTTCCTTGACTACCAATCAACTATTCATAAGAATAAATGGCCACAGACATACCATACTAACCACCTTGTATTTGCCCCTTCCATCTACCATGAAACCAATAATTTTAATTCTTGCTTAATGGTCCATAGTATCAAAATACTCCCAAGCAACAACAGCTCCTCTGAACTCAGAAGGCACAAATTGGGCAACAGGCAACCACATAGTGATTGCTTCAACGTATACTTCTTTCTCTCCTATTTTCTACCTTCTCAACTTGATTAGCTGTTAATCAGCGGTGGCTTTGAAATTAATATTTTTTTACTGTACTGTTTATGTTTACGTATACTTTTGTGCCTTATTTGCTTTCAAGTCATTCAGAGCTTTATTAAATTCTGTCCTCAAAACAGGATCTCCTAAGTCATAAATGTCGACATGGAAAAGGAAGACGATGTCGACATTGATGACTTAGGAGATCCTGTTTTGAGGACAGAATTTTATAAAGCTCTGAATGTCTTGAAAGCAAATAAGGCAGTTGGAATTGATGAGATCCCTGCAGAACTTCTTAAATCTCTAGGGGAGGAAGGAATCGAAAGATTATTCAAGCTGATATCAAAAAGTTATGAAACAGGAGAAATTCCAAGTGATTTTAATAAAAATATCATCTTCACACTTCCAAAGAAAGCACAAGCCGACAAATGTGAGAATTATCGCACCATTAGTCTAACATCACATGCTTCAAAATTACTGACCAGAATAATATACAGAAGGATGGAAAGGGTGTAGAAGAGATAGTAGGTGAAGATCAGTTTGGGTTTAAGAAAAATTGCGGTACAAGGGAAGCAATTCTGTTTTTAAGATTAATACTTGAAGGGCGGGTCAAGAAAAACAAAGATACTTTTATGGCATTTGTTGATTTAGAAAAAGCTTTTGATAATGTTAGGTGGGACAAGATGTTCAAAATTTTAAAGAAGTCAGGTCTAAAGTATTGAGATAGAAGAGTACTCTATAAACTATATAAGAATCAAGTGGCTGTAATAAAAGTAGAGAATCACGAGAGACATGCAACAGTTAAAAAGGGTGTGAGACAAGGTTGTAGTCTATCCCCGTTAACATTCAACTTGTATGTAGAAGAAGCAATGAAGAAAGTCAAAGAAAAATTTCCATGTGGCATAAGTTTTCAGGGAGAAAAAATCAGTATGCTACGATTTGCTGACGACATTGTCTTATTAGCAGAGAGGGCTGAGGATATTGAGAAGTTACTGAATGGCATGAACAAAATACTGAAGGAAGATTTTGGACTGAATATAAATCAAAGTAAAACAAAAGTGATGAAATGTAGCAGAAATGATACCAATACTAGCAGATTAAATATAAAAATAGAATCTGATGCAATAGTTGAAGTGAGTGAGTTCTGTTACTTGGGAAGCAAAATTACAACCGATGGCCGAAGCAGGAATGATGTTAAAAGCAGAATAGCACTAGCAAAAAGAGCCTTCATGAAAAAGAGAAACCTTTTAGTTTCAAATATTGATCTAGGAATTAGAAAGAACTTTTTAAAACTCTATGTGTGGAGCACAGCACTTTACGGTAGCGAAACATGGACTTTAGGAATACCGGAAAGAAAGAAACTTGAACATTTGAAAGTGGTGCTACAGAAGAATGCTGAAAATTAGGTGGACAGACAAAGTAAGAAATGAACGAGTTTTGGAAATGATGGGTGAGAAAAGAAGTTTATGGAAGAAGCTTACAGGAAGAAGAGACAGGCTGGTAGGTCATATTTTGAGACATGCTGGATTGGTTAATTTGTTAGTGGAGGGAACAGTTGAAGGTAAGAACTGTAGAGGAAGACAGAGATTAGAATATATGAAGCAGATAACTGAGGACGTGGGTTGTAAGGGGTATGTAGAAATGAAGAGGTTAGCACAGGATAGGAAGGGATGGAGGATTGCATCAAACCAGTCTAAAGACTGACGACAGCAAAAAAAAAAAAAACTTTTGTATTTATTTTATTTCACTATCTGCTCCTTTTGCCTATCTGTGACTAGTTTTGATCATAAGTAACTTTGCAACACTCAGGTATTCTCTTCAGTTCACAACCCTCACATCCTCTCCTCCGTTTGAACTTACCCACACCATTTGCCTTGCTCAACAGTCATAATTTCAGGCAGTCATCTACAATATCCCCCTCCCCTTTTTTTCATTGTTCTTCTGATGAAGCGGCTAAAATGCGAAAATTTCAGAGTTTCTTGTGTTTGTGACTATTTCGTTTGTCCATGCCATCTGCCATCATCTGAGGTAAGCAGTTATTTATTTCCCTAGCCTAATTTGTAATACTATTTCCTATTCAGCAGCCATTGTTTCCTTGCAACAATATATATATATAAAATAAGTGTTACTTATATGGAAAGTAAAGATAACCCACCACTCACCAAAGTTGAAGGAAGGAGGGCAGCTGCAACAAAAAATATAATCCATAAACACACACTTAACACAATATTTCAGGCCATACCCTTTTTGAAGAAAATAGAAAAATGAGACAGCTCACGCAAGTGCCCATGATTAACACAGCCAGATGTAGGATGGAATGGACTTTTGGAGACGATGAGGAGAGCAATACTAGTATCATCAGAAAAAATATTGTGGGAAAGAAATTAATGAAGATAAGAAAAAGGGATCATGTAAGAGAAGAGATTTTTTATGTTTTTTCTTTAAAATGATAATGACAAAAAACAACACTCAAATAAAAAATTGAAATAAAATACATAAACAATTTTTCTGGACAAAGGCCACTAGAAACCACTCAGCCTCAGATTCATAGATAACATCTTCATGATCTGGACATAAGGGGAAAATGACCTTCCTAGTTTCCCTAACAGCCTCAACAACTTCAACACACCGTAATTCACATCAACCTATTCTTGAATGGACACAGCTTTCCTGGGTGTGGATTTCTCTCTCTCTCTAATGGCTATTTCAGCTCATCTGTCCACACCAAACCCACTAATCTACAACAGTATCTTAATAGGCTACTACAAATTGTAGTCATTTGCATAGATTAATGCTTAAGGAAGCTATTTTTGTTAAATTTGAAAATAAAGGTGGATTGTTTTCAATAAAAAAGCTAGATTCAGATTTTTCTTGCCTCTTGTCACGTGACAGAAAACGCTGTGGGATTGGCTATTGCTTTAGTGACGTCACCTGCCTGTAAGTGCTGTGGCTGCGTATGGAGCGTTTCCTATTATCCAAGTTTTCAACTATTTTTATTATTTGTTGCTGGTTATCTCTTGTTACTAATGAGATTTTGTGTTGAATGAAGAACATTTTGTAGAAGCCTACAGCGGAAAAATACCGAAAATTATCTGTCGGCCTGACTATAGAAACAACCCCTGACTTTTATTCCAGGAAGCTTGAGAATGTAATAACTTCAATTCAAGAATCATTTATATTTAAACTGGAAGTTAGAGATTAACAGACATCCTTCATAAGAATGACTAAAATTTTACATTAAGTTAGTGTTTTTAGGAGATATTTACGAGAAAAATGCAAGTGTAGTATAAGGTAAACACAACATTTAAATAACTGGATGTTGTGGACCATTTTTCTTAATTGCAGACAAATAATTATAGATGAATGACAATTATTTTCCAATGAAAATGAACTTATTGTTTATTTATTTACCGGCTGCGTTCACTTCACCTCATGTAGAAACTGTGGTGTTTAAGTGTTCACTATTAACAAGAAGATAAGTAACGATGCCACGGTGTCTAGGTAGCTGCATGGGTAAAGACTGTTATAGGAATTTGACGATCCTTGTGACTGACAGAACAGAAACATTTAAAAGAAAACCATATTTTTGTGCCATGAGAGTAAACAAAAATCGATATATTTACTCTTATAGAAATGAAATGTAAGTTGCCATGGGGATCAGAAATCAAGAGATAGCTAGAGGCTAGCGACATAGAAACGTATCGGTTGCTTTAAAACCATTTCTTTGTTGAAGAACCTTGCATCTTGGAATACTGTATAAGTCCGATGTAGTTCCTAGAGGAATATGAGTTGTCAAACATATTGTGCAGAAATCTGTTTAGAAATTTAGGTTTACTTTCAACACAATATATGTGCTCCATACTGTATTCTACAGTAGAAAATTCTGAAAACTTAATTTAAAATTTTTATACAGCATTAATAATAGGAATAAATTTAATTTCCACCAATATTATAAGTCACTGTTAATCGTGCAATATTCTGCCTTGGGAAACAAAATATTATCGACAAAAATCTGGCAGGGCTACTGCTTCAAAACCCATTTTACTATGTGAAAGAATTTATTTCTAGGAATTTGGTTATTAAGACTGAAACATACATTTTGGCGTAAGGATGGAGAAGTGGCAAACTAACTTACAACCACTGTTGTGGTGTATGTTTTGTAACTATGTACAAATGTTGGAAATATTGGCTCTCTGGAAATTGCAATCAAATGCAGTAACCAACATAAGACGTTAGGCATTTGTATTTAAAACTACAATTTGATTAAATTTTGGCATGGTACTTAACTAGATCATTGTCAGTAGTTTGTAATATTATTGGTTTGTTAAGAATGGTATCTCTTGTTTCACACCCTAAAGACTTTTCGCATCGGGACAAACTGAACATATCTAAATAAGGATGGTAAAAATTAGCCCATCACTTACTGAAGTTGAAGAAAGATAATTGTACTTCCTCCCCTCTCCATCTATTTCTTATAACATTTATTGGGTTTTAATTATTACTTAAAATAATATTCAATGATATTAGGCCTTTGAAGTTATTCCTTCTCCACCAACTCCATTATTATTATTTAATGCTTAATAGAAGATCTGTGTGGCATGGTTTAAAGTTTGTGCACACACTGACCTTACTCTCATTTGAACAAGAGATCACCAACAATATTGTGTAATAGCATTTACTTGTTTTTTTTTTTTTCTTTTCATGTTGTTGCAGTCCTGTCTTCAATTATTTATTTATTTGTCATATGGCTAAGTTATAAAGGGTGTTTCAATAAGAGTACAAGATTTGAAGTGTGCAACATTTTGGCTGTTGTAATTAAATTGGTCAATGATTGTGACTTGTCAATAGGAGACAGATAGGAGTTAGTAAATGAGAAGTGCTACATGTGCGTCCTTATTGTTAAATTTAACTACAAAATGGTAAAAGTTTGGTTGCCATTATGTTTAAAGAGCATTTAATTTTTGGTAGAAATAATGTTCTGAATTCATCAACTGTGAAAAGAATGACGAAAAAATTCAAAATTACTAGTTCAGTTGTTGATGTATGGCCTACAGCATGAGATCATAGTGATCATTCAGAAGTAAACATCATAGCAGTTTGTGAGAATGTTGCCAAGACTCCAGGGATTTCAATTCATCATCATTCAAAAGAACTTAACATTTCAATAAATACTCTTCACGATATTCTCACCAAATGGATCATTGAACCACAAGAAGTGAATGCCAATTTTGTGGGCAAAGCCATCTTCAGCAGTGGCTTCAAAAATAGGAAAAAATAGCTGTATTAAGAGCTCAGAAAATCCATTAATGATTCATGAAGAACAAATGCATCTCTGTGTCCCTGTTTGGTGAGCATTATGGACTGGAGGGGAGACAATGAACAATTGTTTTCTTTTAAACTGAGGCAAGTAATGCATTAACAGTAAATTGTGAAAGTTACTGTAACATGACAACCCGGTTTACTGTGCATCAATTTGAAGATATTTTGCAAGAAGAAAAGTGATTTCAGCAGCATGGTGCCACCTGCTACACTGCCTATGCAATTTTGACAGTCTTGTATAAGTCTTTTCCTGGTTGTGTTTACTTGCGATTTAACACCAATGGACTTTTTTCTGTGTGGTTTTCTGAAGTCTCAGGTTTACCCCAAGAAGCCCATGACCACCCAAGCAATGAAGGCTGAAATTGAAAGCTGCATCAATGAAATACCATGAGATTTATGCAAAACCAGTATTGAAAGTTTTGCCACAAGAGTACACCTATGCCATTAAAGCTGTCACAACCATTAACCACAGGTGTTGTCCCATTCATAATTTCCAAATATGTACAACATAAATCAATAAATACTTCAGTTCTTTGTTATAGAAAACCATTATTTAAAATTCAATTCTTGCACTCTTATTTTAACCCCCTCTAATGATGGGATTATTTTACCTACCCTTAGTATTTCATATCATACAGACACAAATATTGTAATGTTCCATAACAATTAGATAACAACAATTGGCTACTTTTCTTACAAAAACTAAACTGAGTAACAATCAGCCAATTTTTTGCAATGTGATGTGATCATTTCACAACTTTTAATTATCTTACAAATTTAATTAAATAACATAAGGTAACAACTGCAATTTTGATGTTTTGGTCATTAATAACAATCTAACATTTCTAAACTAAATTAATTGTGATGGAGCATATGCTCCGGAGGCAATTTCCCTACACACACATTTTCCCCTTTTCCTGTATGCACCTACTTTTGCGCTATACTAATTTCAAATTTAAATTCTTTCAACATTTTTTGAAAATTATTCATCATTTCTCATGGCAACTTAATCCAATACCTAACCCCTTACCTTAAAAAAAAGTCTTTGCACATCCTTGTGCCTGAAATCAACTGCCAGCTTGGGGTCATGATAATCTTTTCCCTTCCACGCATTATTCCTAATTCTTACACTAATATCTTTCTACACTTCATCATCAATATATGCTTTGTACACTCCTATGAATCACTTTAACCTTTAACCTCCTCCTGTCTTCCAATGAATCCCATTCCAACTCTTTTATCATAGAGGTTACTGATTGTGTTCTGCAATAATTTCAAGAGACAAGTCTAACACCCCTTCTTGTATCCCCTCCAACTCCTGTATTTGACGTGGAACCCATACTACACCACCATATTCAAGCAATGGTCTGACCAAAGTTTTGTAAACCAATTCCCTTACTTCTCTGGTGAATCCCCTCATCATTCTCTCCAACAAGTGCAGGATTTTCAAACCTTTTCCTACTACCTTTCTGATGTGTCCTGCCCAGTTGAACTTTATACATATATGCCAATATATTTACATTTCAAGTTTTTAACAAGCAATTCTTTCCCTACCTTATAATCAGAATCAACCTTTTATTTTTTATCAGTGTACCTAATAACTCTTCTTTGCATTTATCTTCATCCCATATTTACCAACCCAGCTAGATATCCTGTCCTGATCATCTTGCAGCTGTTCACAGTCCTCTACCATATGTATATTTTTTTAAATTATGACTTATGCCTCATCAAATTGAGGGGATTATTGGTGGTATGGGACTGGGAACAAGGAATGGGAAGGAATGTGGCCATGGCCTTTTGAAGGAAGCATCCCAGCATTCACCTGGAGTGATTTGCGGAAACGATGGAAAACCCAAATATCGATGCAAGGACGGGGATTCGAACTGGTGTCCTCCCGAATGTGAGGCCAGAACGTTAATCACTCACCCTCCATGCTCAGTCTACCGCTTTGATCCTATTATATAGCATCATGAGTGGTCTAGAAGCTCAGTGGTTAAGGCGCTTGCTTTCAGAAGTTCATGGTCCGGTCCTGCGTTCTACTCCCGGTGGGTGCAGGAATTTTTGAGAATTGTGTTTGATCATATGAGCTATGCCAGGTTGTTCCATGGTTCAGATACCATTGTTATACCGTAGTTCCCAGAGGAAAGGAACTGGCCATCCTATCTCTGACACAATGGCTTAGTATGCCTCCTTCAGGAGGATTCAACCAACCATTCAGTTGTAGTCTAAGTTGGTTTAGTTAGTTATGTAGCATCAAGTCATCTGCAAACAACCTAATTTCTGATAGTAAACCATCAACACACTCATTCATTAGAATAATGAATAGTAGTGGTCGCAATATGCTACCCTGAGGCACTCCCATTTTCTCTTCCCCTTCTTTTGAGACTGCATTTTCTACCCCGACATTTTGCTTTCCACCTATTAAGAATTCGTGTACCCAGCAAACCACTCAATTGTTACAGGTGAAGGATTTTGAACCCTTTCCCTACCACCTGTCCAATGTGTCCTGCCCAGTTAAGTTTGCTATCAAATGTAATGCCAAGGTATTTACATTTCAAGTCTTCAATAAATAGTTCCTTCCCCACTTTATAATCATAATCAACCTTTAGCTTTTTATCTGTGTACCTAATAAGCTGACTCTTCCTTTGCATTTATCTCCATCCAAGGTTGACTCACCCAGCTAGTTATCCTATCTAGATCACCCTGCAGCTGTTTACAGTCTTCTATTGTTTTGATCCTTTTATATAACATTATGTCATCTGCAAACAATCTAATTTCTGACAGTAAACCATTAACACATTCAATAAAATAACAATGGTCCCAATACACTACCCTATGGGACTCCCATGTTCACTTCTACTTCTTTTGATATTGCATTTCCTACCCTAACTTTTTGCTTTCTACCTTTTTTTATGGCTCACTCTGTCAAAGGCCATTGAAAGATCTAGTGCCACACTATCAACTTGACATCCCCTGTCCATTTCATTGGAAATATCTTACATATATCCTACTGAGATTCACACGAATATCCTTGTCTAAAGCCATGTTGCCGACTTGAAAATCATTTACTTTCCTCACAAACACCTCTAATATGGTTGCATATTAGTCTCTCCATTAATTTACCTACCACTGATGTCAAGCTGATTGGCCTATAGTTTTCAACCCTGCTTGTCACTCCTCCTTTATTGACCAGTACTACTATCGCACTTTTCCAGTCATCTGGTAAACAAGTATCCAGACTCAATTTAAATAATGGTTCAAGGTAAGGTACAATGTCCCATCCTACCATCTTTAAGACATCTGTAGTAATATTATCAACACCAGCCCCTTTATGCTTTTTTAGATTCCTTAGTTCCTTCATGATATCTTCATATTTAATTTCAAATTTTCTAATCTGCTCCCCTCCAACTGTGCATAGGCTCATTTCCAGAAATAACCCCTGAATTATTGTCCCTAACGGACTCACTGAACCATTTACTCAATAAGTCTGCCTTTTTTAAATCCTCTGTTACTTCTTCTCCATCCTTATCTACAATTGTCTCAATACCCTCTCTTCCCCTCAGTTTCCTGATATAGCTATAGAAATTTCTAGATGCATCAGTCACAGGTCTTCCTACACCAATAATATTCTTCATAAACTCATCCTTAGCCAGTTTCTTTGTACATTAATCCATTAGTTGTTTCATGACCTCCCTACTGCCTTGCTGTTTCTTAACTCTGTTATGTTCTCGTCTCACCAATCTCTTTTACCTCCTCACCTCCCTGTTGTAGTATGAAGGTTCTGTACTTCTCTTTATTCTCTGTTTCGGAATAAACATTTCTCATTTCTTCACCCTTTCTTATCATTTCCTTGAACTCTTCCCACTTCATCTCCACTGAACTTGTGTCATTCTTCCATTTAATAAAATTAACCCTGAAATATCTTTTCAGTTCCAAGATTTGTGCCTTTTTATAATTGTATCTATTTACCCCTTCAATTCTGGCCACTGCATATTCAATGAAGTCTTCATGGGTGTACCGCCGGATTGTGTTTTGAAAACATGATATTTCGATGACTAGCTCCGTCGTATTCATCAGGTATGGAGACATCTGCACTGGTCAGCTGACTGTCAGATACTGCATCTGACCATCAGTTACCATATCTGATGGTCAGCTGACCAGAGCAGATGTCTCCACACCGGATGAAGATGACAGAGTTAGTCATCGAAATATTGTGTTTTCAAAACACAATCCGGTGGTACACTAATGAAGGCTTCATTGCAAGCATACACTGGGAAAGTCTCTGTTCTTACATCTTGTATATTGTCTAGTACATCTACATCTCATTGTTATTACATATATAGTATGTAATTCACAAAACTGTGGGTGGCAGAAGGAGCTCAGCACAAAAACTAATCTCTTCACTGTCCATTCCAATCCCGAATGGTGTGAGGGAAAAAATAATTCATATAAGCATCAGTGTAGCACCTTATCTCTCTAATCTTACCTTTCCTGTCATTGCAACTAAAATAGGTTGGCGAATGAGGTATTTCACTGCACTCGTAAGTGAAAGTGGGTGTACGCATCTTTACCAATAAGTTAAAATGAAACGTACATCGTCTATCTACCAGAAATTCCCACCCCAATCTACTAATTAGTTGTGTGATGCTTTCATAAGGACTATAGCAAGCAGTCATGAATCGAGTGGCTCTTCTCTGACTTTCTCAGTACTGTCTATCAAGTCCTTATGAAAAGGATCCCAAATGGCACAACAGTAGTCCAAATGTGGATGCACAAGAGATTTGTACACTATCTCCTCTATTTTTTTCATTACAATTTTTAAAGATTCAACTTATGAATCACAGCCTAGAGTTAGCTATACCTACTACCAAATTAATTTGCAAGTCCCATTTCATGTTCCTTTGTACTATTACACCCAAATATTTCACCGAATCGACCATATCAATAACTGAACTGTTTACTTTGTATTTATGAAGAATTGGATTCTTCTTGTTAGTTACTCACATTCCCTTGCACTTTTTACAATTTACTGTAGGTTGCCATTCATCACACCATGCTGAAATAATATCCAGATTACACTGAATTTCTAAGCAATCAGCTGAATTCCTTACTTCTCTATAAATGTCCGCATCATCAGCAAACAATCTAAAACTGCTATTAACTTTGTCTCCAAGCCTGTTTATAAACATTAAGAAAAGCAGTGGTCCTATTACACTTCCTTGAGGTACACCCAATGTAACATCTCGGTTATAAGAGGTTTCCCCTTCAATGACGACATACTGCAACCGACCAGTTAGAAAATCTTTTATCCATTCACAAAGTTGATTTGATATACTGTACGCTCAAAGCTTCGCTAAAAGGCAGTTGTGTCACATCTGTTCAACAGTGTCTATTGTTAACTTGAAGTTGTGGTAATTATTCCTCAAGTAAGTTCTAAAACACTCCTTTGAGGCCTTATGTAATTACTCCAGTCAATGTAAGGCAGGTTGAAACCGGAATTATAGCATGATCTTGAAAACAGTGAGTGATACTATTTACATTATTTCTTAACTCCTTAGCAATAGCTAGGTCCGCATCCTCTTGCAGGATCAGCTTTGCTCAGGTTACAAGTTTTTTCAAACCTAGTGCAACTTTAGGTCAGGTAATAGAGGATATAGGTTCACTTTGGAGGGGTTTCACCAAGGAGGATAGGGTAGTGATAGTGGAAGGAGCAGGAAACAGTATCAATAGAAATGCTAATTATAGTATAGAGTGTGACCTGAAGAAAGTGCTGACGTAGGCACAGCACACTAGGGTGGAGCTCATACATGTCCTAAGTCACCATGACCAGCCGCAATTGAACCACGTTGTGACGCAGGTAAATGTGGAAACGGAGGAGCTGCTTGGGAACAGCATTAGTTCTGTCATGGGGGTGGTGCCTGTGGAGACCATTGGTAGGTGGGGTTTCACTAGACATGGGCTACACTTAAATAGGAAGGGCAAGGGAATACTTTCTGAGTTGTTGGCTACGGCTGTGAGGGAGCCCACTTCCAGTGGTGACGGGGTTGGACTATGCCTTTTTTTTAGATTAATGGCTGCTGGTGAGGGGGTAAAAATAGGAAATCATAGGAATACTGAGTGTGGTTAGTAGATAGAAAAATCAATAATACTGAGGAAACAGAAGAAGCATTTGAAAAAATAACAGAGAAAGGAGGGGGGGGGGCAGATCTGGCAAGGCAAATGTTAGTGCTGAAAATATCACAAAGCCAGTGATAAGAGTTTTAGGAGTATAATGAATAAAGTTATGGAATTTGCAAACCTAATTGAGATACATGAGCCTCAAGCAGTTACAGGGGTAGAGTCCTGGTTAAAGGAAGGAGTACTAGACAGTGAGGTATCCCAATGGTTACAGAGTGTACCGCATAGAGGAGAAACTGGGGGAGGGGTATTCATACTGATTAGCAAAGACTACTACAGTTCACTGGTGTTTAGAGAATGCTGTAACTCTTCCATTACCTTCCTACCTTTCACACTAAATTTATTCCTAATGGCCTGGTATCTACTATATTACTACATCTGAAATGATGCTAAGAATAAAGGAAACGGCTTTTAGGCAATCTATATGCCTAAGAAAAGGGACAATGACTCATCACTCACCAAACTTGAAGGCTGTAATGAGTGCAAAACATATAAGATGAACAAAAACATATACAATATTTCAGTTTTACACCTTATTCATGTACTAGGGAACGAGTCATGTTGTTTGGGAAGTGTGCACACACCGAAGTTTATCACAGCCATGTGCTTATCAGCACATCATTCAGTTAAATGTCTAAACATTTTGACAAGTAAACTGTCCTTTTACCACAAAATATAGCCTTCAATTCTTCCCTACCACCACACACACACACAAACACAGACAGATAGATATTTGGAAGAATAAAGTAAATTTGCTAACATTGTGAAACTAGGAAGTAGGCCTATAATACAATTCTCAAACTCACATATGCTTCAGACATTTAGGAATTATGGTGCAAATTAAAATATTAATTGTGATAAAAATTGCTAACGGTTTTTAATTTAATTTCTATGGAGTACATGCCACAATGGCAATTTCCCTACTCATTTCCTTTTGTCTTTCATTATCTTAAATTTTTTGGGTGAACACCAAAAGACAGAAGAAGGAACAATCATTAATCAAGCTGAACAGGCTGATGAATAAACATAAGACAGACACAAACTGAAGAATCTAGTAATTTCATTGGAAGATTTCCCTTCTAATGAGGAATACGAACACAATCTAAGTGAAACGTTTTCAAGTTTTAATGCATTCTTTTTAAAAATCACAGGTACAGCTATAGATAAGTTTTCAACTCTTTTTTGTTATTTTAAATTCTTACACATAATCAAGGTGTGAAAATAGCTTACTGCCAGCTACAACTGAAACAACTACAGTTTTTAATCTTTAACATGATACATTAGTATTTTTTTTTTAAGAAATAAAAACAGCTATTTGCATCGAATAATAATAAAGAGCTTAAAATACAAGAATAAAAGCAGATGTAATGTATGATTTTGCAACATTTTAAGGTTTAAAGTGACAGTATACAGTACAAGATTTCTTGTAAAGAAAAGCTTTAGGAATCCTTCTATAATAAATTATATTTATTTAAGAACTGAAAAAAAATATGTACTTGGCTCCAGGATTCAAAAGCATTCCGTGCCGACGTGACTGTGCGGTCAACTTCTAACTTTCCTGAAGTTGGCACAGAACATAGTTCTTCGCCTTTTGCAGGATTAATAACAGTAACACTTCACTTGAATCTGTCGGTTCCGTTCGTTTACCATCAACGAAATTGTAAGGACCTTGTACTGTCCTATACAATCGGTTCAAAACATTCTGTGTTGGAAATTTCAGGCTTTTAAAGGTTAAAAAAACTATTGCAAATTTTCATTTCCCTTGGTTTGCAAGTAACTCTGAAGCAGTCAAAAACCCAGGTTATCGTGTAAGCACTAATTGATCGTGAAATCTAAATTTACTATACCGTACTGTCTCGTTAGCGAAACCAGTACTCCCATTAGTACTGCAACAAATAGTAAGTTAATAAATTTAATACATTTTATATGGCCAGATTTTTTCCTGTTTAGGCCTGGATTGGCAGTACTAGACACAATGAATTTTTTTCAATACCAGGTTAATGAAAACGGAAAAGATCCACACAACAAAATAATTCCGCTCCACATTAAATTGACATTTTATGCAAACCGATAACCTGACACCTGTTAACCTTGATTGCAAGTTCTAACACCAACCGGCAACCACCGTACATTAAGAAGGAATACAAGGAAATTTAAATAATAAAGAAAACACGATTGTCGTGTGAATTTAGATTTATTCAAATTCAAAAAAACAGGAAATGATGGAAACTCTTTCGACCATTACAAATAAGTCAAATAAGATAACCAAAGACTAACATTGGCGGCGCTATCAAATGAACTGTTCAATCTCTGCTAGTTTTAGATTCTACTTGTTGGGACCATGGAGGAAGGAAGGTAGTCCTCCATGGTTGGTATCTGACATTTCACTGGCTAACATTCTTCACTTGCTTTGTGTATGGATGTTCGAAGAGAAACTACTCCTTGGTTCGGATTCTACGCAAAGTTGTAAAATAAGGCCCTTCTCACACGACGCTACTCAAAGGAAACGAAATTGAACACAGACTGAAATTGCTAACTAGTTACTGACCAATGTTCGCACACGATGCTACTCAAATCTCTGGAATTTCAGTCACTCGTGAGATTTGAGCGAGGCGACGATTTCTTCTGATTTAGATGAGAATGTTATATTATTCAAAGGAGGAATAGAAAAAAATATTTTATAAACAAAAGCTTTTGCTTGGAAAGCTACGAAGTGATGAAAATACCAACGATTTCCCGTTCAACTATAGAATGTACATTTGTCATGATGGAAAAATTTCATGTGTTTTACAGTCACATACTGTGTAATAACCAACAAAAAGTGATTAATATACTAAAATCAGCTTGCACAATTGTCAGGAGTGGAAAGGAGTCCTGTACAGTCCGATTAAATTTTGAAATAATGCAACTACACATAATTCCGCTTTCACAACTTAAAATTAGTTTTCGTTCATCGGCATATTACTCCAAAAATTATTTAGCCAATTACTTTATTACTCCACAAAGAGAATTTCCGTGGCAATGGAGTTTTATTATGTAATTTAATTTAAGAAAAATAAATCTGAAATGTTTATATAAAATATTATTCATTACTATTTGTTAAAAACATGTTTACATAGCTAATAAATTAGCTTTCTGTCTGATAACACTCAATGCTTTTTCTGTGTCAACTTTCCGTGAATATTCACTCAACTTGTAGTTGCATAAACACGGATGTTTCTCGATTTCAGCAACAAGGTTTAAATTTATTATCTGATCCGCCATTTTTATTGAGAAACTAGTTGAAAACTAGCAGCGCGGCAACTGGCATGCTGCGTCGCTTCGAACTAATCGCGGACGCGTTGCGGACTGGTTTCCAACCGATCGCCCCGTGTGAGAGCCTCCATACAAATACTAGTGCTGTGACTGGAAACAAACTGACTTGTGATCCTAGTTCGTAACTGGTTTCTTTTCAGTAGCGCCGAGTGAGAAGGGCCTAAGGTTCCCAACGCTGTACACTGGCCGCGCGAGATACTAGGAGAAATCCGGCAACACCGCCTTCATTGTTGATTCCCCCCACTCCATTTCAACTACCTGGAGAAAAACCGGCGAAGCTTAGTGCCAGTAACAGCCATCCGCGATGGAGCCCGCAATCGCCGTCACCGCCAGGTGTGAAATCCGTTCAGTGATTCGATTTTTAAACGCGAAGAAGCTTACACCTATTGAAATTCATAGACAGTTGGAAGAAGTTTATGGCAAAGCTTGCATCAGCGTCCAGCACGTCCGCAAATGGTGCAGGGAGTTCTCCAAAGGACGCACAGACGTTCACGACGAGCAAAGGAGCGGGAGGCCATCGGTTTCCGACGAAGTCGTTGCGAAGATTGAGCGCATTCTCCTCGAGGATCGAAGAGTAACGCTTCGGGAGCTGGCTGATCAGATTCCTGAGGTTTGTGAAAAACCATCGACAACATTTTGACCGAAAAACTTGGTTATCGCAAGGTGTGTGCGCGGTGGGTCCCGCATTTGCTTTCAGAAACCCACAAAGACAATCGCGTCAAGTGTGCCGAGGGGTTTCTTCGAGAATGCGCCGAGAATACTGAAGAATTCTTGGAATCCATTATTACGGGAGATGAAACGTGGTGTCACTACGTCACTCCGGAAACAAAGAAGACTCAAAACAATGGCGCCATCCCGGGTCGCCGAGGCCGAAGAAGTTTAAGCAGACGCTGTCCGCAGGAAAAGTGATGGCTACGGTGTTTTGGGACCGAAAAGGCCTCTTGCTTACCGAGTTTATGCCTAAAGGGACCACAATAAATTCGGACAGGTACTGCGAGACGCTAACGAAACTCAAAAGAGCCATCCAAAATCGCCGGAAAGGAAGACTGAGCAAGGGCGTTAGGTTGCACCACGACAACGCGCGACCGCATGTCTCTCGACAGACGACCGCCCTACTGGACAAATTCGGCTGGAAATTGCATGATCATGCCCCCTACAGCCCTGATCTTGCTCCCAGCGATTTCCACTTGTTCCCGAAATTGAAGCAACACTTGGCTGGACAACGCTTCAGTACAGATGAAGAGGTGAAGGAAGCGGTCACCAAGTACATCGGCGGCCTGGCGGCGGAGTTCTTCGAAGCGGGTTTTCAGAAGTGGATAACTCGTCAGAAAAAATGTGTTGAAAGATCTGGCGACTATGTAGAAAAATAGTTTGAAATACAAGCTTTCAGATGGTGTACTTATTTATTGCAATAAAAAATGTCTTAACCCTGAAAAAAATGTGGGAACCTTATTTTTTACTTGCCCCTCCTTGGTTCCAACCACAACAATGAATGAGAGACACTTAGCCTCTTTGTAACCTTGTCGTTAAGACCAATCATTCCCTTGAAGTAATTTTCCTACGCAGGTATTTTTTTGTAATAATTTTCATTTAAAACTAGCCGAAGTTACCTTCGCTCAGTCGGGAGTTTTTCCAGTCATGTAATGAAATAATTCTGGTGGAGGCACTACCAGTGGTGCTACACAAATTTTTTCCACCCATGCAAAACATTCCTGAATGGACACACGGTTGATCCATTTTGCCAGTGACAATGCGTTTGTATCTTTTGTACTATTTAATTTAATTGCGATGGAGTTCACATTCCGGTTTTTATTGGAATCATAACGGAATACCTCATCTGCTAAATTGTAATCTCTATTTCTTGTCTTTCGCACTTCTTGTGCATTAATGTTTTGTTCATGCGCTTGCGATCGTTATCTTTTCACGAACTCCATTTTTTGTAACTCAATTCATTTCATAATTTCAGTTTCTCTATATCTACTTCTGAGTGTAGGGCCGGCTCTAGGATTCTCGGGCTCGGGGAAACCGTTCTTAGCAATGACGTAACGGGTTGGGGCCCGTGGCGAATTCATCAGATGGGGCCCTCCCTCAGGCTAGATGGGCGACATTTTTTTTAGGTTTACAATTGTCCCGGCGACAATGGTCGGATTCTTGAGCCGGTCATCGGGCCCTCCCATCGGCTGGCGGGCCCGGAATACATTTGCCCCGCTTACCCCCCCCCCCACCCCCCAAATCCCATTTTCCTCTAACGTCGGCCCTGCCTGGGTGTCTCTCTCAATCGTCTTTTCTAATTTCTTCTCATTGTTCATTTGTTAATTCTTCTCTCAGTCTATTTATTCTCTTCCGTTGTGAAGCTAAACGTACTTCTCGATCCTCATCTATTTATTTCTTTACTATTCTTTCTATTTTCTTCTTTCCGATGTACGACTGGTAAGATATTCCCTTTTACTTTTCGGCATATTATTTAACGTTATTAACTAAACGCAATAATAATACCAGTTAACACATTGTTCATTATCTAAAGCAGTCTACTTTTACTTATTATATTTAAAAATTTATTTATTTATTATATTCTGTACGCTCGAATTTTCGCTAAAAGTTAGTTGTGTGGTATGGCATCAACAGCTTCCTGAAAATCCAAGAATATTGCATCAACTTGAGATTCTGCATCAACAACTTTCATTACATCACGAGAAAAAAGGCCAAACTGTGTTCCACACGATCTGTTCTTCCAAAGTACGTGTGGTTTAGTTATAATTAACTCGTTTTCATTTAAAAACTTCATAATGTTAAAGCATATAACATCCTCCAGAATTCTACTGTTATTTATTATTTGTCGTATGGCAAGCAACTAATACAATAATAAATATATACCATGACAAGAACGTTGGTAGCGTTCACAAGCTGATGTCTAATTCTTCCAGCCATTCTAAGAAGGAACTTGTAGCTCCAAAAACATCTTCATATGGTCCATCATACTTCCGTAGAGGGCATTCCCTGATAATATGCTCCACACTCTGGGAAGGAGCACCGCAGTCACATGCAGGAGAATCCTGAAGACCCCACTTATACAGCATGGCGTTGCATTTCGCATGGCCTGTTCTTAGGCGATTTAGTTTGACCCACTGGTCTCTATTTAGATGGAATCCTGGAAGTCCAGTTGTGGGATCTTTAATATCTGAATGTTTTACAGATGTGGAGTTTCCAGCTTTGTCGCCATTTTTCCATGACATCAAAGTCAAATACATCTTGCCATACCGGATTTCTTGATTTAAGACGAGTGGGTGGTAAGTTATTTAGAACCTTGTGGATTGGGAGATCCTGTGGATGATCAGGATGGTGTAGTTTTATCCACTCACGTGCCGTTGCTTCTTGGCGTCTTATCTCTGGAGGTGGTATTTTGCTGATCAGGTGCAACCAGGGGACTGGGGTGGATTAAAGGGTGCCAGTTATTACTCTCATACACTCATTCAGGTGGACGTCGATTTTTCTAGTATGAGTACTACGTTGCCACACTGGAGCACAGTACTCAGCAACAGGGTAGACCATGGTGAGAGCGGTTGTTCGTAGAGTGTTCGCATCAGCTCCCCATGAAGTACAAGCTAGCTTCTTCATGATGTTGTTTCGTGTTTTCAGTTTCTGACTTGTGTTTTCGAGGTGTTTTTTGAATGTTAAGGAGCGGTCTAAGGTGATGCCAAGATACTTAGGATGGAAATTATGTTTCACCCTCTGGTGGCAGAAGTTCACTTTGAGCTGCTGATGTGCTATTCTATTGCTCAAGTGGAATGCGCATACTTCTGTTTTCATTGGGTTCGGACAAAGTACGACGTGTAGATAACCTCCTCGTGGTGTACCCTGGACAACGGACTGCTGATGCAGGACGGCTGATAATCTACACAATAGGCGACCGAACTAGATCCCGTATCTCTCACGGTCACACAAAGCAACATCAGAAGATGAAAAATCTGAAGATGAAATTCTACTGTAAACAGATGCTAACGATATGGGTCGATAATTCCTAGGTTCCCTCTGATTTCATTTCTTGAAAATAGGAATTACCTTGGCAATTTTCCTTTCCGAAGGTAGTTTTTTTCTCTAGAACATTATAGAGGATTCAAGAACATTCTGAACAGTCTCGGCCACTTCATAACTCGATTCCCAACAGCTTCACCAGCTTCCATTAGAAGTCCTTTGGTCCGATGCCCTCTTTTGACACCCATAACTCCAAACCCTGCAATTCCAAACCGAAAACTTCTTCATGGATGGGAGCTGGAAGGCTACGATACCATAAAACCTCCATGGGGATTCGGGATTAAGTTGCTGAGTTATAGCGCCACACACGGATAATTCACGCTTACATTTATTATATGTATCGATTTTTTTTCACTGTTTGACATCTATCGTCCAGCAATTCTCTCTTGCCAACTTATTCCAGTCTCATACTCCCTGTCTATGAAAGTAAACTTTGCCACTTCCATTAATCAAGTAACAATTTATCGCCTGGTGCCATCCATAAATTACGTAACACATATCATATATATCATATCATATCATATCATTTTAGTCACCATTAGTAAATACAATATTGAAATTGGCTTCGCCATATAAATAATATAATTATATATACATGTTAATACAACTGATAATATAAGATAAATAATGTAACTAAATATATATTACATCAAATAATTCTTCTGTTTAATAAGGACATATTGCAGTTATCAGATCCTTAGTACTATTTTTAAATTTATTTAGTATCATTATCTCAGATTCTTAGGTAGATGGTTAAAAAAATCTGATTCCTAATGACTTAAAATTTTATTTAGTTATGCTAAGTGAACAGTATTCAATTTTTATATTGTGCTTATTTCTAGTATTATTATCATGAACCTCAATATGTCTTTTAAAGAGAAGTCACGGCTTTTTTTCTACACCTCCTCCCCCTTTTGGACGCCATGTAATACTTGGTAGTTTAGAACTTAATTAAAACAGCACGTCCAACGAGGTGTTACAAAGCTTATGACCCTCCCTTCCCCTTTGACACTCCTTGTCACACGTTGTGCACCTCCACCCCTCGTTAAAAGGTGATGTAATTTATGGATGGCTCCTGTTGGTCCTCTCTTGCTTTCTTCAAGACTCAATCAGCATGCATAAAGGCATCTTCGCCAATCTATGGTTTATATAAATTCTCCATTGTTAACCTCCATCTGATTTATGAGTCAATCCTAAACACTGCTGTTGCTGAACGTGTTTTGTTGTAATTTTCAAAGACAAAAGTAACTGTATTTTTCGTACCCCATCAGTATCCTTTATTTGATCTTGTAAATGAGGGTCCCGCTGCATCCTAAAATACTCCAGCAATAGTCTCTTCGTAGTTTGAACAGCTACTACCCTGTGATAATCCTCCACACATCTAATTCTTTTGATGTGGCGTTTCTTACCCTCGCTCTTTACTTCTTACAGCTGTTGATTACTGGTGTTAGTGGCGTAGCTATCGTGGGTGACACCCGGGGCGGTTATCGATGGTGTCACCCCTTGAAAATTTAAATTCAAAATTAAGTAAAATATAATATCTTGTAAGTATAAAATATGATATTAATAAAACATAATTAAATAAACATTTATTGTTATTAAAAATTATAGTTAGTAAAATTATAATATTAACATCATTCAAAATAAAAACAAATAAACTAAAAACAATTGCTTTCACAATCTCCTCTTTTTGGCTTTAACAGCTGCAAACTCGTAAATCACACCTTCAAAATTGTCAATTTGAGTTACTTCATGTTCAATAGTCAACATGGCAAGATTTTAGCCACGTGTTTCTCACCGATGATCGACAGTGGTATTAGATTAATTTTAACTCCTCTGAAGATCGGGCCACTCTTGCACGATAATGTTCCGCACCGCCACTGCACCGACAAGTTTCTTAGTGTTGGCGCTTATTCGGTCGAAGTTTTTCCGACACTCGGCCGTTATTGGATTGGATGGTTTTGACGGTGCGGATCAGTGTCGGCCTGCTGGATGAACAGAAGCGCATAGAGAGAGTTCGAAAATTTCCTTTCCCTTACGACTAAATGTTATTTTCATGTTATTATTTGCCTTTAAAAAAGTCTTTCTTTTATCCTTGTTCTTCAAATGTTCGTAAAATGTAGGAAGAGTCCTAGCATCTTCACTTAAAAAAATCAAAGCTTTGCTACAGTTGAAAATCAATTTTAAAACCCACAAAAATTACAGCCGAGTTCCGCATTTGTAACCAAGCCTCCCACACACGAATCGCACGCCGTAACCAAACGCAAGACTAATCTAGAATTACTGAAAAATATGTATTCAAACACATAAAAGTGGATTCGTGTCTTTTGATAGCAAAAAATAGATGGTATAGAAAAAGAGTATGTTTATTTTAACATGTTTGAAAAATTATTTTTCATTACACCTATATTCGGACTGGTGACTCAAATGGTTACTGCGTGCGATTTGGAAACTGAAGGTCCCGGTTCAAATCCCGGTCTCGACTGTAATTTTTGCGGGCCTTAAAATTGACATTTATCTATGGCAAAGCTTTTATCTGTTAATGCGAAGATTCTAGGACGCACCGTGGTTCGAATTCCACGTTAATCTGTAGGTCTCCATTTCAAGTTAGGTGACCACGATATAGATGAACAGAGAGTTTCCCAATAAGAAACTCTGTGACTAGAACTTTGAAACGTGAAATATTATTTTTGTTATACAAAATCTTTAGATCTATATTTGAATTGAAATATGTTGTGATCTCGTTCCTTACTAACAAAACATATTGACTGAATCGAAAAGAACCTCAAACAAAACAAACACATCAAGTGCGAAGTGATTGACATATTTTCATTGTGATTGCGTTGAAACACGCTAGAATCTTTCATTCCGGTACATTGTGGGGATGATTTGTTAATACTGCGTTGGGATACTATTTTTTTCATAAAAAAATCAACGTAAATCAGATAAAAACAAATATTTTAATGTACTTGCATACCAAAACTGAGCAAAATACAGTACAGTACTCTATAATAAAGTACGGTGTCAATGCTATCTGTCATCCCCAACACAGATTCCCTGTGACAATCACTTGAAAACGTTAATGGAGATTAAAGACCGGATAGGAACACGGGTGAGCTATGGAAAAGTGTGGAAGTGAGGGGGCGAGCCGTCACTCAGACGACAGTTGTTACGGTGACGTTGCAGACCAGTAATGGCAAAGTGCAGCTTGACGTTTACACTTAGCAACTGATACACAAACAGGCGCAAATTAAAATCCCAGCACCCAGACGGTGTGATGAATGAAATTCGGCATGAAGAGGATTAAATGAATAAAAATGGAAAGTTTTATATGTAATAATATGAGAATTACGGTGCTGTTTATTAAGTAAATTACAATTATTTTTTTAGCATGTAAGTGGCAAGCAGTGTGGTATAACATGACACTTTGTTGTCCACAAGTTTTTGTTGGCTAAGTATGCCAAGGCGAAGAGTGACAACTCTCTACACCCAAATGTCTAACTGTGAGAGAGGTCGGAGAATTGACATGTTTTTAAAGGGTGATTACATCGTGAAATCTCCCGAAGGATTGGCCATAATGCAATGTCGGTATACAGACTTCTTACACAGTGGATGAAAGAAGGCTTTAATACTACTAGAGCAGGCATGGGTCCATACAGATGGATAACAGCGCGTGAATGCCGCCAAATGGTGTGGGTGGCTGTTGCTGGCAGATGGTTGACTGCAGGGCAGATCCAAGCAGTCGTTACAGTGAATCACCCCTCCCCGGACGATTGTAAACTAATTGCTTGAAGCTGGATTACACTCTCTGGCCCCTGTGCAATGTGTCCCATTAATTTAATTTCATTGCCTGCATCATCTAACCTGGTGTAATGCAAAATACAAATGGATATATGAAGGGTGTATATTTGTGTTTAGAGACGAGTCTCAATTCTGTGGCAAAGTGATAATCGGCGACATGTTCGCAGACATAGTGGAGAAACGGCTTACCTGGTGTGATTTCAGAACGTCACGCAAGTGCAGCCACAGATGTCATGTTTTGGCGGCAATCAGTTTCGACAGCATGACTGAGTCGGCTGTTGAAGGCAATGACAGCCCATCACTATGAGGACGGTATACTGCATCTCATTGTGATACCCTTCATGTTCACCATCCAAATCGCATTCTCCAACAAGATAATGTGCGTCCTCATACTGCGGCCATCGACACACAAGCCTTGCAAGGAGTTTCGATCACAATTTGTACAGCACGGACCCCAGATTTGTCCCCAATAGAGGATACCAGAAGTAGACACAATAGATCATATGGTCACCCAGCACAAACTGCAACAACTGACTGCAAAAGACATGCTCGCGTAGTGAGACATACACCAAGAAGACATCCGAACACTTATTGAGTTAATGCCGGCAAGGATCCAAGAATGTATTGGTGCTCAAGTTGGGCGCATTTCTCACTGACAACTGTATCTAAAGGTAATAACTTAGCCTGATCAATTTCCTTTTGTTATCATTTCTTCTAGGTATGACCCTGGATATATCTTCAAAGTTTCCTAAAATTCTACCATTAATGTATGCATGTTGTGATTTTAACTTCCGCCAGTGTAACAGTAGGGCGACCATAAGATTCCGCTATAAATTAAAAAAAGTTGAAAGCTACACAATCATTTATTATTGAAATGTTAACATAGGTTGTATTTAAATGACGTCGCAACCTCGCCATTTGCAGGACCTAGGGATATCGAGAGGAAAGCTAACAGAAGTGGCCTGATCCAAGTAGAAGCAATTCCAGGTCCAGATGGGGTCCCATTGGTGCAAAGTGCAAACCCACGATCCGGGTCCCACAAGTAGTGAGACCCTGGGGGATACTGTATAGTCGGGGAAGCAACTCTACATTAACTTTCTTCATAAAAATAGAAGAATAAATAAAATAAACGTAATTAAAAAAAACGGGTCAGGTAATAAAAGAACATGCCTTTGCGATATCTGCCGTCTTTATATGAAGTACTTAAGAAGTGAAGTATTTTACTACCCGCCTAAGAAATACGTAGCTACAGACTCCGAAATATGTTATTGTATGTACTGAAGACCGTCTCCACGTGTAAATTTTAGATTTCTAGCGCTGCTCTGTAGCGTATAAATAAAGATGTTGTAAACGGCTCGAATGTTCGTTCAGTTTATGATTAAATCTCAATTTTTGTTAAGGAACCCGTAAGAATTTACGTACCTGTATTCGACAGAGAGGTTACACATAATAGAAATCTTCTTCTGTAAATTTATTATGGAAAATTCTTAGAGAATCATACACTTATTTTCATCGCGATCATATTTGCATATTCTCAATTTCTCGATCAGTAGAAAGCATAGCAAACTTACATGAACTCAAAGTGCTTCTAATGTTACGATTTCGCTAGCATGATACGCGGCCTACAAAAACTGATTACCAAGGACAGACGATACCATCAACGAATACTTGGGCTCGTTTGGATTGACTTGAAAACTGACAGCTAGTTTAATGCAGTTTTTCGAATCATGTTATTTGCATAAATTCGAACATAATACGATTTCATGTAGAGTATAGGTGCACTGTCGACAATAGGTAGATATGCAGGGAGTAAATCGGGTAAAGCGAAATATACTCAATTTATGCATCACGAATCTGTCAGATGATAAATTAAAAAATTATTAGAAAATACTTCAAGCCACTTGTGAATCTTAGCTTGAAAACTAATGGAATTCTAAATAAGCAAAACAATTTTGAAGCATAGACTACGCGTATTCCAACATATGCTTGGATACTTTTTTTCATTTTCAAAGGAAAATATAACATTTTTCTTGAAATAATTTCGAGTATTTACAATTTAACTGCTTAATTACCATGATTTTAACAATTTTAGATATATATAATATATTCTTTCATTTTAAAACTTCCTCTCTTTATACAAGAAAACTTACATTATATCCACCGCCGCTTCTAACAAACCAAACAACAGTGACGGACGGCAAGCACAATGAGTTATTACTGCAATTCTTGACGCTACAGAGCGGTGCTCTCATTCTTTAAGCGCGCGGTGGTGCCAATAATTACCCGGGGCGCACATTGAGCTGCGTGGCGCAGTAGGGGCAGCGTAGAGCAGGGCAGGGCAGCACAGACAATGAAACTGTGTCGGGCAGTTACCCGCGCGTATTGGACCGCAGTTTCGTGCGGCAGTTTACAAAGCATTGTTGTGTTGTGCGAGAAACCGACAATAAAGCGTAACCAAAAACAAGTCGATGCAAAAACTCGTTTTTTTTTATTTCTGAATCAGATTGGGATGCCGAGCTTGAAATTTTTTTATCACTTTAACAGAAGCTGAGTTAGATAAAAACTACGCAAATGTGAGTATATGAAAAGAACAAACTCTCATCTGGCTCTTGCAGTGACAAGAGAATTCTCAAAAGATAATTTCCGGATGACTCGAGCGGAGATTCACGGCATAATGTAACCTGTTATATTCTCGACAAAGCTCAAATACCTATTAGAACTGAAGAAAATCTCGCAGTATTTTCGTGGTCATTTATTTAATTATTTAGCGTTTGACGGTACATGACATTTATAAGAATGTTTTTCTCTTCTATTTCATATTACATTTTTAAGAAAACTACATAACAGAACATAAACACTTAAAACTAAAAAAAAGTATTGTCAACAAATTAAGTGTTTCTCGGGGACACTATTGAAAGATGTAGTACAAATAATAAGAAAACAAATAATGTAATAACAGCCTATATATATCAATCTTTTTCGAAGTATTATTAAAAATGAATTCAAAAAAAGAAAAGAAAAGTGAAAATTATAAGTGGACGGTTGTATGGTAAATAAATGCTGAATTTACGCGCCACTTGTTGGGCTCATTGACAAAATTTCTGGTTTAAATTTAAATTTTATGTATTTATTATGACTGATATTGTGAATCGCAGGTTGGTTACACACCAGATTAATCAATTTTTGTTATTCCATAGTTGAAAATGATTATGAGTAAAGCAAGATTATAAATAACGCAAGAAGTGTTACGGCAAAAACCGGCACGAGTGAGCTGCATGGCACAGTTTCTGTGTCGTGATCACAACGTGGCGCAGGCCACGTGCGGCGCAGTATTGCACTGCCCTGCTCTGCGTCTCAATACGCACTGTTCCGCCCCAAAACATAGAGACACAGAAACTGTGCTGCGCTGCCTGCATCGACTGCGCGTCAATGGCGCCCGGCCTTATACTCTATTGCAATGAAAGAGCACAGCCCCCAGGATCGTATTTGAAAAAGCGAAAGATCAACGTAATAACAAATATTCAAAACGTTAGAGGTAGACTTGTTTCGACACCAAAGGATAAAAGAAGTGTATCAATTTTTTTTTTTTGTATCACACTTATTTCGATTACTATTTTCGAAATGCGGGTGTCACCCCCAAACGGGTGACACCCGGGGCGTACAGCCCACACCGTCCCCCTCCCCCCCCCCCCCCTTGCTACGCCACTGACTGGTGTTACGAGGTATGCCTTATTACGAGTAATATTGTGGATTCAAATCAGGTGCTTACACCTTTATCACAAAGTGGTGTTGGCGTACATATAGAATGATCTAACATTAGAAACCGTTATAGCACACGTTTTCATGTTTTACAGGAAAATTGCGTAAATTAAGAAATCAGGAAAATTACTAACTAGGCTTAAGTACACTTGTTGCCTCCAGAAGGTAGCGGTTTATTTCAAGAATCGAGTCATCTTGCCATACTGAGGATATAAGAATATATAAAAAAACCTAACTTAGTCCACAACCCGAATGTGGTTGGATCCTCCCGAAGGAGGCGTACTAAACCATTGTGTCAGAAGGAGAACTGCCAATTCCTATTCCCTGGGACCTACAGTTTAACGAGTGATCCGAATCATGGAATAAGAATAAAGGGGGGTTAAAAAAGCATAAAGCGACTGGTAAGCATATTACTACAGACTTCCTAAAGATGGGGGGGGGGGCACGTCGTAACAGCCCTCATACCTGAACTTTAAGTAGAATTGTATTTAATGAAGTATTTGTAGGAGTTAATGTTTGATTGAATATGATCTGGTATGGTTGTTTTGCAATTTCTTGTAAATCAGTGTATATAGACCTTATTTTATGAAAGGAAATTGTTTAAAGGCCATTTAATATGTTTAATAACAGAATAATGCAAGAGAATTGCGTAAATGTGTGTAATTCCAAATATTAATTCAAGTTACGATGTCTACAGTACAATTTTCTACAGTTTAAAATGATTTCTGTAAATAATTCTGTCTTTAAGTATCTTTAATTTTCATTTCTGATCATTTTGTAATGATGTTAAGTGATTATGTATTATTTATGATTGTTTTTAATGTGTTTAATTGTTTGAGTAATTGTTAATGTTCGAGAAATATCTGGCGGAAGCTTTTGAAGAATTCCAGAAATTTCGATAGAGCCTATTTAAAGAAATCGGCAGAAGGACAGAGTTAGTCTACAGTCAGTTTGTACAGATTCTCTTTGAAACTGCGTCAGTAGTATCTCTGGATTGTTTCTATGCATGTGAAACATATCGCTGACTTGTTGTTTTGAAAAATAAACAAAAATCTTAAACTTAACCTCTTGGTGGACTATTTAATTAATTCCAATATTAATTAAGACACTGAAGAACCTGATAACGTCATTGTTCAGTACCACAAATTACTTTTTGTAAGAGTCTGGAGATATTCTGCATATCAGAAGACTGGGAAATTGCGAGGGACAGTAACAGTTCATAAAGGAGTGGAGACAAATGGGGTAAACTATTACAGGTCGATATTCTAAAGCAGTGTCCGTATCTACATCAGAGATGTTTTTGCATTCAGAAACTCGATCGTTTTGCTTGTACAGTCTCCCGTTGTAATGCAATGTAAGACAGAGTGTGTGTGACTGTGTGGGGACAGGTCGATCGAATTAATTGTTGTGTTCCGTCAATTGTTTGGCTTGAAGGCATGAAGGGTGCTCTTGATTTCCCGTGCGTGTGCCCACTTGCCATCCAGCAAAACGGTGTTAGTGTGCGTACTTCCGTCTTGCATTACATCTTCTTAGCAGAGAATGACTGATATTAGATTACTGTCGCGTGAATTTCTAACTGAATTTATTGATTTATACAGACAAAATGAATGTTTGTGGAAAATCAAAAGTAAAGATTATTTAAACACACAGAAAAAAAGTGCTGCATATGATACTCTTATCAATAAATTGAAAGAAGTTGATGAACACGCAAATAAGAAATTGTTATTTTAAAAGTGAATTAATTAAGGACTTGTTTTCGGAAGCCACAGAAATATAATGAATCGTGTAGATCTGGGTCTGGTATCGAAAACATGGAAAAGCAAAATTAATGATAACTTATTTCGACAAGTTGCTGTTTCTTACTGATCAAGAAACGCCAAGACAGGATGGCATAGACAATACTGAAGACACAATTGCGCGTTCAGTTAATGAGGTATGTAACAAAATAAAATTTTATTAGCTAACACAATTAGGTATATACTTCCAGTAAATACTTCCTCGTATATAAAACTAGCTGACCCGATCACGCGTTGCTGTGACTCAGTAGTTATAGTACCTACGTTGGATCAATGTTATTCTGAACTTCCTAATGTAGTCAACTTAATATTCACTAATAAAGAAAAATACTTTTTAGTCGATTTGAAAATTCAAAAGTAATTGGTAAAGAGTTTCGGAGAGTTGAAATTAAGGACAAACGAACATAAAAAATTTAATTTACATTTTATTAAAAATTGCTCAATTTAAAATATATAAAAAATTGACATTTATATAAAAAAATCACAATTCGTCATTTATTTATTTATATAATGAAATTTCAGTTTTATAAATGAGGTAAATGAAGTTGATTTTTAAACATTTTTTTAACAATTATTTTCATTATTTTAAATTATAACAATTTATAGTAATTGGTGCACAATATTTTTGGATATCCTGTCTTTTGTTAATACAAATAGATTTGATAGTTTCCCCACACATGGGCAGGCAGAGCTGCCCATGGGAGAAAAACGTATTTTCCAAGTCCAAGCCGAAAACTGACATTGTTTGGGCTTCAGACTTATTTATGGTCATAGCGAAAACCAAACGAATCGGAAGTTGAAGCCTTTTAAATGGTATTGGAGATTCTGACGGTATCATTGGAATACGTGGCAACAGGACGATTTCTCCTTTAAACTTTCCAGTCAAAATAGTTGCTTCAAGAACATTTCCGGTGATCATTTTAATGACCAAACGTGTACCGTTGCATGATCTAGATGGATTCAAATTACGAAGAAGAATAATCGGTGAACCAATCTTTAACCGAAGATTGTGTGGTGGCATTACTGGTATATCCAAAGAATTTAAAAACTCAGTTGGAAAATTTACGACTTCATTTTCATCTACAGTAGTGCCTATTGATTTAAAAGACATCAGATCACCTGGCAACAGTTAATTTCGTCGACGTCAACATTTTTTGATGCCAAAATAGCATTACTGAGCCAATTCTGATCTAAGTAATTATTTGATATATTCGGAAACACATTCTCACTGTCACGCGCTGCTGTACGAACTCGTAATATCAGTGAACAGTATGGATTTTTTAAAAAAAAGCAGATTTCGAATATGGCAGGATTCAAAGGTATAGAGTAGAGAAAGAGAAAACACAGTACAATAAGGAAGAACTGGCTATAACGAAAAAAAGAAAAATGAGAGGCAAACAAGAAATACTTACACATTTTTGAATTTATCGTAACGTTTTCTTCAGTGTTATATTCATGTGTGTAATTACTTTGTTGTTGCGTATAATAACATTCAAACGATGCACAACAGTATAGTGCAATTATAACACAATACACAGCACAATTAATAT
Source organism: Vandiemenella viatica (assembly GCA_031002005.1). NCBI lineage: Eukaryota > Metazoa > Arthropoda > Insecta > Orthoptera > Morabidae > Vandiemenella > Vandiemenella viatica. Next base: position 182,649,242 of record JARYHS010013631.1, on the reverse strand, counting down.
TCAAGAGACACACATATGGCGTGGAACAGACTGTAGAACAAATAAATCGAAACACAATGCCATCTACGGGATGGTTCGATAAACTAACACACCGCCACCTGTTAGAAACTTATGGCCTGGAATAGACTATAGCATATATAAATCGAAATACAACGCCATCTACTGGATGGTTACCCAACCTGTGACGATAACTTAACACAACGCCATCTGTTAGAAACTTATGGAATTTACAAATCATTGTCCTATGAAAAACGTTTAATTCGCAATAATAAATATTGAGGTCAATAATCGAGATAAAAACTATCCTATATTTTAAGTTGGACCAAATTACACTCATTAAGCCAAATTTCATCAAAGTTAAGTAGTTTCGGAGTTCATCCCGGACAAACATCGCGACACGACTTTTTTTTTATATATAAGATGTCAAATTATACTTGCTGTAGTTTTAGTACTGTGAAAGAGCACGAAATGGGTTCTTTGTTTTGAGAAGGTTATGTATAGATTTTAATTGACATAAACCATGTTATTTTGCCAATGAACCTTTCCTTCACGATTAAAATATTAAAATAAAAAATGTTTCTCACTTCATTTGCTTCCCGTCCAGAATGTCTATTATGTCCGTGTTGCAGTCCACAAACGGAATCTGAACCCAATTCATTTAGTAAATAGCTGTGATAAAATTGTGCTAGCTTCAATAACCACTGTTTCGACCATTTCTGTCTAATTCTGTTCCTTTTTTTTTTCTTCCTAACTATCAGAACAATAGCCGCAGCAGCATCTAATTTATGTGTGTCAGCCATATTGACATTTAGCAACTGACAGCAAAATGAAGTAGTAGAAGGAGTGTCTGTGATCTCAACTGCGTTCTGTCAAATGTTCCGTCTTGCATTACAACTTGAGACTGTACAAGCAAAAAGATCGACACGCGTGAGTGTGTGTGCCAGGCTTAAGTTAAAACCACTGGGATTGATGAAGCAAAGAGTTTAGGTTAAAAAAATATAGTATCTAAAGATGTGATACAGATATGGCACGGTGTAGTGCACTGGGATCACTCCTGTTATTTATTCTAATGATTGATTTGTTAGTGGTTTAAAACCAGATATTAGATTAATATATTTTTCTCGGGCTTCCAGCCGTGTAAGGATATCACATTTGCGGGACGTTTCGAAGGCGTCCATCTCTGCCTTCATTGTCAACCAATTAACTGTTTGTTTATTAAGCCGCTACAACGGGAACGGTGGAAGACAAAAACCAACAAAACGCGATTACGTCATCCGCTCTTCTGCTTGTTACCGACGCGAAACTGTTTCAGCATTTTAATGGGCGGGTTCCAGGCCGCACTGAGTTGATAACCAGTGTCCCTGTTGACTAATAAATCAGTTAATCTTATTTCTACAGCCTCTGTAATAACGCTGGCCCAAAAATCTTTGACCAGGGCTAAAATTGTTGTTTTTTCAAATTCAAAAGTGTGACCCTCTTGCACACTATGTTCGGCCAGCGCAGATTTTTCTTCTTGCCCAAGGCGAACATTTCTGGCGTGCTCTACACGTCGCTGCACAATGCATAGCTGCGTCTGTCCAATGTAGCCGCGGCCACCTTCACATGGTATATAATATACACCAGGGGTTCGTAAACATAGGTCATCTTTAACGCTGCCGAACAAGTTACTAAATTTAGTGGGTGGTCTATAAATTGTCTTGACTCCGTGTTGTGATAGGAGTCTACCTATTTTGAAACTTAGGGCACCCACAAACGGCAGAAATGCAAGGCCCTTGGTATCAATCTGATCTCTCCGTCAATTTTCCTTCTGTTTAAACGCACGAGTAATCTGTCCCTGATTATAACCATTATTTAAAAACGTTTTCCGGAGATAGTCCAATTCACCCGCCAGGCTATGTTTGTTACAAATCCTTTGTGCTCTGTGTACCAAGGTAGTTAATACAGAGTTTCAAAATAGGTAGACTGCTATCACAACACGGAGTCAAGACAATTTATAGACCACCCACTAAAATTAGTAACTTGGTCGGCAGCGTTAAAGATGACCTAGGTTTACGAACCCCTGATGTATATTATATACCATGTGAATGTGGCCGCGGCTACATTGGACAGACGCAGCGATGCATTGTGCAGCGATGTGTAGAGCACGCCAGAAATGTTCGCCTTGGGCAAGAAGAAAAATCTGCGGTGGCCGAACATAGTGTGCAAGAGGGTCACACTTTTGAATTTGAAAAAACAACCATTTTAGCCGGGGTCAAAGATTTTTGGGCCAGCGTTATTACAGAGGCTGTAGAAATAAGATTAACTGATTTATTAGTCAACAGGGACACTGGTTATCAACTCAGTGCGGCCTGGAACCCGCCCATTAAAATGCTGAAACAGTTTCGCGTCGGTAACAAGCAGAAGAGCGGATGACGTAATCGCGTTGTGTTGGTTTTTGTCTTCCACCGTTTCCGTAGCAGCGGCTGAATAAACAAACAGTTAATTGGTTGACAATGAAGGCAGAGATGGACGCCTTCGAAACGTCCCGCAAATGTGATATCCTTACACGGCTGGAAGCCCGAGAAAAATACACTCCTGGAAATTGAAGTAAGAACACCGTGAATTCATTGTCCCAGGAATGGGAAACTTTATATACACATTCCTGGGATCAGATACAGCACATGATCACACAGACAGAACCATAGGCACATAGACACAGGCAACAGAGCATGCACAATGTCGGCACTAGTACCGTGTATATCCTCCTTTCGCAGCAATGCAGGCTGCAATTCTCCCATGGAGACGATCGTAGAGGTGCTGGATGTAGTCCTGTGGAACGGCATGCCAAGCCATTTCCACCTGGCGCCTCAGCTGGACCAGCGTTCGTGCTGGACGTGCAGACTGCGTGAGACGACGTTTCATCCAGTCCCAAACATGCTCAATGGGGGACAGATCCGGAGATCTCGCTGGCCAGGGTAGTTGACTTACACCTTCTAGAGCACGTTGGGTGGCGCGGGATATATGTGGACGTGCATTGTCCTGTTGGAACAGCATGTTCCCTTGCCGGTCTAGGAATGGGAGAACGATGGGTTCGATGACGGTTTGAATGTACTGTGCACTGTTCAGTGTCCCCTCGACGATCACCAGAGGTGAACGGCCAGTGTAGAAGATCGTTCCCCACACCATGATGCCGGGTGTTGGCCCTGTGTGCCTCGGTCGTATGCAGTACTGATTGTGGCGCTCACCTGCACGGCGCCAAACACGCATACGACCATCATTGGCACCAAGGCAGAAGCGACTCTCATCACTGAAGACGACACGTCTCTATTCGTCCCTCCATACACGCCTGTCGCGACACCACTGGAGGCGGGCTGCACGATGTTGGGGCGTGAGCGGAAGATGACCTAACGATGCGTGGGACCGTAGCCCAGCTTCATGGAGACGGTTGCAAATGGTCCTCTCTGATACCCCAGGAGCAACAGTGTCCCTAATTTGCCGGGAAGTGGCGGTGTGGTCCCCTACGGCACTGCGTAGGATGCGACGGTCTTGGCGTGCGTCCGTGCGTTGCTGCTGTCCGGACCCAGGTCGACGGGCACGTGCACTTTCCGCCTACCACTGGCGACAACATCGTTGTACTGTGGAGACCTCGCACCCCACATGTTGAGCAATTCGGCGGTACGTCCACCCGGCCTCCCGCATGCCCACTATACGCCCTCGCTCAAAGTCCGTCAACTGGACATACGGTTCACGTACACGCTGTCGCGGCATGCTACCAGTGTTAAAGACTGAGATGGAGCTCCGTATGCCACGGCAAACTGGCTGACACTGACTGCGGCGGTGCCCAACCGCTGCGCTGCTAGCGCCCTTCGACGGCCAACACTGCTGTTCCTGGTGTGTCCGCTGTGCCGTGCGTTTGATCATTGCTTGTACAGCCCTCTCGTAGTGTCCGGAGCAAGTATGGTGGGTCTTACACACCAGCGTCAATGTGTTCTTATTTCAATTTCCAGGAGTGTATATTAATATTCAACGCCGTGAAAAATTACGATCCTACAGATATTAGATTGTTTGCATTTACTAAAATGCTCTATACTATGATTAATATGGGAAATATCGTCAACAGCTTCAGCGAGATCTGTGCATTTGCGCAAGTCAACATAATATGGAAATAAGTGCAAAAAGAGTCAGCTGAATAGTTACACAATTATTGTAAAAAAAAAAAAAGTTTTTAATGATAATAATGTCGAGGAGAAATTTCTGGTTGATAAAATAAATTGTGAATGTCTTGGAATATTATCACTAAGAGTAAACTCATTTGGGAAGTTCATATTGGTCAAGTGCTATGGAGAGATTACAAATTCCTTCATTTACAGGAGCGGGTAATGAGAAATGTGCTATGAAAGTGAGAAAATTAGAGTACAAAACTTTGGACAGACCGCTACTTGGGTAAGATAGGGTGTATTGATATCAAATAAACAACTTGAATGGCGCTCAAAGTATAGCAGGTAGATTTGTTTGATTTGAGGATAGTTCACAGACTTGTCACGGTCAAAGTAGTTGTATCTCCTATTTGTGGACGTTGTGAATGGCGAACCGTAAGTGGTGTGACTTTAGTCCTCTTCTAAGTTTCTCTACTCCTCTGTGAGGGCACATCGTCTTGCGCCTGCTAATAATGATAATTTATCGGGATATATTTGACACCCCTCCGTTTTCCGGTTAGAGAACCGAGAATTAGGAGAATTAGGAGAACCGAGAACTAGGATTGGTTTAGCACTAGCAAATAAAGCCGACCCTATGAGAATAATAAGACAGTTAATTGGTAGTGAGTCCGTTTAATGGCCACTGAAAACTGAGCATGTATAGTCAATAATGTGTCCTGCAAGGACTACTCCCAAAGCTAAATTACTGCTTCAAATACTGACTGATTGAGTGAATTACTATAACTGGCGACACATGACAGCTTGGTTGGAAGACATGAGTTTAAGGCTGAGAGAGTCAGTGCGATCTATTAGATAACCCATTATGCCTTGTTGACGTCTGCACGGAGAATGAGAGAGGGTAACGCCACTTGTGTAGCGACTGTAACATGGACTTGCGTCATTTCTGACAGCCGAATGTGACTTTAGCAGTAAGCATTTTTATCGATCAACAGACCATGCTGAATTGCCTCTGTGTCAAATTAAACATCTAAAAACCACGAATTCCTTTTAATAAAACCCTAAGGTACATTCGTCCATTTTCTAGAGAAGACATTGATCCGAAATGTCTGTATAATAGTACAAAGTATGGATTGAATCCAAGCTCTCATGTCCCTATTTCTAGAATTAAACAAAATGAAATAAAATTAAGTTGCTTTCTGATGCATCCTTGCAGTTACATATAGCGTCAAAATCAATTAAATATATCAAATCATGTATTAAATGAAATCGCTTTATATGAGTTTTAAGGTCGAAAATATTATGAAATGCACTATCAGTGTCAAAATGTGAATAACCCCGTAAATCCTAATTAATTGTAATCATGAGGCTATAATTTTTTTTAACCGTTCGAAATAATATTACCGAGAGTGGTGAGTAAGTGGTAACACTCTGATAATGACACCCTTGTGCCTGAAATCGAGTGCCAGCTTGTGGTCATGGTCATCTTTTCCCTTCCATGCACTACCTATTCATACCTATTGCAACATCTTTCCATGCCTCATCGCCAGTATATGCCCTGTACACTCCCATTACCCTCCTCATCCTCCTCCTGTCTTGCAATGAATCCCATTCCAGCTCCTTTATCATATCTGTCACTGATTGCATTCTGCGATAATTTACAGAAACAAATGTAGCAGCCCTTTTTTGCACCCTCTCCAACTCCTGTATTTGATACGTAAAATCAGGGTCCCATACCACACTACCATATTCGAGCAATGGTCTTACCAAAGTTTTGTAACCCAATTCCTTCACTTCTCTCGCACATCCCCTCATCACTCTCTCCAACAACTGCAGAACTTTGAAACCTTTTCCTACCACCTGTCCAATATGTCCTGCCCAGTTAAGGTTGTTATCAAAAGTAAGGCCAAGATATTTACATTTAAAGTCTTCAGCAAGCAATACTTTCCCCACCTTATATTCATAATTAACCCTTTGTGTTACTAATAAGCTGACTCTTCTTTACATTTATCTTCATTCCATGTTTACCAACCCAACTAGATATCCTGTCCAGATCATCCTGCAACTGTTTACAATCCTCTATCGTTTTGATTCTTTTATACAGCATTATGTCATCTGCATAACCGAAACTGAAAATTTTTGCGAGTTGTTATGGGTCAAGGTAAAAATAGGTAAAAATTTAAAGTTCATAATCGGGTCATTTTATCGACCTCCGGATTCTGATTTGGCTAACGCGGAATACTTCAGAGAGTCACTTAGTAAAATTTATAAAACATTTCAGGACATATATTGATCGTGGGTGGTGATTTTAACCTACCGTCAGTTAATTAGGACACATGCACTTTCAGGTTGGGCGGAAGAGATAGGTTAATAACTGAAACGTTCCTAGAAGTATTTGTAGAAAGATCTCTTGAACAGATGGTTCAAGAGTCAACGCGGTGCGAAAAAGATTCCTCATCCATTTTGGATCTTTTTCTTATAAGCAATTCTGATATTGTAGTTACAGTTTGTGTAGAAGACGGTATAAGTGATCACAAGGCGGTTGTGGTGACTAAAATCTAATATGAATTTGAAACATGATATAGACAAACTCATATATTGCTTCGGTAAGGCAAACGATGTGAGTACGGATGATCACTGGGCGAAAAATTTTGAAACGTATACGCTAAATACAAATGTTGAGGAACTTTGGTTTAATTTAAAAGAAATAATATGGAACGGTTGAAATCAATTTGTTCCTAAGAAGTTGATTAAGGTTACTGAGAACCTTCCGTATTTCAATAGGGAATTGAAGCGATTGCTCAGGAAGCAAAGGCGTTTACATGCCATGGTAAAGACAACAGGGGACTCATCTAATCGCGTAGTGGACGGCGGTTCGAATCTCCATCCGGGCATCCAAATTTGGGTCTTCCTTCAAAAGGCCATGGCCGAATTCCTTCACATTCCTAGCCAACCAATCCTTTCCCGTCTCTAAAGACCTCGCTGTTAAGAGATGTTAAGCAGTCAAAAAAAAAATCGTCTAATCTCGCGAAATTAGTCCAGTTACGAGCGAAAGTGCGTAAGGCAATGCGTGATGCGTTTAAAGCATTCCAAGCCAGGAATTTATCCAAAGATCTGATCCAAAAAAGTTCTTGTCGTATGTCAAATTATTAAGAGGCTCTCGTAAGGTTATTACCTCACTGATTAAGGAAAATGGGGAATTATCTGAATCTAGCGTAGAGAAATCTTGATAATATATTTAAAAAAGCTTTCATGACAGAAAGCTCGTAAGAGAATCGTACCAACAAAATTATGAATGATCTCGTTCTTGCTGTCGATGGAATAACTAAACTGCTTATGAATATAAAAAACAATAAGGCTCCCGGACCAGACTGTATTCCAACATGATTCTACTCCAGGTACGCAAAGGAAATTGCACCGTATTTGATGAAATTATATACCGTCTTCTTGGATTAAGGAAAAATACTAGCCGAATGGAAGACCGCCATCTTAAGTCCAGTGATTAAAAATGGGAATGTTAATGATCCTCAAAATTATAGACCGATCTCGTTAACATCAATATTTTGTAGAATTTTAGAACACATCATCTATTCAAATGTCATGCGGTTTTTCGATTATTGTGAGCTTTTAAACCCAAATCAACTCGGATTCAGAAAAGGCCGATGCTGCGAAACATAACTTGCACTTTTAATTCACGACTTGTGCCGTATTATAGATGGGAAATCCAAGGTTGATAAAGTTCTATTAGATTTAAAAAAAGCTTTCAACACTGTGCCTCACACTAGATTACTTAGGAAAGTTCGTGGTTACGGCTTATCTAGACAAATATGCGACTGGGTTGCAGACTTTCTGAAGGGCAGAACACAGTGTGTAGTTCTGGACGGTGAGTGTTCATTACTTACCGATGTGGGTTCAAGGGTTCCACAGGGAAGCGTGATAGGGCCTCTGTTGTTTGTGATATACATTAATGACTTGTGTGACATAATAAGGTGGATAAAATGATTATTTGCCGATGATGCTATTATTTATTGTGAAATCAAAACCCAGGAAGACTGCAATTTGTTACAAGATGATATTACGAAAATAATTGCGTGGTGTAGAGACTGGCAGTTGGAGATAAACGCTAAAAAGTGCCAAGTCATACGTGTAAGTAAAAAGGTGACACCATTTATCCCTTAAAAAATTAGATTCCGCTAAATATCTATGGATAAGAATTCGTAATAACTTGTCGTGGAATGAGCATATCGAGAATGTAATTGGGAAAGCAAATCGGATGCTCCGATATCTAGGTCGTAATTTAAAACAATGTACTCCGGAAGTTAAATCGATTGCATTTAAGTCACTAGTGCACCCTCACTTAGACTATTGTTGTTCTGTATGGGGTCCCCATCAAAATGGGTTAATTGAGGCATTAGAGAAGGTCCAAAGAAGAGTCCCCGATTCGTGACAAGTATATATAGTTGGAAGGAAGGTGTAAGAGCGATGTTGAAAGAATTAGGTTGGGAAGACCTGGAACACTGAAGGCGTTGCTCTCTACAGAAGCTAATTGAAAAATTCACGACTGACATATTTCGGAATGACAGCAAACAAATATTTCTACCAGCAACATTCGTATCTCAGGATGATCGTGAAAATAAGAAAAGAGAAATCAGGGTCAGAACAGATTGTTTTCTGTATTCATTTTTTCCTCGAGCGATTAGGGAATAGAATAGAAAGGATTTACCGAGCGAGTAAACTTAAAATCCGACAGGAGTAGCTTTCGATAAAGCTTTCCAACCATCCTGATCTGGGTTTTCCATGGTTTTCCCAGATCACTCCATGCGAATGCCGGGATGGTTTCTCACAATAGCCCGTGGGCGCCTCCTGCCATATCCCGTATATCCCTTCCAAACTATTACCCTTTCACATAGGTGCAATGCACCTTCCGCCACACACTTTTAGTGAATCGCGGAGTAATAGTAATAGTAAATTCCATTTTCTGTACACCCACAATTGATTTCGTGGTGTTTATATGGAGACCATACTTGTTAACTTTGTGTAAAGTCAATTTGAGATGGGTTTTATGTTCTTCCAAGGATGCAGAGGCGTTGACAACGATAGTTGGTTGTGTGTGTTGAGAGCTGCTCATGAAACTGCAATCGTAATAGATGTAAGAGAGCATTTTCTATAAATTGCAAGGTTTATTGATTTACAAGTAGCTAAAAGCTTAATAATTAGTTTAACTGGAATACTATATCATAGATAAACATTTTGGCATAAGTTATTTAACATTCCCAATTTCTTAAATACCTTATCTATTTCAAATCAGTGGTTTGAACTTATTTTGTTAAGGTTACTGTATCATCCTATATTCTAGGCTCTGTACAATTTAAAATATAACAATTTGTTATTTAATTGGTTATTAAGCAGTAATATAACTACTTTGCTACTAATAAAAATAATCATTCATAAATAACTTGGGTCACTTTATGTCTATACAGTATCGATATTGCACTGTCTATATTTAATTTCTACAGTCACTAAAGTTTAGACGTACATAAACGTAAGTTAAAATAATTGGCTTGTTCTATAAATGCTATTTAATTACTCTAATATATTAATACAGTTATTATCTAATATTTAAAAAATATATTTTTCCCATAAATATCTGATTAGCTAAAGGTTAATTTTGATATTTACAAGCATAAGCTTTATTTTATTGATTTTAAGTACTTTTCATCTACTAATATTACTTACAGTTAAGTGATTGCAGATTAACGCTTCAATCAAAAAAAAAATACAATTAAGCACAGAGTAAAATTTTCTCCTTTTATTAGACTTTTCAGTAAATTAAAGACATATAGAATTTCGTAACTTGATCCCTAAGGTTCATTTAAAAATTACCTGTAGCTATCATTTTGCGAAAAAATCTTGGCAGGAAATTGTGGAGCCTGTAGCAGACGTGTGGTGAATGATTTGGATTACAGTAGGTGTAAAAAGTGGTTTCAATGGGAATGTAGGGCAGCGGGAAAAAGGAAACTAAATGAGGCTTTTCCATGGTACTGTCCGCTCTGTTTTAGGGATAGTAAACTTTCAGAGCAGGAATGGAAAATTTCAGCGCAGAAAGGAAAATTTCAGAGCAGGACGTGGGGCACAGGGTGGAGGGCAAAACGATCAGGAAATTGCATTAGAGGGTTGTTCCCCACCCCCGTTGGCTGCACACGCTGCTTGTTGGCTCCACTGGTTCCCGGGCTCGAACCGACCATCTCCTTATTCCGCGCACTTTTGCACAATTTTTTTCTCTTCGCGACTACCAACGTACACTTTCTAACAACTTCCGTATTGAGTTAATCCCACGAGCTAACAACCACTTTTTGTGATGGCTTTTTTTCTGACACTAGGTAATTATTGTTTACGCAGTATTACCAGACTGCGTAGGTTGTAAAGTCTATTAATTATTGATGTTATAGTTTATGACAAAAGGCTGCGTGAAGTTCTTATGGCTTGAGTGGTGGTAGCCTGATACGGGCTAGAAAAGTTGCTCGCAATAAAACAGAGGTTGCAGTAAAAGTTCTAGTTCATTGTCGTTCTTTAAGCACAGACAGTTCTACAAACTCTGAACGCAACTTCTGTTACACGAAATATGTTAGCTGTTTTCCATTAACTGTCAAATTTGGATGTATTTCGGCCTAAACGGGATAGCGAAAGTGAATTGTTGCTAGCGCACACCTACATTGAATGTTACTACACGGACTCTCGGCGAAGACTGCCACGTGACTCGCTGCCAGTACGTCTGCACTCGAGAGCCGCTGACAACTTATCACGTGTAAGTGTCGTATTACCGGCTGCCGGTGTGTCCTAACAGTGAACTAACATTCACTTCGCTTTTATTTAATAATAGGAGTTATTTGATCCCCTTACAAGTGTCAAGATCCCCCTTACAAGTGTCAAGGTCCTTGAGGCTCGGCCTGTGGAGGCTATGCCTGTGGATGTTCTAACTGTGGAGGCAGAAAGTAGATGTGGTGGGTTTAGTGAGGGGGATGAGAAGGCGTGTTGGGAACTGATAAAAGGTCGCCAGGGAAATGTGTATAACAGGATGAAGAATCTATAAGTTTCAGAAATTGTGTGGAGAAATAGGTTTGATCTATTACCAGATTCAGATGGGGAAGAGCATCTTAAAGTATAGGTACAGGTAAGGTGCAACAGGCCTGTAGGTAAAGAGGCGTGGAAGGAAAAACATTCTGTTGCTAGGTAGTAGCCATGGGAGAGGCATAGGCCCTCTACTGCAGGATCAATTAGGCACAAATTTTTTCAAACTAAGTGCAACATTAGGACAGGTAACATAGGATTTAGGCTCACTCTATAGGGATGTTAGTATGGACAGTAGTAACAGTGAGAGATGCGGATTGTTAGGACCTCTAGTTATACGAGGCGTATTCCAAAAGTAAGGTCCGGGGTACAAGATGTCACAGATGATAGGCCTGAATGACGTTTCCCACCTGCAGCGCCATCTACCAACTCCTGGTAAATATGCAGTATTGTTGGCGTGCCGCAGTAGCCGTATTTCTATTGTTGAGAGCAGTTCGAAATGGCCGTGACAATCGTAGCTCCCGCCAGTTGTGAAGTGCGCGGTGTGATTAGATTTTTGTTGGCAAAAGGATCGTCAGCTGCGGACATCCATCGCGAATTGTGTGTAGTGTATGGACCAAACATAATGAGTGAAAAACAAGTTCGATACTGGTGTCGAGAATTTCAAAGTGGTCGCACAGATGTGCACGATCAACAGCGGAGTGGCAGGCCCAGGATTCGGACCGACGACATCGTCGAGCAAGTTAACCAAAAACTGCGAAGTGATCGGCGTTTGACGATTAGTGGTCTGGCTATGGAATTCCCAAATGTTGCTAGAACCTCAATTTACAGGATTGTCACTGAAGAGCTTGGATATCGGAAGCTTTGTGCGCGGTGGGTGCCAAAACTGCTCACCGCTCAGCACAAAGAGCAACGAATGCATAGCGCACGACAATTCTTGGAGCGCTATAGACAAGATGGAGACAGTTTGTTTTCCCAAATTGTTACGGGAGACGAAACGTGGATAGCGTACACCAACGCAGAATCAAAACAACAATCAATGCAGTGGCGCCATTCCGGTTCACCCAAACCAAAAAAGTGTAAGCAATCGCCGTACACGAATCGCAAAATGATGGCTTCCGTGTTTTGGGACGAAAAGGGCGTCCTTTTGATCGAATTCATGGACCGTGGGACAACCATTACAGCTGACGTGTACTGTGCAACGCTCACCAAACTGAGACGTGCCATCCAAAATCGACGCCGCGGGAAACTGTCGTCTGGCATCATCCTCCAGCACGACAACGCACGCCCGCATACCGCTTCCAAAACCAAAGAGAAGATTCAAGAGTTTCGTTGGGAAATCCTAGACCACCCTGCTTACAGTCCAGATCTTGCACCAAGCGACTATTTTCTCTTCCTGCATTTGAAACGGTGGCTTGGTGGACAACGATTTCAAACCGATGATGAACTCAAGACGAGCGTTACCAATTGGTTCACGTCCCAGGCGGCAGACTTTTATGCCGAGGGGTTAAAGAAACTGGTACAGCGTTACAGAAAGTGTATAGATATGAACGGCGATTATGTGGAAAAGTGAACTAGATATGTAGTTACATACTGACGTTAATAAAAACCTTGTATCCTGAACGATGTTATTATTGTGATCAAACGGACCTTACTTTTGGAATACGCCTCGTAGTATAGAGAGTGACCTGAGGAAGGTGATGATGAAGGCATATCATATCAGGGTTGAGCTCATGCTATACCTGCACGTTATAATAAGTCGCGTATTTCCGAGTGTTCTTAGTGATTTAAAGATAATAGTTTATGCAGACTGGTTGCGATATGACTAATCCTTAAAGCAGCCCGTGCAGGTCAGGCATCAGAAAGTGAAATGGTATCTTGGTTTAAGTTTGGTTCTCTGTGAGACATGAGACAAGTTACTGGCCGTAAAATTTATTCTGAAGTCATAAGTATCGCACCAGGGCTTCTTCCTGCCATAGGGGTTCGTTGATTTTCTTTTCATGAATTGTTTATTTTATGAATTTGGAATTTCTTTATTCAGTTCGCCATCTGACCTCCAGAGTCATAAATAATTATACTTTATCAAGAAAATGTTGGAAGGAAAGTAGACACAGTTCAACGAATATCTTTCCTTTAATGTAGTACTAAATTTGAACGAACACTCATTATACCTGTAACTAAACGATCCATGATGAAATAAAATAACATTACCAATTATCTAAAACTTCTTTGCTGAAGACCGCAAGTTCGTACAATGAAAATTTTTCCTATTTTCTTTACACTATCAAGAATTAGTATGGAACTTGCTCATCTCACGAATAATAGCGGTGTCCTGTCCGGTCACGTGATTGCAGGAATAACCAGCGAGCGTGCCGTTGGAACACAAAACCCTTTAATCAGTCTCGCAACAAAAGGTTCCTAATGGCGTATGAATCAGAAATTATCAACGGCATGGAGACGCAGAAGGCAATGGGAAGTCGCTTCGTTCAAGACCTAACGGGTTGCCGCGAAATCCTCTCCAATTACACATGGAATAACGGTTTCTTCCTGGGTAAAATATTCCGGAGGTTAAATATTCCCCCAGTTGGATCTCCTGACCGGGACTACTCAGGCAGGAGTCATTAGAATAGACAGAAATATTCTGCTAGTTGGAGTGTGTAACGTTACATGTCTAATAAGGCAGGTAGATTAGAAAACTTAAAAGTGAGATGGAACGATTTAAGTTAGATGTTGCTGGGTTTAATGAGATTCAGTGGAAGGATACATGAGACTTTTGATCTTGGGAACACAAAATAATTAGCACACATGCAGCCAGTGGAGTTACTGGTGTGAGATTTCTAATGAACAAGAGCATAGAGAAGCGGGTGAGTTATCTGGAATAGTTTAGTTACAGGATTATTTTGATGTGTGTCGAATCTAAACCTGCTCCAGCTAGCTTAGGTAGATATGGAAAAAATGTATGGTGAAACTGAAGAATTAATCAAATATGTGAACGGCGAGGATAATTTAAATTAACTAGTGATTCGAATGCTATAGTGGGAGAAGAAAAAAATAAGAATAGTTTAGGAAGCTTTGGTCTAGCACAGGCTTCAGAACCTTTATAATGGTGGATCCCTTGGACACTAGCCGTGGACTCCATAATAATAGTAATAATAACAAGAATTGGAAATTTCTATTCTATTACTGTCATTTGATAGCTCGACTCGCATCTCGCACATAGTGGGCAGACTTCGTGTGATCTCGCGCCTCCATTTATGTTTTCGTAATTATTAATTTTATTTCGACCACGGGCCACACATTGGGAAACGCTTGTCGAGGAGGAAGAAATTCGCAAGGAAACTGGTTTTTAGAATTTTGTGAAAAACATAAACTCATTAAAAGGAAATAAAATTTATGCATGAAAGATACACCTCGGGAAAAATTGGCAGAATTCTCGCACAGCATGGAATTAAATGTTTTTACCGACCACCTGCTAAAATTCGAGACTACCTCCGCTCAATAAAGGACGATCTTGGCCTTAGAGTTCCTGGAATTCACAGCATCCCGTGCGAGTGTGGAAAGTGTTACATCAGTCAAACCATCTGCACTGTGTGAAGATCACAAACGCTATCTTCGCCTGGGACAGTATAGCAAGTCAGCGATCGCCGAGCATGTGTACAACCATGGCCACGGGGTTGACTTCATTAACGTTACGATACTGGCTAAGACCTCATACTTTTGGTATTCCATTGTTAAATAAGCGATTGAAATTCGATTGGCTGATACCTACAACAGAGATAGTGGGCTATGTCTTAGCGAGGCATGGAAACCAGCCTTGGCAACTCTACTCAGAGAGCGTGGCACGCATGTTCAGCAACCGCCACAAACGGGCCATTATTAACTTCCTCGGCCTGCAACGAATAACTGTAACCCCGCCCACATACTGCCTGCCACCGGGCGCGGGGATCGGAGAGAGCCGTTGGCCAATATAAGGAGGTGCGGCACCTGGGCTGTCTCGGTATCCGACGGTCAGCCGACCTGTGCAGATGTCTCGACACCTGGTGTAGACGACCGAGCTAGTCACCGAAATATCTTGTTTTCAAAACACTATCTGGCGGTAAACCCGTGAAAGCTTCATTTCAATCTAATTTATAATTTCTGAACCAACACAATTATTCCTTAGAATTATGAATAGCAATGGTCTCAATACGCTACCCTGTGGCACTCCCATTTTTAATTCTTCTTCTTTTGATTCTGCATTTCCTATCATTCCTTTCTGTTTTCTAAATTTTAAAAATTCTTCTATCCAGTAACTCATTTTCTCATCCACTCCAATGGTGTTTACCTGATTTGCTACCATTTTATGGCTCACTCCGTCAAAATCCTTTGAAAGATCTAGTGCTGCGTTATCAATTTGGCCTACCTTGTCCATTTCATCTGAAATATCTCGTACATATCCCACCAACTGTGATCTACATGAATATCCTTGCCCAAAACCATGTTGCCTACTTGAAAACCACTTACGTTTCTCACATTTCTGATATGATTGCATATCCATCTCTCCATTAATTTACCTACCACTGATGTACTGTAATTTTCGACTGTATGTCTCACCCCTCCGTTATGTACCGGTACTACTATCGCACTTTTCCAGTCCTAAGTAGTAATTAGTGAGACTCAATTTAAATAATACTAGCTGATACCCACGACTTCGTTCGTGTTTGTAAAGAATTTGGATTGACAGCTACCGACATCAAACCATCATAGTGCTCGATGGGAGACTCGATGCAATTACCACACACAAACGCCAATCATCTGCGCTATGTAGTTCAGGCAGCAAAGTAAAATTTACGGACACACATGTCTTTGGTCGAAATACGAAAATATCCTTGATCGGACAATTTCAACCACCATATCTCTCACACTCACACACTCACTGAAATTCGGCCAACGTTGTGATCGGAAGGTGACTCTGCGTTACTACCACACACAAACGTCAGTGATCTTCGATAGATAGTTTTCGCTGAAAAGTGATACACCAAGACATATGCGTCTTTGGCAGAAATATGAAATTGCAGCAGGTCGACCACTTACAACCCCCACATCACCTACACCCCCATTGCTACCGACATCTAACAACCATAGTGCACGACAGGAGACACGATTCTACTACCACACACAGACACGAATGGTCTATGCTATGTAGTTGTGCCAGAAAAGTAACATACGCAGAGACACATATCTTTGGTCGAAATACGAAAATTTCCTTGACCGGCCACTTTCAACCACAATATCTCCCACACTCCTACAGTTACTGAAATTTGGCCGATCTTGTGATCGAAAGGTGACTCTGTGTTATTACCAGACACAAACGCCAGTGATCTGCGATAGATAGTTTTCGCTGAAAAGTGATACACCCAGACACATGCGTCTTTGGCAGAAATATGAAAGTGCCGCCTGTCGACCACATTCAACCCATATATCTCCAACGCCCCCATAGCTACCGACATCTAACCACCATTTTGCACGATAGGAGACACGATATTACTACCACACACAAACATCAACTATGCTATATAGTTGTGGCAGTAAAGTGACATATGCGGAGACACATGTCTTTAGTCGAAATACGAAAATATCCTTGACCGGCCACTTTCAACCACCATATCTCGCACACTCCCGCAGTTACTGAAATTCGGCCAACGTTGTGATCAAAAGGTGACTCTGTGTTACTACCACACAGAAACGCCAGTGATCTGCGATAGATAGTTTTCGCTGAAAAGTGATACACCAAGACACATGCGTCTTTGTCAGAAATTTGAAAGTGTCGCAGGTTGACCAGTTTCAACCACCATATCTCCCACAGCCCCACAGCTTCCGACATTTAACCACCAGAGTGCTAGATGAGAGATTCACTGCTCCTACCACACACAAACATCAATGGTCTATCGTATGTATTTGTGACAGGAAATAGAAGTATAAGGAGACACTAATTTTTGGTCGAAGTATGAAAACGGCATGCATTGATCAACTTTAATCATCATATCTTCCACATCCCCACGGCTATCGGCATTCGGCCAACGATGTGCACGTTAGGAAACACCATGCTACTTCCTCACACAAACGCCAGTGATCTGTGCTATGTATTGGTGGCTGAAATGTGAAATATAGGGAAAAAACGTCTATTTTTATATATACTGTATATATATATATATATATAAGATTTCAAGATAGGGTGCAATGACACATCCGGCTATCTTTAAGATATCTGTAACAATATTATCTACACGATGAAAAGGTAGGTAAAGTAGATGTGGCCTGTAGGAACTTTAAACAGAATTTTGAAGTAAATCTGCTGATGGGAAACTTCTTTTAAGTTCAGAAGTTAGAGCTAACCGTTGGAAGGAACATATAGAGAAACAGTACGATGGGGATTATTTGAACAACTAAATATTGCAAAAGAAAGAAATGTTGAAATTTATGACTTAGGTGATCATCTTATGTGGACAGACTCTTATATAGTTTTGAAAGATTGGATATGAAATAAAGCGGTTTTAATTAATGAGATTCCTACAGAACTTCTGAAATCCTTAACAGAAGAAGGAATCAAAAGATGATTGAAACTGATATCGAACAGTTATGAAGCATGAGATATTCCAACTGATTTTAATTCATGTATCATCTTCATATTTCAGATTAAAGCACAAGCTGACAAATGTTAGAATTATCGCACGATAAATCTAATATCACATACTTCATAATTAATGACAGGATCATGAACAAAAGAATGGAAAGAATAGTAGAAGAGATACTAGGTGAAGATCAGTTTGGGTTTATGGAAAATCATGTTACAAGTGAAGCAATTTTTGCTTTAAGATCAAGATACGCGAAAATATTTTTACTGCTTTTGTTGATTTAGAAAAAAACGTTTTATAATATTGGGTGGGACCAGATGTTAAAATTTTTAAAGAAGACTAGTTTAAAATATCGATACAGAAGAATACTTTATAATCTATAAAAAAAAATCACGTGGCCGTAATCATAGTAAAGAATTTTAAGAGACAATTATCAGTTATAAAGGATGTGAGACAATGTAGTGGTCTTTCTCCATTAATATTTAACGTGTATATAGAGGAAGTAATTAAAGAGATAAAAGAAAAATTGTGACGTAAGTGTTCAAGGAGAAAAAATAGGTATGTTATGATTTTCTGAAGAAATTGTGCCGTAGGCAGTACAGACTGAGGATATCGAGTAGTTACTGGTACGAACAAAATACCTAAGGAAGATTATAGACTAAATATAAACAAAAGCAGGACAAAAGTGATTGAACGTAGCAGAAATGATAGCAATAAATTATTAAATCTTAAAATAGAATCAGCTGCAATGGGAGTTGTAAGTGAATTTTTGTTACTTAAGAATTAAAATTAGGTGGGCAGACAAAGTAAGAAATGAACCAGTTTTAGAAATGATGGGTGAGAAAAGAAGTTTATTGAAGAAGCTTACAGGAAGAAGAGACAGGCTGGTAGGTCATATTTTGAGACATGCTGGATTGGTTAATTTGTTAGTGGAGGGAACAGTTGAAGGTAAGAACTGCAGAGGTAGACAGAGATTAGAATATATGAAGCAGATAATTGAGGACGTGGATTGTAAGGGGTTGTAGAAATGAAGAGGTTAGCACAGGATAGGAAATGATGGAGGATTGCATCAAACCAGTCTAAAGACTGACGACAGCAAAAAAAAAAAAAATAATAATAATAATTTTAACTGAATTCAAAGACGTAATATGTGCGATTTATTCTTAGGCTTGCTAAACTTATAACTGAGCTAGGAAAATAACGGTTTTTGTACTATCCGTAAGATTGATAAGGCAAACAACTCAGGTACAAGTTTTTGTGTCTAATTAGCTAAAACATGGCATTCATAGTCACTAGATTTTGTTTCCGTTTTAAATGAGCGATCCATATTACTCTGTTTCAGAAAGTTACACATTTTAAAGTACAGACTTGGCTCAGAGCAAGACCTCAAAATTTTTTGAAACCGAACAATAAAGAGACATTGCCCAAATTTTTACGATAATTGTTTCTTATGGAATTTTTTTCTTTTTATGTTGGTTGCTTATTCTGAGTCATCGCTCATACTTATATATAACAGTTCAATTTGAAAATCCATGTTTAAGTACATTTCAGAAACGAATTGTCCTATACTAACAATGCCCTCACTCTTTGCCGACAATGAGTGTGCGAGTAGATTTAACTGTCATTATAAGTAATTTCCGAGTAACATAAAAACTAATCAAAGGAACCAAATAAATTTAAGGTGTTTGTTAAGCTTGATGATCTCTGTCGATAACAGAAGTTGAGGCAAGTAGTGTCATTTAGAGTAAAGCAGTTAACGTCCAAATACATGCAATTAATAAAAGAAAAGCATAGGTTTATGAAGAATATTATTGGTGCAGGTGGATCACTGAACGATGCATCTAGAAATTTCTATGGCTATATTAGAAAACTGGGGGGAAGGGAAGGTATTCAGACAATTGTAGATAAGAGTGGAGTTGAAGTCACTGAGGATTTTAAAATTGCAGAAATATTGAGTGACTGGTTTAGTGAGACCACTAGGGACAATCATCCAATGATGGGACGGAATGAATGTCCTAAAAAGTACAAATGAGGGCACTACAAAATTTGAAATAGATTCTCAGGAAATTATGAAGGAACTCAGAATGCTAAAAAAACGTAAAGGGGTTGGTGTAGATAAAATTACTACAGATCTATTAATGATTGTGGGATATGATATTGTACCTAACCTTGAAATTTGATTTAAAATGAGCTTGGAATCTTGCTGCTTACCAGAGGATTGGAAAAGAGCTGTAGTAGTACCGGTTCATAAAGGAGAGGTTACAAATAGGGTTGAAAATTATAGGCCGATTAGTTTGACATCGGTGGAATAAATATTTACATAATTCTGTGCATTCTGTACATTATTTTAACAGTAACAAATAATATTAACGAAAAGCTTCATGGCTTGGCTCGAAGCCCACCCTCCACCTTTCCTTCCCCCCCTCCCCACCGCTTAGCCCAGCGTAGCTTCCTACCCAACCTCTCCCCCGCCCCCCTTCCTTTTAGACAGAGCCACGCAATTTATGGACGCTTCCTTACGTATAGGAATGTAGTGCAGAACATCAGGAGAAGCTTATTATTATTTTCATACTTTTAAATTAAATGTGGCTGTATTAACTTATTATCTGACAATTATTAATTACTCGCTAAAATAACATCATACTGATACTGTCATATGAGGGTAAGGAGGAACCGATCTTTATGTAGCAGGGTTTGTACATACATACATTTGTTTTTAATTTTGTTTGCAGGCAAGATGTACTACTAAAACCAGTGATGATGTCTCACCAGTGCCTCTACTACATATTATGCAAGAATCTGATTCTTACCCAGTGCTGCCATTTCTACGGATTTTTATAAAAAGTTAGGATTTTCGGATTTTGTTAAATTATCTACGGATTTTTGCTTTTTTTTTTTTTTTTTTTTTACTATATGTTGATTTTTCCTTATATTGGTGTTTTGTTCAACTTTGAGCATATAGTGTTAATGGGTTACAGAATTTTCAATAATTGTTAATCGTTTCCTTGCAACCGCTCGCGTGAACCAACGATTGAAACAAAGCTCATATTTTATTTTATTATAGATTATATAGATCTTAAAAGACCATAATACAGAATTATCGGCGCACTCTATATGCACGGTGACACGATCGTTGCCACTGCTTACAAAGCAAAGCAGTGCCTTTCGAGAAGGATTAACCAATATCCCAGAGTCAAAAGTGTTCGCAGTATTTAACATTTCCTGTTACCGAAGATACGCTAAATTTAATGTCAACAAAGAAAATGGATACTGTATAGTCCCCCCCCCCCCCAAAAAGAGTAGGCACAACAGCAGCAGCGATGAAAGTGACGATGTATAAACAGGATCAGAGATATTTCTTACTTTCAATGTAAAATGTTATTTTATATTTCGAATTTTAAAGACCTGAAGATAAAAAATATTCTTAATTTTGACTCTCCCTTCAATAGTTATTGTTTAGTTAGCGAGCCTCCGAATTTTTGTACCCAATCTATGGAAATTTTAACAGCCAGCTACGGATATTCAAAGCCAAGAGGCTGGCAGCGCTGTTCTCACCCTACTCAAGCTACTAATGATTCTATTACTGTTACTGTGGCTGATTCAATTGGTTCCCTGTCCGAGCATAGCATGAATTTAATTCCATCGAGAGCGAGAGCGACACAGCAATTTCACAATGACAGTTAAATACTGCAGCTCCCTCATTATTAGTTGAAACTGATCCCACATTGTGGACTGTAAATGACGAGCTACGAGATTATTTTTCAAGAAAAGATTGATCAAAATATTTCAAGTGAAGATCTGACCAAAAGATTTGGTTAAAGGACGTCTGCTAAACGGAGAAAAAGTGTCTCGAAATTATTTGATGTACTCGAAGTCTCCTAGATCAGTTGTTTGTGGTCCCTGTCGTTAATTGACAGTGGGAAAGGTCCCTTACCTTCCCATGAAGGATTCAGTGATTGGAAACATGCTTACGATAGTGTAACTACACAAGAAAATAGCTTAGCACATATAAACTGTTTCTTAATGATAAAACAGCGAGGTATGGCCGGGAGAAGAGTTGACTCAAAATTAGTTGAACAAATGGAAGATAAAAAAATATATTGGAGATGTGTCTTACAGAGAGTTGTTGTAGCTGTAAAAGCACTGGCTACTCGGGGATTATGTTTCCGGGGAGGGTCAGACAAATTGAAGCAATTCACAACGGAAACTTTATGATGATATTAGAAGCAATTGCTGAATTCGATTCTTTTTTGTCAAAACACATATAAACAATGGGTAATCCTGGTAAAGGTCACGTGTCTAATATGTCATTTGCAACTTATGAGAAAGTAATAAAAATTAAGGCTGATAAAGTAACCCACTCTATTATAAAAAACATCCAAAGAGCGAAATATTTTTCCTTTAGTGTTGACTCTACCACTGATATCACTCATGTGGACCAACTTTCTTTAATTATCAGATTCGTCGAAGAAAACGGACAACCCGTTGAATGGTTTTTATGTTTTTTTCCTAACACTGGTCACAAATCAGAAGACATGTTGAAGGCTGTCCTTGAGACTTTTAATATCAGCATTAATAATTGCAGAGGTCAATCTTACGATAATGCTGGCAATATGTCTGGATGCTACAAGGATCTACAGGGAAGAATTAAGGAAATATGTCCTTATGCAATTTATGCATTATGCTCCGCGCATTCTTTAAATTTGATAGGGTAGTCAGCCAATCAATGTTGCCAACAGGCTATTCAGTTTTTTGGGTTGTTGCAAAACTTAAATATTTTCTTCACCGTATCAACACAACGGTCAAAACTGTTACAAGAATTCCTGACTGAGCCTGAGAATGTTTCTCTAAAAAGTGTATCGAATACTCGATGGTCAGCTAGAGATGATGCCTGCACTAGTCTTAATAATGACTGGAATCAGATTATAGCAGCTCTTCAAAAGATAAAAATGAACCGTCACAAAAACCTTTAGTCCGCAGTGAGGCGACTGGATTGCTGTCGCAAATATCTACTTTAGAGACTGCATAATGTCTGAATTGTGGGGCTCCATATTGAAACAATTTCATTTAGTCTCGAATGCTCTGCAAGGTCTTTATGAATCATTAATTTTATTTATTGAAAAAAAAGAGATTCTTTCAAAATATATAAAGAGGCCGGCAAAAGGAAACCTCAGGCAAATGAATTTAAAAGATTCCAAAAACGCTCTATCAAAAGGAAACTTAGTTGTGCCGAATCTGGCGAGGAAGAAGTGCTACTGCAAGCAAATGACCATTTTCGGATGCATGCATTTCTTAAAATTTGTGACCAGCTTTAAAGGGAACTTTATGGCTTATGATAATATCAATGTCAAGTTTTTATTCCTTTTAAGACTTGAGAAAAAAGGAGAAGAAGAAATAAGGAACATCGCCAAAGAATTACAATGGCTCTATCCGGAAAATCTTGAGGACGGTCTGCAAGATGAATGTGTGCTCTTCAAATATTATATACAATCCGAAAAAGACAAGAAACCTAAGAGCTTGAGAGAAAAAGGGGTTTTGATAAGAGAAAACAAACTGGAAGAGGTGTTTCCTTACATTGATATTACCTTTAAATTTACCTGCACGGCAGTGACTAACTGCAGCGCAGGGCGTTCATTCTTCGTGCTGCAACGAATTAAAAGTTACATGCGCTCTCGCTTAAGCGGAGAAAGCTTAAATAACTTAGCCATCCTTAATATAGTGGCAGATTTGACGAAATCATTGAGTTTTGGTGATGTTATTGATGATTTTGCCAACAGTTTGGCACACCGCAAACAGTTATTTTAATATGGCATGTTTAACAAAGTAATTGAACTTTTATTTCTTTCTTTAATTTTGAACAAAAGTTTATGCCATTTTTGTTGTCAAATTTAAATATTTCGATATGTTTGATGTTTTGGAATACTGAAACATCAGAATAATGTCTCAGTTTGTCATATGATGTATAAATATTGAATTAAGTAGTCTTTATAAAAATTGAACGTACATATCAACCCATTTTACATAATTGAACATATATATTTATTTACATTAGTAGTTTGTAATATTTGATTCGCAAGTAATAAGTAATCATAGAAACAAAGTATATAAAAGTTTTTATTTGTCAGCTCATTGCATCTTTCACTTTTGCTATCTGGTAAGTTACAGAGGCAGCCAATTATATTCGCCCGGGGCTCAAAATTTAGAAATACGTCCCTGTATAGAAGGATGCTGAAAATTAAGGGGACACATAAAGTACGAAACGAACGTATTTTGGAAATGATGCGTGCGAAAAGAATTTTGTGTGAAAAGTCTTACAGAAAGAAGAGACAGGATGGTGACTCATATTTTAAGAGATGCGGGATCGGTTGATTTGTTAATGGAGGGAATATTTGAAGGTAAGAACTGCAGAGAAAGACAAAGGTTAGAATATTTGAAACAGATAATAGGACGTGGGTTGTAAGGTATGTGTTGAGATGAAGAATTAGCGGAAAATAGGAAGAGGTGGAGGATTGCATCACACCAATTTTTTTTTTTTAAGTCTGTTTTGTTAGGTTGTAATAGATTTTTTTTTTTTGTAATTAGTAAGAATGTTTGATCTGAATGTAATTTCCATTGTCCTTTTATTAATGTTTGTGTGGGAGTAAATTTGTGAGTTCACTTCGTCGGGTCACCGTCATGCCACCTATTTAGTTTTGACATCTGTTGCGCTGTTGTGCGCGTGATATTCGCGGTAGTCGCTATTTGGAACATCCAGTTTTTGTCCGATTTTGATGTAAATTTGCATACGCTTAGTTTAAAACAAATAGAAAAATACTGTACAGAAACCTAAACCCTCTCCTTCTCTCCCACGTCACCTTAACTTCTGTCAACGTTGTTAATAGAAACCCACAGTTTTTAATCCCATTTTGATAGTACTTAGCACACGTAAACTTCAAAACAAGACAGTCTGGTAGCTCAGCGGTTAAAGAGCTTACTTCAGAAGGATCTTTCTCCTGTCACGGTGAGTAGTATTTTTTTAGGAGTTGTATTTGATTATATGAGCTACGTCGAGGCATTCCGTGGTTCTGATGTCACGTTAAACTGCAGGCTTCTGAAGAAAAGAATTAGTCTTCTTAACCTCTGACACAATAGCTTGGTACATCTCCTTCGGGAAGATTCTACGAACCTTCGGGTTGTGGACTAGGCTAGTTTTTTAGTTCTCGAAGTGAAAACTTCATTAGGTGGGAAAAATCTTGTGGGTTCGCGTCACTGACATGCGAATGTTAACAGTATATCTGTAACGGTCTTATGGCTTAGTGGTTAAGGTGTCTGTCTGACTGTGCAACGAATGGTTCCCGTTTCGAATCCCTGTCCCGGCGGCGATTTTCATAGACCCTTAACCCGACCTCCGCCTCTGGCACAGCTTGCCGTGTAGTGTGAAGTACACCAGAAAGCTTTCGTGGTTCGAGTTCCTCATTAAAAGGTGCGTTTCCTGTACCTGATAGCACTACTGAGTTAGGTTAAGGCGGCTAAGACAGGGGCAATACATTGGATTGAAACTTTGTCACTTGGTCATTACGACCAGGCGGAATTATTGAAGTGAAAAGTTCTTTAGGCGCTTTGGGCCATGGAGCTCCATGCTTTGGGCGATTATTGGATGGGGGTAAATCTATGAGTTTGCGACTTCCCGTCACTGACATGATGTGAACTGTTATGCGTTGGATGTTTTTTGGGTGGGTGAAATTTTATGAGTTCGCATCACCAACATGCTGTTATAGCAGTATAGGCTATAGCTGTAGCTATAAGTATGATAACGTGTTGGGCTTAAAATTTCATTGTTTTCACTTCTGTCGGCAGTCCACAATGACTGTCTTTTTTTTTTGGACTGGTACCGGTACTACACTTGCAGGTTTTAGTTCTTTATTCCAATCTATTCTGTCGAACTAATTTAGTTTAATGTAACCATAGATCATAGTATTTACAATATGTCTTTGGTGTACATAATATCTGTAGTATTCTCAAGTCATACCAATCGGAGAATGAAAATACACTATACAGTGTATTGTTTATTTATTCGTGTTATTGTAGTCAGAAATGTTGAAGTAGAACTGTAACAAGACTGTTTGTTATTATGCTTCTTTAATTATTTTTGTATATTATAGTGAAAGATGTAGCGTATTACTTTAAAAAAAGATAGAATAACGATTTTGTTCCGTATTAATTTTGGGACGTCAGCATTGAAAGTTTCGTTTCTTTGCGTATCTGTTAAGTAGGGATTTTCCAAATAGTGTCAAAACTTCAGGCATTTCTTGATGTTTTTAAGTATTACCTCTAGCTGAAGCTGTGTAGGATAACGAATGTAGTGATTTTGTTATTTTCAGGTTGGTGTTGACATACAATAGGTGAGAAGGAGATAAAGACGTGTTTACATCGGGGTGGGTTACGTGTTCGTGTGTAAGATGCCGTAATTAGTGTACATATGTTCCAGAACATTCAAAATTTCAAGTGCAACATTACGTATATAGTTTTAAAAATGATGTTGTAAAATCAAGTGTCAATGTCGATTCCTGTAACCGATTCAGTTTAGATAGATATAATTAACTGTGCATAACTCTAGCCAAGTATTGAAATTTTAAACCGATAATTCTTCATGTCAGTTGGATTTTTGATATGTTTGGATATAGATGTATCTTTCAGTAATAACTGAATCTTACGCCTACATTCTTTTGTTATCTCTTCCAAATATTCATTTTGCAGCCGTGTGTCACGAATGTTGCTGACTGAAAGTAGCCTACTATTTTGATGTTGTTACATCACAAGTTTAATGTTATTTTCATTTAATTTTAGCAATAATTATGCGAGCGAAGTTAGCAGTAAATTTTTTGCTTCTGCTTTTGTTAATGGAAGTATGGACGGAGGAAAGTAATGTTAGATTTACGCAGCAAGATGACAGTGGAAAGCAGACGAACGAAAAATTAAAAGCTAGTGATGATGAAAGCAGTAGTGTGGAAAGTAAAACAAGTTATAGTGCGGATGACGATGAATCCCATTCTAATGCAATAAAAATAGTAGCCGCGCCAGATTTATCGGAATCGGATGAAGCAAAGTGGACTGAAAATGAAGAAGAACATAGGAAATTTGCTCTTTCGGAAAGTGCGTTACTTGCACAGAAAGTATTATCACAACTTAACCTGTTGGACAACGAGGACGATGATGATGTCGTAAAGGCAGAGGCAGAAGAGGAGGAGCAGGAGACACCTTTACCCAAAGAACTGACACCTGAAGAAAAAGAAGGTTTGACCTTAAATTTCAGCGATACCTTATGTATTAATCGATATATGTTAATTATCCATTTAAGTAACAATGCTCATTTACTTACATTGGGGTGAACTAATCATTCAAATGTTCAGAATGTTTTTATGTAGGTCTATTGTAATTTTCCAAAACTTCTAGTGGTTTTGTATGTTTGTCATGATTTTTTGAAATAGTAATGGCTATCTTTAATTCTCATAAAGGTTTATGCTCTGATTGTAATTTTCCTGCAAATCCATTTGCATTTTATGTACATTTCGTATTTTAAAGTTTCCGTCACAAATTTCTAATAGTCCATGACTTATGTACAAATTAATAAAAATCCTTGTGCCTTATACTGGATAATAGATTTCATTCTGTTGTAGCATTCACAATCTTTGCTTTTGCAAATCAAAACATTTAATGCATGTGTAAAAGTGTACTATTAATTATTTTTTATAGGAGTATTTGGTTATAGGAAGCCTCACAACATTAAACGAGTGCTTTCTTTTGTATTTCTTGCCTGTTACAAAAATCATAAACACCACTTTCAAGGGGTCTATTGGAGATCACAATTCCGCTACAACAACATTCACTAATTATGTTATAATACTGCTGTAGTCAGATGCATGTCGTATTATTTTCAAGCAATAATTCCATTGTAATACAGTCTGGACCATTATTTTCAAACAGAAACTAGATTTTAATAAACCCTGGACCAGCATGACACCGTTAAATGTACGTTGGAAAGTATTTCTAGCAGTGTCTTGTGTTTGACTATTGCATATTACCATTCCATTTCCTTGCAGAATCGCGATCTCAAGTACCCCCTTACCAGCTACTGGCAGGATTAATGGAGATTGGTGCCGTAAAACAGCAGTAGTCAAATGCAAGACACCACTAGAAATGCTTTCTGAAGAACATTTTACCAGTATGATGGCTGCGAAAACAACACAATCTTTTATATTTAATGGTGTCATGCTAATCCTGGGTGTATGACAACCTAATTTCTGCTTGAAACTAATGGTGGAGGCTTTATTACAACAGAATTAGTGCTTGAAAATAATACGTTTTGTGTTTGACTACAGCAGTATTTTGATGTCATTAGTTAATGATGATGTAGCGGCATTGCAATCTGGTGGACACTTACTATCTGGGGTCTGGTTTGTGCATAAGCCTATCTATTTTCTTCTCTCCTCCCACCATCTCTCTGTCACCACTTTGGTACAGTCCTCTCCTCTCTTCTGTACACACTCCGCCACCCATCCCTTGGTCTTCTTCTGGGTCGTTTACATGCATTTAATTTTGTGGATTTTTGTTGCAATAATAAGGTAACAATACATGATCACACTATTTGGATGTTATCCATGTGGATGACAGCCATTTGGATCACATCCAAAAGCCTAGCATCACTCCAGTCATTCATGTTCGCGCTAGTCTAGTTTTAAGCCTTCATGAATATGGTTCATACAGAACTGCTCTTGACTGCTACTGCTTGCGTAATTATAAAGAAGGGTTGATTATTGAAGAGGAATCGGTTTTCTCGTGTAGAACTTTCCTTGGAGCCTACAGATTGGTGGGATTATCTGCACATGGATGAAGAAAGAGATTTTCACTTCTTTCAAATTTTTACCCCAATTATATAAAAAAAGCAAGACACTGAAATGAGGCAGAGTATCACCCCCCATGAAAGGATAGCTGCTACACTTTGCTTTGTGGCTTCAGGGTGCTCATATTAAGAAGTGAAATACCCGCTAAGTCAGTGACTCATATTATATCGGAGACGTTAAAGCAGTTACTGAAGATTCTTAATTTAGTTTGTTATTTTTTACAAGAAGATAACAAAGAATTAATTTTTTTCAACACTGTTTCTCTGTTTGCATGTATGTCTTTATTTTTAAGTAATACTAGTATTACCATATTTCTTTTTGTTTTATTGTGATAGTCAGGATTAAAGAACTCTTATAGTCATTGTAAGTCTATATTTTTCAATAATTTCCAACACAGTCATGTTGAGATGACATTATTATTATTGTAAAAAAAGAAATAAGATGATAATATCGTTTTAAATGTTACTTATTTTCAACATCTAGGCTACATTTAAAATAATATTTCACAAGTAGAAAAACAAATATTTCTATAACAAATTCAAAACAGAAAGTAATGATACAATGTTGCGCTATTCAATCAAGGCACTGATGTTGTCTGCTTGGCGGTCGGTGACAGAATGAGAAGTGTTTGGACCATGGTTTCACCATACACCAGCTGACTGCAGTGATGGCTTGATGTCGCTTCATGTGGTTCTCCCCCCACACTGTCAGTTGGCTTGATGGCATGATGGAGCAAATTGATGCATATTGAAC
Source organism: Vandiemenella viatica (assembly GCA_031002005.1). Lineage (NCBI taxonomy): Eukaryota > Metazoa > Arthropoda > Insecta > Orthoptera > Morabidae > Vandiemenella > Vandiemenella viatica. The sequence goes on along the minus strand of JARYHS010013631.1, from coordinate 182,619,794 downwards.
TGACCAGATATCCAAATAATCCTGTCAGTTTTCATCCACATCAATTTCCTCATAGACAGAATGATAATGGTGTGACATTGTTCAATTGGGACAGATGTATGACATCCTAAAGTGTAGCTCAAACACCATCACTCCAGGGATCCATATTAATATTAGTGTATTTTCCAGTCCATATATGGCACATAAAATGCATAGTCTAACTGCTGACTGGAAAAATTGTTGGTTATTGTTAATGAAGACTGTACTCTGTGAAACTACTGACATTACTAACAACACAATGAGTTTCAATCATTCCCCTTATCAAGTTTTGCCTACACATCGCTGTACTGGAGGTCACAACAATGAAAAACTAGTCAAAGCAAACAATAAAATGTTGTAAACTTCTTATACCCCAATCTAATTAAGCCAAATACTAATTAAAATGAGCTTGAAATAATTTTACAAAGTGTGGTGGGTGAGTGCTTAATGCTCTGGCCTCGCATTCGTGAGTGTTGAGAATTAAATAAACAGCCAAAAAACTGTGAAATGACGAAAAATAAATTCAGTGACATTACGAAAACTTATAGAAATGCAACAAAATTATTCTAAAACAGATTTATTGAATTTGGCACATCACATGTTACACAACTTCATAGTAAAGTAGGAATCTTCAGTTTTATATAAGCCTACTTGTTTAAGTAATATTTAGACAAGTAGGCTTCTTACTTTATTATGTTCTTTTTAAACAAGACGGCAAGGATTTTTTTTGGTTTTTGCTATTTCTCTGTTTGCATTTACGTATTTACTTTGAAATAATACTAACAATTGATCTATTGCCATATTTATGTTTATTTTGACATGGTAGTTGCAGTTAGAGACCCACAAAGGCATCACATTGGACAGGTGGTAGGAAAAGGTTTCAAAATTCTTTACTTTTTGGATAGAGTGATGAACGGATATACAAGAGAAGTAAAGGAATTGGGTTACAAAACTTTTATCACACCATTGCTTGAATATGGTGTAGTATGGGATCCACATTTTGGGTATCAAATAGAGAAGTTGGAGAGGGTACATAGAAGGGCTGCTAGATTTGTCTCTGGAAATTCCCATAGCAATCAGTAACTGATATGATAAAAGAGCTGAAATGGGATTCTTTGGAGGACAGGAAAAGGGTGAAGAGTCATATTGGTGATGAGGTGTGGAAAGAGATTGGTGTGAGAATTAAAAGTAATGCATGGAAGGGAAGAGATGACCATGACCACAAGCTGGCACTTGATTTCAGGCACAAAGGTGTGGGAAGATTTTCTTTCATAGGTAAGGGATGGGAATAAGTTATCAAGAGAATTAATGAATAATTTATCAGAAATGGTGGAACAATTTAAAGTTGAAATTCGTAGAGGGTAATAGTAGGTTGGTACAGGAAACGGGGGAAACGTGAGTGTGTAGCCAAATAGCCGCTGGAGCATGCACTCCATTATAATTGAATGAAATTAGAGGCATGGTAATGTCTTTATATTTTTCAATAATCTTCAACACAAAGTTATTCTGAGATGACATTATGTTTTTCTCAAATAAAACGAAATAAAAAAATTAGACGACCTGTGTGAAAATATCGCGATTATAATATAATGAATAGTGAGGTTGAATGCTTAGTGAAAAGTAGAACCTCACTTTGTAGCAAATGTTTATTAGTTTAGTGTAATAGGTGTGCTTCAAAATACTTGAACATATTACAAAACAGTTAGGAAAATTTAAAACACACTGTATGTATGACAAACTGTCACTGACCTTAACAGAATACAACCAATACACACAGGATATCAGCATCTCTGTGATATGTTTGCTGTTATCATAGCCTGGGAGAAAATTTTTCATAAATATAACTTTTACATTGTAATTGTATTCCAAAGAAAAAAATGTTTCTGTAACGGAAAAATACCCAAAAAGCTACTTATTGCATAAAAAAAAACAGTTTAATGACATCTCTGTGATATATGCTGCTGCCATCTAGGGGGTTGGCTCTGAACTGTCTTATAAGTGTGACATTTTTAAGCATACTGTCTTAATTTATGATTTTTACCTAATTGGAGACCTTAATCTTTAAAACAATATGTCAATTATCATTTTTGGTTAGGTATTGAAGGAGAGTGCGCAGACTTCCGCGGTCGTTGTCAATGTAATCTTGGTTGTCCGGGTTGAACTGCGTCAATTTGTTGAAACCTAATGTTTCAGCCATCATTTTGAAGAAGGCCACAAAATGATGGCCGAAACGTTAGGTTTCAACAAATTGACGCGGTTCAACCCGGACAACCAAGATTACAGGTATTGAAGAAGAAAAATGGCTCGTAATAATATTTTTTTAAAAAAACCACACATTCTAGAAATAATATTGATAGGGTCGAATTCCAAAAAAATTCCTTTTATAAAATATTGTGGGACCAAAGCGGTCACCTCGGTCTTTAAAATGATACATCATTTATCGATTTCAGTTAGGCATCGAGCGAGATACAAAAATAGTTTTAGATATAATGATATTTTTGCCATTTAAGGGTTGAATTTGGAGAAATAAAATATCATGTGACCAAAGCGGATACTTTAATCTTTAAAACGATACCTCGTTTATCGATTTCGGTTAGGTATCAAGTGAGATAAATGGCTCGTGACCGAAAAATGCGTTGTAGCAATATTAATACTTTTGCCCTTTGAGGGTCGAATTTTGAAAAATTCCTTTCTTAAAATGTGGTGAAATGAAAGCAAAGACCTTACGAAGTCCTTAGTCTTCAAAATGATACCTCGTTTATCAATTTTATTTAATTATCAAGGGAGATAAGTGACTCGACACAAAAAACTCATTTTAGAAATACTGATATTTTTGCCTGTTAAGGATTAAATTCAGAAAAAGTCCATTCTTAAAATATAATGTGACCATATCGGAGACCTTAATCTTTAGAATGACACCTCATTTATCTATTTCAGAAAGATATTAATGGAGCTAAATGGCTCGTGACACAAAAATGTGTGGTGGAACCATCGATACCGTTTCCCTTTAAGGTTTGAATCCCCCCTAAAAAATCTTTCTTAATATATGATGTCACCAAAGTGGAGACAATACTCTTCATAATCCTATTTCATTTATCGAGTTGTGTTAGGTATCTGGGGAGATAAATGGCTCGATAAACAAAAAAAGCATTTTAGAAATACTGATGTTTTTGCTCTTTAAGGGATAAATTCAGAAAAATTCCTTTCTTAAAATATGATTTGACCATAGCGTAGACCTTAATCTTTAGAATGATCCCCCAGTTATCTATTTTGATTAGATATTAAGGGAGATAAATGGCTCGTGACACAAAAATGTGTTGTAGAAACATTGATACTTTTTCCCTTTAAGGGTTGATTCACAAAAAATTTCTTAATATATGATGTCACCAATGTGGAGACATTACTCTTATAATCTTACTTCATTTATCAATTTCGGTTAGATATCCAGGGAGATAAGTGCCTCGAGACACAAAAAACGTATTTTAGAAATATTGAAATTTTTGCCCTTTAAGGTTCGAAATTGGAAAAATTAAGTTTCTTTAAATATGATCTCACAAAGGCGGATATCTTAAGCTTTAAAATTATACCTCATTTATTGATTTCGGTTTGGTATGAAGGGGGATAATGTCTTGTGACAAAATTTTTTTTATAGAAATAATATAAATGCTACATAATAACATTTAAAACAATATTATTTTCAATACCTACATCCAAAATAGTATTTTGCAAGTAGCAAAACAAATTTCTAAACCATATTCAAAAGATAAAAGAAATGATGCAATGTTGCGTAATTCAGTCAAGAATGATGATGTCAGAATGAAAAGTGTTAGGAATATGGTTTCACCATACACCAGCCGAATGGATGTCACTCCACATGGTTTCCCAACACACCATCAGTTGGCATGATGAAGCAAACTGATGGGCATTGAACTGACTGAATATCCAAATAATTCTGTTGTTTCATCCATATTAATTTCCCCACAGACAAAATGATAATGGAGTGGCATCACTGCATTTGGATGGATGGAGCAATCGTGTATAGCCACCTTATAGTGTAAAAATAGATGTTATCCAAACTTGTAGACTGAAGTCTAACAAATGCTTGCAATAAACATCTACAGGTAATAACTTGTATTTCCTATGAAATTACTTCCATCTATCCACATATTGATCGTTATTTCATTAGTATATTTCTGACGGCTTTAACTCAAACATTAAATAATACTGCCAAAGGAAATACTACACCAAATATTCCCTTTCATGTCGATGTACTGGAGCCACATAGATTTTTTATGCCATTTAGTAGTGTTTGTAGTACCTATCTTTTATCCTGTTGTTTCCTTTATAGCTTTCATGTTAAAAACACACCATTTATTATTTACATATACAGGAAATGTTTTCATTGATCACATTGTTCTCTGAATTAAAGAGTAATTGATTAATATCTTATTTTTTGTCTCATTAATCTATTGGTTGCATGTAGTGTTTAGTTTCAGCAACACATATTTTTATGTTGCTAAGGGGCAGTATATAAAAGCAATAATGATATATCCTGTTTGATCGGTTTGCTGTAAACATCCACAGGCGCAGTTTTGGAAACCAAATGTAAACATTTTTTTCCCACTTATTTTAAAGCATATGTATGGGAAGTTCATTTTAGATCAGATAGATTTATGTGTCATCACACCTATTTTAACACAATTTTTAAATTTTAAGTTTAGATTTTGGGATTGCTGGTGATCATGATTCTGTGACGAATTGGCACCATAATACTGCAGTAGTGAAATGCAAGATACCACTAGAAATACTTTTTGAATTAGTTTCCGCAGTGTTTTGCAACTGAATTACTGCTTAAAAATAATGGCCCAGGGTGTTTTATAACCTAATTAATGTTTGAAAATAATATGTATTTCTGTTGACTATGGCAGTATTATGATGTCTTTAGTCAGCAGGAAGCAATGTGTTGTAGAGGAATTGCGATCTCCTGTAGACCCCAAATTTTTTGATCAGGTATTGTCCAATCGGAATCAATCCAATGCCATTCAACAGAAATTTTTATAGGCTTTCAGAATATTACTATCCACTTTGGCTGATTTCCCTACCATTTTTGAGATATTTGCAGAAAACTGAGTAGTTTCACATGTAAATTTGACTTAAAGATGGGAGTGGGATTTTATAAACAATATTTTGATTTGTTTTAAAGCAGTTACGCACAAACTTCCTCCGAGAATGGGTTTGTGTCACCACGCCAACTTTAATGAAACTTTTAAGTTTTAATTTCTCAGTCACTGATTGGCCAACACAAATAAATAGGAAATTTAATGGGCATTCAAAATATCACTATGTGCTTTGGCTGATTTTCCTTACTGTTTTTTGGATATTGCAATAAATTGGACCATTGTAGATGTAAATATTCCTTAAGGGGGTGATGGGGGAGAAGTAGTGAGTGTTTTTAAACCAGATGTAGACAGTATATTTCCCCTTGTTTTAAAGAATATGTATGCAAATTTTTATCAGGATTGGATAAAAACTGTATGGTTCTGTCTTGCTGCACCAACTTAAAAACCATTTTTAAATTTTAAGTTCTAATTTTTTGGTCACTTAATTGTCCGACCAGACTTGTCCAGTGTCAATGAAAAGGAAATTTTATAGACTTTTAAAATATCACCATCGACTTTGGCTGATTTCCCTTCTGTTTTCAAGACATTTGAAAAAATTGAACCATTTAACATTTAAATTTTTATTGACGCTTTTGTAAACCAGATGTACACAGTATTTCTCCCCTTGTGTTAAAGCAAATGCGTGCAAAGTTTCATTAAGACCGGATAAAAACTTTGGATTTGTATAAAGGAAATAAAAATATATATTACACACACCCATTCTTATTTCATGAACCTTAAAGTCCGGATGTGGAATTCACTGTCTTCATTGAAGGACTTTTAAACAGCATGATAAATGATATCAACAACACAAAAATAATTTTAGTGGTTCAGTCATAGAGCTGGGGTCCCAAAAAGAAAATTGGCTATTGATCTGAATACAAATTATGTAAAAAAAAAGTTTCAGAAAAGGTGAATGAGCAGGTAGTGTAGGAATAATTCAACACTGAAGTTACTGTTATAATACTGGCTTACCTTTTGTTAGCAGTCAAGTCATTATATGTTAGATGTCAAACTTTGTCTGAAATTTTGATACAAATTTTTTTAGTATGTATGATATCCCTGGTGTATATTTTTAGTATTTGGTCCATTGCTCATTTTGATGTATACACAAATTTGTCTCCTTTAGATTTAAATGAGGAATTGAGTTGGTGACTATTAAAATACTAACATCTCATGGCAAAATCTCTCCCATCCTTGACTGATTGCAGCTTAGTTGTCTGCCAAGAATGTTTGATATGATTAAGTGTGCCATTAATTATTCTCTACATTCCTTATGGAGGTTGGAATTCATTTTTCTCTCCAAGAATAAATCCTAAGCAATAAACACAAATGTTAATAACACATATTTGTTGGGTAATAACTTGTATCGATTTATCCACATTTTGAACAACTTTATATATATATATAGATTGTTAGGAAACAAAGGCGCTAAAAGCGGATATATTGAACATTGGAATAGGATAAAAACCACCGCTTACCAAAGAAGGGGATTCCAGCGGCGTTGGTACACGAAAAAACACACGAACACACAAATAATATAATTTTCGAGCATGGCTCTTCCTCAGTAGAAGTGAGATGGCTGCACGCAAGCGCTGCTGGCAGCCAACTCACATATATATATTTGATACATTTTATGGCTTTACCTGAAACAATTTCTCACATAATATGTCCTGTGTGGTTCAGATACATAGATGACATATTTATGATCTGGACCCAGAGCAAAAACCGCCTCCTTGAATTCCTCCACTCCCTTAACAATAGCAACAGTTCCATCAATTTCACCTGGACTTACTCCTGCTCCCACATCACATCAGGCACAGTGTCCTTCATACTGCAGTCCACATCAAACCCACTAATTTACAGCAGTATCTATACTTTGATAGCTTCCATCCATTCCATACCAAACGTTCCCTCCCATACAGGGGCGGATCCAGGGGAGGGGGCTCAAGCCCCCCCCCCCAAAAGTATCTTGGTCCACCCCCGACATTGTAGTTTTCAGACCTTTTTTTTTTAGCTCTACGGATTTGATTCCTGAGGAGGCTATATAAAAACTACCTTTTTCCCCGACTCAAGCCCCCCCTCCCCCAAAGCCAAAATCCACTGAAGGAGGCAAGCCTTCTGACCCAAAATTCACTCAAGCCAAGCCACCCCCAAACCAAAGTCCGCTCAAGCCCCCCCCCCCCAAAAACAAAATCCTGGATCCGCCCCTGCTCCCATACAGTCTTGCCATCCGTGAAAGTCTCATTTGCTCTGATGCTCATTCTCTCCATCAATACTCACAGAACCTATCCCAAGCCTTTATTTCCTGTTGTTACCTCAGGGATCTTGTACATAAACAGATCTCCCGCGTGATCACCCACCCTCCACGTAACCACTCTCACTTGTCTCCTACAAAAAACCAACCATAGCCCTGCCTTTGTCACTCAGTTCTCTCCTGGCCTCGAGTCCATCAACCATATCTTGCGACAGGGCTATGACTTCTTTCGCTCGTTTCCAGAAATGCGTACTCTGCTACCCAAAATTCTACCCATGTCCCCCGTGCATGTTTTAGCAGACCACCCAATCTTAACAACATCTTAGTCCTCCGCCAGACTCTCCAAAAGCACCATATGGATCTAATCCTTGCAATAGATCCCGCTGTAAAACCTGCAGCATGCTTCCACCCACCGCTACATATTCCAGTCCCACCACAGGGGAAACTTTCCCCATTATTGAACATGCCACCTGTTCAACAACTCATCTTATATACCAACTAACTTGTCGCTATTGCACTAGTTCTTACATAGGCCTCATCACACAACAACTCTCTGTTAGAATGAATGGCCACAGACAAACAATCCGCACCCACAACCTGTACCTTCCATTACCAGAATGTGCCAATAGCCATGATTCCAACAACCTCAATGACTGTTTTACTGTGAGCGCAGTCAGAGTTTTCCCTGACAGCACCACTGCAGCAGAACTCCGGAGATGGGAACTAGCGTACCAGAATATCTTGGATACGAGACAACCACCTGGACTTAACCACCATTAAAATCCACTTAACCCATCTTTTTTCCGCGTTTATACCGTACCCTTACTACATATGTTCATTTTACCATTCGCTTTCAATATATTATCTCAGACATTGCATGCCGATATATCGATAGTCTGCTCCTTAGCCATTCCCCCACCCTCCCCCACTACTCGGTTAGTCATTAGGTAACGTTCGTTGTGTACACATGTACCGAGTCTAATGGCCCGTTTTTCTACTAGTGAACAAGGCAGATGCCGAAATATTGTGTAGTTGTTTGTCAGCATAAGTATTTCCTCTCATCGCAGCCATCCACTTTGGTATGTGGTGGGTTAATTTCCAATTTTTTTCTTACTTATATCGCCTAGAAGCCGCTCCAATTTTCCTTAATTTCATCATAATATGTCCTAAGGAATGCTTGTACCAAATTTCAGATCAATAGCACATTTTTTTCTTTGGGCACTGGCATTATGGCTAACTCATTTTATTTTATGAAATAGGTGGAGAACTTGCTCCAACTTTTTGTATTAATAACATTAGTCACACAGGAAATACACATTTCATATGCAATAACAAATAATTTTCTGCAGTTACACTCTATCAATAACTAGTTTTGGCTAGCTATTTGAAAATAGTGAGTTTGCCACTTTAGGAGTTATATTTCGAATATACAGATAGCAGTTTAATTTTTGGTATTAAACTCAACATCAGCAGAAATGATATACTGTATTATGTTTGAGCATATGTGAATACTTGATATTTATATATTGCCAACAATGAAGTTGAAAGAAATGTGGTGAGGTGGTATTTATAACGAAAGGAAAGATAAATTATACCCAATACTCGCCAAAGTGAGTTTTGGGCATAGTTTATCTTTCTTTTCCATATAAATATTTGTATTTTGGCGATAGTACATCGGCAATCGTCATTTCTGTTGTAGCTGCAGAATTATACCACAATGGAATGACAATGCTGAATGCAACACGAGGTGACAAGAAGGAGGCTTACCGATTGCTGCAACAAGCAGCAAAGATGGGAAACGTTAATGCTCAAGTACAAGTTGCCTGGGCACAACTGCTGGGGTCTACACTGAAACAAGATCTCATTGCAGCCAAAGAAACCTTTCAACAGCTTGTAGAAGATGGCAATCCAGATGCTCATATGGTAAGAGAATCCCATTTTCTTTTTAATTTGAATACAGCACTTCCATATTGCAGAAAATTTTAACATTACTCCCACTACCAACATTAATATTAATTGTGGCATAGATGGGATAACAGTACAATGATGTTAAACAGGAGGATGTGAATTTTTGGGATGAATCAAGTATTTATGGAATACTTAGAATGGCAGGTGAAAGTAGAACACAGGGCTTGGCACTCTGTATTTCACCACCTTCAGTATTTCATTTGTTAATATTCCTGCAGAACATTTTTTTTTTTTTTTATGGTTTTATGCCTTGTTGATGTCAATGTCATTAGAGGCGGGAAAGGACTGGGGGCAAGGAACAGGAAGGAATTTGGCCATGGCCTTTTAAAAGAAGCATCCCGGCATTTGCCTGGAATGATTTGGGAAAACCATGGAAAACCCAAATCTGGATGCCCAGATGGGGATTTGAACCCACATCCTCCTGAATGCGAGACCAGAACATTAACTATTCAACCACCATGCTCGATCAGAACATATTTTTAGCTATGTGGACTCTAGTCTAATACAGAGGTACAAAATACTGTGCTCTTATTTCCATTTAATCTGTATGTTTTTGTTTAATATAATTGTAAAATTCAGAGCAGAATTATCTGTGTGAATTTAATAGGTGCATAATTACTCATTTTACTGCAGCAACTGGTTCATCTTCTGCTATGTTATCTGAGCTGTATTTTTCAAGCCTTGCAGACACTGTCAAATCTGAAGTTATTTTTTTTTCTTACGGCTTTACGCCTCATCGGTGGCTAAGGTCATTAGAGGCAGGATGGGTCTGGGGACAAGGAACGGGAAGGAATTCGGCCATGGCCTTTTTGAAGGAAGCATCCCGACATTCGCCTGGAGTGATTGGGGGAAACCATGGAAAACCCAAATCTGGATGCCGGGACGGGGATTCGAACTCGTGTCCTCCCGAATGCTAGCTGAAGTTATTGTGACTTTGCCAGAAAATTTCTCATTTGGCAGCAAATGTATTTCAGAATTGGACCTGAAGAAAGCCATGTTAATGGTTCTCTAGATATGCCAAATACAGTTATCTGGATTTATTGAACCTTGTTTACATAAATGGAGGCTTCCCCACTGGATTGATGTAGCATAATCAGTGGGACTTGGAAGAATGATAGTGTCATGTAAACATGTTTCAGCAATGTGTTCTGCCTCCATCTGGTTCTGATGATGTGGACAATTAGAAAGCCAGAATCACATTGGTTAGGTCCCAATTAAGATACAGAATACAGTTTTGAAATATTGTTTTTATTTCATTACTATTCAGTGCCATACTTTTGATGAAAACATTGCAAGATGAGTTACTTTGCCATCTTTATTCATAGGATCAGTGATGAATCCATGCCAAAGACTGGCAAATAGACAAATAGTGATCATTCTGCCATTAAGAAAAAGAAATGCTCTGTGTCTGTTTGAAGGATAACCCCTCTTAGAAAATCGAACAGCACTTTGGGATGTGGGTCGATGGCTGAATTAGTCACTAAACAGAACAAGAAGAAACCAACAGGATCATTGAATGCTTTAAACAAAATTGATCGCTTGCATATGTCTGGACCTGCCCTCTGTCAGGGATTGTGCGAGGCTGCCAAAGCAGTACTATTCCACTCATTTCAACAGTGTTTTCTAAACAACGTGTGTCGAAAAGCCATGGAGCACTGACACAACATTAAGTCCTGCTTAAAATTGGGTAAAATGGTGACTGAAACCCATGAAATGTTGGTGCAAGTGTATGGACAGGGTGCAGTGTGTGCGATTGATTTGCATGCTTCTGCGCTGGCAAGTAATTGTTGGAGAACGAACCATCCACAAGCAGGACACTAGAGAACATTAACGTGTGTGATTGTTGCAAGCAAACGATCGACAATTTACTCTGTGATCAATAGAAGAAGAAATGGGTATTAGCAAAGACACAGTGGGAGCCATCGTCCATAAAGATTTGGGTATATACAACCTTTGTTCACAATTTGTGCCGCATATCCTAACAGACTAGGAAAAAAAGTAAAACCAGTGGTGATTTCGCCAACATATATGAGTGGGATCTGCCATTTCTGGGTTCCATTGTCACAGTGGAATGAGTCTTGGTGTTACCAGTGTGACACCAAAATGAAAAGACTTCATTGAAATCATGCTCGCCTTCTTCCCTGCGACAAAGAGCCGTATGCAAAAATCCAAGGTGAAGACCAAGCTGATCACACTTTTCAACAAAGAAGGAATCATTCATAAGGAACTTGTGCCTGCTGACCAAATAGTGAATGCCGCATTATACCTGGAGATTCTCAAATGTTTGTTGCAGTGCATTTGGTGCATTAGGCCACAGGTGATCCAGACTGGAAATTGGGAGTTAGTGCACAACAATGCACCAGTGCATTAGAGCATCCTCATGTGCCAATTTTTGGGTCAGCATGTTGTGACTATTATGCATCACCAATCTTACTCTCCAGATCTTGCTCCTGCTGACATTTTTTCCGTTTTCTCATCTTATGGGGACCTTGAAGGGATCACAGTTTGGGGACGTCGAAGAGATTCAAAACCATGTGACAGCTATTCTGAAATAATAAAAATACTTTTCCGACAGTTTCCAGAAGCTATATGAACATTGTCAAAAGTGTGTCATATCTGGTGGCAACTACTTTGGAGGTCAATAAAGGCATTTCTAATAAGAATTATGTTTTTGTGTTTTTATTACTCCATTCACCAAATTTTATAGACAAACCTTGTATAGGAGTATGTTCGAAAGACTTTCTTGACCCTATGGTTAGTGAAATGCAGGAATATTGCTGTTATTGCACATAGCATTGAAATGATAGCATAATTTTTTACTGTTGTTATATTAGCAACAAGCTGCGAGTCTCAGGATTTGCAGTTGTGAAATTTTTTTAGACTTTTCATACACTCACATGTTCTGCTTCTATAAACTAGAAAGATTGTAACTGACACTTTCTGTGTGTGAGCTAGAAGCTGATTCAATGTGTGCTGATGATAGAGCATCTAGTTAAGACCTGATATGATAAGAGATACTGAAACAACTGATTTGTTGAGAGACATAATGCTGACCTGCTCCTCAAGTCCGTGAGCAGATATTATAGCATTGGATTGAGAAGTTGGATAGGAAAAACAATGAAGAGCATGTTACACTGCTACAGATGGTATTTAGAGTCATGTTGTTCCTAAATCAGCTTCGGCATGGATACAGAAAATTCTGTTTCTCAGTAGGCAAAGTAATCTTATTGAAGGTGGTAATAAATGATGCAAACATGTGATAATTGTAACTATATATCTAAAAGAAGGAATTTCATGATATGTGACGAACTGGAATTCTGTATGACTTATGTTTCCTTTGGCAGCCACTGCTCTCAAAATCTTTCGGGTTAAAGCATTGTTTCTGGTATCAAGTGGGAAATAGAACCTCAGAAATTTTTGAAGGAGTATGCTGTTTCTGAGTTCTGTCTCACATGTTACATTGTTTGCCATTGCTGTAAATACCATATCCTGTGACATAATAAATTTCACATCTTTATAAATTTGTGTAAGAATTAAAAAATGCTAATGCAGTTGAATTTTGTTTCTTTTTTATTTTAGATGTACACTTTTTACTCTTTACTTTACAGTACCTGTGTAATTGTTAGTATTAATTGCTAATCTATTTACATCTGTTAACCTGTGTGGCTTTTATGTAGCTGCTTACTAGCTAGATTTTTTTTTTATATATAATTTCTCATAAGTACTTTATTTTATTGTTATTAGGTTTGTTTCAATCCTCCACAGGAATGATTCATCCATTCCTAAGTACTTTCCTTTTTATTGGTACTGCCTCATTCTTTGGATTGCTTACATCCATTCTTTTTTCTGCATGCACTTTTGTTATTTTAGTAGCTTCTTCAGACCAATTCATTGCATTCACAATTTTAATTCAAAAGACCTTTACATCACATGTTTATTTAATCCAATTGTCCTTTTTACTTTTAGCCAGCCCAATCTTAACAGACTGCTTTTATACCTTTTATCTTCAATTTCAAGTAAGAGTGAATCAGCCTTCAATTTTATTTCATTTTACTATGTGGATATAGTTCTGAGATTATGATATTTACTTTGATAGAATGGTTGTAGAAAGGGGAAATATGTACATACATCTTTCCTCTTGCCATATGCCTCACTTCTACTCTAACATAACTAAGGTTTTTTTTTACTGAAGTATTGTAAAATGTGTTAGTGCTTTTATCTTCAGTCTTGCCCTCCTGCCTTCACCTGTGGTAAGTGATGGGATATTTTCCATATCCTACCTTGTTTTCATTACCTAACAGCAGTTTTTTGGTGTTAGTGTCTGTTAGATGTTCAATACATATATAATTAGCATGATATTTATTTAAAAATTTACCCTTACTCCATATTTTTTATAGTATAAAAATACATTTTCTACATTGCGTTTTTAATGGTGTTATTTTTGTTTAAGGGCTTAGGATTTCTGTATGCTGCTGGTCTAACTGTAAATGTTAGTCAAGCTCGAGCTCTTGTTCACTACACTTTTGGAGCTCTAGGAGGAAGCACATGGGCACAAATGGCTTTGGGTTATCGATATCTGTCAGGTGTGACAGTCATGGCTAGCTGTGAAAAAGCCTTAGACTACTATAGAAAAGTGGCTGATAAAGGTATTAAACACTATGTTAATTATATTTTCCATAGATATTACTACAGTTGTATAACAAGACTTGTTACCATGGAGAATTAGCATGGCCTCCATGCTGCTAATATTCTCTCAGTGCATAGTACCGCATTTCCTATAACACTTGGTGAGCTGTGAAATTTCTGAAACCGAGCATGGTGGTGTAACGGCTAGCGTTCTGGCCTCGCATTCGGGAGGACGGCGGTTCGAATCCCCGTCCGGGCATCCAGATTTGGGTTTTCCATGGTTTCCCAAATCACTCCAGGCAAATGCCGGGATGCTTCCTTCAAAAGGTCATGGCCGAATTCCTCCCCATTCCTTGCCCCTCATCCTTCCCCGTCTCTAAAGACCTCGCTGTTAGAGAGACGTAAAGAAGATAAAAAAATAATCTGGAAAAGTTTGACATTATAGATGGTTTACATTGCTTTACACATGATATTTCTGTATGTGTCTAAACAAACATTACACAACCGTCAGAATGTATGCATTTACTTAATTTTGGCATTCAACTGAAAACAGCTATAAGGACTTTATAGCAATGTGTTAAATTTTGTCACCAAATTTGAAAAGGAAGAGAAAAATCAAAATATTTTAGATAGCAGTATTTATAAAGAAGGTTTGACAGAAATCAAAAGGTTCCGACTAACAGTCTTTAGTTCTAAATAACTATGAATCCTGAATCCTATGGTCCCACTATCCTGCAGCAGTGTTTATTATTTCCTGAAATAAATCAGTTTTCAAACTCGGTAACAAGTATTTTACATATAATGTGACTTTCTTTAGTTTCAAATATACTGTTACTTACTACTGTAATAGTGCATCCAACTATTTTATTTTTCTTGGTTTTGTCTTCCTGATGTATTACAGAAAATTAAATCACTTCAATGATTATACTTCAAGAATAAAGCTTATAGAGTGGGTGTTACATTTTATCGGCATCATTAGAGGGGATGAGAGAGTTGTGGACAAGGAACCTGAAGGAATTTGGTCATGGCATTTTGAAGAAACCATTCCGGCATTCACTTGGGAAACCATGAAAAACCAGATTGGGAATTGAACCTGCGTCCTATAGCCTTTCAGGCCAGAGGGTTACTGCTCACTCACAGTCTCAGTTCACATAAGAATAAGAGGCCACTGACAGGCAGTATTCTCACGGAACCCAAATCACCCAGTAGCTGCCCATGCCGTCTCCCATGATACGAATAATTTCAACTCTTGTTTCTCGGTCCATGCTATCAGAGTTCATCCTAATAGCAGCAGCTCCTCTGAACTCATAAGGTGGGAACTTATCTATCAGTCAGTACAAACTGGGCACAAGGCAACCACCTGGTCTCTACTTAAGATAATATCTGGTCATTATTATTATTTATGTTTACCCTTCTCTCTCCCCCCCCTCCCCTCCCCCCTTTATCCTCTCTTTGCCTCCATCCCCACTACCTAAATTGAGCCAGCACTAACCTTAAGTGATGTTTGACTTCATAGAGTCCTTGATTTAATTTTTACAAATTTAATATCTTTTTCTTTTTTATATTTGGATTTTTTTTCTTCGTTTTTTCTTATTTTAATTTAGATTTTATTTTAATATATTATTTTGCTCTTCCTGCCCGCCAGTGATCAGTTTTGACATTTACCTACGCTTGGGCATTAAGTCTGAATCACCGCCTTTTTACCTGTCCTCAGTTTGAATTTACCCCCACCATTTTCCTGGCCAACAGTCTTTCTGTGAGACAGTCTTCCACAACATCCATCTCCCATAATGTTCTAATGTTGATATAGGGCTAGACCCAAAAATTACTTTATCATGTATGGTTTTGTCTTTTCTG
>JARYHS010013631.1:182544896-182602909 GCA_031002005.1 Vandiemenella viatica | reverse complement strand
CAAAGTCCCACTGATTATGCTACATCAATTCAGTGGGGAAGCCTCCATTTATGTAAACAATGTTCAATAAATCCAGATAACTGTATTTGGAATATTTAGAGAACCATTAACATGGCTTTCTTTAGGTCCAATTCTGAAATACATTTGCTGCCAAATGGGAAATTTTCTGGCAAAGTCACAATAACTTCAGCTAGCATTCAGGAGGACACGAGTTCGAATCCCCGTCCCGGCATCCAGATTTGGGTTTTCCATGGTTTCCCCGAATCACTCCAGGCGAATGTCGGGAAAATTCCTTCAAAAAGGCCGTGACCAAATTCCTTCCCATTCCTTACCCCCAGACCCATCCCGCCTCTAATGACCTTAGCCATCGACGAGGCGTAAATCCGTAAGAAAAAAAAAATAACTTCAGATTTGACAGCGTATGCTAGGCTTGAAAAATACAGCTCAGATAACATAGCAAAAGATGTACCAGCTGCTGCAGTAAAATAAGTAATTATGCACCTATTAAATTCACACAGATAATTCTGCTCTGAATTTTAAAATTATATTACAAAAACACCCACAGATTAAATGGAAATAAGAGCACAGTATTTTGTACCTCTGTATTAGACTAGAGACCACATAGCTAAAAATATGTTCTGATCGAGCATGGTGGGTGAATAGTTAATGTTCTGGTCTCGCATTCAGGAGGACGTGGGTTCAAATCCCCATCTGGACATCCAGATTTGGGTTTTCCATGGTTTTCCCAAATCATTCCAGGCAAATGCCGGGATGCTTCTTTTAAAAGGCCATGGCCAAATTCCTTCCTGCTCCTTGCCCCCAGTCCTTTCCCGCCTCTAATGACATTGACATCGACAAGGTATAAAATCATAAGCAAAAAAAAAAAAAATGTTCTGCAGGAATATTAACAAATGAAATACTGAAGGTGGTGAAATACAGAGTGCCAAGCCCTGTGTTCTACTTTCACCTGCCATTCTCAGTATTCCATAAATACTTGATTCATCCCAAAAATTCACATCCTCCTGTTTAACATCATTGTACTGTTATCCCATCTATGCCACAATTAATATTAATGTTGGTAGTGGGAGTAATGTTAAAATTTTTCTGCAATATGGAAGTGCTGTATTCAAATTAAAAAGAAAAGGATTCTCTTACCATATGAGCATCTGGATTGCCATCTTCTACAAGCTGTTGAAAGGTTTCTTTGGCTGCAATGAGATCTTGTTTCAGTGTAGACCCCAGCAGTTGTGCCCAGGCAACTTGTACTTGAGCATTAACGTTTCCCATCTTTGCTGCTTGTTGCAGCAATCGGTAAGCCTCCTTCTTGTCACCTCGTGTTGCATTCAGCATTGTCATTCCATTGTGGTATAATTCTGCAGCTACAACAGAAATGACGATTGCCGATGTACTATCGCCAAAATACAAATATTTATATGGAAAAGAAAGATAAACTATGCCCAAAACTCACTTTGGCGAGTATTGGGTATAATTTATCTTTCCTTTCGTTATAAATACCACCTCACCACATTTCTTTCAACTTCATTGTTGGCAATATATAAATATCAAGTATTCACATATGCTCAAACATAATACAGTATATCATTTCTGCTGATGTTGAGTTTAATACCAAAAATTAAACTGCTATCTGTATATTCGAAATATAACTCCTAAAGTGGCAAACTCACTATTTTCAAATAGCTAGCCAAAACTAGTTATTGATAGATGTAACTGCAGAAAATTATTTGTTATTGCATATGAAATGTGTATTTCCTGTGTGACTAATGTTATTAATATTACAAAAAGTTGGAGCAAGTTCTCCACCTATTTCATAAAATAAAATGAGTTAGCCATAATGCCAGTGCCAAAAGAAAAAAATGTGCTATTGATCTGAAATTTGGTACAAGCATTCCTTAGGACATATTACAATGAAATTAAGGAAAATTGGAGCAGCTTCTAGGCGATATAAATAAGAAAAGAAAGGGATATTAACCCACCACATACCAAAGTGGACGGCTGCGATGAGAGGGAACACTTATGCTGACAAACAACTACACAATATTTCGGCATCTGCCTTGTTCACTAGTAGAAAAACGGGCCAGTAGACTCGGTACGTGTGTACACAACGAACATTACCTAATGACTAACCGAGTAGTGCGGGAGGGTGGGGGAATGGCTAAGGAGCAGACTATCGATATATCGGCATGCAATGTCTGAGATAATATACTGAAAGCGAATGGTAAAATGAACATATGTAGTAAGGGTACGGTATAAACGCAGAAAAAAAAGATGGGTTAAGTGGATTTTAACGGTGGTTAAGTCCAGGTGGGTGTCTCGTATCCAGGATATTCTGGTACGCTAGTTCCCATCTCCGGAGTTCTGCTGCAGTGGTGCTGTCAGGGAAAACTCTGACTGCGCTCACAGTAAAACAGTCGTTGAGGTTGTTGGAATCATAGCTATTGGCACGTTCTGGTAATGGAAGGTACAGGTTGCAGGTGTGGATTGTTTGTCTGTGGCCATTCATTCTAACAGAGAGTTGTTGAGTGGTGAGGCCTATGTAAGAACTAGTGCAATAGCGGCAAGTTAGTTGGTATATAAGATGAGTTGTTGAACAGGTGGCATGTCCAATAATGGGGAAAGTTTCCCCTGTGGTGGGATTGGAATATGTAGTGGTGGGTGGAAGCATGCTGCAGGTTTTACAGCAGGATCTATTGCAAGGATTAGATCCATATGGTGCTTTTGGAGAGTCTGGCGGAGGGTATTTGTGAACTAAGATGTTCTTAAGATTGGGTGGTCTGCTAAAACATGCACGGGGGACATCGGGTAGAATTTTGGGTAGCAGAGTACGTATTTCTGGAAACGAGCGAAAGAAGTCATAGCCCTGTCCCAAGATATGGTTGATGGACTCGAGGCCAGGAGAGAACTGAGTGACAAAGGCAGGGCTATGGTTGGTTTTTGTAGGAGACAAGTGAGAGTGGTTACGTGGAGGGTGGGTGATCATGCGGGAGATCTGTTTATGTACAAGATCCCTGAGGTAACAACGGGAAATAAGGGCTTGGGATAGGTTCTGTGAATATTGATGGAGAGAATGGGCATCAGATCAAATGAGACTTTCACGGATGGCAAAACTGTATGGGAGGGAACGTTTGGTATGGAATGGATGGAAGCTATCAAAGTATAGATACTGCTGTAAATTAGTGGGTTTGATGTGGACTGCAGTATGAAGGACACCGTGCCTGAGCATGATGCCAACTTCGAGGAATGTGATGTGTGAGCAGGAGTAAGTCCAGGTGAAATTGATGGAACTGTTGCTATTGTTAAGGGAGTGGAGGAATTCAAGGAGGCGGTTTTTGCTCTGGGTCCAGATCATAAATATGTCATCTATGTATCTGAACCACACAGGACATATTATGTGAGAAATTGTTTCAGGTGAACCCATAAAATGTATCAAGAATATATATAAAGTTGTTCAAAATGTGGATAAATCGATACAAGTTATTACTTAACAAATATGTGTTTATTGCTTAGGTTTATTCTTGGAGATAAAAATGAATTCCAACCTCCATATGGAATGTAGAGAATAATTAACGGCACACTTAATTGTATCAAACATTCTTGGCAGACAACTAAGCTGCAGTCAGTCAAGGATGGGAGAGATTTTGCCATGAGATGTTAGTATTTTCATAGTCACCAACTCAATTCCTCATTTAAATCTAAAGGAGACAAATTTGTGTTTACATAAAAATGAGCATTGGACCAAATACTAAAAATATACACCAGGGATATCATACATACTAAAAAAATTTGTATCAAAATTTCAGACAAAGTTTGACATCTAACATATAATTACATGACTGCTAACAAAAGGTAAGCCAGTATTGTAACAGTAACTTCAGTGTTGAATTATTCCTACACTACATGCTCATTCACCTTTTCTGAAACATTTTTTTTTTTTACATAATTTGTTTTCAGATCAATTGCCAATTTTCTTTTTGGGACCCTAGCTATATGACTAAACCACTAAAATTATTTTTGTGTTGTTGATATCATTTATCATGCTGTTTAATAGTCCTTCAATGAAGACAGTGATTTCCACATCTGGACTTTAAAGTTCAGGAAATAAGAATGGGTATGTGTAATATATATTTTTATTTCCTTTATACAAATCCAAAGTTTTTATCCGATCTTAATGAAACTTTGCACGCATTTGTTTTAACACAAGGAGAGAAATACTGTGTATATCTGGTTTACAAAAACCAACCCCCCTTCCACATCATCCAAGCCTCAATAAAAATTTAAATGTTAAATGGTTCAATTTTTTCAAATGTCTTGAAAACAGAAGGGAAATCAGCCAAAGTCGATGGTGATATTTTAAAAGTCTATAAAATTTCCTTTTCATTGACACTGGACAAGTCTGGTCGGACAATTAAGTGACCAAAAAATTAGAACTTAAAATTTAAAAATGGTTTTTAAGTTGGTGCAGCAAGACAGAACCATACAGTTTTTATCCGATCCTGATCAAAATTTGCATACATATTCTTTAAAACAAGGGGAAATATACTGTCTACATCTTGTTTAAAAACACTCACTACCTCTCCCCCATCACCCCCTTAAGGAAAATTTACATCTACAATGGTCCAATTTATTGCAATATCCAAAAAACAGTAAGGAAAATCAGCCAAAGCACATAGTGATATTTTGAATGCCCATTAAATTTCCTATTTATGTGTGTTGGCCAGGCTCCAATCAGTGACTGAGAAATTAAAACTTAAAAGTTTCATTAAAGTTGGTGTGGTGACACAAACCCATTCTCGAAGGAAGTTTGTGCGTAACTGCTTTAAAACAAATAAAAATATTGTTTATAAAATCCCACTCCCACCTTTACGTCAAATTTACATGTGAAACTACTCAGTTTTTTGCAAATATCTAAAAAATGGTAGGGAAATCAGCCAAAGTGGATAGTAATATTCTGAAAGCCTATAAAAATTTCTGTTGAATGGCACTGGATTGATTCCGATTGGACAATACCTGATCAAAAAATTTGGGGTCTACAGGAGATCGCAATTCCACTACAACACATTGCTTCCTGCTGACTAAAGACATCATAATACTTCCATAGTCAACAGAAATACATATTATTTTCAAACATTAATTAGGTTATAAAACACCCTGGGCCATTATTTTTAAGCAGTAATTCAGTTGCAAAACACTGCGGAAACTAATTCAAAAAGTATTTCTAGTGGTGTCTTGCATTTCACTACTGCAGTATTATGGTGCCAATTCCTCACAGAATCAAAATCAAAACTTAAAATTTAAAAATTGTGTTAAAATAGGTGTGATGACACATAAATCTATCTGATCTAAAATGAACTTCCCATACATATGCTTTAAAATAAGTGGGGAAAAAATGTTTACATTTGGTTTCCAAAACTGCGCCTGTGGATGTTTACAGCAATCCGATCAAACAGGATATATCATTATTGCTTTTATATACTGCCCCTTAGCAACATAAAAATATGTGTTGCTGAAACTGAACACTACATGCAACCAATAGATTAATGAGATAAAAAATAAGATATTAATCAATTACTCTTTAATTCAGAGAACAATGTGATCAATGAAAACATTTCCTGTATATGTAAATAATAAATGGTGTGTTTTTAACATGAAAAGATATAAAGGAAACAACAGGATAAAAGATACTACAAACACTACTAAATGGCATAAAAAATCTATGTGGCTCCAGTACATCGACATGAAAGGGAATATTTGGTGTAGTATTTCCTTTGGCAGTATTATTTAATGTTTGAGTTAAAGCCGTCAGAAATATACTAATGAAATAACGATCAATATGTGGATAGATGGAAGTAATTTCATAGGAAATACATGTTATTACCTGTAGATGTTTATTGCAAGCATTTGTTAGACTTCAGTCTACAAGTTTGGATAACATCTATTTTTACACTATAAGGTGGCCATACACGATTGCTCCATCCATCCAAATGCAGTGATGCCACTCCATTATCATTTTGTCTGTGGGGAAATTAATATGGATGAAATGAAAGAATTATTTGGATATTCAGTCAGTTCAATGCCCATCAGTTTGCTTCATCATGCCAACTGATAGTATGTTGGGAAACCATGTGGAGTGACATCAGGCTGTCACTCCATTCGGCTGGTGTATGGTGAAACCATATTCCTAACACTTTTCATTCTGTCACCCACCGGACATCATCAGTGTCTTGACTGAATTACACAACATTGCATTATTTCTTTTATCTTTTGAATATGGTTTAGAAATTTGTTTTGCTACTTGCAAAATACTATTTTGGATGTAGGTATTGAAAATAATATTGTTTTAAATGTTATTAAGTAGCATTTATATTATTTCTATAAAAAAATTTTTGTCATAAGACATTATCCCCCTTCATACCAAACCGAAATCAATAAATGAGGTATAATTTTAAAGCTTAAGATATCCGCCTTTGTGAGATCATATTTAAAGAAACTTAATTTTTCCAAATTCGAACCTTAAAGAGCAAAAATTTCAATATTTCTAAAATACGTTTTTTGTGTCTCGAGGCACTTATCTCCCTGGATATCTAACCGAAATTGATAAATGAAGTAAGATTATAAGAGTAATGTCTCCACATTGGTGACATCATATATTAAGAAATTTTTTGTGAATCAACCCTTAAAGGGAAGAAGTATCAATGTTTCTAGAACACATTTTTGTGTCACGAGCCATTTATCTCCCTTAATATCTAATCAAAATAGATAACTGGGGGATCATTCTAAAGATTAAGGTCTATGCTACGGTCAAATCATATTTTAAGAAAGGAATTTTTCTGAATTTATCCCTTAAAGAGCAAAAATATCAGTATTTCTAAAATGCTTCTATCAAGCCATTTATCTCCCCAGATACCTAACACAACTCGATAAATGAAGTAGGATTATGAAGAGTATTGTCTCCACTTTGGTGACATCATATATTAATAAAGATTTTTTGGGGGGATTCAACCCCTAAAGGGAAACGGTATCGATGGTTCCACCACACATTTTTGTGTCACGAGCCATTTAGCTCCATTAATATCTTTCTGAAATAGATAAATGAGGTGTCATTCTAAAGACTAAGGTCTCTGATATGGTCACATTATATTTTAAGAATGGACTTTTTCTGAATTTAATCCTTAACAGGCAAAAATATCAGTATTTCTAAAATGAGTTTTTTGTGTCGAGTCACTTATCTACTTTGATAATTAAATAAAATTGATAAACGAGGTATCATTTTAAAGACTAAGGACTTCGTAAGGTCTTTGCTTTCATTTCACCACATTTTAAGACAGGAATTTTTTAAAATTCGACCCTCAAAGGGCAAAAGTATTAATATTGCTACAACGCATTTTTCGGTCACAAGCCATTTATCTCACTTGTTACCTAACCGAAATCGATAAACGAGGTATCGTTTTAAAGATTAAAGTATCCGCTTTGGTCACATGATATTTTCTTTCTCCAAATTCAACCCTTAAATGGCAAAAATATCATTATATCTAAAACTATTTTTTTATCTCGCTCGATGCCTAACTGAAATCGATAAATGATGTATCATTTTAAAGACCGAGGTGACCGCTTTCGTTCACAATATTTTATAAAAGGAATTTTTTTGGAATTCGACCCTATCAATATTATTTCTAGAATGTGTGGTTTTTTAAAAAAATATTATTACGAGCCATTTATCTCCTTCAATACCTGTAATATTGGTTGTCCGGGTTGAACCGCGTCAATTTGTTGAAACCTAACGTTTCGGCCATCATTTTGTGGACAACCAAAATTACAAGATTACCAAGATTACATTGACAACGACCGTGGAAGTCTGCGCACACTCCTTCAATACCTAACCAAAATGATAATTGACATATTGTTTTAAAGATTAAGGTCTCCAATTAGGTAAAAATCATAAATTAAGAAAGTATGCTTAAAAATGTCACACTTATAAGACAGTTCAGAGCCAACCCCCTAGATGGCAGCAGCATATACAGGGCGTTCGCCGGGAAACGCAACCCACTGTTAGCGCTACAAGGAAGAAACTGCTCCCGGCGAGCGAGCGGTCAGCTTCCGGCATTGTTCGACCGTCGGCCGCGGACTATTTCATAATAATTACGCTTCATAAACTTCATAAACTTGTGTGCTAAGCATTTAAATGTGACGTAATTCATTAGCTTACCTTATAAAAGATGCTGGAAGTGTTGACCCTCTTGTGTAATGCACATTTCACATCTTCTGAACATATTTCGAGACACACGCTGCCCTAACTGACTTAATGATTTTTTGGGTGACTGTTCTAGTCGAAAAGCGATATCGTCAATTTTCTCCTCTGTGAGAATACGGTTGACCGACAGTCTCTTTTTGTTAAAAAATGAACCCGTTTCTCTTACTTTTTTAACCAGACACAGAATTGTTGATTTAGCTGGCAGTAAAGCGCAGGAAATTCGCGACGAAATTTACTGCGACACTTTTTAAACGACTTCTTCTTCACATATGTATCGTAGAGAAATATTCTTTGTTGCAAACTGTAACGTACCATAATTTTACTCACACTCAAACACGGTACAGATTAATAAGAGTATGAAGCCCCAAACCAGCCAAACCGCAAAGAAACGTTATTCACAACACTGATTAATAAGAGACTGAAGTCACAAACTATCTACAATGCAAAGAAACCGTTCTTAACAATGTAAGGGTCACTGCACTGCACTGTTGGGGCAGCGGAGGTGTTAAACAGTGCGGTGATTCACGGTGCCGTGTGGCGGAAACTGCTGGTTTGACTGACCGAGCAAGTTGCCGACGGCAACAGACTGGGAGGGTAGCGTTTTCCGGCGAACGCCCTGTATCACAGAGATGTCATTAAACTGTTTTTTTTTTATGCAATAAGTAGCTTTTTGGGTATTTTTCCGTTACAGAAACATTTTTTTCTTTGGAATACAATTACAATGTAAAAGTTATAATTATGAAAAATTTTCTCCCAGGCTATGATAACAGCACACATATCACAGAGATGCTGATATCCTGTGTGTATTGGTTGTATTCTGTTAAGGTCAGTGACAGTTTGTCATACATACAGTGTGTTTTAAATTTTCCTAACTGTTTTGTAATATGTTCAAGTATTTTGAAGCACACCTATTACACTAAACTAATAAACATTTGCTACAAAGTGAGGTTCTACTTTTCACTAAGCATTCAACCTCACTATTCATTATATTATAATCGCGATATTTTCACACAGGTCGTCTAATTTTTTTATTTCCTTTTATTTGAGAAAAACATAATGTCATCTCAGAATAACTTTGTGTTGAAGATTATTGAAAAATATGAAGACATTACCATGCCTCAAATTTCATTCAATTATGATGGAGTGCATGCTCCAGCGGCTATTTGGCTACACACCTACGTTTCCCCCGTTTCCTGTACCAACCTACTATTACCCTCTACGAATTTCAACTTTAAATTGTTCCACCATTTCTGATAAATTATTCATTAATTCTCTTGATAACTTATTCCAATCCCTTACCTATGAAAGAAAATCTTCCCACAACTTTGTGCCTGAAATCAAGTGCCAGCTTGTGGTCATGGTCATCTCTTCCCTTCCATGCATTACTTTTAATTCTCACACCAATCTCTTTCCACACCTCATCACCACTATGACTCTTCACCCTTCTCCTTTCCTCCAAAGAATCCCATTTCAGCTCTTTTATCATATCAGTTACTGATTGCTATGGGAATTTCCAGAGACAAATCTAGCAGCCCTTCTATTGTACCCTCTCCAACTTCTCTATTTGATACCCAAAATGTGGGTCCCATACTACACCATATTCAAGCAATGGTGTGATAAAAGTTTTGTAACCCAATTCCTTTACTTCTCTTGTATATCCGTTCATCACTCTATCCAAAAAGTAAAGAATTTTGAAACCTTTTCCTACCACCTGTCCAATGTGATGCCTTTGTGGGTCTCTAACTGCAACTACCATATCAAAATAAACATAAATATGGCAATAGATCAATTGTTAGTATTATTTCAAAGTAAATACGTAAATGCAAACAGAAAAATAGCACCCAAAAAAATCCTTGCTGTCTTGTTTTTAAAAACATAATGAAGTAAGAAGCCTACTTGTCTAAATATTACTTAAACAAGTAGGCTTATATAAAACTGAAGATTCCTACTTTACTATGAAGTTGTGTAACATGTGATGTGCCAAATTCAATAAATCTGTTTTAGAATAATTTTGTTGCATTTCTATAAGTTTTCGTGTCACTGAATTTATTTTTCGTCATTTCACAGTTTTTTGGCTGTTTATTTAATTATCAACACTCCCGAATGTGAGGCCAGAGCATTAAGCACTCACCCACCACACTTTGTAAAATTATTTCAAGCTCATTTTAATTAGTATTTGGCTTAATTAGATTGGGGTATAAGAAGTTTACAACATTATATTGTTTGCGTTTGCTAGTTTTTCATTGTTGTGACCTCCAGTACAGCGATGTGTAGGCAAAACTTGATAAGGGGAATGATTGAAACTCATTGTGTTGTTAGTAATGTCAGTAGTTTCACAGAGTACAGTCTTCATTAACAATAACCAACAATTTTTCCAGTAAGCAGTTAGACTATGCATTTTATGTGCCATATATGGACTGGAAAATACACTAATATTAATATGGATGCCTGGAGTGATGGTGTTTGTGCTACACTTTAGGATGTCATACATCTGTCCCAATTGAACAATGTCACACCATTATCATTCTGTCTATGAGGAAATTGATGTGGATGAAAACTGACAGGATTATTTGGATATCTGGTCAGTTCAATATGCATCAATTTGCTCCATCATGCCATCAAGCCAACTGACAGTGTGGGGGGAGAACCACATGAAGCGACATCAAGCCATCACTGTAGTCAGCTGGTGTATGGTGAAACCATGGTCCAAACACTTCTCATTCTGTCACCGACCGCCAAGCAGACAACATCAGTGCCTTGATTGAATAGCACAACATTGTATCATTACATTCTGTTTTGAATTTGTTATAGAAATATTTGTTTTTCTACTTGTGAAATATTATTTTCAATGTAGCCTAGGTGTTGAAAATAAGTAACATTTAAAACGATATTATCATCATATTTCTTTTTTTACAATAATAATAATGTCATCTCAACATGACTGTGTTGGAAATTATTGAAAAATATAGACTTAATTACAATGATTATAAGAGTTCTTTAATCCTGACTATCACAATAAAACAAAAAGAAATATGGTAATACTAGTATTACTTAAAAATAAAGACATACATGCAAACAGAGAAACAGTGTTGAAAAAATTAATTCTTTGTTATCTTCTTGTAAAAAATAACAAACTAAATTAAGAATCTTCAGTAACTGCTTTAACGTCTCCGATATAATATGAGTCACTGACTTAGCGGGTATTTCACTTCTTAATATGAGCATCCTGAAGCCACAAAGCAAAGTGTAGCAGCTATCCTTTCATGGGGGGTGATACTCTGCCTCATTTCAGTGTCTTGCTTTTTTAATTGGGGTAAAAATTTGAAAGAAGTGAAAATCTCTTTCTTCATCCATCTCTTTCTCCCACCAATCTGTAGGCTCCAAGGAAAGTTCTACACGAGAAAACCGATTCCTCTTCAATAATCAACTCTTCTTTACAATTACGCAAGCAGTAGCAGTCAAGAGCAGCTCTGTATGAACCATATTCATGAAGGCTTAACTGGAGTGATGCTAGGCTTTTGGATGTGATCCAAATGGCTGTCATCCACATGGATAACATCCAAATAGTGTGATCATGTATTGTTACCTTATTAATGCAACAAAAATCCACAAAATTAAATGCATGTAAACGACCCAGAAGAAGACCAAGGGATGGGTGGCGGAGTGTGTACAGAAGAGAGGAGAGGACTGTACCAAAGTGGTGACAGAGAGATGGTGGGAGGAGAGAAGAAAATAGATAGGCTTATGCACAAACCAGACCCCAGATAGTAAGTGTCCACCAGATTGCAATGCCGCTAATGACATCAAAATACTGCTGTAGTCAAACACAAAACGTATTATTTTCAAGCACTAATTCTGTTGTAATAAAGCCTCCACCATTAGTTTCAAGCAGAAATTAGGTTGTCATACACCCAGGATTAGCATGACACCATCATACTGGTAAAATGTTCTTCAGAAAGCATTTCTAGTGGTGTCTTGCATTTGACTACTGCTGTTTTACGGCACCAATCTCCATTAATCCCGCCAGTAGCTGGTAAGGGGGTACTTGAGATCGTGATTCTGCAAGGAAATGGAATGGTAATATGCAATAGTCAAACACAAGACACTGCTAGAAATACTTTCCAACGTACATTTAACGGTGTCATGCTGGTCCAGGGTTTATTAAAATCTAGTCTGTTTGAAAATAATGGTCCAGACTGTATTACAATGGAATTATTGCTTGAAAATAATACAACATGCATCTGACTACAGCAGTATTATAACATAATTAGTGAATGTTTTTTTTTTTTTTTTTTTTTGTTTTTTTTTTGTAACAGTTTAACGTCCCTTTTTAACAACGTGGTCTTTAGAGACGGGAAAGGATGGGGGCAAGGAATGGGAAGGAATTCGGCCATGGCCTTTTGAAGGAAGCATCCCGGCATTCACCTGGAGTGATTTGGGGAAACCATGGAAAACCCAAATCTGGATGCCCGGACGGGGATTCGAACCGCCGTCCTCCCGAATGCGAGGCCAGAACGCTATCCGTTACACCACCACGCTCGGTGTGAATGTTGTTGTAGCGGAATTGTGATCTCCAATAGACCCCTTGAAAGTGGTGTTTATGATTTTTGTAACAGACAAGAAATACAAAAGAAAGCACTCGTTTAATGTTGTGTGGTTTCCTATTACCAAATGGTCCTATAAAAAATAATTAATACACTTTTACACATGCATTAAATGTTTTGATTTGCAAAAGCAAAGATTGTGAATACTACAACAGAATGAAATCTATTATCCAGTATAAGGCACAAGGATTTTTATTAATTTGTACATAAGTCATGGACTATTAGAAATTTGTGACGGAAACTTTAAAATACGAAATGTACATAAAATGCAAATGGATTTGCAGGAAAATTACAATCAGAGCATAAACCTTTATGAGAATTAAAGATAGCCATTACTATTTCAAAAAATCATGACAAACATACAAAACCACTAGAAGTTTTGGAAAATTACAATAGACCTACATAAAAACATTCTGAACATTTGAATGATTAGTTCACCCCAATGTAAGTAAATGAGCATTGTTACTTAAATGGATAATTAACATATATCGATTAATAGATAAGGTATCGCTGAAATTTAAGGTCAAACCTTCTTTTTCTTCAGGTGTCAGCTCTTTGGGTAAAGGTGTCTCCTGCTCCTCCTCTTCTGCCTCTGCCTTTACGACATCATCATCGTCCTCGTTGTCCAACAGGTTAAGTTGTGATAATACTTTCTGTGCAAGTAACGCACTTTCCGAAAGAGCAAATTTCCTATGTTCTTCTTCATTTTCAGTCCATTTTGCTTCATCCGATTCCGATAAATCTGGCGCGGCTACTATTTTTATTGCATTAGAATGGGATTCATCGTCATCCGCACTATAACTTGTTTTACTTTCCACACTACTGCTTTCATCATCACTAGCTTTTAATTTTTCGTTCGTCTGCTTTCCACTGTCATCTTGCTGCGTAAATCTAACATTACTTTCCTCCGTCCATACTTCCATTAACAAAAGCAGAAGCAAAAAATTTACTGCTAACTTCGCTCGCATAATTATTGCTAAAATTAAATGAAAATAACATTAAACTTGTGATGTAACAACATCAAAATAGTAGGCTACTTTCAGTCAGCAACATTCGTGACACACGGCTGCAAAATGAATATTTGGAAGAGATAACAAAAGAATGTAGGCATAAGATTCAGTTATTACTGAAAGATACATCCATATCCAGTCATATCAAAAATCCAAATGACATGAAGAATTATCGGTTTAAAATTTCAATACTTGGCTAGAGTTATGCACAGTTAATTATATCTATCTAAACTGAATCACATACACATTCAATCGGTTACAGGAATCGACACTGACACTTGATTTTACAACATCATTTTTAAAATTATATACGTAATGTTGCACTTGAAATTTTGAATGTTCTGGAACATATGTACACTAATTACGGCATCTTACACACGAACACGTAACCCACCCCGATGTAAACACGTCTTTATCTCCTTCTCACCTATTGTATGTCAACACCAACCTGAAAATAACAAAATCACTACATTCGTTATCCTACACAGCTTCAGCTAGAGGTAATACTTAAAAACATCAAGAAATGCCTGAAGTTTTGACACTGTTTGGAAAATCCCTACTTAGCAGATAGGCAAAGAAACGAAACTTTCAATGCTGACGTCCCAAAATTAATACGGAACAAAATCGTTATTTTATCTTTTTTTAAAGTAACACGCTACATCTTTCACTATAATATACAAAAATAATTAAAGAAGCATAATAACAAACAGTCTTGTTACAGTTCTACTTCAACATTTCCGACTACAACAACACGAATTAATAAACAATACACTGTATAGTGTATTTTCATTCTCCGATTGGTATGACTTGAGAATACTACAGATATTATGTACACCAAAGACATGTTGTAAATACTATGATATCATGGAGGAAGGAATTATATGGAGGAGAAGTGACATTAAATCGGTGAAGCAAGCACTAAACTCTCCCGCATGGTGGCAGCACCGGCAGCGACCATATGGCGCTTCCCAACAATTAAGGTGTTCACATTGTGGTAGATGCAGTGATTATTTCATTTAGTATTGTGTATAAGTGTTTAAAAATGCCAGCTTGTGTTGCGTACGGTTGCACAAATAGGCCAGACAGGAAAGAACCTGGAATATCATTTCATAAGTAAGTTGAATTGTAATTATCGTTGTTGAAGTGAGCGGTAGACACCGCAAACTTTGCAGCACGTCTATAAATATTTAGTCATAGCTCTCAATGGGATGACTTTGTTCTCAAATTTTTCTTGGTGTAGTATAGAAAATCAGCAAACTTGTTATTTTGCACATAATAGACTAGCATTATTATTTAACGAGTGTTTAAAATGAGATTTAAAGGGGCGTGTTTTACTTCGCGATTCAGTGAATTTACTATTACGATTTCTTTCGTCACGTTGCTGATTATACTGACAATAGATGATGAAATTAACTGTTATGTGAGAAGCTGTGAGTTTTATTAATTTTTTAAATAGCTATTTCAGGCCATTGACTTAGGTTATTTTTAAAGCTTCATATAAGACTTGTTTCTGTTTGTAAATACGTCTATACCTATTTTTACCGATTTTGAAATCTTTCTCATCTATTTATGTCGAAACAGGTTCATACAGAAATAAAAATGGGCTTCATAAATAAAGAAGTTATTGGCCTTTGAACAAAATCAATTTGGGGAATGTGTTTCTAATTTAGTCTCTTTTTTTTGTACAACATTTCTCCCCCCCCCCCCCCCCGTATCTAAATCTAACTGAGAGATAATTTTTTTACAATTGTCCTAATAAGTAGGGCTGTGAAATTAGACAACACATCTTGATCAAGAGAATGTTCATTAAGGTGACTGAATAAACATTTTATTTCTGGTACCAGCCTACAAAATGTCTGGGTTGCTCATCCCTAGAGTGGGTCCTCTTACTTTTTTTCTGGTCTAGGACACATTTCAGACTAACCACAAGTGGTAGTAATAAAACTGAAATATCCATTCTGCATGTCAACCATGTAATCATAGGGGCTTTGATAGAATTAATTTTTGGTCCAGCCTGCATCCAAACCTAAAACCCTCAATTTGGATGTTGTATATCCCCCAAACTAAGCAAGATATCGAAAACATTTATTCCTTATTATCGAGTTTTTTCGTCGTGTTACATAAGAATCCATCATTAAATTTGACTTTTATGAAATTTTTCTTCTGCATTTCAACTCAAGACACCTCACTTTTGAGACAGTATATCTCGAGAACTAGGTGAAATATCGAAAAATTTTACTCTTTATTTTTTATTTGTCTCGTCTTTTTAAATAATAATTCATCATAAAATTTGACTTTGAATAATTTTTTCTTCTGAATTTCAACCAAAACCATTTCACATTTGAGACAGAATATCTTGAAAACTAAACAGGATATCAAAAAAATTTATTCTTCATTTTTTATTTGTCTCATCGAGTTACATAATAATCCATCACCAGATTGCGGCGTCACGTTTATCCTAGAGTCCCCTTGAGGTGTTTGTACATATTTCCCGTGTTTGTTGGGAAGCGGTCAAGCCCCCACCACTCCGGCCATGCCCCCCCACTCCTCCGCCGGCCTGCTTCACTCCCATGCGTGGTAAAGGTCTCTTGCGTCGTCTCCATATTATTCCTTCCTCCATGTCTATGGTTACAATAAACTAAATTAAATCCACAGAATAGATTGGAATAAAGAACTAAAACCTGCAAGTGTAGTACCGGTACCAGTCAAAAAAAAAAAAAAGACAGTCATTGTGGACTGCCGACAGAAGTGAAAACTTAAAACTATGAATATTTTAAGCCCAACACGTTATCATACTTATAGCTACAGCTATAGCCTATACTGCTATTACAGCATGTTGGTGATGCGAACTCATAAAATTTTATCCACCCAAAAAACGTCCAACGCACAACAGTTCACATCATATCAGTGACGGGAAGTCGCAAACTCATAGATTTACCCCCATCCAATAATCGCCCAAAGCGCCTAAAGAACTTTTCACTTCAATAATTCCGCCTGGTCGTAATGACCAAGTGACAAAGTTTCAATCCAATGTATTGCCCCTGTATTAGCCGCCTTAACCTAACTCAGTAGTGCTATCAGGTACAGGAAACGTACCTTTTAATGAGGAACTCGAACCACGAAAGCTTTCTGATGTACTTCACACTACACGGCAAGCTGTGCCAGAGGCGGAGGTCGGGTTAAGGGTCTATGAAAATCGCCGCCGGGACAGGGATTCGAATCGGGAACCATTCGTTGCACAGTCAGACAGACACCTTAACCACTAAGCCATCAGACCGTTACAGATATACTGTTAACATTCGCATGTCGGTTACGCGAACTCACTAGATTTTACCCACGTAATGAAGTTTTCACTTCGAGAACTAAAAAACTAGCCTAGTCCACAACCCGAAGGTTCGTAGAATCTTCCCGAAGGAGATGTACCAAGCTATTGTGTCAGAGGTAAGAAGACTAATTCTTTTCTTCAGAAGCCTGCAGTTTAACGTGACATCAGAACCACGGAATGCCTCGACGTAGCTCATATAATCAAATGCAACTCCTAAAAAAATACTACTCACCGTGACAGGAGAAAGATCCTTCTGAAGTAAGCTCCTTAACCGCTGAGCTACCAGACTGTCTTGTTTTGAAGTTTACTTGTGCTAAGTACTATCAAAATGGGATTAAAAACTGTAAGTTTCTATGAACAACGTTGACAGAAGTTAAGGTGACGTGGGAGGGAAGGAGAGGGTTTAGGTTTCTGTACAGTATTTTTCTATTTGTTTTAAACTAAGCGTATGCAAATTTACATCAAAATCGGACAAAAACTGCATGTTCCAAATAGCGACTACCGCGAATATCACGCGCGCAACAGATGTCAATACATAAACAGGTGGCATGACGGTGACCCGACGAAGTGAACTCACAAATTAACTCCCGCACAAACATTAATTACAGGACAATGGAAATAACATTCAGATCAAACATTCTTACTAATTACAACAAAAAAAAATCTATTACAACCTAACAAAACAGACGTAAAAAAAGAAAAAAAAATTTGGTGTGATGCAATCCTCCACCTCTTCCTATTTTCCGCTAATTCTTCATCTCAACACATACCTTACAACCCACGTCCTATTATCTGTTTCAAATATTCTAACCTTTGTCTTTCTCTGCAGTTCCTACCTTCAAATGTTCCCTCCATTAACAAATCAACCGATCCCGCATCTCTTAAAATATGAGCCACCATCCTGTCTCTTCTTTCTGTAAGACTTTTCCACAAAATTCTTTTAGCACGCATCATTTCCAAAATACGTTCGTTTCGTACTTTATGTGTCCCCTTAATTTTCAGCATCCTTCTATACAGGGACGTATTTCTAAATTTTGAGCCCCGGGCGAATATAATTGGCTGCCCCTGTAACTTACCAGATATCAAAAGTGAAAGATGCAATGAGCTGACAAATAAAAACTTTTACATACTTTGATTCTATGATTACTTATTACTTGTGGAATCAAATATTACAAACTACTAATGTGAATAAATATATATGTTCAATTATATAATATGGGTTGATATGTACGTTCAATTTTTATAAAGACTACTTAATTCAATATTTATACATCATATGACAAACTGAGACATTATTCTGATGTTTCAGTATTCCAAAACATCAAACATAACGAAATATTTAAATTTGATAACAAAAATGGCATAAACTTTTGTTCAAAATTAAGGAAAGAAATAAAAGTTCAATTAGTTTGTTAAACATGCCATATTAAAATAACTGTTTGCGATGTGCCAAACTGTTGGCAAAATCATCAATAACATCACCATAGTTCAATGATTTCGTCAAATCTGCCACTATATTAAGGATGGCTAAGTTATTTAAGCTTTCTTCGCTTAAGCTAGAGCGCATGTAACTTTTAATTCGTTGTAGCACGGAAAATGAACGCTCTGCGCTGCAGTTAGTCACTGCCGTGCAGGTAAATATGCGTAATGTAATATCCTCTTCCAGTTTTTTTTCCGTGATGAAAACCCCTTTTTGTCTCAAGCACTTAGGTTTCTTGTCTTTTTCGGATTGTATATAATATTTGAAGAGCACACATTCATCTTGCAGACCGTCCTCAAGATTTGCCAGATAGAGCCGTTGTAATTCTTTGGCGTTGTTCCTTATTTCTTCTTCTCATTTTTTCTCAAGTCTTAAAAGGAATGAAAAATTGTCATTGATATTATCATAAGCCATCTTAAGTTCCCTTTAAAGCTGGTCACAAATTGGAAGAAATGCATGCACCCGAAAATGGTCATTTGCTTGCAGTAGCACTTCTTCCTCGCCAGATTCGGCACAACTAAGTTTCCTTTAGATAGAGCGTTTTTGTAATCTTTAAAATTCATTTGCCTGAGGTTTCCTTTTTCCGTCCTATTTATATATTTTGAAAGAATCTCTTTTTTTTTTCAATAAATAAAATTAATGATTCGTAAAGACCTTGCAGAGCATTCGAGACTGGAGCCCCATAATTCACACATTAAAGTAGATATTTGCGACAGCAGTCCAGTCGCCTCACTGCGGTCTAAAGGTTTTTGTGACGATTCATTTTTTATCTTTTGAAGAGCTGCTATAATCTGATTCCAGTCATTGTTAAGACTAGTGCAGGCATCATCTCTAGCTGGCCATCGAGTATTCGATACACTTTTTAGAGAAACATTCTCAGGCTCAATCAGGAATTCTTGTACCAGTTTTGACCGTTGTGTTGATACGGTGAAGAAAATATTTAAGTTTTGCAACAACCCAAAAAAAACTGAATATCCTGTTGGCAACATTGATTGGCTGACTACCCTATAAAATTTAAAGAATGCGCGGAGCATAGTGCATAAATTGCATAAGGGTATATTTCCTTAATTCTTGCCTGTAGACCCTTGTAACGTCCAGACATATTGCCAGCATTATCGTAAGATTGACCTCTGCAATTATTAATGCTGATAATAAAAGTCTCAAGGACAGCCTTCAACATGTCTTCTGATTTGTGACCAGTGTTAGGAAGGAAACATAAAAACCATTCAACGGGTTGTCCGTTTTCTTCGACGAATCTGATAATTAAAGAAAGTTGGTCCACATGAGTGATATCAGTGGTAGAGTCAACACTAAAGGAAAAATATTTCTTCCTTTGGATGTTTTTTTTATAATAGAGTGGGTTACTTTATCAGCCTTAATTTTTATTACTTTCTCATACGTTGCAAATGACAAATTAGACACGTGACCTTTACCTGGATTACCCATTGTTTATATGTGTTTTGACAAAAAATAATTGAATTCAGCAATTGCTTCTAATATCATCATAAAGTTTCCGTTGTGAATTGATTCAATTTGTCTGACCCTCCCCGGAAACATAATACCCGAGTAGCCAGTGCTTTTACAGCCACAACATCTCTCTGTAAGACACATCTCCAATATATTTTTTTATCTTCCATCTCTTCAACTAATTTTGAGTCAACTCTTCTCCCGGCCATACCTCGCTGTTTTATCATTAAGAAACATTTTATATGTGCTAAGCTATTTTCTTGTGTAGTTACTCTATCGTAAGCATGTTTCCAATCACTGAATCCTTCATGGGAAGATAATGGACCTTTCCCACTGTCAATTAACGACAGGGACCACAAACAACTGATCTAGGAGACTTCGAGTACATCAAATAATTTCGAGACACTTTTTATCCGTTTAGCAGAAGTCCTTTAACCAAATCTTTTTGTCAGATCTTCACTTGAAATATTTTGATCAACCTTTTCTTGAAAAATAATCTCGTAGCTCGTCATTTACAGTCCACAATGTGGGATCAGTTTCAACTAATAATGAGGGAGCTGCAGTATTTAACTGTCATTGTGAAATTGCTGTGTCGCTCTCGCTCTCGATGGAATTAAATTCATGCTATGCTCGGACAGGGAACCAATTGAATCAGCCACAGTAACAGTGATAGAATCATTAGTAGCTTGAGTAGGGTGAGATCAGCGCTGCCAGCCTCTTGGCTTTGAATATCCGTAGCTGGCTGTTAAAATTTCCGTAGATTGGGTACAAAAATTCGGAGACTCGCTAACTAAACAATAACTATTGAAGGGAGAGTCAAAATTAAGAATATTTTTTATTTTCAGGTCTTTAAAATTCGAAATATAACATAACATTTTACATTGAAAGTAAGAAATATCTCTGATCCTGTTTATACATAGTCACTTTCATCGCTGCTGCTGTTGTGCCTACTCTTTTGGGGGGGGGGGGGACTATACAGTATCCATTTTCTTTGTTGACATTAAATTTAGCGTATCTTCTGTAACAGGAAATATTAAATACTGAGAATACTTTTGACTCTGGGATATTGGTTAATCCTTCTCGAAAGGCACTGCTTTGCTTTGTAAGCAGTGGCAACGATCGTGTCACCGTGCATATAGAGTGCGCCGATAATTCTGTATTATGGTCTTTTAAGATCTATATAATCTATAATCAAACAAAATATGAGCTTTGTTTCAATTGTTGGTTCACGCGAGCGGTTGCAAGGAAACGATTAACAATTATTGAAAATTCTGTAACCCATTAACACTATATGCTCAAAGTTTAACAAAACACCAATATAAGGAAAAATCAACATATAGTTAAAAAAAATAGC
This sequence comes from Vandiemenella viatica, assembly GCA_031002005.1. Classification (NCBI taxonomy): domain Eukaryota; kingdom Metazoa; phylum Arthropoda; class Insecta; order Orthoptera; family Morabidae; genus Vandiemenella; species Vandiemenella viatica. The sequence continues at coordinate 182,581,403 of JARYHS010013631.1, read as the reverse complement.
AAAAATCCGTAGATAATTTAACAAAATCCGAAAATCCTAACTTTTTATAAAAATCCGTAGACCTACGGATAAATCCGTAGAAATGGCAGCACTGGGTGAGAATCAGATTCTTGCATAATATGTAGTAGAGGCACTGGTGAGACATCATCAATGGTTTTAGTAGTACATCTTGCCTGCAAACAAAATTAAAAACAAATGTATGTATGTACACACCCTGCTACATAAAGATCGGTTCCTCCTTACCCTCATATGACAGTATCAGTATGATGTTATTTTAGGAGTAATTAATAATTGTCAGATAATAAGTTAATACAGCCACATTTAATTTAAAAGTATGAAAATAGTAATAAGCTTCTCCTGATGTTCTGCACTACATTCCTATACGTAAGGAAGCGTCCATAAATTGCGTGGCTCTGTCTAAAAGGAAGGGAGGCGGGGGAAAGGTTGGGTAGGAAGCTACGCTCGGCTAAGCGGTGAGGGAAGGGGAGGGGGGGGGGAAGGAAAGGTGGAGGGTGGGTTTCGAGCCAAGCCATGAAGCTTTTCGTTCATATTATTTGTTACTGTTAAAATAATGTACAGAATGCACAGAATTATGTAAATATTTATTCCACCGATGTCAAACTAAAAGGCCTATAATTTTCAACCCCATTTGTAACCCCTCCTTTATGAACCGGTACTACTACAGCTCTTTTCCAATCCTCTGGTAAGCAGCAAGACTCCAAGCTCATTTTAAATCAAATTTCAAGGTTAGGTACAATATCATATCCCACAATCTTTAATAGATCTGTAGTAATTTTATCTACACCAGTCCCTTTACGTTTTTTTTAGCATTCTGAGTTCCTTCATAATTTCCTGAGAATCTATTTCAAATTTTGTAGTTCCCTCATTTGTACGTTTTAGGACATTCATTCCGTCCTATCATTGGATGATTGTCCCTAGTGGTCTCACTAAACCGGTCCCTCAATATTTCTGCAATTTTAAAATCCTCTGTGACTTCAACTCCACTCTTATCTACAATTGTCTGAGTACCTTCCCTTCCCCTCCCACTTTTCTAATATAGCCATAGAAATTTCTAGATGCATCGTTCAGTGATCCACCTGCATCAATAATATTCTTCATAAACCTATCCTTTGCTTTTATTAATTGCATGTATTTGAACGTTAACTGCTTTACTCTAAATGACACTACTTGCCTCAACTTCTGTTATCGACAGAGATCATCAACGAACACCTTAAATTTATTTGGTTCCTTTGATTAGTTTTTATGTTACTCGGAAATTACTTATAATGACAATTAAATCTACGGCAGCCGGCTTTACTCGCACACTCACTGTCGGCAAAGAGTGAGGGCATTGTTAGTATAGAATTCGTTTCTGAAATGTCCTTAAACATGGATTTTCAAATTGAACTGTTATATATAAGTATGAGCGATGACTCAGAATAAGCAACCAACATAAAAAGAAAAAAAAATCCATAAGAAACAATTATCGTAAAAATTTGGGCAATGTCTCTTTATTGTTCGGTTTCAAAAAATTTTGAGGTATTGCTCTGAGCCAGGTCTGTACTTTAAAATGTGTAACTTTCTGAAACGGAGTAATATGGATCGCCCATTTAAAACGGAAACAAAATCTAGTAACTATGAATGCCATGTTTTAGCTAATTAGACACAAAAACTTGTACCTGAGTTGTTTGCCTTATCAATCTTACGGATAGTACAAAAACCGTTATTTTCCTAGCTCAGTTATAAGTTTAGCAAGCCTTAGAATAAATCGCACATATTACGTCTTTGAGTTCAGTTAAAATTATGAGATGCATAATGGCCCAGTCGCTAGAGTTTTATTTTATTTTAGATCAACAATCTATAAAAATGTGCTGTTTCAGAAAGTGACGTGATTGTTCACTGTATATACTTACCTCAGAACTAGATCTGAAAACTTTTTGACACAAAACAATCACAAGACTCATTGGCATACTTTTAGAAGAGTTGTAGGGTATATATATCAAGCAAAACATCTATAAATAAGTAGCTATTACAAAGCGCTGTGTCTACTTTACCTGCAAAGAATTTTGATTCCCTTCTTCGATATTAGAGCTGCACGTAGATGAATCTTCATTTAATTTAATTTAATTTAATTGCAATGGAGCACAGGCTCCGGTGGCAATATCCCTACACACCCATCTTCCCCCTATCCTGCACCCACCTACATTTGCCCTCAACAAATTTTATCTTTAAATTCTTTCAAAGTTTTCGGTAAATTATTCATCATTTCTCTTGGTAACTCATTCCAATCCCTGACACCCTTACCTAAAAAAGAGAATCTTCCCACACCCTTGTGCCTGAAATCGAGTGCCAGCTTGTGGTCATGGTCATCTTTTCCCTTCCATGAACTACTTTTCATACCTATTGCAATATCTTTCCATGCCTCATCGCCAGTATATGCCCTGTACACTCCCATGACCCTCCTCATCCTCCTCCTGTCTTGCAATGAATACCATTCCAGCTCCTTTATCATATCCGTCACTGATTGCATTCTGCGATAATTTCCAGAAACAAATCTAGCAGCCCTTCTTTGCACCCTCTCCAACTCCTGTATTTGATACGTAAAATGAGGGTCCCATACTAACATATTCGAGCAATGGTCTGACCAAAGTTTTGTAACCCAATTCCTTGACTTCTCTCGTACATCCCCTCATCACTCTCTCCAACAAGTGCAGAACCTTTTCCTACCACCTGTCCTATGTGTCCTGCCCAGTTAAGTTTGTTATCAAAAGTAATTCCAAGATATTTGCATTTCAAGTCTTCAGCAAGCAATTCTTTCCCCACCTTATATTCATAATTAACCTTTTGTTTTTTATTTGTGTATCTAATAAGCTGACTCTTCTTTGCATTTATCTTCATTCCATGTTTACCAACCCAATTAGATATCCTGTCCAGATCACCCTGCAACTGTTTACAATCCTCTATTGTTTTGATTCTTTTATACAGCATTATGTCATCTGCAAACAATCTAATTTCAGATAGTAAACAATCAACACAATTATTCATTAGAATAATGAATAGCAATGGTCCCAATACGCTACCCTGTAGCACTCCCATTTTTACTTCCACTTCTTTTGATACTACATTTCCTACCATAACTTTCTGTTTTCTACCTTTTAAAAATTCTTCTACCCAGCAAATGACTTTCTTATTCACTCCAATGGTTTTTACCTTATTTACTACCATTTTATGGTTTACTCTGTCAAATGCCTTAGACAGATCTAGTGCTACACTATCAATTTGGCCTCCCTTGTCCATTTCATCTGAAATATCTTGCATATATCCCACCAACTGAGATTCGCATGAATATCCTTGCCTGAAACCATGTTGCCTGCTTGAAAACCAATTACGTTCCTCACATATATTTCTGATGTGGTTGCATATCAATCTTTCCATTAATTTACCTACCACTGATGTCAAACTGATTGGCCTGTAATTCTCAAATCTATTTCTCACCCCTCCCTTATGTACTGGTACTACTATTGCACTTTTCCAGTCCTGTGGTAAGCAGCAAGTGTCTAGACTCAATTTAAATAATATTTCAAGATAAGGTACAATGTCACATCCGGCTATCTTTAAGATATCTGTAGTAATATTATCTTCACCAGCCCCTTTATGTTTTTTCAGCTTTCTTATTTCCTTCATGATTTCCTCAGGATGGATTTCATTTCTTTTAATGAAAAATTTATTTATTTTATGTATTTGCTGTATAGCCTCATTTTCTTTTTTCAGCCTTCGTTCAACTTCTTTTCGATACGCGTGACCACTAGGACGTTTCTTCTTGGCAACGGCACTCATGACAAACAATTGAAACTGGGCGAATGAAAACAACACATACGAGTGACACGTGACACACTCACGCACGGTTTTTCCCCTTCCATTCCCCGACGTAAGTTACCTAGCCAACGAGAGGACTGCGATTAATTACTACGCAGAACCTACCACCACACAAGTACCTACGTTGTACTTAAAGTAATAAAAGTTGGAACGAATAATAAATTGATTTCCATGAATACATTATACCAATAAAAAAATTATACGTTAGAGGTCCATCCTTTGAGACAATCGGAAGTCCCCACCAGAACTCAGAGAGACGATCCTCGGGACGCCCCTCTGGTAGCATACGCCCCGAGCGATCACCCCCTACGCCCTTAGGAGTATACGACCCTGATTCTATAGCACCACGATGCAAATGTTTCTATTCTTCTTCCTTTTGGTATTCCTAAAAACTATGCTACGCCACCGTAATGTGCAATGCACCAAATATTGAATTTTAAAAAGTTCTTTCTTACTCATAGATCAAGAACTAAAAGATTTATCTTTTTTTCGGGAAGGCTTTTTTGGCTAGTGTTACTTCGATTTTAAAATCATTCCTGCGTCAACCATAAGTTGAAATTTTAATTCTTAAGTGACAAAAATTCACTTACAACTCCCATTACATCTGATTCTATTTTAAGATTTAATATGTTATTGCTATCATTTCAACTACGTTCAGTCACTTTTGTCCTGCTTTTGTTTATATTTAGTCAATAATCTTCCTTAGGTATTTTGTTCGTACCAGTAACTGCTCGATATCCTCAGTCTGTACTGCCTACGGCACAATTTCTTCAGAAAATCACAACATACCTATTTTTTCTCCTTGAACACTTACGTCACAATTTTATTTTATCTCTTTTATTACTTCCTCTATATACACGTTAAATATTAATGGGGAAAGACCACTACCTTTATAACTGATACAAGTCTCTTAAAATTCTTTACTATGATTACGGCCACGTGATTTTTTTTATAGATTATAAAGTATTCTTCTATATCGATATTTTAAACTAGTCTTCTTTAAAAATTTTAACATCTGGTCCCACCAAATATTATAAAACGTATTTTCTAAATCAACAAAAGCAGTAAAAATATTTTCGCGTATCTTGATCTTAAAGCAAAAAAATGCTTCACTTGTAACATGATTTTCCATAAACCCAAACTGATCTTCACCTAGTATCTCTTCTACTATTCTTTCCATTCTTTTGTTCATGATCCTATCATCAATTATGAAGTATGTGATATTAGATTTATCGTGCGATAATTCTCACATTTGTCAGCTTGTGCTTTAATCTGAAGTATGAAGATTTTACTTGAATTAAAATCAGTTGGAATATCTCATGTTTCATAACTGTTCGATATCAGTTTCAATAATCTTTTGATTCCTTCTTCTGTTAATGATTTCAGAAGTTCTGTAGGAATCTCATTAATTAAAACCGCTTTATTTCATATCGAATCTTTCAAAGCTATATAAGAGTCTGTCCATATAAGATGATCTCCTAAGTCATCAATTTCAACATTTCTTTCTTTTGCAATATTTGGTTGTTCAAATAATCCCCATCGTACTGTTTCTCTATATGTTCCTTATATCGGTTAGCTCTAACTTCTGAACTTAAAAGAGGTTTCCCATCAGCAGATTTACTTCAAAATTCTTTTTAAAGTTCCTACAGGCCACATCTACTTTACCTACCTTTTCATCGTGTAGATAATATTGTTACAGATATCTTAAAGATAGCCGGATGTGACATTGCACCCTATCTTGAAATCTTATATATATATACAGTATATATAAAAATAGACGTGTTTTTCCTATATTTCAGCCACCAATACATAGCACAGATCACTGGCGTTTGTGTGAGGAAGTAGCATGGTGTTTCCTATCGTGCACAACGTTGGCCGAATGCCGATAGCCTTGGGATGTGGAAGATATGATGATTAAAGTTGATCAGTGCAGGGCGTTTTCATACTTCGACCAAAAATTAGTGTCTCCTTATACTTTTATTTCCTGTCACAAATACATACGATACACCATTGATGTTTGTGTGTGGTAGGAGCAGTGAATCTCCCATCGAGCACTCTGGTGGTTAAATGTCGTCGCAAGTTGTGGGGTTGTGGGAGATATGGTGGTTGAAACTGGTCAACCTGCGACACCTTCAAATTTCTGACAAAAACGCATGTGTCTTGGTGTATCACTTTTCAGCGAAAACTATCTATCGCAGATCACTGGCGTTTCTGTGTGGTAGTAACACAGAGTCACCTTTTGATCACAACGTTGGCCGAATTTCAGTAACTGAGGGAGTGTGCGAGATATGGTGGTTGAAAGTGGTCGGTCAACGATATTTTCGTATTTCGACCAAAGACATGTGTCTCCGCATATGTATTTTTTTTTAATCTGCTTTATGTCTCTCAACAGCGAGGTCTTTAGAGACTGGAAAGGATGGGGGCAAGGAATGGGAAGGAATTCGGACATGGCCTTTTCAAGGAAGCATCCCGGCATTTGCCTGGAGTGATTTGGGAAACCATGGAAAACCCAAATCTAAATGCCCGACGGGGATTCGAACCGCCGTCGTCCCGAATGCGAGGCCAGAACGCTATCCGTTACACCACCACGCTCGGTCCCGCATATGTCACTTTACTGCCACAACTAAATAGCGTAGACCATTGATATTTGTGTGTGGTATTAATATCGTGTCTCCTATCGTGCAAAATGGTGGTTAGATGTCGGTAGCTATGGGAGCGTGGGAGATATGGGGGTTGAATGTGGTCGACAGGCGGCACTTTCATATTTCTGCCAAAGACGCATGTGTCTTGGTGTATCTTCAGCGAAAACTATCTATCGCAGATCACTGGCGTTTGTGTCTGGTAATAACACAGAGTCACCTTTCGATCACAAGGTCGGCCAAATTTCAGTAACTGTGGGAGTGTGGGAGATATTGTGGTTGAAAGTGGCCGGTCAAGGATATTTTCTTATTTCGACCAAAGATATGTGTCTCTGCGTATGTCACTTTTCTGGCACAACTACATAGCATAGACCATTCGTGTCTGTGTGTGGTAGTAGAATCGTGTCTCCTGTCGTGCACTATGGTTGTTACATGTCGGTAGCAATGGGGGTGTAGGTGATGTGGGGGTTGTAAGTGGTCGACCTGCTGCAATTTCATATTTCTGCCAAAGACGCATATGTCTTGGTGTATCACTTTTCAGCGAAAACTATCTATCGAAGATCACTGACGTTTGTGTAGTAACGCAGAGTCACCTTTCGATCACAACGTTGGATGAATTTCAGTAAGTGTGGGAGTGTGAGAGATATGGTTCTTGAAAGTGGCCAATCAAGGATATTTTCGTATTTCGACCAAAGACATGTGTGTCCGTAAATTTTACTTTGCTGCCTGAATTACATAGCGCAGATGATTGGCGTTTGTGTGTGGTAATAGCATCGAGTCTCCCATCGAGCACTATGGTGGTTTGATGTTGGAAGCTGTCAATCCAAATTCTTTACAAACACGAACGAAGTCGTGGGTATCAGCTAGTATTATTTAAATTGAGTCACGCTAGTTGCTACTTGGGACTGGAAAAGTGGTATAGTAGTGCCGGTACATAAAGGAGGGGTGAGACATACAGTCGAAAATTACAGAACATCAGTGGTAGGTAAATTAATGGAGAGATGGATATGCAACCATATCAGAAATGCGAGAAACGTAAGTGGTTTTCAAGTAGGCAACATGGCTTTGGGCAAGGATATTTATGTAAATCACAGTTGGTGGGATATGTACGAGATATTTCACATGAAATGGACAAGGTAGGCCAAATTGATAACGCAGCACTAGATCTTTCAAAGGCTTTTGACGGAGTGAGTCATAAAATGGTAGTAAATCAGGTAAACACCATTGGAGTGGATGAGAAATTGAGTTACTGGATAGAAGAATTTTTAAAATTTAGAAAACAGAAAGGAATGATAGGAAATGCAGAATCAAAAGAAGAAGAAGTAAAAATGGGAGTTCCACAGGGTAGCGTATTGGGACCATTGCTATTCATAATTCTAAGGAATAATAGTGTTGATTCAGAAATTATAAATTAGATTGAAATGAAGCTTTCACGGGTTTACCGCCAGATAGAGTTTTGAAAACACGATATTTCGGCTACTAGCTCAGTCGTCTTCATCAGGTGTCGAGACATCTGCACAGGTCGGCTGACCGTCGGTTACCGAGACAGCCCAGGTGCCGCACCTCCTTATATTGGCCAACGGCTCTCTCCAACTACCGCGCCCGGCGGCTGGCAGTGTGTGGGTGGGCCTACAATTATTCGTTGCGGGCCGAGGAAGTTAATAATGGCCCGTTTGTGGCGGTTGCTGAACATGCGTGCCACGCTCTCTGAGTAGAGTTGCCAAGGCTGGTTTTCATGCCTCGCTAAGACATAGCCCACTATCTCTGTTGTAGGTATGAGCCAATCGAATTTCAATCGCTTATTTAAAAATGTAATACCAAAAGTATGAGGTCTTAGCCAGTATCGTAACTTTGTTGAAGTCAACCCCGTGGCCATGGTTGTACACATGCTCGGCGATCGCTGACTTGCTATACTGTCCCAAGCGAAGATAGCGTTTGTGTTCTTCACACCGGTTTTGTACAGTGCAGATAGTTTGACTGATGTAATACTTTCCACACTCGCATGGGATGCTGTGAATTCCAGGAACTCTAATGCCAAGATCGTCCTTTATTGAGCGGAGGTAGTCTCGAATTTTAGCAGGTGGTCGGTAAAAACATTTAATTCCATGCTGTGCGAGAATTCTGCCAATTTTTCCCGAGGTGTATCTTTCATGCATAAATTTTATTTCCTTTTAATGAGTTTATGTTTTTCACAAAATTCTAACAACCAGTTTCCTTGCGAATTTCTTCCTCCTAGACAAGCGTTTCCCAATGTGTGGCCCGTGGTCGAAATAAAATTAATAATTACGAAAACATAAATGGAGGCGCGAGATCACACGAAGTCTGCCCACTATGTGCAGGATGCGAGTCGAGCTATCAAATGACAGTAATAGAATAGCAATTTCCAATTCTTGTTATTATTACTATTATTATGGAGTCCACGGCTAGTCTCCAAGGGATCCACCATTATAAAGGTTCTGAAAGCCTGTGCTAGACCAAAGCTTCCTAAACTATTCTTTTTTTTTTCTTCTCCCACTATAGCATTCGAATCACTAGTTAATTTAAATTATCCTCGCCGTTCACATATTTGATTAATTCTTCAATTTCACCATATTTTTTCCATATCTTCCTAAGCTAGCTGGAGCAAGTTTAGATTCGACACACATCAAAATAATCCTGTAACTAAACTATTCCAGATAACTCACCCGCTTCCCTACCCTCTTGTTCATTAGAAATCTCACACCAGTAACTCCACTGGCTGCATGTGTGCTAATTATTTTGTGTTCCCAAGATCAAAAGTCCCATGCATCCTTCCACTGAATCTCATTAAACACAGCAACATCTAACTTAAATCGTTCCATCTCACTTTAAAGTTTTCTAATCTACTTGCCTTATTAGACATGTAACATTACACGCTCCAACTAGCAGAATGTTTCTGTCCATTCTAATGACTCCTGCCTGAGTAGTCCCGGTCAGGAGATCCAACTGGGGGAATATTTAACCTCCGGAATATTTTACCCAGGAAGAAACCGTTATTACATGTGTAATTGGAGAGGATTTCGAGGCAGCCCGTTATGTCTTAAACGAAGCGACTTCCCGTTGCCTTCTGCGTCTCCATGCCGTTGATAATTTCTGATTCATACGCCATTAGGAACCTTTTGTTGCGAGACTGATTAAAGTGTTTTGTGTTCCAACGGCACGCTAGCTGGTTATTCCTGCAATCACGTGACCGGACAGGACACCGCTATTATTCGAGAGATGAGCAAGTTCCATACTAATTCTTGATAGTGTAAAGAAAATAGGAAAAATTGTCATTGTACGAACTTGCTGTCTTCAGCAAAGAAGTTTTAGATAATTGGTAATGTTATTTTATTTCATCATGGATCGTTTAGTTACAGGTATAATGAGTGTTCGTTCAAATTTAGTACTACATTAAAGGAAAGATATTCGTTGAACTGTGTCTACTTTCCTTCCAACATTTTCTTGATAAAGCATAATTATTTATGACTCTGGAGGTCAGATGGCGACCTGAATAAAGAAATTTCAAATTCATAAAATAAACAATTCATGAAAAGAAAATCAACGAAACTTTCTATACTTTCCAAACCCCTATGGCAGGAAGAAGCCCTGGTGCGATACTTATGACTTCAGAATAAATTTTACGGCCAGTAACTTGTCTCATGTCTCACAGAGAACCAAACTTAAATCAAGATACCATTTCACTTTCTGATGCCTGACCTGCACGGGCTGCTTTAAGGATTAGTCATATCGCAACCAGTCTGCATAAACTATTATCTTTAAATCACTAAGAACACTCGGAAATATGCGACTTATTATAACGTGCAGGTATAGCATGAGCTCCACCCTGATATGTTATGCCTTCATCACCACCTTCCTCAGGTCACTCTCTATACTATAACTAGAGGTACTAACAATCCGCATCTCTCACTGTCACTACTGTCCATACTAACATTCCTATAGAGTGAGCCTAAATCCTATGTTACCTGTCCTAATCTTGCACTAAGTTTGAAAAAAATTGTGCCTAATTGATCCTGCAGAAGAGGGCCTATGCCTCTCCCATGGCTACTACCTAGCAACAGAATGTTTTTCCTTCCACGCCTCTTTACCTACAGGCCTGTTGCACCTTACCTGTACCCATACTTTAAGATGCTCTTCCCCATCTGAATCTGGTAATAGATCAAACCTATTTCTCCACACAATTTCTGAAACTTATAGATTCTTCATCCTGTTATACACATTTCCCTTGCGACCTTTTATCAGTTCCCAACACGCCTTCTCATCCCCCCTCACTATACCCACCACATCTACTTTCTGCCTCCACAGTTAGAACATCCACAGGCATAGCCTTCACAGGCCGAGCCTCAAGGACCTTGACCCTTGTAAGGGGGGATCTTGACACTTGTAAGGGGATCAAATAACTCCCAGTATTAAATAAAAGCGAAGTGAATGTTAGTTCACTGTTAGGGCACGCCGGCAGCCGGTAATACGACGCTTACACGTGATAAGTTGTCAGCGGCTCTCGAGTGCAGACGTACTGGCAGCGAGTCATGTGGCAGTCTTCGCCGAGAGTCCGTGTAGTAACATTCAATGTAGGCATGCGCTAGCAACAATTCACTTTCGCTATCCCGTTTAGGCCGAAATACATCCAAATTTGACAGTTAATGGATAACAGCATTTCGTGTAACAGAAGTTGCGTTCAGAGTTTGTAGAACTGTCTGTGCTTAAAGAACGATAATGAACTAGAACTTTTACTGCAACCTTTGTTTTATTGCGAGCAACTTTTCTAGCCCGTATCAGGCTACCACCACTCAAGCCATAAGAACTTCAAGCAGCCTTTTGTCATAAAGTATAACATCAATAACTAATAGACTTTACAATCTACGCAGTCTGGTAATACTGCGTAAACAATAATTACCTGGTGTCAGAAAAGAAGCCATCACAAAAAGTGGTTGTTAGCTCGTGGGATTAACTCAATACGGAAGTTGTTAGAAAGTGTATGTTGGTAGTCGTGAAGAGAAAAAAATTGTGCAAAAGTGCGCGGAATAAGGAGATAGTCGGTTCGAGCCCGGGAACCAGGGGAGCCAACAAGCAGCATGTGCAGCCAACGGGGGTGGGGAACAACCCTCTAATGGAATTTCCTGATCGTTTTGCCCTACACCCTATGCCCCACGTCCTGCTCTGAAATTTTCCTTTCTACGCTGAAATTTTCCATTCCTGCTCTGAAAGTTTACTATCCCTAAAACAGAGCGGACAGTACCATGGAAAAGCCTCATTTAGTTTCCTTTTTCCCGCTGCCCTACATTCCCATAGAAACCACTTTTTACACCTACTGTAATCCAAATCATTCACCACACGTCTGCTACAGGCTCCACAATTTCCTGCCAAGATTTTATCCCAAAATGATACCTACAGGTACTTTTTAAATGAACCTTAGGGATCAAGTTACGAAATTATATATGTCTTTAATTTAATGAAAAGTCTAATAAAAGGAGAAAATTTTACTCTGCACTTAATTGTATGTTGTTTTTTTTTTTTTGATTGAAGCGTTAATCTGCAATCACTTAACTGTAAGTAATATTAGTAGATGAAAAGTACTTAAAATCAATAAAATAAAGCTTATGCTTGTAAATATCAAAATTAACCTTACAATACATTACTCAGGTCAATACTATTCAGTACTAATGTGAATAATAGCTAATCAGATATTTATGGGAAAAAATATATTTTTTAAACATTAGATAATTACTGTATTAATATATTAGAGTAATTAAATAGCATTTATAGAACAAGCCAATTATTTTAACTTACGTTTATGTACATCTAAACTTAAGTGACTGTAGAAATTAAATACAGACAGTGGAATATCGATACTGTATAGACATAAAGTGACCCAAGTTATTTATGAATGATTATTTTTATTAGTAGCCAAGTAGTTATATTACTGCTTAAGAACCAATTAAATAACAAATTGTTATATTTTAAATTGTACAGAGCCTAGAATATAGGAAGATACAGTAACCTTAACAAAATAAGTTCAAACCACTGATTTGAAATAGATAAGGTATTTAAGAAATTGGAATGTTAAATAACTTACGCCAAAATGTTTATCTATGCTATAGTATTCCAGTTAAACTAATTATTAAGCTTTTAGCTACTTGTAAATCAATAAACCTTGCAATATATAGAAAATGCTCTCTTACATCTATTACGATTGCAGTTTCATGAGCAGCTCTTAACACACACAACCAACTATCGTCGTCAATGCCTCTGCATCCTTGGAAGAACATAAAACCCATCTCAAATTGACTTTACACAAAGTTAACAAATATGGTCTCCATATAAACACCACGAAATCAATTGTGAGTGTACAGAAAATGGAATTTACTATTACTATTACTTTTACTCCGCGATTCACTAAAAGTGTGTGGCGGAAGGTGCATTGCACCTATCTGAAAGGGTAATAGTTTGGAAGGGATACACAGGATATGGCAGGGGGCGCCCATGGGCTATTGTGAGAAACCATCCCAGCATTCGCATGGAGTGATCTGGGAAAAACCATGGAAAACCCAGATCAGGATGTTGGGAAAGCTTTATCGAAAGCTACTCCTGTCAGATTTTAAGTTTACTCGCTCGGTAAATCCTTTCTATTCTACTCCCTAATCGCTCGAGGAAAAAATGAATACAGGAAACAACCTGTTCTGACCCTGATTTCTCTTATCTTATTTTCACGATCATTCCGAGATACGAATGTTGCTGGTAGCAATATTTGTTTGCTGTCATTCCGAAATATGTCAGTCGTGAATTTTTCAATTAGCTTCTGTAGAGAGCAACGCCTTCGGTGTTCCAGGTCTTCCCAACCTAATTCTTTCAACATCGCTCTTACACTTCCCTTCCAACTATATATACTTGTCACGAATCGGGGACTCTTATTTGGACCTTCTCTAATGCCTCAATTAACCCATTTTTGATGGGGACCCCACACAGAACAACAATATTCTAAGTGAGGGCGCACTAGTGACTTAAATGCAATCGATTTAACTTCCGGAGTACATTGTTTTAAATTACGACCTAGATATCGGAGCATCCGATTTGCTTTCCCAATTACATTCTCGATATGCTCATTCCACGAAGTTATTACGAATTCTTATCCATAGATATTTAGCGGAATCTAATTTTCTAAGGGCTAAATGGTGTCACCTTTTTACTTACACGCATGACTTGGCACTTTTTAGCGTTTATCTCCAACTGCCAGTCTCTACACCACGCAATTATTTTCGTAATATCATCTTGTAACAAATTGCAGTCTTCCTGGGTTTTGATTTCACAATAAATAATAGCATCATCGGCAAATAATCATTTTATCCACCTTATTATGTCACACAAGTCATTAATGTATATGGCAAACAACAGAGGCCCTATCACGCTTCCCTGTGGAACCCTTGACCTCACATCGGTAAGTAATGAACACTCACCGTCCAGAACTACACACTGTGTTCTGCTCTTCAGAAAGTCTGCAACCCAGTCGCATATTTGTCAAGATATGCCGTAACCACGAAGTTTCCTAAGTAACCTAGTGTGAGGCACAGTGTCGAAAGCTTTTTTAAAATCTAATAGAACTTTATCAACCTTGGATTTCCCATCTATAATACGGCACAAGTCGTGAATTAAAAGTGCAAGTTGTGTTTCACAGCATCGGCCTTTTCTGAATCCGAGCTCACAATAATCGAAAAAACCGCATGACATTTGAATAGATGATGTGTTCTAAAATCCTACAAAATATTGATGTTAACGAGATCGGTCTATTATTTTGAGGATCATTAACATTCCCATTTTTAATCACTGGACTTACGATGGCGGTCTTCCATTCGGCTGGTATTTTTGCTTAATCCAAGAAGACGGTAGATATATAATTTCATCAAATACGGTGCAATTTCCTTTGCGCACCTGGAGTAGAATCATGTAGGAATACCGTCTGGTCCGGGAGCCTTATTGTTTTTTATATTCATAAGCAGTTTAGTTATTCCCTCGACATCAAGAACGAGATCGTTCATAATTTTGTTGGTACGATTGGCAAATGTCAGAAACTCTTCGGAACTTTCTGTCATGAAAGCTTTTTTAAATATGTTATCAAGATTTCTGCTTTCTCTACGCTAGTTTCAGATAATTCCTCATTTTCCTTAATCAGTGAGGGAATAACCTTACGAGAGCCTCTTAATAATTTGACATACGACAAGAACTTTTTTGGATCAGATCTTCGGATAAATTCCTGGCTTGGAATTCTTTAAACGCATCACGCATTGCCTTACGCACTTTCGTTCGTAACTGGACTAATTTCGCACGATTAGACGATTTTTTTAACTGCTTAACGTCACTTAACAGTGACGTCTTTAGAGACAGGAAAGGATGGGGTGGCTAGGAATGGGAAGGAATTCGGCCATGGCTTATTGAAGGAAGACCCAAATTTGGATGCCCGGATGGGGATTCGAACCGCCATCCTCCCGACGCTATTAGACGAGTCCCCTGTTTTCTTTACCATGGCATGTAAACGCCTTTGCTTCCTGAGCAATCGCTTCAATTCCCTATTGAAACACAGAAGGTTCTCAGTAACCTTAATCAACTTCTTAGGAACAAATTGATTTCAACCGTTCCATATTATTTTTTTAAAATTAAACCAAAGTTCCTCAACATTTGTATTTAGCGTGTACGTTTAAAAATTTTTTGCCAAGTGATCATCCATACTCACATCGTTTGCTTTACCGAAGCAATATATGAGTTTGTCTATGTCATGTTTCAAATTCATATTAGATTTTAGTTACCACAACCGCCTTGTGATCACTTATACCGTCTTCTACACAAACTGTATCTACAATATCAGGATTGCTTATAAGAAAAAGATCCAAAATGGATGGGGAATCTTTTTCGCACCGCGTTGGCTCTTAAACCATCTGTTCAAGAGATCTTTCTACAAATACTTATAGGAACGTTTCAGTTATTAACCTATCTCTTCCGCCTAACATGAAAGTGCATGTGTCCTAATTAACTGACGGTAGGTTAAAATCACCACCCACGATCAATATATGTCCCTGAAATGTTTTATAAATTTAACTAAGTGACTCTCTGAAGTATTCCGCGTTAGCCAAATCAGAATCCGGAGGTCGATAAAATGACCCGATTATGAACTTTAAATTTTTACATTGACCCATAACAACTCGCAAAAATTTTCAGTTTCGGTTATGCAGATGACATAATGCTGTATAAAAGAATCAAAACGATAGAGGATTGTAAACAGTTGCAGGGTGATCTGGACAGGATATCTAGTTGGGTTGGTAAACATGGAATGAAGATAAATGCAAATAAGAGTCAGCTTATTAGAAACACAAATAAATAAACAAAGGGTTAATTATGAATATAAGATGGGGAAAGAATTGCTTGCTAAAGACTTTAAATGTAAATATCTTGGCCTTACTTTTGATAACAAGCTTAACTGGGCAGGGCACATTGGACAGGTGATAGGAAAAGGTTTCAAAGTTCTGCACTTGTTGGAGAGAGTGATGAGGGGATGTACGAGAGAAGTCAAGGAATTGGGTTACAAAACTTTGGTCAGACCATTGCTCGAATATGGTATTGTAGTATGGGACCCTGATTTTATGTATCAAATATAGGAGTTGGAGAGGGTGCAAAAAAGGGCTGCTAGATTTGTTTCTGGAAATTATCGCAGATTGCAATCAGTGACGGATATGATAAAGGAGCTGGAATGGGATTCATTGCAAGACAGGAGGAGGATGAGGAGGGTAATGGGAGTGTACAGGGCATATACTGGCGATGAGGCATGGAAAGATATTGCAATAGGTATGAAAAGTAGTGCATGGAAGGGAAAAGATGACCATGACCACAAGCTGGCACTTGATTTCAAGCACAAGGGTGTGAGAAGATTCTCTTTTTTAGGTAAGGGTGTCAGGGATTGGAATGAATTACCAAGAGAAATGATGAATAATTTACCGAAAACTTTGGATGAATTTAAAGATAAAATTTGTAGAGGGCAAATGTAGGTGGGTGCAGGATAGGGGGAAGATAGGTGTGTAGGGAAATTGCCACCGGAGCCTGTGCTCCACTGCAATTAAATTAAACTAAAAAAAAATATCACTCATTTTATATAAGGCAAGGCCAAAACTTGTTAATGAAGAATCGTTGAATTTCTGATTTATTTGCAGCCTTCACCATAAATAAATGTGTACAAACAATATGGAAATTTCCAGAAAACTTAGGAACGTGTCAATTTTAAAAACCCAAGAACTTGTGCTTTTGTCCCATTTCCTTTACTAATTTACAGTGAAATATGACTTTTCTTTCAGTATAGTAGGTTTATTTAAAATAAAACATAGATTCTATAGCTTAATGATTAATTTTAGTCAGATAATATTAATGTTGATCATCAAGACAACTAATTGTTGCCATACGATTGTGGTTGCTCAAAACTCACTCCACATATGTTTAAAAAAAATTTAGAATGTTCTGTGCTGAAAAAAAGACTTTGATTTTGTGTTCAGTCTGCCAGTAAAGGCCCCTGCCAGGCAGACCTCACACACAACGCGCCTGCACGCCGGGAGACATATACGACTCCAAACAGGCGCAGAGGCATCAAAACAAACCAGGAAAATAAATAGAATCATCTAGAGGCTAAGTGGGACCTTTTCTTACAGAGGTCGCCGTACTACCACACAGCGGAATTCCTGCGCCAGGCCGCCTATATAAGCGTAGCCGGCAGCTCCACCGACAGTTCCGACCTGACCGCTGAACCAGCGTCAACTACAGAAGACCACCGGAAGTTCGCGAGAAGTAGAAGCCGTCACTCTACCCCGGATCAGGACCAGGCTACAATTCTCGCGGTCATCTGATAACTGTACCCACATTTGTTTATGGTTTACCAGTTGTTTTTGTGTACAGAGTAATAAACCTCAAGGAACCGTTAAGTGTAGTTCACTTCAATTTTTATGCATGAATACAGCAATGACCGTAGCTGAGCTAGCTGACGTGTTTAGCCGATAACGGGGTTTAGCGTCTGACGGTGAACGACAGTTTGAGTAAAATGCAAAGACTATCTGTTGAACTATTCATCAAATACAATTGTTTATTCTTTGAATATTCATTTTCTTATTTTAATATTATTTCTTTTTTATGGCTTTACGCCTTGTTGATGTCTAGGTCATTAGACTGAAAGGACTGAGGACAAGGAACGGGAGTAATTTTGCCATGGCCTTTTGAAGGAGCCATTCTGGCATTCACCTGGAATGATTTGGGGAAACCATGGAGAATCCAAATCTGTGTGGCCGGACAGGAATTCGAATCCGCGTTCTCTCGAATGCATTACCAGAGTGTTACCACTCACCCACCACTCTCGGTAATATTATTTCCAACGGTTAAAAAAATTATAGCGTTATGATTACAATTAATTAGGATTTACGGGGTTATTCACATTTTGACACTGATAGTGCATTTCATAATATTTTCGACCTTAAAACTCAGATAAAGCGATTTCATTTAATACATGTTTTGATACATTTAATTGATTTTGACGCTATATATAACAGCAAGGATGCATCAGAAAGCAACTTAATTTTATTTCATTTTGTTTAATTCAAGAAATAGGGACATGAGAGCTTTGACCCAATCCATACTTTGCACTATTACACAGACATTTCGGGTCAATGTCTTCTCTAGAAAATGGACAAATGTACCTTAGGGTTTTATTAAGAGGAATTCGTGGTTTCCAGATGTTTAATTTGACACAGAGGCAATTCAGCATGGTCTGTTGATCGATAAAAATGCTTACTGCTAAAGTCACATTCGGCTGTCAGAAATGACGCAAGTCCACGTTACAGTCGCTACACAAGTGGCGTTACCCTCTCTCATTCTCCGTGCAGACGTCAACCAGGCATAATGGGTTATCTAATAGATCGCACTGACGCTCGCAGCCTTAAACTCATGTCTTCCAACCAAGCTGTCATGTGTCGCCAGTTATAGTAATTCAATCAGTCAGTCACTATTTGAAGCAGTAATTTAGCTTTGGGAGTAGTCCTTGCAGGACACATTATTGGACTGTACATGCTCAGTTTTCAGTGGTCATTAAACGGACTCACCAGGGCCGCATTTAAGCAAGGACTACATAGGCTGTAGCCTAGGGGCCCGCACCACAAAGGGGGGCCCGCACCACAAAGGGGGGCCCGCACCACAAAGAGGGGCCCCTCACTACCCACAACCCTCGCCTGGGCAGGTAGTAGAGCTAAAAAAAAAAAAAGAAAAAAGGTCGCCCATAAATTTTTTAGGTCGAATTTCGAATATTTTGAAATTTAAGCCACTGTGCACAGGGGGGCCCGCACCACATGTATACCCTAGGGGCCCACAGAGCCTTAATGCGGCCCTGGGACTCACTACCAATTAACTGTCTTATTATTCTCATAGGGTCGGCTTTATTTGCTAGTGCTAAACCACTCCTAATTCTCGGTTCTCTAACCGGAAAACGGCGGGATATCGAATATATCCCGATAAATTATCATTATTAGCAGGCGCAAGACGATGAGCCCTCACAGAGGAGCAGAGAACCTTAGAAGAGGACTAAAGTCACTCCACTTACGGTTCGCCATTCACAACGTCCACAAATAGGAGATACAACTACTTCGACCGTGACAAGTCTGTGAACTATCATAACTTCCTCAAACAAATCTACCTGCTATCCTTCAAGCGCCATTCAAGTTGTTTATTTGATATCAATACGCCCTATCTTACCCAAGTAGCGGTCTGACCAAAGTTTTGTACTCTAATTTTCTCACTTTCATAGCACATTTCTCATTACCCGCTCCCGTAAATGCAGGAATTTGTAATCTCTCCATAGCACTTGACCAATATGAACTTCCCAAATGAGTTTACTCTTAGTGATAATATTTCAAGACATTCACAATTTATGTTATCAACCAGAAATTTCTCCTTGACATTATTATCATTAAAAACTTTTTTTTTTTTTTACAATAACTGTGTAACTATTCAGCTGACTCTTTTTGCACTTATTTCCATATTATGTTGACTTACGCAAATGCACAGATCTCGCTGAAGCTGTTGACGATATTTCCCATATTAACCCTAGTATAGAGCATTTTAGTATATGCAAACAATCTAATATCTGGTTTTAAACCACTAAAAATTAATCATTAGAATAAATAACAGGAGTGATCCCAGTGCACTACACTGTGCCATATCTGCTATTAATATCACATCTTTAGATACTATATTTTTTTTACCCAAACTCTTTGCTTCATCAATCCCAGTGGTTTTAACTTAAACCTGGCACACACACTCACGCGTGTCGATCTTTTTGCTTGTACAGTCTCAAGTTGTAATGCAAGACGGAACATTTGACAGAACGCAGTTGAGCTCACAGACACTCCTTCTACTACTTCATTTTGCTGTCAGTTGCTAAATGTCAATATGGCTGACACACATAAATTAGATGCTGCTGCGGCTATTGTTCTGATAATTAGGAGGAGGAAAAAAAAGGAACAGAGTTAGACAGAAATGGTCAAAACAGTGGTTATTGAAGCGAGCACAATTTTGTCACAGCTATTTACTAAATGAATTGAGGTTCAGATTCCGTTTGTGGACTGCAACAAGGACATAATAGACATTCTGGACGGGAAGCAAATGAAGTGAGAAACATTTTTTATTTTAATATTTTAATGGTGAAGGAAAGGTTCATTGGCAAGATAACATGTTTTGAGTCAATTAGAATCTATACATAACCTTCTCAAAACAAAGAACCCATTTCGTGCTCTTTCACAGTACTAAAACTACAGTAAGTATAATTTGACATCTTATATATAAAAAAAAAAATCGTGTCACGATGTTTGTCCGGGATGAATTCCGAAACTACTTAACTTTGATGAAATTTGGCTTAATGTGTGTAATTTGGTCCAACTTAAAATATAGGATAGTTTTTATCTCTATTATTGACCTCAATATTTATTATTGCGAATTAAACGTTTTACATAGGACAATGATTTGTAAATTCCATAAGTTTCTAACAGATGGCGTTGTGTTAAGTTATCGTTACAGGTTGGGTAACCATCCAATAGATGGCGTTATATTTCGATTTATATGGAGTAACTACACTCTACACAGTAATAAATGAAAGCTGAGGTGTACTTAAGCACAGCTATTTATTATGCAAGAGGTTGCATACACAAAAACAGAACACGCGGTAGCGCGACACAGATAACAAGTTCATACGCGGCACGTGGCTAGCAGCCGACTGGCTCCAAGTAGTACGGTTGTCTCCCACCTGGTCTATTTGGCGCTCCCGTCTGCTCGATCAGGGCGCCGGCTGTTGGCAAAGAGATGAACCATGGCGTGGTCGATTGCGGCGCCGACTGGTGGCGAAGATTTGTACTTTAGGCTGGGCAAGGATCCGCCACAACTACTCTCCCCCCAGTGACTTACTCAGGGAGAGTAAGGAACGAGACTCGCTTCTTGCCAACGGTGCTGGTGTCTGCACGAGAACCCCTCGCGTAGGTTCTCATGGGTCGGTCCACTGATGTAGATGTGTGCGTCAGTGCTGGTGGATGTTCTGCCCGGGGGGCGTCGGTCTGGTCGTGGTCTGTTTTGGCGATGAAGGCAGGTTTCAGCATGTCCACTGAGATTGCCTTGTCCTCCCCGTTGATTTTAATCACGAACACTCTGTCACTGATGCGCCTAACGACCTCATGCGGCCCTGTGTAAGGTGGTTCAAGAGGCTTCTTCACAGAGTCTACACGTTTGAAGACGTGGGTACAGGTGTATAGGTTTTTCAGTAGAAACAGGCGAGCCTTGGTGTGGTGAGCCGTTGGTGTGGGCCTGGCGGCGTGGATGTGCTCTCGAAACTTCTCCAGGAAGAACTGTGGATCAGCTGGAGTGTCTTCAGAGGTGAAGAATTCGCCAGGCAGTCGAAGTGGCGTCCCAAAGAGCAGTTCAGCTGGAGAGGCCTTCAGATCCTCCTTGTAGGCGGTGCGTAGGCCGAGGAGAATGGTTGGCAGTAGGTCTGGCCAACGTAGGTGAGTATTGCACATCAAAGCGGCCTTTAACGAACGGTGCCAGCGTTCGACGAGTCCATTGGACTGCGGATGGTACGGCGTGGTGCGAATTCGCTGAGCTCCTATCAGGCGCGATAGTGCGGTAAAGAGAGCTGACTCAAATTGTGGACCTTGATCCGTGGAGATCGTAAGTGGAGTGCCGAATAGACAGATCCATTGTGTATAGAAGGCTGAGGCAACTGTATCAGCCAGTATGTTGCTGAGCGGGATGGCCATTGGCCATCTGGTGAAACGGTCAATAATGGTGAGGCAGTACCGGAAACTTGCGACCTGCGGCAGCTCGATGAGGTCCAGGTGGATGTGGTCGAACCGGTTATTGGGAACAGCAATGTTGAGTGGTGTCAGTCGGTTGTGACGGTGAATTTTAGCTCGCTGACACGGTATGCATCTTCGAGTCCATAGGAGTGCATCCCGTCTGATACCTGGCCACACGTAGCGTTCCTTCAGCATCCGGGCGGTGACTCTGCCACTAGGATGCGAAAGCCCATGAACGGCGTCGAATGCCCGTCGCCTGAGATTCTGTGGTATGTAGGGCCTCACTCGATTTTCCAGAACGTTGCAAATTATATCGAGGCCATCAATACGCAGAGACTGCAAGTTGAGTAGTGTTGATTCCCGGAGTGTTGGCAGCTCTTCATCGGCCATCTGCGCCTGGTGGATCTCCTCGTGGCTGATCGTCGTTGGCATGGAAATGGAGTTTATGCGGGAGAGTGCATCGGCCACGACATTGTCTTCACCCCGTGTGTGGACAATCTCAGTGGTGAACTGTGAGATATAGTCCAGGTGGCGTAACTGGCGTGGAGATGCCTTCTCCGGTCGCTGCGAAAAAGCATACGTGATGGGTTTATGGTCTGTCTGGATGACGAAGTGTCGGCCCTCAAGAATGTGCTGAAAGAAACGAATGGCCGCATAGATTGCAAGAAGCTCTCGGTCGTATGTGCTGTAACGGGTTTCAGCTGGGATGAGCTTCCGTGAGAAAAACCCCAGTGGTCTCCAGGTCCCATCCTGAAGCTGTTCAAGAACGGCTCCGATGGCCGTGTCGGATGCATCAGTCCTCAGACAAAGGCTCGCTGACGGCGAGAGGAAAGTCGTTTGTATAGCGTGGGCAACACCACGTTTGCAGGCAGCAAACGCTTGCTCAGTAGCGGGTGTCCAAGGAACTGGGCGTTTGTCGTTTCGTTTAGAGTCTTTCAGCAGGTCGTTAAGTGGGGCCTGCATCTGTGCAGCGCCAGGGATGCACCTCCTGTAGTAGTTGACCATTCCCAGGAACCGACGGAGATCGGAGATGGTCTGAGGTTGCGCATACGACGCGATGGCTTGGACTCTCTCCGCCGGGGGTTTGTAACCGGAAGCGTTGACTGTGTATCCCAGGTAGATGACCTCTGACTTCCCGAACTGGCACTTCTTATGATTGATTGTTAGTCTGTTTGCACGAAGGATGTCGAACACCGTGGTGAGGTGCTTTAAGTGCTCCTCGTGTGATTTGGAGAAAATGATCAAGTCATCGATGAAACAGCCAACAAAGTCCAGACCTCGAAGCAGATTGTCCATGTGGCGTTGAAAGGTCTGTGTAGCATTGCGTAGCCCGGGCGGCATGCCGACGAACTCAAAAAGTCCGAAGGGCGTCGTCACTGCGGTCTTTGGAATGTCTGACTTGGCAACCGGAATCTGGTGGTAGGCACGGACCAAGTCGATTGTGGAGAACACTGAGCAGCCATGGAGACGCTGAAGGATGCTGTCTCCGTGAGGGACAGGATAACGGTCAGGAACAGTGATCCCGTTCAGCCGCCTGTAGTCGCCGGTAGTTCGCCAACCACCGAGTTTCTTCGGAACCATGTGAATCGGGCTGGCCCACTGACTGTTTGAGGGTCGTATCACGCCGTGATGCAGCAGCAGGTCGAAATCCTCCTTGGCGGCCTTCAATTTCTCGCCAGTAAGTCGGCGAGGGCGATCAAAGACAGGAGGGCCAGTGGTCTCAATGTGGTGAACCACAACATTGTCAGACTGGGTGACAGGAACAGTGTTAGGCCTCGTGATGTCTATGTAGCGTGTGAGCAGGTCGGCATAGATCTTGTCCTGGTCACCCATACAGGCGTTCTGGTTGATGGTTGAGACTGTGTGGATGGTGGCTTCACAGAGTTGGCCCGTGGTCGTCAGAGATGTAAGAGGATCGATGAGGCATCTCCCCTTCAGGTCCAGGAGCAGAGAGTGGTGAACTAGGAAATCCGCTCCAATGATGGCTGCCTTGACATCTGCAATAATGAAGGACCATTTGAATGCTCGGCGTAAGTTAAGATCCAGCGCCAGGAGTTTTTGTCCATAGGTGTGAATGACGGTTCCGTTGGCGGCGTACAGCTGGAAGTCATCCTTCTTGCAACATCCGGAAATGGAGGCCTTAGGTACCAGTGAAACAACCGAGCCAGAGTCGACCAAGAACCTCATGTTCGTTGTACGGTCGTAGAGGTGCAATCGGTATTCCTTGGTGAGGCGGGCGTTTGTGGTGCTGTCGCCGGCCGCCTGAACGATCGACAGCGCCTCTAGTTTTCCGACGACTGTCTGGATGCGTAAGAGCAGGGCGGCTCGCAGCTCCTAGCGTCTTCTCCAAAGCGGCGGTGATAGAAACAGACTGAGGCACTTGATGGGGATCGTCTGCGGTAGCGAGAGCTGCTGCGAACACTGCTAGGCTCACGTGCGCGGCCACGTTCATTGAAGCTGCTGATGAGCGTGGCGTTGATCTTGCACAGCTCAGCCACGGCCATCTTCAAGTTGGAGATTTCTTCTGTGAGCGATTCGAGCGGATCGGCAGGCAGGCGGTCCGGAGATCGTGACTTGGAACGCGTGTAGCCAGCGGCCATAACGGTTGGAGGAGACTGCATCTCATGTAGCTCGTCCGCGATCTTCGCCTGTTCGTCAAGGGAGATGCCTTTCACCAGCTTCAAACAGCGTTGGATTGACGGAGGCAGCAAGGCAAGCCAGCGAACCCTGATGACGTCCGGAGTTGCTCTGCCGCCGGCCAGGGTAGTCATTTGCCTGAGGAGCTGTGTTGGTTTTTTGTCGCCGAGCTCCAACTCGGTGAGGGCCTTGTGAAGTTGGCGGTCGGCTGAATCTGTCAGCCGGCTGATAATCTCGGTTTTTAGGCGATCATATCTGTTCTCCTTAGGCGGATTAGACAGCAGGTCTGCTACCTCCATCATGATTTCAGAGTCAAGTGCGCCAACAAGAAGATTATACCTCGCAGCGTCGGAAGTAATGCGGTGTGTGTAAAACTGGGCCTCAACTTGAATAAACCACATATGCGGGCAATGTTTCCAGAACGGCGGCAACTTCATAGCGCCGGCAGAAAACACAGTCGGGGCAGCGTCCGTTAGCTGAGGCGGTGTGGGCTTGTCATTGTTGTCCGTTTCAAGCAAAGTATCTGTGTTTGCATTCATGATGGTTTCTGGAGCGCGTGTTTCGAGTGATTTCCTCGTCGGAGAACGCTTCGGCAAAGCACTTAAAACTTCACAACACACAGTTTAACACTGAGTACAGAATTCGATATAGTCACGCGTTAGCTGAAGCATGAAGCATGTGTTCTATGCTACAACGAAGCACGCACACAATCACGTCGGGGTCACCAGTTATGGAGTAACTACACTCTACACAGTAATAAATGAAAGCTGAGGTGTACTTAAGCACAGCTATTTATTATGCAAGAGGTTGCATACACAAAAACAGAACACGCGGTAGCGCGACACAGATAACAAGTTCATACGCGGCACGTGGCTAGCAGCCGACTGGCTCCAAGTAGTACGGTTGTCTCCCACCTGGTCTATTTGGCGCTCCCGTCTGCTCGATCAGGGCGCCGGCTGTTGGCAAAGAGATGAACCATGGCGTGGTCGATTGCGGCGCCGACTGGTGGCGAAGATTTGTACTTTAGGCTGGGCAAGGATCCGCCACATTTATATATGCTACAGTCTATTCCAGGCCATCATAAGTTTCTAACAGGTGGCGGTGTGTTAGTTTATCGAACCATCCCGTAGATGGCATTGTGTTTCGATTTATTTATTCTACAGTCTGTTCCACGCCATATGTGTGTCTCTTGAATTTTAATTGTGCTGTGTATTGTGTTATAATTGCACTATACTGTTGTGCATCGTTTGAATGTTATTATACGCAACGACAAAGTAATTACACACATGAATATAACACTGAAGAAAACGTTACGATAAATTCAAAAATGTATAAGTATTTCTTGCTTGCCTCTCATTTTTCTTCTTTTCGTTATAGCCAGTTCTTCAGTACTCCTTCTTTATTGTACTGTGTTTTTTCTTTCTCTCCTCTGTACCTTTGAATCCTGCCATATTCGAAATCTGCTTTAGAAAAAAAAAATATTCCATACTGTTCACTGATATTACGAGTTCGTACAGCAGCGCGTGACCTGGAGAATGTGTTCCCGAATATATCAAATAATTACTTAGATCATAATTGCCTCAGTAATCATGCTATTTTGGCATCAAAAAATGTTGACGTAGACGAAATTAACTGTTGCCAGGTGATCTGATGTCTTTTAAATCAATAGGCACTATTGTAGATGAAAATGAAGTCGTAAATTTCCAACTGAGTTTTTAAATTCTTTGGATATACCAGTAATGCCACCACACAATATTCGGTTAAAGATTGGTTCACCGATTATTCTTCTTCGTAATTTGAATCCATCTAGATCATGCACCGGTACACGTTTGGTCATCAAAATGATCACCGGAAATGTTCTTGAAGCAACTATTTTGACTGGAAAGTTTAAAGGAAAAATCGTCCTGTTGCCACGTATTCCAATAATACCGTCAGAATCTCCAATACCTTTTAAAAGGCTTCAACTTCCGATTCGTTTGGTTTTCGCTATGACCATAAATAAGTCTGAAGCCCAAACAATGTCAGTTTGCGACTTGGACCTGGAAAATACGATTTTCTCCCATGGGCAGCTCTGCCTGCTCATGTGTGGGGAAACTATCAAATCTATTTTTATTAACAAAAGACAGGATATCCAAAAATATTGTGCACCAATTACTATAAATTGTTATAATATAAAATAATTTAATTTAATTGCAATGGAGCACAGGCTCCGGTGGCAATTTCCCTACACACCCATCTTCCCCCTATTCTGCACCCACCTACATTTGCCCTCTACAAATTTTATCTTTAAATTCTTCCAAAGTTTTCGGTAAATTATTCATCATTTCTCTTGGTAATTCATTCCAATCCCTGACACCTTTACCTAAAAAAGAGAATCTTCTCACACCCTTGTGCCTGAAATCAAGTGCCAGCTTGTGGTCATGGTCATCTTTTCCCTTCCATGCACTACTTTTCATACCTATTGCAACATCTTTCCATGCCTGATCGCCAGTATATGCCCTGTACACTCCCATGACCCTCCTCATCCTCCTCCAGTCTTGCAATGAATCCCATTCCAGCTCCTTTATCATATCCGTCACTGATTGCATTCTGCGATAATTTCCAGAAACAAATCTAGCAGACCTTCTTTGCACCCTCTCCAACTCCTGTATTTGATACATAAAATGAGGGTCCCATACTACACTACCATATTCGAGCAATGGTCTGACCAAAGTTTTGTAACCCAATTCCTTGACTTCTCTCGTACATCCCCTCATCACTCTCTCCAACAAGTGCAGAACTTTGAAACCTTTTCCTACCACCTGTCCTATGTGTCCTGCCCAGTTAAGTTTGTTATCAAAAGTAATTCCAAGATATTTGCATTTCAAGTCTTCAGCAATCAATTCTTTCCCCACCTTATATTCATAATTAACCTTTTGTTTTTTATTTGTGTATCTAATAAGCTAACTCTTCTTTGCGTTTATCTTTATTCCATGTTTACCAACCCAATTAGATATCCTGTCCAGATCACCCTGCAACTGTTTACAATCCTCTATCGTTTTGATTCTTTTATACAGCATTATGTCATCTGCAAACAATCTAATTTCAGATAGTAAACAATCAACACAATTATTCATTAGAATAATGAATAGCAATGGTCCCAATACGCTACCCTGTGGCACACCCATTTTTACTTCCACTTCTTTTGATACTACATTTCCTACCTAACTTTCTGTTTTCTACCTTTTAAAAATTCTTCTACCCAGCAAATGACTTTCTTATCCACTCCAATGGTTTTTACCTTATTTACTACCATTTTATGGCTTACTCTGTCAAACGCCTTAGACAGATCTAGTGCTACACTATCAATTTGGCCTCCCTTGTCCATTTCATTTGAAATATCTTGCATATATCCCACCAACTTAGATTCGCATGAATATCCTTGCCTGAAACCATGTTGCCTGCTTGAAAACCAATTACGTTCCTCACATATAGTTCTGATGTGGTTGCATATCAATCTTTCCATTAATTTACCTACCACTGATGTCAAACTGATTGGCCTGTAATTCTGAACTCCATTTCTCACCCCTCCCTTATGTATCGGTACTACTATTGCACTTTTCCAGTCCTGTGGTAAGCAGCTAAAAAAGTTTAAAATCAACTTCATTAACCTCATTTATAAAACTGAAATTTCATTATATAAATAAATAAATGACGAATCGTGATTTTTTTTATATAAATCTCAATTTTTTATATATTTTAAATTAAGTAATTTTTAATAAACTGTAAATTAATTTTTTTATGTTCGTTTGTCCTTAATTTCAACTCTCCGAAACTCTTTACCAATTACTTTTGAATTTTCAAATCGACTAAAACGT
This sequence comes from Vandiemenella viatica, assembly GCA_031002005.1. Classification (NCBI taxonomy): domain Eukaryota; kingdom Metazoa; phylum Arthropoda; class Insecta; order Orthoptera; family Morabidae; genus Vandiemenella; species Vandiemenella viatica. The sequence goes on along the minus strand of JARYHS010013631.1, from coordinate 182,553,023 downwards.
TTTTGTCTTAAATAGTGAATATTAAGTTGACTACATTAGGAAGTTTAGAATAACATTGATCCAACGTAGGTACTATAACTACTGAGTCACAGCAACGCGTGATCAGGTCAGCTAGTTTTATATACGAGGAAGTATTTACTGGAAGTATATACCTAATTGTATTTGCTAATAAAAATTTATTTTGTTACATACCTCATTACCTGAACGCGCAATTGTGTCTTCAGTATTGTCTATGCCATCCTGTCTTGGCGTTTCTTGTCAGTAAAAAACTGAAACTTGTCGAAATAAGTTATCATAAATTTTGTTTTTCGATGTTTTCGATACCAGACCCAGATCTACACGATTCATTATATTTCTGTGCCTTCCGAAAACAAGTTCTTAATGAATTCACTTTTTAAATAACAATTTCTTTATTTGCGTGTTCATCAACTTCTTTCAATTTATTGATAAGAGTATCATATGCAGCACTTTTTTTCTGTGTGTTTAAATAATCTTTACTTTTGATTTTCCACAGACATTCATTTTGTCTGTATAAATCAATAAATTCAGTTAGAAATTCAGGCGACAGTAATCTAATATCAGTCATTCTCTACTAGGAAGATGTAATGCAAGATGGAAGTACGCACACAAACACCGTTTTGCTGGTTGGCAAGTGGGCACACGCACGGGAAATCAAGAGCACCCTTCATGCCTTCAAGCCAAACAATTGACGGAACACAACAATTAATTCGATCGACCTGTCCCCACACAGTCACACACACTCTGTCTTGCATTGCATTACAACTGGAGACTGTACAAGCAAAACGATCGAGTTTCTGAATGCAAAAACATCTCTGATGTAGATGCAGACACTGCTTTAGAATATCGACCTGTATTAGTTTACCCCATTTGTCTCCACCTCTTTATGAATTGTTACTGTCCCTGGCAATTTCCCAGTCTTCTGATATGCAGAATATCTCCAGACTCTTACAAAAAGTAATTTGTGGTACTGAACAATGACGTTATCAGGTTCTTCGGTGTCTTAATTAATATTTTAATTAATTAAATAGTCCACCAAGAGGTTAAGTTTAAGATTTTTGTTTATTTTTCAAAACAAGTCAGCGATATGTTTCATATGCATAGAAACAATCCAGAGATACTACTGACGCAGAAAATCTGTATAAACTTACTGTAGACTAACTCTTTCCTTCTGCCGATTTCTTTATATAGGCTCTATCGAAATTTCTGGAATTCTTCAAAAGCTTCCGCCAGATATTTCTCGAACATTAACAATTACTCAAACAATTAAACATATTAAAAACAATCAGAAATAATACATATTCACTTAACATCATTACAAAATGATCAGAAATGAAAATTAAATATACTTAAACACAAAATTATTTACAGAAATCATTTTAAACTGTAGAAAATTGTACTGCAGACATCGTAACTTGCATTAATACTTGGAATTACACACATTTAAGCAATTCTCTTGCATTATTCTGTTCTTAAATATATTAAATGGCCTTTAAACAATTTCCATTCATAAAATAAAGTCTATATACACTGATTTACAAGAAATTACAAAACAACTATACCAGATCATATTCAAGCAAACTTTAACTCCTACAAATACTTCATTAAATACAATTCTACTTAAAGTTCAGGTATGAGGGCTGTTACAACGTGTCCCCCCATCTTTAGGAAGTCTGTAGTAATATTATGCTTACCAGTCGCTTTATGCTTTTTTAACCCCACTTTATTCTTATTCCATGCTTCGGATCACTCGCTAAACTGTAGGTCCCAGGGAAAAGGAATTGGCAGTTCTCCTTCTGACACAATGGTTTAGTACGCTTCCTTCGGGAGGATCCAACCACATTCGGGTTGTGGACTAAGTTAGGTTTTTTTATATATATATATTCTTATATCCTCAGTATGGCAAGATGACTCGATTCTTGAAATATACCGCTACCTTCTGGAGGCAACAATTGTACTTAAGCCTAGTTAGTAATTTTCCTGATTTCTTAATTTACGCAATTTTCCTGTAAAACTTGAAAACGTTTGCTTTAACGGTTTCTAATGTTAGATCATTCTATATGTACGCCAACACCGCTTTGTGATAAAGGTGTAAGCACCTGATTTGAATCCACAATATTACTCATAATAAGCCATACCTCGTAACACCAGTCAGTGGCGTAGCAAGGGGGGGGGGGAGTGGGAAAGTGTGGGCTGTCCGCCCCGAGTGTCACTCGTTTGGGGGTGACACCCACATTTCGAAAACAGTAATCGAAATGAGTGTGATACAATTTTTTTTTTTTTTTTTTTTTTGATACCCTTCTTTTATCTTTTTGTGTCGATACAAGTCTAGTAGAGTATAATGCCGGGCGCACATTGACGCGCAGTCGACGCAGGCAGCGCAGCACAGTTTCTGTGTCTATGTTTTGGGCGGAACAGCGCGTATTGAGACGCAGAGCAGGGGAGCGCAGTACTGCGCCGCACGTGGCCTGCGCCACGTTGTGATCACGACACAGAAACTCGTGCCGGTTTTTGCCGTAACACTTCTTTTTATTTATAATCTTGCTTTACTCAGAATCATTTTCAACTATGGAATAAGAAAAATTGATTAATCTGGTGTGTAACCGATTCACAATATCAGTCATAATAAATACATAAAATTTAAATTTAAACCAGAAATTTAGACAATGAGCCCAACAAGTTGCGAGTAAATTCAGCATTTATTTACCATACAACCGTCCACTTACAATTTTCACTTTTCTTTTCTTTTTTTGAATTCATTTTTAATAATACTTCGAAAAAGATTGATATAGATAGGCTATTATTACATTATTTGTTTTCTTATTATTTGTACTACATCTTTCAATAGTGTCCCCGAGAAACACTTAATTTGTTGACACTACTTTTTTTAGTTTTAAGTGTTTATGTTCTGTTATGTAGTTTTCTTAAAAATGTAATATGAAATAAAAGAGAAAAACATTCTTATAAATGTCATGTACCGTCAAACGCTAAATAATTAAATAAATGATCACGAAAATACTGTGAGATTTCTTCAGTTCTAATAGGTATTTGAGCTTTGTCGAGAAAATAACAGGTTACATTATGGCGTGAATCTCCGCCTGAGTCATCCGGAAATTATCTTTTGAGAATTCTCTTGTCACTGCAAGAGCCAGATGAGAGTTTGTTCTTTTCAAATACTCACATTTGCGTAGTTTTTATCTAACTCAGCTTCTGTTAAAGTGATAAAAAATTTCCAAGCTCGGCATCCCAATCTGATACAGAAATCAAAAAACGAGTTTTTGCATCGACATGTTTTTTTTTTACGCTTTATTGTCGGTTTCTCGCACAACACAACAATGCTTTGTAAACTGCCGCACGTAACTACTGTCTAATATGCGCGGGTAACTGCCCGACACAGTTTCATTGTCTGTGCTGCCCTGCCCTGCTCTGCGCTGCCCCTACTGCGCCACGCAGCTCAATGTGCGCCCCGGGTAAATATTTTGCACCACCGCGCGCTTAAAGAATGAGAGCACCGCTCTCTAGTGCCAAGAATTACAGTAACTCATTGTGCTTGCCGTCCGTCACTGTTGTTTGGTTTGTTAGAAGGGGCGGTGGATATAATGTAAGTTTTCTTGTATAAAGAGAGGAAGTTTTAAAATTAAAGAATATATTATATATATCTAAAATTGTTAAAATCGTGGTAATAAGACAGTTAAATTGTAAATACTCGAAATTATTTCAAGAAAAATGTTATATTTTCCTTTGAAAATGAAAAAAAGTATCCAAGCATATGTCGGAATACGCGTAGTCTACGCTTCAAAATTGTTTTGCTTATTTAGAATTCCATTAGTTTTCAAGCTAAGATTCACAAGTGGTTTGAACTATTTTCTAATAATCTTTTAATTTATCATCTGACAGATTCGTGATGCATAAATTGAGTACATTTCGCTTTACCCGATTTACTCTCTGCATATCTACCTATTGTCGACAGTGCACCTATACTCGACATGAAATCGTATCATGTTCGAATTTATGTAAATAACATGATTCGAAAAACTACATTAAACTAGCTATACTGTCAGTTTTCAAGTCAATCCAAATGAGCCCAAGTGTTCGTTGATGGTATCGTCTGTCCTCGGTAATCAGTTTTTGTAGGGCATGTATTTAAAACAGTCGGAGCCGCGTATCATGCTAGCGAAATCGTAACATTAGTAAGCACTTTGAGTTCATGTAAGTTTGCTATGCTTTCTACTGATCGAGAAATTGAGAATATGCAAATATGATCGCGATGAAAATAAGTGTATGATTCTCTAAGAATTTTTCATAATAAATTTACAGAAGAAGATTTCTATTATGTGTAACCTCTCTGTCGAATACTGGTACCTAAATTCTTACGGGTACCTTAAATCGACAGGGATGTCGAACTTCTGTTCCTGAACAAAAATTGAGATTTAATCATAAACTGAACGAACATTCGAGCCGTTTACAACATCTTTATTTATACGCTACAGAGCAGCGCTAGAAATCTAAAATTTACACGTGGAGACGGTCTTCAGTACATACAATAACATATTTAGGAGTCTGTAGCTACGTATTTCTTAAGCGGGTAGTAAAATACTTCACTTCTTAAGTACTTCATATAAAGACGGCAGATATCGCAAAGGCATGTTCTTTTATTACCTGACCCGTTTTTTTTAATTACGTTTATTTTATTTATTCTTCTATTTTTATGAAGAAACTTAATGTAGAGTTGCTTCTCCGACTATACAGTATCCCCCAGGGTCTCACTACTTGTGGGACCCGGATCGTGGGTTTGCACTTTGCACCAATGGGACCCCATCTGGGCCTGGAATTGCTTCTACTTGGATCAGGCCACTTCTGTTAGCTTTCCTCTCGATATCCCTAGGTCCTGCAAATGGCGATGTTGCGAAGTCATTTAAATACAACCTATGTTAACATTTCAATAACAAATGATTGTGTAGCTTTCGACTTTTTTAAATTTATAGCGGAATCTTATGGTCACCCTATAGTTACACTGGCGGAAGTTAAAATCACAACATGCATACATTAATGGTAGAATTTTAGGAAACTTTGAAGATATATCCAGGGTCATACCTACAAGAAATGATAACAAAAGGAAATGGATCAGGCTAAGTTATTACCTTTAGATACAGTTGTCAGTGAGAAATGCGCCCAACTTGAGCACCAATACATTCGTGGATCCTTGCCGGCATTAACTCAATAAGTGTTCGAATGTCTTCTTGGTGTATGTCTCACTACGCGAGCATGTCTTTGCAGTCAGTTGTTGCACAGTTCGTGCTGGGTGACCATGTGATCTATTGTGTCTACTTCTGGTATCCTCTATTGGGGACAAATCTGGGGAGCGTGCTGAATAAATTGTGATCGAAACTCCTTGCAAGTCTTGTGTGACGATGGCCGCAGTATGAGGACGCACATTATCTTGTTGGAGAATGCGATTTGGATGGTGAACATGAAGGGTATCACAATAAGATGCAGTACACCGTCCACATAGTGATGGGCTGTCATTGCCTTCAACAACAGCAGACTCAGTCATGCTCTCGAAACTAATTGCCGCCAAAACATGACATCAGTGGCTGCACTTGCGTGACGTTCTGAAATCACAGCAGGTAAGTCGTTTCACCACTACGTCTGCGAACATGTCGTCCATTATCACTTTGCCACAGACAGAATCGAGACTCATCTCTGAACACAAATGTACACCCTTCATATGTCCATTTGTGTTTTGCATTACACCAGGTTAGATGATGCAGGCAATTAAATTAGATTAATGGGACACATTGCACAGGGGCCAGAGGGTGTAACCCAGCTTCAAGCAATTTGTTTACAATCGTCCGGGAAGGTGGGGAGGGGGGGAGGGGTGACTCTCCGTAACCACTGCTCGGATCTGCCCTGCAGTCAACCATCTGCCAGCAACAGCCACCCACACCATTTGGTGGCATTCATGCGCTGTTATCTATCTGTATGGGCCCATGCCTGCTCTAGGAGTATTAGAGCCTTCTTTCATCCACTGTGTAACAAGTCTGTATACCGACATTGCTCTATGGCCAATCCTTCGGGAGATTTCACAATGTAATGCACCCTTTAAAAACATGCCAATTCTCCGACCTCTCTCACAGTTAGACATTTGGGTGTAGAGAGTTGTCACTCTTTGCCTTGGCATACTTAGCCAACAAAAACTTGTGGACAAGAAATTGTCATGTTTCACCACACTGCTAGCCACTTATATGCTAAAAAAATAATTGCAATTTACTTAATAAATAGCACCGTAATTCTCATATTATTACATATAAAACTTTAAATTTTTATTCATTTATCACACCGTCTGGGTGTTGGGATTTTAATTTGCGCCAGTTTGTAAGTGTAAAGGTCGAGCTGCACTTTGCCAATACTGGTCTGCAGCGTCACCGCAACAAATGTCGGCTGAGTGACGGCTCGCCCCCTCGCTTCCACACTTTTCCATAGCTCGCCCGTGTTCCTATCCGGTCTTTAATCTCCTTTAACGTTTTCAAGTGATTGTCTCAGGGAATCTGTGTTGGGGATGACAGATAGCTTTGACAATGTACTTTATTATAGAGTACTGTACTGTATTTTGCACAGTTTTGGTACGCAAGTACATTAAAATATTTGTTTTTATCTGATTCACATTATCACCTAACTGGTTTATTTTTTTTATAAACAAAATAGTATCCCAACGCAGTATTAACAAATCATCCCCAAAATGTACCGGAATGAAAGATTCTAGCGTGTTTCAACGCAATCACAATGAAATTTGAATCACTTCGCACTTGATGTGTTTGTTTTGTTTGAGGTTCTTTTCGATTCAGTCAATATGTTTTGTTAGTAAGGAACGAGATCACAACATATTTCAATTCAAATATAGATCTAAAGATTTTGTATAACAAAAGTAATATTTCACGTTTCAAAGTTCTAGTCACAGAGTTTCTTACTGGGAAACTCTCTGTTCATCTATATCGTGGTCACCTAACTTGAAAAGGAGACCTACAGATTAACGTGGAATTCGAACCACGGAGCGTCCTAGAATCTTCGCATTAACAGATAAAAGCTTTGCCATAGATAAATGTCAATTTTAAGGCCCACAAAAATTACAGTCGAGACCGGGATTTGAACCGGGACCTTCAGTTTCCAAATCGCACGCAGTAACCATTTGAGTCACCAGTCCGAATATAGGTGTAATGAAAAATAATTTTTCAAACATGATAAAATAAACATACTCTTTTTCTATACCATCTATTTTTTGCTATCAAAAGACACGAATCCAATTTTATGTGTTTGAATACATATTTTTCAGTAATTCTAGATTAGTCTTGCGTTTGGTTACGGCGTGCGATTCGGGTGTGAGAGGTTCGGTTACAAATGCGGAACTCGGCTGTAGTTTTTGTGGGTTTTAAAATTGATTTTCAACTCTAGCAAAGCTTTGATTTTTTAAAGTGAAGATGCTAGGACTCTTCTTACATTTTACGAACATTTGATGAACAAGGATAAAAGAAAGATTTTTTTAAAGGCAAATAATAACATGAAAATAACATTTAGTCGTAAGGGAAGGGAAATTTTCGAACTCTCTCTATGCGCTTCTGTTCATCCAGCAGGCCGACACTGATCCGCACCGTCAAAACAAACCAATCCAATAACGGCCGAGTGTCGGACGAACTTCGATCGAGTAAGCGCCAACACTAAGAAACTTGTCGGTGCAGTGGCGGTGCGGAACAGTATCGTGCAAGAGTGGCCCGATCTTCAGAGGAGTTAAAATTAATCTAATACCACTGTCAATCATCGGTGAGAAACACGTGGCTAAAATCTTGCCATATTGACTATTAAACATGAAGTAACTCAAATTGATAATTTTGAAGATGTGATTTACGAGTTTGCAGCTGTTAAAGCCAAAAAGAGGAGATTGTGAAAGCAATTGTTTTTAGTTTATTTGTTTTTCTTTTAAATGATGTTAATGTTATAATTTTATTAACTAAATTTTTAATAACAATAAATGTTTATTTAATTATGTTTTATTAATATCATATTTTACACTTACAAGATATTATATTTTACTTAATTTTGAATTTAAATTTTCAA
>JARYHS010013631.1:182486901-182543896 GCA_031002005.1 Vandiemenella viatica | reverse complement strand
TTTCAGTGTGATGTAAACTTTCCAAATCTAACTTCACATTAAAATTAGAACCGTCCTATGGCCAAGCTAGATCATTCCTTCCTTTATTCAAGTCATATCCTTCTTCTTGAAAGAAAACACAACACCAACTCTTGTAAAGATCCAAATTTACAGCAATCTCTATCTATCACCAAGAAATTGTACCTTCAGAATCCTCTGAAAGAAACCACATCTTTGAACTCAAAAAAGTGCGAACTTGTTACCAGTATAAAATGGGCACCAGACAACTACCAGCTCTTAATTTAAGATAACACTCAGTAATCTTCATTCTTTTCTACCCTCTATTTCTTCCCACAGAATTACCGCTCACCAATGCTGATCTCTGAGTAATACTGTAATGTCTGCAGTTTTTTTTAAATTTATTTTAAATGATTTTCTGCTGACTTCTTTTGCATGACCGTGACTTTTTCCTGTGATATGTTTTCAGGTTTATACATTTCAATTCCCAGCCATACCTCCCGCCATGTTGTTTTTCCCCAATCACAAGCCACCGGCCAATGGTCTGTGCCTCTAGTTAGGTGCCAGCCTCTATGAGGCAGCTACCTCACTCTTGCTGAAGAGGGGACACATTGGCCTGAAAATTACAACATTCTATGTGTGTATGTGTATATTCATGTTTCGACTCCATAGCAGTCCTCAACTTTGTATAGTGATGTTTAGTATTGAATGTATCCGCTTCATAGTGCCCTTGTTTCCTAACAATCCATATTATAGATTATTAGTTATTGTTTACAACGAATGCAAAGTTTGTTTTGTAATGAAATGGATACTTTTATTTTTTCAGATTTACTTTGAAGGTAGTGATATTGTGAAACAAGATAATGAAACAGCATTGAAATATTTTAGAAAGGCTGCAGAACTGAATAATCCTGTTGGCCTCAGTGGTCTGGGCCTTATGTATTTGTATGGAAAAGGAGTGGAGAAGGATTTGGCAAAAGCATTCAAATACTTTTCTCAAGCTGCGGATCAAGGCTGGGTTGATGGCCAGCTACAGCTTGGCAACATGTATTTCCGTAAGAAACAGTTATCTTTTCATTGAGATGTTTTGCTGTTGATGTGGAGTATTTAAACTAATGAATTGTTGATGATCATCTGTGTAAAGAATTTCTCTAAATTAAACCTCGCATCTGTCTGACCATTTTTTCCTTCGATTTTTCACAGGAGGATTAGGAGTGCGGCGTGATTACAAATTAGCAAACAAATACTATAGCCTGGCATCTCAGTCAGGTCACATTTTGGCATTTTATAATCTAGCACAGATGCATGCAACTGGCACTGGGTTAATGCGATCTTGTCCGACAGCTGTTGAGGTAAATATGCAAGAAATGTTTTTAAGATTTTTTAAGTTCTATGCAATCTTGTCCGACAGCTGTTGAGGTAAATATGCAAAAAATGTTTTTAAGCTTTTTTAAGTTCTATGGTCTAACTAGGCAACTGCAAAAAAAAAAAAAAAAACATGCTAATTAAACAAAACAGTAAAAATTTGGAAGGTAAGTGAATTGGAACTAAACAAGAATGATGAAAGATGTGATGAACACAATTAAAATTTTGGTATAAGCTTCATCATATAAGACTGGGCCATACATATGAAGAACACATTGTATCTACATAGGTGATGCTTTAGGATTTTATTTATTATATACATGATTTGTCTGAAATTACATGACAATCAAATTTCAGGTAGGTCATCAACAATGTTTCAGTATTTTTGACTATCAGACTAAAGTCTTTCAGGTTGGTGAACTGCTAGCAAATTGTACATTGTTCCATTAGAAATTTAGAAGCATTGAAATGAAGGACATACAACGATTAGCCAAAACTTTATGACCACTGCCAACCACGAGATTGAATGCCATCTGGTGAATTTACGGGAACAAGCGTCTCAGAACGGTGAGACTGATTGGCTGTTCGTATACTACTATAGTGAAGCATCTGTGCAAGTGGTTGAAGGATATTGAAACCATGAGTAGGGGGCAAGTTGGTAGACATCTGTACCTCATTACAGAATATATAAATTGCAAGGAAAGGGAAAATGACTCATCACTCACCAAAGTTGAAGGCAGCGACGCGAGAACATATGTCACGAACACACAATATTTTGGTTATTAACCAGTCATGTAGCAACCTTCGGCATGTGCACACCTCCCGAGCCTCATTTTCTCCAACATGAATAAGGTTTAATAACCGAAATATTGTGTCCAGTCATGTAGCAATCTTTGGCGTGTGCACCCCTCCCGAGCCTCATTTTCTCCAACATGAATAAGGTTTAATAACCGAAATATTGCGTGTATTTGTGTGTTCGTGATATATGTTCTTCTCCTGTCGCTGCCTTAAACTTTGGTGAGTGATGAGTCATTTTCCCTTTCCTTGCAATTTATATTGCCTAAAGCAGTTTCTTTTTTCCTTAGTTTCATTACAGAATATGAAAGTCAGGGGCTTGCCCACTATGTAAACCATGATTGGGGGAGGGTGTTGATCTGTGGTAGATGCTGGTTCAGGCACAAGTGTTTTGGAGCACACCGTTCAACACACATTGTTGAAAACGAGGCTCTGCAGCCTATGTTGACCCAACGACATGCAGTCCGTATGAGATTGAACTGTGGGTTAGTGAAAATGTCTTGCCGAATTGGATAAATCATGTTTCCTGTTATACCAGGTCAATAGTTGTCGACATATGCAGTCTTACAGGTGAACAACTGCTCGAAACATACACCATACCATGGATGCAGGCCAGTGAGGGCAGTATTTTGCTATGTAGGACATTCACCTGGGCTTCCATGGGATCTGTAGTAATCAAGGGCACCATGGCAGCTGTGGATTACATGAAAATTATTGTGGACTACCTGCATCCCTTCATGCTTGATGTCTTCCGCGATGGCGATTGCATATTCCCCACGTCACAAGGCCAGAATTGTACTATACTAGTTTTGGAGCTTGATACTGAACTCATTGATGTCTTGCCCAATCTAAACCAGATAGAACACATCTGTGATGCTAACATGTGCCAGTTCCTTGCCCACAAACCACCAGCCAGTAATTTAAGGGAATTGTGTGACCCATGTGTTTATCTATGGTGCCAGATACCTCCGGAAACCTACCAAAGACTTGTCAAATCCATGCTACACTGAATCACTGCTGTATTGCATTCCAAAGGCGGACTAATGCAGTGTTAAGCAGATGAGTATTAAGGTTTGGTTCATCAGTGTAGGTTGTAATGAGTATGTTGAGTAGCTAGAAATTAGCTTTTAATATGAAGAGATGAATAATTGCACCAGACCAGTCAGGAGACTGTTGACATGGGAGAAAGGAGTGGAACATTTAAACTAGTTTTCAACAATTGTTGCTTTTGTAGAATGAATTTAGTTTATAGTCAGTATTAATAATTCTTTTACAGATTTGGTATTTACAAAGAGTTTTGTTTGTGGAAGTATTCAGTAAAATACAAAATTCAGTATATTTATGTATCACTGACTGCCTGTATACTTCTAGAAACATGGATTTGTTCGTAAATAAATATATATATTAAAAATCTGTTAATAAAGAACCCATAACATTGAAAGCTGAACATTGTCTCTTTCTTCGTTTCTCAGTATTATTGTTTTGAAGCCAGTGAAATATCAGTCTATACAGTGAAGTTTGAAAACTTTTTTACTGTAATTATTTTTTTATAAAGAAAATACCTAAAATTAAGCAAGACTATCTTGATACTTAAACAATTGATGTTATTGTATTGTGAACATTTTTAAAGTTGTAGATTACTTACCAGTTCCAGATAGTAATCATTAGTATACTTTCCTGATATTGATAACAAATCTTCTCGGGTTTGCAGCCGGATTTTATTACAAAGCGACTAGCGTTCGGCAACTAGCTCAGTAGCCATCTTCAGGTCGATTTTGTATCGACGATACATAATCGACCTGAAGATGGCTACTGAGCTAGTTGCCATAAGCTTGTCGCTTTGTAATAAGATCGGGCTGCAAACCCAATAAGATTTGTTGTCATTTATTCGCCAGGAAAGCCTGCATTCACATTTCCTGATATTGTTTAAAATTTATGTGGCTAGTATTTTTGCACTTTATCGGAAGACAGCATGTTCTTATGACCCAAAATTTCTTTTTCTGTTTGTTTGAATTTTGTTTGCTTTTAAAATTTTGCTACTTAAGTATGTGTTTGTAAACTTTTATATCCAGCTTTACAAGAATGTTGCTGAGAGAGGAAAGTGGGGTGAAAAGCTCATGGAAGCACATACTCACTTCCGGGAGGGCCGGTATGATGAGTCTTTCGTCACATACGCTTTGCTGGCAGAGCTGGGTTACGAGGTTGCACAGAGTAATGCAGCATTTCTTTTAGACAGGGGTAAGATATCTGTAAAAATATGTTGTTTCAAAATTAACTTCTAAAATTTATCGCACACTACTCTCTCTTCATGCTGAAAAAATTGAGCTATTTACTGTAGATTCGCTGACTATACTTCTTCTGAGTTGTGTTTTTTGAGACATTCCATGCTAAATGTGTGGATGTATGCAGATATTTCATTCTGAATTAAATGAAGAAAATGTAGAATTTTACATTTTTCTGTAGTTGGCATAATTTTTAGTTATTTGAAATTTGACATCTGTTCCTACAAATTCTTTTTAGAACTGGTAAATATGTAATTCAGTATGATATTCCAAATTAATCTGATTACAGCTATAAAAACTATATGATGTATCTGAGGAAAAAGATGTTCACTAGATTTATTCTGAAGAAACCTATAGAATTTTTCCAGTGGACGAGTAACAATGCTGTGGCATCGTATTCTGGAAGATATGGGTTTGAATCCTTGTACAGCCATCCAGATTTCACTTTTCCATGGTTTCCTGAGATCACTCCAAGTGAATGGTTCCTTCAAAAGGCCATTGCTGAATTCCTTCAAGTTCCTAGCTCTCAGTACTTTCACCCTCTAATGAACTCTATGTCTGTGAGATGTAAGGATAGAAGAAAAAATATTTTCTTTCTGTCTTACGTAATCTTTCAGTCTTTGATTATTCATTCAGGTGAAAGAATGTTTCCACTGCTTATGTAGCTTCTTGTTTGGTACCTGTGTTTATAGTGTTCTATTTTTGCACTTATGGATTGGCATTTTTTTCTGGTAAATGTTCCAAGTCAATTTTTATGCTAGGTAGCTTGATTGTTCTTATTTGAATTAAGGTTTTTCTTTGTATGGTTGTTCGTTATTACTTCTTCTAAGTAACAGATTTAATTTTATTTCTATTAATGTTTATTTGTTTAATTGCATTGATTTTTGGGGCATAATTTCAGTCTCTTCAATTGATTGTTTGATGCTAATTTTATTTGGTATTTTTTAAAGATCTGATATCTATGTTTTTGATTCGTCCAGGTCTATTGTTAGTATTGCAAGGTCATCTGTGGATACAAGGCAGTTTGTTTTTACATCCCTGTTATTTTTTGGGGCATTTCTTAACCCATTCCCTCATTACCACATCTAGAGTACAATTAAATAGTAATGGTGTAAGTCCATCACAATGGCATAATCATGTTGTGGTTTCAAGTGATTCTGACAATTCACCTCTGAACTTAAATTTTTGATTTGGTGTTTGTAAATGTGGGTTTTATAATGTTTATTAACTTGGGCTGTAAGGTGTCTAAGAATTTTTAGTATAGCAGTCATGCGCTTTTTTTTAAAAGTCTATAAGTGTTATAATTTCATGTTGTAATCTCTTTTGGGAGTGTCTTTCCTTTGTTTTATTAAATTCTGATTTTTGGGATTGGTATAATAGCCAGGCTTGATGTCTTTTCTGCACTGTTTAATTATATTCATTGTTCCACCACTGATGCTTTTTATGGGGTTTACTGGTCCAATTCTTCTGCATTTTGTCTAAGGCTGTTGACTAGATCTTATTTATCTGTGATTTTCATTTTCTCTTTTGCTTTTTGGTAATTTTTTATTCTTGATTAGCTGAGTTGTGTTATCTTTCTTCTAGGTTTGTGGGCTTGAGTTAATTTTGATTACATAATGATCTGAACATGTGTCTACTCGTTGAATGACTTTTAACATTGTAGATCTCTTTGTAATGTTGTTTTTCCATGACAACATGATTTAGTTGCCATTGTACTTCAGCAATGAAATCCTGTCGGGTGTTCAACCGGATGATGTTTTATAAACATGACAATTCGACAGCTAACTCTGGTGTCTTCATTAGGTTTCAGGTCTCTTCTAGCTGTCGCAAGCCGATTGTCACTGCCTGGTCTAGGCAGTGAAAGTCAGCTTGCGACAGCTAGAATGGCTCGTTCACACTAGGCTAGTAATTTAGTCGAGCGGCGAGTGATTTAGTAACTAAACATGTGTGAACAATGAAAATTAGTCGAGTGTTTATCCGTTTTGTTCTATTAAATCACTGCCCACTCGCTCATCGGCTAAACAAGTCTGAACTTACTGTTTAAGTCGAGTTGATTAGCTGCCGCAAAAATGTTGTTTTGCTGGAGTGAAGAAACAATTTTAAAATTTGTTTCCAAATATGTAGAACATGAATGCTTTCAGAATATTAGTCCTCGCACTATAAAAACAAACAAATGCAATAAACATACCTGGATTTGCTGAGAAGTATATTGAAAACATCTGCTTAGTGCACAATTTTATTACAATAGCATCTAGATTATACAATAAGATATTATTACTATTGTTATTAAAAGTGCTACCTAATGCAATAAAAATCTTTTTAGAATGATCTATTCGTAGAAGTCCAAAAAATTTACGCGCAGGTATTGAAACAGTTTCCATTCCTTCAGTGAAATAATTCAGTTTACATCTCTACGAAACATTACTTCAATTCCTTTAATGTTTCATAAATTCCTTCACACTGTGATAAATTAGGAAATACTGATTTTCCGTGTATAAATATGAGGTGTGAGTGTCCTTAAACTACATCTGGTGGCTATAGAGAACTGCCAGTAATTTTGTAATTGCACTTCTTAAATAGGTATCTTCACGCTTAATTTTCACTAACACAACTTTTGGTCATTCTCAAACTATTCTTAGGGATCTTCTAATGCTGATTCCTTCAGAAGACGATTTGCAGCTCCCAGTTCATCAATTCTAGATTTTCGTACTCATTGCTTTTTTTTCTTTTATTGCATAAACTTCTTCATCCACATCTTCTAAAATGGCGATTAACATAAGCTGTATCAGCTCATTCATTTGATTGCATTACAACCTGTTCATCTGGCAAAATACCGTGCTACTTGTGTACTGTACTCGACTGTAGTGCTAACGATTTTTGGTCAATAGCGAGTAATTTAGCTACTAAACTACTCGGCACTTGACTAAATTACTAGCGTAGTGCTAATGAGTCTGAAACCTGATGAAGACAGCAGAGCTAGCTGTTGAAACGTCGTGTTTCTACAACACCATCCGGCTGGACACCTGAGAGGATTTCATAGCATCAGTACGACGGGGAAGTCTCCACTCAGACAGTCTACTTCAGATTGGGCTGAGTCTCTTGAAATATGTGGATTAATTATTATTTAAAGGCTGACCAAAAAGCCTGTTCCAAACTGTTGGATATTTTTTGTCACTCTCTTCCCCAGTATATCTTTGTGAAGCTGGTGGCTTGGTAGAGAATTTTGGGTTAGTCCATTAGATCAGTTATTACTCTTAGTGTACCAACTTGCCTGATGAGTAAGTTTACATTGTATGTGGAAAAGTAGGTTATATGGTTTGGTTTAATTATTAATTTTGTTCTTGTCTGTATTAGGTCGTGTCATTGCCTCTGACTGCATTGCACCCTCCTGTGTATGAATGCTGCCTCCTCTAAACTCTTGGTTCAGCTGGTGGAATATTCCTTAAGATATTCCATGGTTGACTATCAAGGAATCACTTGGGATGGGATAAGGTCTTGAGTTACAACACTGGATGTGATACAGTGAGGTGATAGTGAGATTTTGGTAATAGATGGTGTGAGGAAGTTATGTTTGGACCACAATAACTATTTTATTTTGCTCAAGCAAGCTGGTGAGCACCCCTAGTTTCAGGGAGTAGCTTGTTTGGTTACGGGTAATGTTCATGCCTGGTATTGAAGAGAAATGAAGTTTAATTACATTTATATCTCCATTTCCAAAAAATTACTCCACCACACGTGCCTTAATGTATGATATTTTCTGTCCCCTTCCTTGTTCCAGTGATCTCACCATTGATGAATTGCGAAGACTCCCCTCATCCTCTATTTTTTGTAATAACTGAAATATATAATTATTAGTATAGCAAACAACAGTGTTTGATATAATTATTACATTTAAATTGTTACTTGGGATTTCATGGGCTGTTCTAGTTAGATGATATTATTTTGAAGATCAATTTATGTATGGTGTCTTAATTTTCTACAGGAGATGTATCAATGTTTGTAGAACCAGAAACTTATGTACGAGCCCTAATGTACTGGGGTCGTGCTGCTGCCCAGGGTTATTCTGCTGCCCAGGTGAAGCTCGGTGACTACCATTATTATGGTCTAGGCACACCAGTGGATTATGAGATGGCGGCTACACATTACCAGATTGCCTCCGAGCAACAACACAATGCTCAAGCAATGTTTAATTTGGGATATATGCATGAAAAGGGCCTAGGAATGCGACAGGTAAGTTATAGCAATGGAACAATTTAATTTTAACAGTTTTAGAGCTTAATAGCTTTCAAATTACAGTTAAATGCAGTGGCATGGTCTTAAGTGGCTTAAAGAAATAAATTTATAAAATTAGCCTTTCCAAAAATGTTCAAAAATATACAAACAGCTATATGCAATGAGAGAAAAATAACATGTATTGGATGTATTTGATCTGGTATTAATGGTGCAGAAATACCATTGTTTTTTCATAACATTGACTTGGAAAAAAAAAAAAAAAAAAAAAAAATTCACGGTATGTTCAACCCATGACAACAAATTAAGTTCACATATGTTTCTAACTTAAATAAAAAAATAAGTATCTTTATGGAACAAGTATATTGATAACTTGTCACCACTTCAAAATAGCCAGTTTGGAATATAATTTGCTCGTATTACCTTCTAGAAAAGTTTTGATTATGAGATTGATAGCTCCTTGTTAGCTGAAACAGGTATTTTTAAACCTAACTGTCAAAAAACACCACCTCCTCTCCAGAATTAGAGAAACTCTGTGAAAGGTATCTGGTTTGCCTTGGTAATTGTGCAAAATACTTGAAACCTGTACAAGTATGTCGCCAAGTTATAAATTTCTGACAGGATCATGAATATCATATTCCATCAGAATAAGAAGATTGCTACAAATATTCTGTGTGTGTATAAGAGGAAAAGGTGAATAAAGCTCTTTTCTCGGAACAAATAAACTGTAATTCCAGTGACCACAGAGGGAGAACTGTTCATGTTTAATAAGAAACTCTTATCAAGTGGATATCTAATAAGATATTACCTTTTTTTACTAACGATGCTAGATGAGTTGCTGGAGAACCTAGTTTCAGTAATGTGTTTCTACTGAAAACATTATGCAGTCTGTTTACTATTTCAGAAAATTATTATAACTTTATGAGTATATACGAAATTTTAAATCAGAAGTTAAGAGCACACTACTTTGTAAAAAATTAGAATCTTCAATAATTTTTGTCATTATACTTGTGCTGTAATAATGGGAAGTTTTTTTGTATGATTTATATGCAGAGATGTAAAGAAATTGTCACTTTTGGTGATAGAAGCAGAGCTGTCTATTATAACGATAAATGCAAAAAGAAAAGCAGGAACGAAAATTTTAGATAAACACTAAGCCTTCTCCTGTTTGTATTTGATATCCTGCATCTCCCTTTCACTAGTCAATGTTTTGTACACAAGAAATTTATGTTCTTCACTTTTTATCTTTTGATGTATTGTGATTCTAAGCTGTTGCTCCATCGGCCATAGGTCGCCATTTAAAATTGCATATTAGTATATTGTTTTCCGTTTAATCTGTTAATTATGGTAAAAAATATTCTTGCCTATTTTGTGATTCTTAATGGAAAGACTGTTTATTTATTGAGAATATTTTCTTTTTACAGGATATACATCTTGCTAAACGTTGTTATGATATGGCTGCAGAAACAAGTGCTGATGCCAAAGTACCAGTAGCACTGGCTCTTATGAAACTGTCTATATTTTTCAGTCTGAAATATTTACAGGAGGTAAGTTTCATTCAGCAGAGAAATAATAAATTTCTTTACTTATTTCCCAAATTTCTATACATCAGCAGGCAATTAATCGCACCAAAAGCAATTCAGATTGATAAATGATGTCCTTTTAATCATTTATGGCATAAATTATAATGTAATATGAACAGTTTTAATAGTGATTAAACTTACCAACTTGTCAATTCAGAGCAATGATTGTGAACTGAGGACAGCTGAAAATCTTACATGTAAATTATGGTATCATAATCAAAGTTCAGTTTGTGGTTTCACTGTGTTCATTTGATTTTCAATTTTATCTCAGTTGTTCAGCAGGTGGCGAAAGTTACAGAACTTTTCACCTATGAATATGTTTCAGCAAATCTTTCATCATGGTTTGGTTATATAGGAGGGGAAGAGCAATTGTTAATGTAATTTAAATTAATTTTTGTAAGCTCATGATCAGAACTAATAAATATTTGAAAATGTTGGAGATTTCCTTAGTTTTAGTAAGTCTACTTAATTGTGCTTTTTCATGTTATCTAGAATCACTGGAAGGAATGGTTCCTGCTCTTCAACTTAGACCAGACCTTAGGCTCCAATTGGGATCTTTATGTCATCACAATGCTAGTTGGCCTGTTGGGCATTATTGTGTATTTTCGGCGACCGCAACTCCCATAATTGTGTTTAGATTGCTTCTGATGCTACTTGCACAAGGAAATATAGTCTCCAATGTGACACCACTGAACAACAGTTTCACACAAGCAACATAATTATCTACTGGGTTAGGGCATGGTACTCAGATATCACAATTTTTTTGTAATGCTAAACATTCATACTTGTGATGTATCAATAAAGCTAAGTATTATTGAATGTGTTACTGATGTGCAGTTTACAGATTTTGTGATCCACTTCAAGAAATTTACAATATGAAACTGATATAAACTGGAACCTTCCTTTAAAAGTTTTTTAGAAGTGAATGGATTTTTAAAATGTGTATAATTCTTGTTGTGGTACTGTCACTAGTAACAGATTAAATATCAATACTGTTTTTACATCTACATTCTAAGTGCACTTGTCTTCCACAAATACTGCTGCTGTAGGATTTGACACAGCAGGAAACTATTTGTTCACTTAAATATAATATAAACTCTTCAGTTGACAGAATATGGAAAACGTATCCTAAAAAGCTCTCTGATATAAAATTTGTCAAAATTTAACTAACTTCTAAATATTTTGTTTCTTAATTTTTGAATGGATTCTAGTCATCCACACAGTTTCATTTTCTTGTAAGTGATTCACACTTTTAAGGTTGTTAAAAGATTCATGCTGCAATATTATTTGTTAATTTGTTACATTGTTTTAATGTGTTATAGCTCTGCTGTTGTATATATATATTGTGGAATTAACTGACAGAAGACTGGAGTAAATTACTTAATATAAATTTATTAAATAAGTCTTTATAAAATTCTATCTGCCAATTACATTTACCCCCCTCCCCCCTTTTTTTTGATGTAATAGCTTAAAATGCCCTTTCTTTGTGATTATGACATTACCAGTGGTACATAGAATATTGATGATGTGAGGAGGATTAATCAAGAATATCAATGAACCTTACCTTTGAACTTTTTTTTTTTTTCTAATATCCTAATGCAGTTGACCTTTAAGTTTTCCTAATGATAACATATGGACCTGTCATTCAGGTTGATGCCAGTTCGAATCTCTCTCTGCCTATCCATATTTGTTTTCCATGGTTTTCCGAAATAACTCCAGGTGAACGCAGGGATGGTTCCTTTGAAAGAGCATGGCCAAATTACTTCATGTTAATTATCCACAGTTCCCTTCTACCTGTAATGACCTTAATGTCACTGAGGCATAGAGCCTTACTAGTAAAGATAAAAGAAAGCCAGAAGCTTCTTAGAACAGGATATCTCGTATTCTTGTCTAAGAAATTGTCTCACTATGCAAAATACTATTGTAACGTAGCTGCTCACTGCTGCTTTAACAGTACTTCTTTATCTCACACATGACTGTATTAAACTGACCATCTCTCAACTATTTCATGAGAGCTTGTTGTTACAACATTGCCAAAACCCATTGCGCCCATGTAACCCATTAATACCTAACAGATCCTGCCTTTGGTATGCCATTTCTCATATGTTGAGGAGCTGGGTGATATTCAAAAAAAAATGTTTCAACTATACTTTTCCATACAACCAAATAATTCCCTGTAGCCTTCTAACTCTTGTGCCCATATGGTATCTTCACCTTCCAGTCTCCTTCACTGGGAAAACAAGCTACTCAATTGAAATTTGCAAAAGAAGATTTGATAAGAAAATAGTACTGAAAATAAAAGAATAATCACTATCAAGGTTAATTAATGTAAATGTGAGGGCTAGGGATTGCAATCCAGCAAAGTGGGATCCCACACAAATTTATGCCGATCCGCAAAATGGTGCAAACACGTGTATTAGTCTGCACTGTCCCACTTGCCTGTACCTTTGCAAATGACATTTGACTCGTGTCAACAAATGTGTGTTTTTGGTCGTTTGTCATGATTCCTAAGTACGGAAGTGATTGATTGATTTACAGAAATGTTTCCTTTATTTTTTAAGTTCAACGTGATTTATTATTTTTATTTAGGTATCCTGTTGACAAATACCAACTGATGTTATTGTTTGACTACTCACTAGATAACTATTGGAATTTGATTAAAAAACAAAAACATAAAAAACAAAGATACTTTAATACACAAGGGATTAATTTATGGTTAGTTACAAAGATTACTTAATGAAACTAAGGAAAATGGAAGCAGCTTCTAGGCGATATAAATAATGAAGGAAAAGGAAATTAACCCACCACATACCACAGTTGACAGCTACGATGAGAGGCGGACAAACAAATATACAATATTTTGGCAGCTGCCTTCTTCAGTAGTAGATAGTCAGAACATTAGACTCTGTATGTGTGCACGTACAGAACGTCGCCAATGACTAGGTAGGTAGTGGGGGGACGACTAAGGAGTAGAGTATCGGTATATCGACAGTGTCTGAGATAATATATTGCAGATGATGGTAAAATGAACATATGTAGCAAGGGTACCTAGTTCTGACTCAAAAATATATCTAGTTAAAAAAATTTCTTAAGTGACGCTTGACATTTACAAATCAACGTTGTGTTGTTAGCTACTGATTTTTACTGTTTAACATTAAAATTGCTTTATTAATCAATTAAATACATGTTATTGATAAATGAATAATGCCAAAGCAATTGGATGTTTGTACATTTATTGACCTCCCAAATTTAATTTCTTTTGCAGAAGCATCTTCAACGGGTTCTCCTGGTAATTATGTACACATTATAAGATTATTAGTGGTTTAATTAATACGATAATTAAGTAGTCCATGATACGTTTCAATTTAAACTTGTTTATTTTCTTAAACACGTCGTCAAAGATACTGGTTACATGCATTCATACAATCCAGAGGTTGCATACAACACTTCTTCCACAGATAATACTGTTCCCGGCTGTCACAAACTAAGTTGGTGAAAAACTTTGCTGAAAACCTAACTAACTAATTACTCTGTCTTGGATGATCGCTTTATATAAACTCTACCGGAATTTCTAGAACACTTCAAAAGCTTCCGCCAGATATTTCTCGAACATTAACAATACTTAAACAATTGAAACATATTCAAAACAATCAGAATTAATACAAAATGGTCAAAAATGGAAATTAAAGATACTTAAACACAAAATTATTCACAGAAATCATTTTAAACTGTAGCAAATTGTTCTTTAGATATCGTAACTTGCCTTAACACTTGGAATTAAGCTATTCTCTTGCACAATTCTGTTCTTAAACATATTGAATGGCCTTTAAATAATTTATTTTCATAAAACAAAGTCTATATACATTGATTTACAGGAAATTGCAAAACAAACCTACTAGATCATATTCAACCAAACTCTAGCTTTCTATAAGTGCTTCATAAAATACCAATACATTTAATTTTAGGTTTGAGGGCTGTTACAACATGTTACAATTTGGTTATGTTGTTGCATATTGTACAATGGAATTACTATCTAAATTGTAATCTACTTACATTTTTTGGTCTATTGCATGTATTTATGCTCCACTCTCTGCTGCAGTGATTTTTGCTTTCTTTGTGATCGTTATGTCACTAGTGACTAGCACAACACTGCACTGCACTGTACTGTATGTTTATTACGAATGGCTGGTCGATTTTTTTTTTACTTACTAGCAGAGTTCCCGGCGTTGCCCGGTATAGTTGGTGTAGATTTACCCGTATCCTATTTTTATTCCCGCAGTGAAAAATATTTGTACAAAGTTTCATAAAATTCGCTCCAACTTTTGTCGGAATTACAGCAAACCTAGGTTCACCCGCCCCCCTACAAAGAAACTGCTGGGTTGAAGTTTATTTTCACGTACACTATTTTCATTCTTCCGAAAAGATTCGTTAATTTGGTTAAGAAATTGCATTACTATGTTACTGAATAACACTAGATTATGTTAGAAACTCACATTTGATTCAATTGCGAAGTGAATGGATATATTTTTTGCTTGAAGCGCCAGATCCTTTAAATCCGCAGATTCAGCAGTTTATAAAAATATCATAAGTGAATCGGAAATACTATTATCGTAAGCAGAAGACTAATGCTGAAGGCCAGAGATATTGTCCAGAGATCGTGCTAAAAGAAAATCTCTGTTGTTTTTACAGCTATCTGGCGTTTAAAAATTGAATATCCCAAATTAATGGAAAGAATACTTCAAGTTTTGTTTAGTGTGAAAAATAATTATTATTGTAAAGTTATCTTATTGCTTTCATTAAAGGTTATGGTCAGAGACATTGTGTTGTATGTTTAGTGCAAAGTATGCAACATCTTAATCCTTCCATCTTTGGGATTTGTCATAGAATTTCATTTAATGCTCCAGCATTATTTTTTAACGTTGAAACATAAGGCATGCCAAACAACTGTATTGAGATTCTAAGCTTTAAAACGGTGAAAACCCCACCGAAATCTGCTCCATAGTTTCTGAGTTTTTATATTACCAATATGTCCGGTTTTTGTTTTATAGATATAGAAGACTTTGCATCACTTGCGGTGCTGATTTGTTTTTTAGTCTGTCTTCCATTTGTTTGTCGCATTTTTTCAAATATAAATGTTTGCCATTAGTTTTTTTTAATGGTTTTGCCTGTGTCCTTGTTTAATGTAGTTTTGCCTGTGTCTATGGTTTTTCCTTTACTTTATTTTCAGTATTGTGTATAGTGTTGGGTGTGTCAGCTTTGTGTATTCATTTATTATCCGTTTCCCTTTTGTTAATCATTTCTGTATGTGATACAGAATGGTGGTATTTGTGGTTTGTTGTTGTTAATGATGAGTATTTGCATGTCCGTGTCGATATTTGTTGAGTGTTGTTTGTATTCCTGTAAGTGTTCTGCAAACATGGAATGGTTACTGTACTTTAGTGCACTTATGTGTTCCTCGTATCTTGTTTTGAATTTTCCACATGTTTGTCCCATGTACTATGCGTGACATTCATTGCATATTAGCTTGTATATTCCTGAATTGTGAAATTTATTGATTTGTGTGTTATTTTTGTTTTTCTGTATTGTGTTGTCTGTTATGAATGCTATTTTTAATCCCTGTTTTTTAAAATATATTTGCAGTTTTGTATTTTCTTTTGTTGATGTATGTCATCACATGCCATTTGTTTTTATTTTGTTGTGGGTGTGTTATCTGGTGTTGATTGACTGTGGTTGAATGTCTTCTGTGATGATGGGATTGTATTGTTTGATGTTTACTTTGTCTTATAATTTTGTTGTTGAGTTGGTGTACCCTGCTTTCCTTATGTCCAAGTTTGGTAGCTGTATAGATGATTATGTTAAGTTCTAGTGTGTAATTATCTTTATTGAGTGAGATTTTGTTCAGCCTGTGGAGCATGTGCCTTATTACAGCTTCTTTATGAGTTTGTACAAAGAAAGCAAAAATCACTGCTGCTGAGAGTGGAGCATAAATAAATGCAATAGACCGAAAAATGTAAGTAGATTACAATTTAGATAATGATTCCATTGTACAAAACCAAATTGTAACATATACATATTTACCAGGAGAACCTACTGCAGATGCTTCTGCAAAAGAAGTGAAACACATTCGGGAGGTCAATAAATGCACAAACATTCAATTGCTTTGGTATTATTTATTTATCAATATTATCAGCAATTGTAGAAAATGATCCACAACGTCCATATATTAAATAATGTTAATTATGTAATTTGATAAAAATTAAAAAAAATATGCAGATCCTGTGAGATTGATGCCAAATGTTCTGTGGGATTGCAATCCTTAGCGAGGCCACTGTAATAAAAGCTTTCATCCAGTTTTATCAAATCATTACTTTTACTATTTGCTATTTTTTCCAATAATTTAATGGTTATATGTCTCCTGTTTGTACTCTATGAAACCAACTCAAAGAAGACTGGAGTAAATTAATTGGTACAAATTTCTTTTAAAATTCAGTCTTAAATTATATCTGCCGATTACATTCACCCTCAAATGTGCATTTCTTTGTGCTCCTCTGTGAACTACAAATTTTACAGATCTTTGTTTTTTTACTTATTAAATATTTTCAATATTTCTACTATCGTGAGTCTTCCTGTGCAAAGGCAGTGCTAATTTTGAAAGTAAGTTTCCATCTACTACTCACTTGTTAGGTCTGTTTTGATGGGGGAGTAGAATGTATTACCATCTGTTTGTGATATGTGTATTTCAGTTTGTTAAATGAGTAGCTTATGAGGAGGAAGTTGAGACTGTGCTAGCATTTGCCTAGGTGATTGTAGAAAACTGCTTAAAAACTGCAATCGGGACAACCTTTATGCCAGAGTTGGGATTTTAATATAGGGCCACTATACCTCCCTGATCGAGTATGGTGATGCTTTAAACACATGCAGCCATACTGACAGGTTCAATAAAGCACTAACATACAAAAATAATCGGTTAACAGGTTTAAAAAGTTTGCAATAATACTTTAATATTTCAGATCGCATTAGGGAGGAATATATTAATCCCGTGTGAAATCTGAACTAAATTGCAAGTGTATTTCTTTTTTACTTTTTTTTGGAAGAATTTTATGAAATAATATAGAATTTTGATGATTAATAATTAGATGGTAGTTTTTAAAAAAACTTACAAATAACTTGAAGTCTTCTGTTAAATGTTAGTTTTAAAGTAAAACACATTATTACATTGCTCATAATATATTGGCACCCTGATTATAACCTGAAGATTATATAAGTGTTTTTGAAATGCTACTCATCTAAAGTTGTAGGCAGAATATTGCTATTATTTCTAAGAAATAGGGAATGTTTAGGTGAATTCAACAGTAACTTTTAACTAGTTGATGGCATTAACAGACACTTCACTGATACTTTGAGGTTCTATGAGCACAGTAGATGCTGTAAAATGATGCTAATGTGTTAATTATGTAAATGTCTATTTTGCGACAAGGCAGTTTATAGCAAAAATATATTACAGCAAGCAGTTACTTCCTACATATTAGTTCTATTCTGGTTTAATCTTAGATGCACTAAAAAAGGTAAGTTGCATACATGTGTTTTCTGATAAGGAAAAAAAGTTTGTGTTTGTATGTTAACAATTCATAAAAGGTTCTTGAATCAACAAAAATTTCACCCTAGGTTCGTTTAAAACTTAAAAAAAAAATTTCATAAAGATTCATATACCAACATTTTCAACTTTCTTTTTTTGTGGAAGGGGGGGGGGGGAGGTGGAGACAGAAAGCCAGAAAAACATTCTTTAAACAACTTAAGCAACAATGGGAAAACTGGAAGACCTGGGTTAGCCAGAAGATGACAATAATGTATCAAAGCAATATGAATTTGGCTGTTGGCATGAAGTGTTGCAATATAATTGTCAAAAGACAGTATGTTTGAGAGGAAAGTAAAAATGTAGATGAGGATGGTCTGTCTGCTTTGCCTTATTCCATGTTGTAAGAAACCTGCATTTGTAAATTGTTGTGGCAACATTTTCAAATAATTTGATCTTTTCCAATAGCATACTACTTATAAGAGGACAAAGACATTTCAGACTTACCTTTAAAAAGTTCTCGCATGAAATATGTTTGGCTCACATGATGGGACTTTAGGTTTTAAGGTAGCTACAATTTCTTGTTATCCTATTAACAACTGTAATGTGTGAGATACAAATTATTTGAAAATTATGATTTAAAATTGTGTGTAGCAACAAATGAATGATAATATATTGGATTATACTATTCAACAACGTAGGTTAACAGAAACTTGGATAGCATAATGTTTGTTTATATGAAAGCCCTCTCTTCCACATAAGGCAAGGTATATTATTTATTGGTTGACATCAAACTGTCACTGATTAAACTAGATTCCATTATTAACATGAATTGGCTCCCAAAAAAAGTTTATTGGTCAGGATGCTCTAGCAATGTAATCTTTCTGAATCGAGAAAAACTGATTATATTCACAAAACATGAAATGTGTTTGGACATCAGTGTGCTCATTTTTTAACATTATTGAAGGCAGCAACCACCACAACCTTCTCTATGGGCTTTCATAATATAGATATTAAATAACACATTAATATTGAATATAATATAGAATGGGTAAAATAATCTGTCAACACAGATACAGGCAGGAGGGACAGATGAACACAAAAAATGAACACATTTGGTGATATTTTTCGGTTAAAAAACCGTATTCATTTAGGAGTTGAGACATGGCTAGGAGAAAGGTATGTACACATCCAGAACTACCAGATGAATGAACCATATATGAAACGAGGAAAAGGTGGGGATTGCACTAGTAATAGGAGAGGGGGGGGGGGAGAGAAAGTAGACCAATTGTAGGAAAGAATAATATCTGGGACGACCAGTCAAGGTAAAACAAAAAAATTTAAAGAAATTTTAAATATATAAATTTGATCTATCCTATTTTATTGCTTATTGGCAATTTGTCATCTATCCACATTAATGTGTTGATATAACTCAGCAAGATTCGTTGCTAACTCTTATTTGCAAACTTGGTGATGTTGCATGATGAAAGATCATAGCCACATTAATGTGTTGGTATAACTGAGCAAGATTCGCTGCTAACTCTTATTTGCAAACTTGGTGATGTTGCATGAGAATTTAGGGGTGTGATGAAAGAGCAAATCTTCAAACTTACAAATGGAGTATCGGTTAAGAACAACAACTTGTTGTTCTGGCCAGAAGACGGTTCTACATGGTTTGTAAAAACCACTCCTGGTAAATGCTCCGAGATGATTATTTCATAAATGTTATTGTTGATTTTCTTTGTCTTCTCTTTTTATTATGACTTTATGCTTAGCCTATGTTGAGGCAAGAAAAGACTGTGGGCAAGGAATTCAGACATAGCCTTTTGCAGGAGCCATGCCAGCATTCACCTAGATTGACTATAGGAAACCATGGACAAGTGACGTCTGGATTTGAGCCCGTGTCTTTCTGAAGACCAGAGCATTACCACTCACCCACCACACTCAATCTACAATCTTTTACAGTGACCAACAATATAAATACAAAGAGTATACATTTGAAGTGGTGCAGAGAAATTGATTGTAGTATTATGAGTGGAACTGATCTGTTTTATCTCACAGTTAATTTGCATTTGATCTTGAGCATATGTTCTTAATTCACACACACACACACATATGAGGGGGTGCCCAAAAATAACTGGAATAGCATTGCCATGGGCGGAGCTTGTGTAGTACGCATTTCTGTCGCTAGGCATTTTTAGCACAACTCATTGTCAGTTCAGTGCCACCTGTGTTGTCGACCTGGCTTGTTCTATTAATATGCAGTGATTGTTTTTGCTAGTGCAGTTTTGTTATTGTTTCATTTGAGATGATGACAAGATTAAGCGAACAACGTGCATCTGTGAATTTTGTTTTCTACTCAGTAATAATGCTGCTGAAACTGTATTAATCTTGAAAACAGCTTACAAAGATGACACTAGGGAAAAAACTCAAGTGTACGAATGGTTCTCTTTGTTTAAAAATGGTGACATGTCGACTGATGACCAACCTCGTTCTGGACATCCATCAACTGCCCCAATCGATGAAAATGTTGAAAAAATTAGAAAAGGGTTGATGCCAAGTTTTTTCCTCGGGCTCTGACTGACAATCAAAAAGAACGTTGAGTTGAAACATATCGTGCTCTGAAACAACAGCTTGAAATTGATCCAGATTTTCTGTCAAAGGTCATTACTGGTGATGAGTCATGGTGCTATGGTTACGACAAACAAAGCAACAGTAAAGTCAATGGAAGACATCATTGTCACACGTCTGAAAAAGTGTCATCAAGCCAAATCAAACATCAAAATAAGACTCATTTGCTTTTTTGATGCCAAGAATGTAGTTTATTCAGAGTTTGTTCCCCCACATCAGACCGTTAATCAAACCTTTTATTTGGGAGTTTAAGAAGATTATGCAACAGTGTTCGTCAAAAAAGACCTGATTTGTGGCAGACAGGAGACCGGTTCTTCCACCACGACAATGCACCTGCACACACAGCTGTCTCTGTTAAGCAGTTTTTGGCTAAAATGGCATGATTCTGCTGACCCACACACCTTACTCGCCTGACCTGGCTCCGTGCGACTTTTTCTTATTTCCATGCATGAAAGGACGCCGATTTGACAACACTGAAGAGGTCAAGAAAAAAAAAAAAAAAAAAAAAAAAAACGAGGGAGGAGCTGTCAGCCATTTCTAAAGATGACTACAGAAAATGTTTCGAACAGTGGAAGCACCAGTGGGACAAATGTATTAGTTCTAATGGAGAGTATTTTGAAGGGGAAAAGATTGTTTTGTAAAAAATTTGGAAATATATAGCTTTTAAAAAATAATTCCATTTTTTGGGTAACCCCCCCCCCCCCCATATATATATATTAAACAATGAAATAAAAGGTGCTAAGTAACAAATAGGAATTGCAGATTAGGATAGGGAAACGAACCTCCATTACTTCACTTTAGATGATAGACATGGGCGTGAACACACAAAGAAACCTGTAATATAGGAATGTTCAGGTCTAGCAGTCCTTTATCAAAGGAGAACATTATGGAGCATGGGTGTGACTGTTGACGAGGAAATTGGTGGGGGTAAATTTAAACAGAGGAGCAGTGATTTAAAGCCAATACGCGAGCATTGCTAAATTTTAAAACTGATCTCCGATGGGCAGAAAGAACAAAATAATATAATCTAAATATAAAAAACATAAATAAATAAGAAATATTTTAATTTTAAGGGAAGTGTGATAGATAATTTCAAATAACTATGAACAGTTTATCATCATATTTCTCTATAGACATCATAACTCATGTTAAAACAAAAGGTAAATACTGCTACATAATAATATTTATCTCAAAGAGAAGGGAATCTTCTCAATAACTGATTGACTTGTTTATGGCTCATTTTCTTTTCACCTGGAACCAAAATACCCATTCTTTCTTGCTCGTCCAGAAGTCTCTTCTTTTCCTGCAAACAAGAAAACATTGCTATGATCTGTTCATTTAATATTTTTTTTCTTTTCTGAATAGCTAGATAACAGGTG
This sequence comes from Vandiemenella viatica, assembly GCA_031002005.1. Classification (NCBI taxonomy): domain Eukaryota; kingdom Metazoa; phylum Arthropoda; class Insecta; order Orthoptera; family Morabidae; genus Vandiemenella; species Vandiemenella viatica. The sequence goes on along the minus strand of JARYHS010013631.1, from coordinate 182,522,061 downwards.
TGTAAATATGAAACCGGAATTTGCCGATAGATGGCTGTAGCGATCAAAGCAGTTACCGCCCGATTGCGCCATTGTCACCAGTTTCTTTTGTCGACAGCCGGCTGTGATTTTCCACTCCCGACAATACAAGTTTCATACGATAGTGCGGTTTTTAACACTGTTGAAGATGTCAACTTTTGTGCCCACAAACTACGATTTGCGGACATCATTGATTTTCTGTTTTCATTTAAAGAAAACTGCTGCAGAATCGCATCGAATGCTTGTCGAAGCTTACGGCGAGCGTGCTCTCGGGAAAACACAGTGTTTCGAGTGGTTTAAAAAATTCAAAAGTGGAGATTTTGACATCAGCAATGAAGACCGTGGAAGACCTCCGAAGAAGTTTGAAGACAGTGAGTTGTAAGCATTGTTGGATGAGGATGATGCTCAAACGCAACAACAACTTGCAGATCAATTGAATGTGACACGGGAAGCTGTTTCCATACGTTTAAAAGCGATGGGAAAAATCCAGAAGATGGGAAAATGGCTTCCACATGAACTGACTGACAGACAGCAAGAAAACCGAAAAACCACTTGTGAAATGCTGCTCGCCAGATATAAAAGAAAATCATTTCTCCATAGAATTGTGACTGGTGATGAAAAGTGGATATATTTCGAGAACCCTAAGCGGAAAAAATCATGGGTATCTCCAGGTGAACCGTCAACGTCAGTTTCAAGGCCAAATCGCTATGGGAAGAAGACAATGCTCTGTGTTTGGTGGGATCAAAGTGGTGTGATCTATTACGAGCTTCTAAAACCTGGTGAAACTGTTAATAGTGAACGTTATCAACAGCAAATACTCAGTTTGAACCAAGCATTGCGGGAAAAACGACCAGAATACCAGAAAAGACAACACTAAGTGATCTTGCTTCACGACAACGCACCATCACACACATCAAAACCAGTCAAGGAAATGATCAAGTCGCTTAGTTGGGAGATACTGACGCATGCGGCTTACTCGCCTGACCTTGCGCCGTCGGATTACTATCTCTTCGCATCGATGGGACACGCACTCGCCGAGCAGCGCTTCAGTTCTTACGAAAATGTGCGGAAATGGCTTGATGACTGGTTTGCATCAAAAGAGAAATTTTTTTTTGGCGTGGCATTCATAAATTACCGGAGAGATGGGAAAAATGTATATCTTGCAATGGACAATATTTTGAATAAGGTAAGTCGAACCATTTTTATGCAATGAACGTGTGTTTTTGATCAAAAAATTCCGGTTTCATATTTACACACCTGGTACAAAGTTAATAGCTCATAAGCTTTATTGAAATATTATAAACAAGTAGTTACCTGCAACTTCATAGGCATAAACAAAGCTGTTAAGTTATGCAAAAGGTGTCCAAAAAGCAAAGAGTCTGGATAATATGATGGAAAACCATCACCATACCATTCTACCATTGAACCTGTCTCATGAAAAGAACCAATTTGCAACATGCAACAAACAAAAAGGGGAGTGGGTGAAGATTAACTGTGGGAAACTACCTTCCATAGTTCCTATGGTAGATTTTAGTTTGTGGTTTAAAATTATGTCACTTTCTGGAAACATCTTAGGTCAATATCATTTTGTGCATGATGTTTTTGGTTTTGCTGTCCTTTGCTGAGATATATAGCCTGTGCGGAGGCGGAAAATGGCCCATTGGAAATAAACACTTTTTCTAAGTGTACCCCCACTATTTTCAGTCTTTGTCTATGGGCTTTATCGACAGTTGCTCCTTGCTGTGCATTTCCACATCTACACCATACAGTAAGTTGTGCTTGTACATGAAATTTATCAACAGATCATACACAAACTTACTGCGAGAGAAAAAGCCTGAGCGACAAATATAACATTACACACACACCCGGTATCCGTCTGTTTGTCATTGTTCGGTTGTCCAAAATTTCATGATAAAATATGTGATTTATTTAAAAAATTCTATTTTCTTCTTAATGGTTCATAGTATTTCCTTGTAAAATTTCATAAAGATCATTTTAGCCATATAGTTGTGATAATGTAACAAACAAACAGAGAGAGAGAGAGAGAGTTAATTTCACATCTATATTATTATAAATCTGTAAGAAAGCTGTGTCTGTCGGTTTGAACCAGTATCATGCAAAAACTACCACAACAATTTGGATGGTGTTTTCAAATTTTTACAGCTAATGGTCCAGATAAAATCTGTGAAAATAGCTTTGGAGCAATAAATTAAATGTATTTGGAATTGAAAGAAATATGTGCACAGATACTTTGATATTTGAGATGAACACTCTTTTGGAGAAACATTGACAAATGATTACACTACGATCACGCACAGATTCTCTTCTATTTCTTGGCTTAGATTATTTAGTTCTTCAGATTTGCACACTAAAATAAACAGAATACCAGAATAAAATGTAATAAGACTCTTAAAATGGATAGTTCATTTGGTAATCATCATTACCAATTCGCATTTTACCAACACCGAAGTACCTCCTATTTTGTAGCCGGTATTGTCATCTTTAGTTATTGCCTTTGTCATCTTTAGTCATTGATTTTCACAGATATCGAACACAATGCAAAGCAAGATTGTTATGAAATATTTGATTATTTGTTTCATTTAAAAGTGCAAAAATTAATGCCACTGATAAACTGATAGTTCTGGAGTATGAAATATAAATCTGTTCTTAAATTTAGTTTTTTTTCCTTTAATGTAAAAAAGTAAAATGGTGATTATATATCAACTATCCTTGAAGCCCATCACAAATGAATGTTTGAATACAGTGCTCATAACCCTGATTTTGTAATGTACATTTTTGTTTGTAGTTTATATTGTCATAAAGTTGGACTTCTTAAGTGTTATTGCGTTAAAGACAACAGCAATATGGAACCAACAAAATTAAAAATTAACTAGGAAGCCTAAACTCTGATGCTACAACACATAAATTATAAAACTAAATCCATCCTGCCTTTTCTGTTTTAAGCATGGCCACTGTCATTCCGATCCAGGCTTGACAACAGTTATATGGAATCAGTGAAAATAAAGGAAATTAAAAATGATCCTTAATGATACCGCATAACATTAATCCATGGAAATTACTATTTTAAAGCAGAAATAATTGAACAAATCAACATATTGTAAAATCAGTATCCAAACAGAAAATAATTTACAATAATCATCCATATGTATTAATACATATGGACGATTTGGAAATGGTCCAATTGTGGCGTACCGAGAACTAATTTTCAATTTGGTCTGAAATTTGATACAAATGTTCCTGAAGCAGTAATATTTTACAGAATGTGCATATAAAAGCCACAAAATACATAATAATGAGGCAAAATATCTTGAAATGTTGCATATAAGTTATTAAGCAAGACACGCATAGGCATAGGGATGTATTCATATGGTAATATGAAAACTTGACTGCTGCAGATGCTATTGTTGGCAACAAAGATACGTTTACAAATGGACGCCGACTGTGCTGCCTACATTATCACATACATTTGGTTATGTCAAGGTAAATTTCTTTTTGCTTTAATATGCACTTTTATCGAAAGGTATGTCCTCACAAAGTTGTGTTGCAAATTTCTAACCAAAGAGATAATAGCTTCTTGGTATGCTCATATTGGACTGTTACTGATAATGTTTCATGTAGTTTTAATTTCTTATATTTTGTACATAATATTGCATTAAAATATAAGCCCACCAGAAAAAAAAAATCTTTTGAACATCAGTACAAAAACCAAATTTAAGGTAATAACTAAAAAAAGGAAAAGTTTTTAAATGAAATTTACATTTTTTGCCTGTCCACATTAATATTTGGCACTAGAATAAACAGGGTAAATCAGTTCTATACACACCAAGGTCCTCATACGTGAAGCAGTGGCAAATGCTAGTTTATAATATTGGTGTAGATGAGTAACCAAACAAAGAATTAAATACATCTTATTCTTGTTTTTACATGTTCGTCTCACCCTCCTGCCTTCATCTGTGGTAAGTGACGGGTATCTGTTTATTTTTCCTTATCCTATCTTGTTTTTATACATCTTATTCTGTTCTTCATATGAGCATACCAACAATGTACTACAACACACTGTGGACATCCTAGGCAGTTATCATCACATAGCATTAGGAATTGAAGAGAGAGAGAGTACCAGGTGTGAGAACTTTCAATGTAAATGATTCAGAATTGTTTCCAAGATTAATCTTAACAATCCTGGAGAAGGAAAACATAATGTAGAGTGGAGTATAGTTCAGTAGCAAATTTTATGAGTAGGGTCAAGTCACTAGGAACTGACAATCTGTAGAAAATTGATCTCTAGTAAATGAAAACTGACAATGTGAACAAAGAAATAATTATTTTGATATCAAACACTCATTAAACAAAACTAACACTCAAATTATGATGAAGTTAGCTTCTTTAATAAATTTGACTATGATCGATCACTGCTTTGATGGCAGTTTCGCTACACATCCATTTTACCCCTTTCTTGTACTCACCTAATTTTGCCCTATACGAATATAAATTTTAAATCGTTATTGGGAAGATTATTGATTACTTCTCTTGGCGATTTATTCCAAACCCTTTTTTACCTTCTATGCACCTTTCTTAATTCTTTCACCCATATCATTCCAAGCCCCATCACCAATTTACATCCTGTACACTACCACTGCTCTCTTCAACCTCCTCATGTTTTTTAATGAATCTCATTTTGGCTTCTTTATCATATCAGCTACTAATTGTGTTCTGCAGTAATTTCCAGAGACAAATTTAGCAGCCCTTCTTTGCAGCATTTGTATTTGATATCAGAAATGTAGGTTGCACATTAAACCATCATATTCAGGCAATGGGCTGACCAAATTTTTGTAACCCAATTCCCTCATTTCTCTGGAACATCCCCTCTTCCCTATCTCCAAAAAATGAAGAGTTTTGAAACTTTTTCCTCCGACGTGTCCAGTGTGTTCTGTCCAGAAGAGTTTATTATCAAATGTTATGCTAAGATATTTACATTTCAAGTCTTTAACAAGCAACTGCTTTATCACCCTATCATGATAATCAACCTTTAGTTTTTCCTGTGTACCTAATAGCTGACTGTTCTTTGCATTTGTCTTCATTCTATTTTGACCTATCCAGCTAGGTATCCTGTCCAGATCACTGTGCAGCTGTTCACAGTTTTCTACCATTTTGATCCTATCGTACAGCATTATGTCATCTGCAAAGAACCTAACTTCTGATAGTAAACCATCAATCACTCATTAGAATAATGAATAGCAATAGTCCCAATACACTACCATGTGGCACTCCCATGTTCACTTTCACTTCCTTTGATAGAGCATTTATCACCTTAACTTTTTGCTTTCTACCCTTCTTCTACTCAGCCAATGACTTTTTCATTCACTCCAATTGCTTATATCTTATACACTACCATTTTACGGCCTACTCTACCAAAAGCCTTTAAAAGATTTATGCTATTAACTAGCTGTTACCCGTGACTTCGTACGCGTGGACTTCGAGTTTCATTGCCAGAATTGGATATAGAAAACTGTTAGTAACGTAAGATTTGTCCCAAACAACACCGAGTCGACATAATATGATGGAAATCCATCATTATATCATCCTATCGTCTAATCTGTCTCATGAAGAGAATCAATTTACAACATATTTAAAAACAGAAAAGTAAGCGAAGGTGCGGGGATGTGTGTGTGTGTGTGTGTGTGTGTGGGAGGGAGGGGGGGGGGGTTAACTGATGGCAGCTTTATTTCAGCTTGGTTTTTTCTTCTTTCTTCAACATGAGCATCTGAATCTTATAATCTAATAGCAGCACATTGTCTTCTAGACCTGCACCTTAGGCAAGGTTTACGTCCATAAGGCATGTCAAAAAGGAAGACAAATTGGTGCCAGAAACTTTTATACAGACACAAATGAATAGTACAGTGCAGAGCAAATTGACTTCTATACTAAATAATAAGTTTTGTTTCTTATCGAAATTTATTAACAAATCAAACACTAACAGACTGCGCGACTGAGCAACCAACGTAACATTACAGACTAACACACGAATCTGTCTGTCTTTCATCATTCGATAAGTTCTTAAAATTTCGTGACTAAAACTGTTATTCATACCAAAAAAATGTCCTGTATCCTTCCTACACTATTTGATTGTTAAATTACATTAATATTGATATAGCCATTTAGTCGTCAAAACATAACAAAAAGGCAGAGACTTACTTCCACATTTATAATATAATAGCTGGTACCCACAACTTCATTCGTGATTGTAAAGTATTCATATTGACAGCTGTAGACATCTAACCACAATAGTGCACGATGGGAGACTCGATACTATTATCACACACAAATACCAGTCTTCTGCGCTATGTAGTTCCGGCAGCAAGGTAAAATTTACGGATACACACAAGTCTTTGGATGAAATACGAAAATATTCATGATCGACCAATTTAAAACACCATATCTCACACACTCCCACAGTTACCGAATTTCGGCCAACGTTGTGATCGATGGGAGACTCTGTGTTACTACCACACACAAACGCCGGTAATCTGCGATTGATAGTTTTCACTTAAAAGTGATACACCGTGACACATGCGTCTTTGGCAGAAATATGAAATTGCCGCAGGTCGACCATTTTCAACCCCCATATCTTCCACACACCCATAGCTACAGACATCTAACAACCATAGTGCACGACAACAGACTCAATTCTACTACCACACATAAACACCAATGCTCTATGCTATGTAGTCGTGGCAGAAAAGTGAAATCTGCGGAGATACATGTCTTTCGTCGAAATACGAAAATATCCTTGGTCGGCCACTTACAACCACCATATATCCCACACAACCACAGTTTCTGAAATTGAGCCGCTGTTGTGATCGAAAGGTGACTCTGTGTTACTACCACACACAAACGCCAGAGATCTGTGATCGATAGTTTTCGCTGAAAAGTGATATACCATGACACTTTTGTCTTTGGCAGAAATATGAAATTGCCAAAGGACGACCACTTTCAACCCCCATATCTCCGACACCCCCATAGCTACCGAAATCTAACAACCATAGTGCACTATATGAGATACGATTCTACTACCAAACACAAACACCAATGCTCTATGCTATGCACAGTAGTGGCAGAAAAGTGACATATGCGGAGACAGTCGAAATACGAAAATATCCTTGGTCGGCCACTTACAACCACCATATCTACCCCAGTACCACAGTTTCTGAAATTCGGCCGCTGTTGTGATCGAAAGGCGACTCTGTGCTACTACTACACACAAACGCCAGTTATCTGTGATCTATAGTTTTCGCTGAAAAGTGATACACCATGACACTTTAGTCTTTGGCAGAAGTATGAAATTGCCACAGGTCGATCACTTTCAACCCCAATATCTCCCACACCCCCATAGCTACAGACATCTAACAACCATAGTGCACGACAACAGACTCGATTCTACTACCACACATAAACACCAATGCTCTATGCTATGTAGTCGTGGCAGAAAAGTGAAATCTGCGGAGACACATGTCTTTCGTCGAAATACGAAAATATCCTTGGTCGGCCACTTACAACCACCATATATCCCACACAACCACAGTTTCTGAAATTGAGCCGCTGTTGTGATCGAAAGGTGACTCTGTGTTACTACCACACACAAACGCCAGAGATCTGTGATCGATAGTTTTCGCTGAAAAGTGATATACCATGACACTTTTGTCTTTGGCAGAAATATGAAATTGCCACAGGACGACCACTTTCAACCCCCCATATCTCCGACACCCCCATAGCTACCGAAATCTAACAACCATAGTGCACTACATGAGATACGATTCTATTACCAAACACAAACACCAATGCTCTATGCTATGTACAGTAGTGGCAGAAAAGTGACATATGCGGAGACAGTCGAAATACGAAAATATCCTTGGTCGGCCACTTACAACCACCATATCTATCCCAGTACCACAGTTTCTGAAATTCGGCCGCTGTTGTGATCGAAAGGTGACTCTGTGCTACTACTACACACAAACGCCAGTTATCTGTGATCTATAGTTTTCGCTGAAAAGTGATACACCATGACACTTTTGTCTTTGGCAGAAGTATGAAATTGCCACAGGTCGACCACTTTCAACCCCCATATCTCCCACACCCCCATAGCTACCGACATCTAACAACCATAGTGAATGACAGGAAAGACGATTCTACTATCACACACAAACACCAAACACTAAAGGTCTATGTTATGTAGTTGTGGCAGGAAAGAGAAGTATATGGAGATACGAATGTTTGGTCGAAATATGAAAACGCCCTGCACTGACCAATTTTAATCATTATATCTTCCACATCCACACAGCTATCGGCATTCGTCCAACGTTGTGCACGACAGGAAACTCCATGCTACTTCCACCCACAAACATCAGTGATCTGTGCTAGGTAGTGGTGGCTGAAAAGTGAAATATAGGAAAAAACACGTCTATTTTTATATATTTATAAGATTTGGCTTCCATTGTCAATTTCATCTGAAATATCATGCTTATAGCCTACTAACTGAGATTCACATGAATATCCTTGCCTCAAGTCAAATTGTCAACTTGAAGACCACTTACATTCCTCACAGACATTTCTGGTGTGGTTGCATATCAATTTCTCCATTAATTTACCTACACTGATGTCAAACTGATTGACCTGTAATTATCGACACTATACCCCCCTCCCCCCTTTTTATGGACTGCTACTACTATTGAATTGATCACTCTGGTGGCTCAGTGGTTCAGGTGGAAGATTAGGGAGCAAATAGTCCCCAGTTCAATTCCCTGTCTTGACGGGGCTTTTTATAGGCCCTTAAATTGGCACAGCTTCCATGGCCCGGATTCTACGCTAAACTGTAGGTCCCCTGTACCAGTTTGCCGGGTTAAGGTGGCTACGATGGGGGCAGAATGCGCAGCCAATAGAAACCTTGTCACCAGGTCGTTCTGACCACATGGAATTATAATTATTATACTATTGAATTTTTTATTCCTCTGGTATGCAGCAAGTATTCTGGCTCAATTTAAATAACGTTTCGAGATAAGGTACAATGTCACATCCTGCTATCTTTAAGACATGCAATTAATATTATTTACACTATTCCATTTATACTTTTTAGCTTTCTTAGGTCATTCTTGATGTCCTCAAGATGAATTTCAAAAATTTCTTAGTATGCTCATTTCTGATTGTGTGGATAAGCTTGTTATGTAACTGGTGTTACAGACACAATTTATTTGTTACTTTAATAAAAATAACCGTGTGTAGACTGAAAATAATGTATAGAGTTTAGATTCTGGGCACTGTAGTGTCTGCAGGAAGACCTCTGCATTCCATTGGCATAACGGGACTGGACACTTTCACTGCAAGGACACAATAGCCAGGCGAGGGAGACAACACTCACTCGAGTGTGGACAGCCGTAGCAAACCCAGGCACAGATAGCACACGTGTGGAGAGGAGCACAGACGATTGTGTCCCACCAAATAAGTTATTTGCAATCATGTGAAACTGTGTTGGTGTATATGACATAGTGGGACAATGCCACCAGGACCTAGCTACAACAAACAGCCTGATGCCAATATGTCTGGATCAACAACCACGTTGCCTATCGCCATCAGCAACTGCACCACATCTCCCTTGGTAAAATAAACAATTGCAACAGTTTAATCAGAACTGCAGTTGATCAAGTTATCACCCAGCAACAGCTTGAGAAAGAAACTCAGAGTCTACCGATCACGCCAGAAATTACTTGCCAACCAGTTTAATTCTCATGTGACGATTCTGTCTTATTTTCAATGTATTCATTGACACATTAATACATTAACACAATTTAATCAAATTATAAATTAGTAACTTTAAGGGGAAATTGAATAAATGTGTTTGTGCATTTCAGTTGTGGGTTTCATTTAATAATAATCCATGACAATAATCACTCCTGTTGGCTGGTATTTTCAAATTAAATCCAAAGTTGATTTTGTGATATATTAACCTGCTCCCAACGAAAAATAGTTAATCCTTCAAAATTTTGGAAAATATATAAAATTTAATCTTGTACGAAGGGTACACTTCAAGCTCATTCTTTGATTTACAGCACCCCATTCCTAAATCATAGTCCCTAACATTCTCAATAATCTGATCTTATAATAAAATAAAGTAAATTTTTTTAATTTGATGGTAAAAATAATTAACACAAGGCTGAAAAAGTGGCACACATTTCCCAAGACTGATGGGGTATGTTACTTCCCCATAGACAAAATGTAACTTACGCAGCACAAATCAACAATCAATAGAAATTTGTTTTCGTCAACTTTCTTGAAAAGATCATTACTCATGACAGGTCTACCACTCCTCTCTGCATCATGAATGCTCTACCACTTTTAAAAAATCGGACCCATTGCTCCACAATACGTTTACTCATAATGTTCAGACTGTATATAGTACACAATTGACGCTGAACTACTGCTGAATGTCTGCTACTGAAACGTTTTGCGCCAAAAGAAATCTTATTACAGCATGCATTTTGTGGGATTTTCTATTGCAACACTCATGTTTTAAGGCTATAACAAGACAAAGCGCAAAAGAACGAGGTTCATAATGTCACAGCTGGATTCTTACTGAATCGAGGAACACGCAGATGTGAAAATGGTGGCGCTCCACGCACGACTACTAATGCCACGCTAGAACGGAGGTTAATTTTCGAATTGCCATCGTAGAATTATCGAGAAAAGGAGGGAATATAACTTGAAGGCTTCTGACAAAGTAGACAGAAAATTGCTGAGGGATATCCTTCATAAGAATAGATATCCAAAACATATTACATAAACAGTAAAGAGTTTATATTTTAATATAAAGATACTCGTTGAGAAAAAAAGGAATGAACAGCAAATGTTAACAATTAAGCGAAGCATGGGACAAAGGTGTAGCCTTTGCTCAACACTGAATGATGCCATTAATATGTGCCCGAATGAATATCCAATAAGTGTTGTAAACTTATTACAAGGCATGTCCCTAACTGTACTTTTATTTGCTGATGACCTACTGGTAATAGAGGATACTGAAAAGGATTACAAAGAACACTCGACAAATTACAAATTACAAATATGTTCACAGCACTACAACCTGAAGATATCCGTGAATAAAACAAAAATAAGAATTTATGTGGTTGAGGTCTATTGAGCAAAAATAGTTATAAATGGGTACCTGCTTGAACAAGTTTTGGTTGTGACATTACATATAGTGTAAGCAAAGATATTGATAATAACGTGAACTAGGAACGATAGCTAAAACCTTAGAAAATAGGGAACGCAGAGCCACAAAGGTGAAATTCTATAAACCGATGTCAGTTCCTGTACTTTTCTATGGAAGTGAGTCTTGGGTAATGAAGAGAAGAGACAAATTCACTTACAAGCAACGGAGATGAAGTTCCTAAGATCTGTAAAGGGAAGCAAGAGGCTAGATCTAATAAGAAATGAGACTGTAAGAGAGGAGTTGAAAATATATGATACTAGTTGATACCCACGACTTTGAATGCGTGGATTAAGAATTTCTTTGCCAGAATTGAATATAGAAAGTTGTTGGCAATGAAGAATTGGTCCCAAACAACACCGAGTTGGCATAATATGTCGGGAAAGCCATCACTATATCATTCTACCATCGAACCTGTCTCTTGAAGAGAATAAATTTCCAACATATTTAAAAACAGGAAAATAAACGAAGGTGAGGGGATATGTTGGGGGGGGGGGGGAGGTGTTAACTAAGGACAGCTTTATTGCAGCTTGGTCTTTTCTTCTTTCTTCAGCATGAGCATCCAATTCTTGGGTTCTAATAACTTTAGTTGCTCATGCTCTGATAGAGCTACACCCTAGGCCAGTTTATGCCCGCAAGGCATGTCAAAAAAGAAGGCAAATAAACTGGTTCCAGAAACATATAAGCAGACACAAAGTAATAGGACAGAGAAAATTGACATCTATACTAAACAATACGTTTTCTCTCTAAACAAAATTTATTAACAAATTATACACTAACATAATGCGCGAGAAGCACAGCTTGAGCAACCGACGTAACAATGTCCTGTGCCCTTCCTACAGATACAAAGTATTTCCTTGTCAAACTCCATTAAATCATCAAAATGTAACAAAAAGACAGACACTTACTTCCGCATTTATAGTATTATTACTGCAGATCATACACACACACTGACTGCAAACAACCCCTGTGGGATCAATATAATGTAAAAAAGTGTACACCTAGAGCATTGCGAGAATACCTACGATTTTCCTCGCATTGCACCCCTAAATTTGTGATTCTACAGTTTAACATACTATCCGAACAACTGACGGTCCAGTCATGACTCATACAATCAAAAACAATTTTTAAAAATCTTTGCCTCCATGGAGATTTGAACCAAAGACCATGATCCAAACATCAGTAAGCAAGCGCTTTAACCACTGAGCTACCAGACCGGTATATGGAAAGGTAATACAGAGACCTACACATCCTACGCTTCTGTCTAACGTCGTCAAATTGACCGATTTGAACTGGACAACTGTGATTTGACTGGAAATTTTTCAACCAAATGTAGACAGTATTTTTCTCCTTGTTTCAAAGGATAAGTATCCAAAGTTTCGTCGAGATCGGTTGAAAACTGTGGATTTGTATGAACAACAAACAAACATTCATTTTGATATATATATAGATGAATGACAAGATAGAGGAACATAGGAATAACTGGAGAGACCATATGTATAGAATGGATGATGCACAATTACCAAAAAACAGTAAACCAATATAGACCTAAAGGTAGAAGAAGTATAGGTAGACCAAGGAAGAGATGAGAATAGTCCCTGAAATCACAACAGGTTAACAGGCCTGATCCTTGAATAGGAACAAGAAGAGAAGAACAAGCTTTGTCATCATGTGGACTATTTAATAATTTATTTGTATCAAAAGTAGACAAAGCAATGCCTTATAAAGTATTTACGCGACTGAGTGCCACATAAATCTGTCCTGTTTTAAAATTCTTCTTGCATAAATCAACCATAACCTTATCAAGGGTTGTGCCCAGTAATTTATGTACAGTTACAGTCCAGCTTAGGATGAGTGGTAGCATTCTCAACTACACATTGTAAGGTAACCTAAAAATTTTGTAACTGCGTAACAAAATTTGTTCTCAGAACCACGAGTTAAATTGAATAGCATTGCATATCATTTTTAAAGTCAGTTACAGAGTTAATTCAAGCTAGAAATAAGATTTTTACAGTTTTGAGAAAGTATCTGAACAAGCCAGTATTTCCTATTGCATCATCCTCAAGCATTCATCTGGAAGAGTTTACAAAAATTCATAGTAAATCGAAAAAAAATAGGTAAAGACCTCAAATTTACCCAGTAAGCAGTTTGAAGTAAGTAGAATTGTTTAAAGTTACTTTCAGATCAATAGCTTTAGTAGCTTAGGAAATATTAATTAGTTAGATTCTATTTTTGCTCACGAATTTTATTTCATCCTATTGAAAATAGTAAACAGGGTCTTTGTGGTACTAAACAAAAGAAAATTCAATCAAAATTAAAATAAAAGTTATTTCAGCTTAGTAGCTGCAAAATTGTAAAAGTTATTCATATGTTTTGGGAATCTCAAAAAACAACTTTTTTGTAGCCAAACTACTGAAATTATAATTTTTTTTAAATAAGAATCAAAAAACACTTTCAAATCACCCTAGCTACTGTCAAAGTTTCCGAGCAATAGGAATATTTTAAGTCGTCAAGTTAAAAAAGATGATGCAATTTACAACCGTGAGATCACACATTTGATCAGTTCATCAGACTACTTCCGTGAGAAACAGGAAGACTTGGTGTTCCAACGGGTGTTTCTATATATATATATATAGCAGCCCTGAATTTTCCTGACCCCAGTCTGCCAGTCTGTAGCTAACAGTATTGCGAATACCACGCTCCGTGGTGTGCCGTTTTGGCGCGATGTAGATGCGCCCCTAGTCTGGCAGTCTTCAAGATTCAGTTAGAGCAAGCACAACGCTACTTAGGGGCACGATGTAGATGCCAGCCAGTCTGTTTCAAGTCATATGAGCGAAACCACGCTCCGTGACGTGTCATTTTGGTGCTATGTAGTCACCGGCCAGTCTTGCAGAATTAGAGTGTGACTACATTGCCCTGACGTAGAATTTTATGCCATGTGGCACAGCGGAGTAACTTAAGTAATGGTTGTCGGCAGACACGTTGAACTTTTGGGGCATGTGATAAAATTTATCAGCTTGCATGCATCAGTTAGTTTTATTTTGAACAATGGGGTTTGGACTGGCTCGATTGTGTTAATTGTACCTGCATTTACATTTCTTTGGAGACATTGTCTGATGCCAATTTAGTTTTGTGACTTTGTTTAAAATTGAAGAATATAGTGATCATCTATCAATATTTACCAATGATTTTTATTTACTGTTACCCTTCCTAGTTTGGGGTTTAATCAAGCTAGGTGGCGGCCAAGTTAATGTTGTAAAGCACAACTGAAAATTACCCAAAGCATGATCACGATTACAGTTGAGACTGAAGATTTTGCACTAACCCCAGTGAATCTTTTGTTCTCACGTCTTCATAACTGACAACGTAGTGTCAGAGACATGCCTCAACCACCAATGAAGCTGAGCCACAGATTTAAAAAAAGGTTAATTTGATTTCCTAAACCATCTCCCACAAAACAATACCCACCTCGCCATACACTGTAAAATATTCAGAATTTTCGTTTGTACTCCCTGTGTCTCCTTGAACAGCAAATAAAGTGCAGTAATTCATTCCTCGTGAAGTGACAGCCTGTACCAACTACAAAAATGACTGATTAATGTAAAAACTATAATAATAGTAATATAAAATATCGTCCACTTAGATTTATTTTCTTCTAAGCAAAGTATAAAGTTATTTTAAAATTTTTAGTGTGTTTTTTTAAGGCAGTTTTTTTTAAAATTATTTTATTATAGTCTCAATCAGCATACCAGTTCTTGTGATCTTCCCTTGTCAGTGAAATGAGGTGTGTTCCCTATACCAAGATCCAAAAACACCCAACATAATTAATTAGCACAAACAGCTGCTTGTTCTGCCCTTATCAAAATATTCATTGCTTAGAATAATGGACAGTAACGGTTCCAATACACTTCACTGTGGCAAACCTCTTTTTACTTCTTCCTCTTTTGATATTGCATTTCCTAACTTAAATCTCTGATTCATACAGATTTCCAAATTCATCTACTCAATCATTCTTGCCTTATTTATTGCCAATTTATAACTCACTCTTTCAAACGCCTAATAGAGTTCCAGTGCAACATTATCAACTTGGTCTCTATTGTCCACAGAGCCTACAAACTGAGATTCCCATGACAATCTTCTTCTAAACTCATGTTGCTAATTTAGTAGACACTTTCCTGATGCGATTGAATATCAAACTCTCCATCAGCTTACTTACCACTGAAGACAAACTAAGATAAACTAGTTATGTAATCTTCAACCTTATTTATCTTCCATTCTTTATGACCCTTTTCAAGTCATCTGATAAACAGCATATCTCAAGACTCAATCTAAAAATTATTTCTAGTTGTAGTACAATGGAATATCCCCAGACATTTAGTACATCAGTACTAATATTGTCCATAGCAGCCACTTTACACTTTTTCTTTAACTTGCCTAGTTCTTTCAAGATATGATATTAATTCCTTGTTTAGATGTTTCAAAAGTTCCCTACCAGCCCACTTCCTCTTACTTCTTTTGTATTTTCTTAAGCCTTCTGATCTTCATATCATAGTATGTAGGTTTTATACTTTTTTCATTTTCTTTGTTTAGAATAAACGTTCCCCCCCCATTCTTACTATATTTTTAAAGTGCTCCATCTCCTCTCTACTGTATTGTTGCTCTTTTTCCACATACTAAACCTTTTCCTGAAATATGTCTTCCAATCTAAAATATGTGTCCCCTTTATAACTGAATCTCTAATTCTGGTCAATGGTTTACTTAACCCTCTCATATCCACCAGAACTGCTTCATGATCTCTTATTCCTTCTGTAACCTATAGGCTTCATTAGGAAGATGTTCAACATGCCTGGTTGCACTGTTATGCTCAACCAGTAATCTAAAGCCTCCTTCTCTCACTAAGGTATTTGCAAATACATGCTTCTTTGTGTTTCTTATTTTCTTTTAAGTAAAAACCTGGTAGATGTAAGTCCTGACCAATAATGACTTCTATGCTCACCTCTGTACTCTGGATATGAATTTTGTTTCTCTGTAGGAGCCTCATTGCAACATTCATTCTTCTGCTACGATAAGCAACTAAGACCTTATAATTTTCTTTTGTATTTACCCAAAATTGCTTATAACTAAGATCACCAGTGAAATGTAACAGACTTTGCTAACCAATTTAAAACCCTCTCCTCCAGTGCCTCCTCTATTTCTGTAGTGCATTATAACATAAATCAGTGAAAATCTTACTGTCTAACACCCCTTCCTTTAACCAAGACTCTACTTCTAAATCTACTTGCAGTGGGTTTTCTATTAAATTATAAAGGCTATTACTTTATTTATTATATTCCTACAGTTCACTAATAAAAGTTTTATATATGGATTTTTCATATTTTCAACATTAGTTTTCACTCCCCTTACCCTGCCCATTTTGACTGCCACTTTTAATGTTTATCAGCTTCAACTATTTCTTTGGTATTGATTTCTCCCATCATTCATCTGCATTTAGTATTCATTTGGTGACCTATTTTTATCTCCTCACCAGCAGCCTATAACCTAAAAGAGCAGTCCTAATACCATCACAAATGAATGTGTGCTTTCTTACAGCTTTAGACGATTACTTAGAACATACCTACTTGCCCCTTCTGCATAGATTTAGGGCAAGCCTAGTGAAACTCCACCTGCCAATGCTGTCCACAGGCATAACACCTATGATAGACATTGACCCTTTCACAACTATTACCTTTTTCTCCTGATTTACTCACCTTGCAGCAGTGTCCAACTGAGTCTGATCATTATAATTCAAGATATGCATGAGTTTCCCCCTCATATGCTGGTGTCTCATTCTACACCTTTCTCAGGTCACTCTCTATACTATAACTCGTATATCTATCAATACTACTCCTTGCATCACATACCATTACTAACCTATACTCTGTTATGAAACCCTTATAAAGGGATACAATATACTCTGACAAAAATGATGTACTAGGTTTGAAAACACACATGACCTGGTAGCCTGTCTGTGACTGATACTGCAGAAAGGGATCGACACCTCTCCGATGATTACTAACTACCAGCACAACCTGTTTCACCTTAATGACTCTTAAATCTAGATGACGTTTTTCTCTTCTGACTATGGTAAAAGGTGAAATCTATTTCTCCCAACAACTCCTGAAATATCTTAACACCTATATCCTATTTACCCTTCTTGCTCTGTGACCTACTGCCAGCTCCCAAACATCTTTTCCTCCCGCCCCACTTATCACCTATCTTTTCTTCCTCTATGGGCTGAGCCTGAAGGGCTCTGATAATTTCAGCATGCTGATTGTTTTGTCTATCTTCCTGAACATTTCGTCCTGATCTGAAATTTTCCTATCTCTGAAATAATGTGTACAATACCATTGGAGAGTACCATTTTCTTCACATTTTTCCACCCCATTACATTTCCCCTTTTGAAATCACTTCTAAGGGCACATCCACACTAAAAGGAACATCTTGTAAATGTTGCTTGTTCTTGTAACTTGTTCTGTTGTGGTGCTGAATGTTTCTCAATAGAAACAGAAGTTCCTTGAAGTTGACTGTTTACAGAAGAAATGGTAAAGATGAAAGGAAATATAGAAATATTGATAACCATTACCATGTTTGTAATTGTTGTTAGTTTGGTGTAGACAGCTTGTTCTTTGTAGAAAGACAGACGCCATCAGTAAGGGAATAACAAATCCTTTCTGTAGTGTGTCAGGACATTTGTTTTGAACATCTGATTTTAAGTGAAATTAATCTTGTTGTTATATCATATTTAGAGGAGAGATATCAAATTATTACTTTTGATTTATCAATTTACTGTATCATGTCTAAAGGAGGAATAATTTAATACTATATTTTCAAGGGGTCTAACTAAAAGGGGTGCCTATTTAAAACTTTACTGTTACCTCAGTTGTTTATGAACTGCTACTAAAATGCTTGAGTGGCTGAATGAATATTTGATAAATTTAATTGAAGTATATTGAAATGCAGAGTGTTTGTGAAATGCATATAATTCAAATTACAAAAGATCAGTTAGAAAAACACTTTTCATGGGTGATGTTGAGTAATGTGACCTGTGCAACTTTTAACAGACCTCAGAAGCGACCCTCGTATGATATGTTATTTGAAAAATTGTGTATAGCAAGCTGGAAGTTGATTAATTATGGTTCTGTATAATTTTCATGTACTTAATTGTGAATTTGTGTAAATGAACAGTTTTATGGAAAGAAACTATGTAATATGTTCAAGGACAGTATTATGCATGAAACATTGATTAAAAGTTTGCAATGGGAAAAATCACAGATGTTAAAGAAATAGATGAAGTTGCTGAAACAATAACCGACTCGGGTAAAACTGGAAAAGAGGAGGTTAATACTGAAAATATAAAGCCATGAATAAGGGTGTTAATGGTGAATTGTAGAAGTATAATGAACAAAGTAATTGATTTTGCAAACTTAATAGAGATACATGAACCATGAATAATAATTGGGGTAGAGAGTTGGTTAAAAGAAGAAATACTAGACAGTGAGCTTTCCTGATGGTTACAGAGTGTACCACAGAGATAAAGGAGCAATTGGTTGAGGAGTTTTCATACTAGTTAGCAAAAACTACCACAGTTCACTGCTGTTCATAGATCAAGACCATGAGTTACTTGGGGTAGATTTCTGAGGTAATAAAAAAGAAAAAATCAGGGTGGAAAATCACAGTGGAAAAAATGACAGATGAAGATGAGGTTCTTGGGGAGAAATTAAAGTCATACTCAGATTTCAGAGGCGAGAATAGAATGGTCATTATTACTGGGGATTTAAATTTACCAGGTGTAAACTGGGTAGGAAATAAGATTAATAACATAAGGGAACAGAGATTTGCAAATACCTTAATAAGGGAAGGAGGATTTACACAAGTGGTAGAGCAAAACACTAGGGGACAAAATATTTTGGATATATTCTTAATAAAGCCCGATGATAACCTTGTGGCGTGTCAAGTAAACAAAGGAATAAGTGATCAAGAAGAAGTTCTGATGGATTTTAGAGGACAGCAGCCAAAATTGAAGGAAGAAATAGGTACAATTATAAAAGGGTACAGATTTCAAATTTGAAGAGATGGAAGGAAGGCACAAGTGCAGTAAAGGTGGGAATAGTACAAGGAGATAATAAGAAAGGGGGAAGAAAAATGTATTCCAAAGCAGAAAATAAATAGAAGTAGAGAACTTGTGTACTATAATGGGGAAGTGAGGAGGTTAAAGAGGTTGGTAAGCAGAGAACATAACAGAGTTAAGAGACAGCAAGGTAGAAGGGAATATTTAAAACAACTAAACAAGGACTTAATAATAGCAAAGAAAGTGGCTAAAGATTGGTTTATGAAGAGTATTGTCAGTGCAGAAGGACCATTGACTGATGCATCTAGAAATTTTTAAGTAACTGGTTTAGTGAGAGCACTAGGGATAATGAATGAGAAACAGGAGGGTCTAATTCGGAGAATGAGCTTAACAACACAATTAGAAATGAAGATAATAAAAATTTGAAATTCATCCTGAGGAAATCATGAAGGAAATAAGAAAGCTGAAAAAACATAAAGGGGCTGGTGTAGATAATA
Organism: Vandiemenella viatica; assembly: GCA_031002005.1. Classification (NCBI taxonomy): domain Eukaryota; kingdom Metazoa; phylum Arthropoda; class Insecta; order Orthoptera; family Morabidae; genus Vandiemenella; species Vandiemenella viatica. Next base: position 182,502,167 of record JARYHS010013631.1, on the reverse strand, counting down.
TTACTACAGATATCCTAAAGATAGCCGGATGTGACATTGTATCTTATTTTGAAATATTATTTAAATTGAGTCTGGATACTTGCTGCTTACCACAAGACTGGAAAAGTGCGATAGAAGTACCGGTACATAAAGGAGGGGTGAGAAATAGAGTTGAGAATTATAGTCCAATCAGTTTGACATCAGTGGTAGGTAAATTAATGGAAAGATTGATATGCAACCACATCAGAAATATATGTGAGGAATGTAAGTGGTTTTCAAGCAGGCAACATGGGTTCAGGCAAGGACATTCATGCGAATCTCAGTTGGTGGGATATATGGAAGATATTTCAGATGAAATGGACAAGGGAGGCCAAATTGATAGTGTAGCACTAGATCTATCAAAGGCATTTGACAGAGTGAGCCATAAAATGGTAGTAAATAAGGTAAAACTATTGGAGTTGATGAGAATGTGATTTGCTTGGTGGAAGAATTTTTAAAGGATAGAAAACAGAAAGTTAGGGTAGGAGATGTAGTATCAAAAGTGGAAGTAAAAATGGGAGTGCCGCAGGGTAGTGTATTGGGAGCATTGCTATTCATTATTCTAATGATTAATTGTGTTGATTGTTTACTATCTGAAATAAGATTGTTTGCAGATGACATAATGCTATATAAAAGAATCAAAAGATAGAGGATTGTAAATAGTTGCAGGATGATCTGGACAGGATATCTAGTTGGGTTGGTAAACATGGGATGAAGATAAGTGCAAAGAAGAGTCAGCTTATTAGATACACAAATAAAAAAACAAAAGGTTAATTATGAATATAAAGAGGGGAAAGAATTGCTTGCTGAAGACTTGAAATGCAAATATCTTGGCATTACATTTGATAACAAGCTTAACTGGGCAGGACACATTGGACAGGCGGTAGGAAAAGGTTTCAAAATTCTGCACTTGTTGGAGAGATTGATGAGGGGATGTACAAGGGAAGTAAAGGAATTGGGTTTCAAAACTTTGGTCAGACCATTGCTTGAATATGGTAGTGTAGTATGGGACCCTCATTTTATGTATCAAATACAGGAATTGGAGAGGGTGCAAAAAAGGGCTGCTAGATTTGTTTCTGGAAATTATCACAGAATGGAATCAGTAACAGATATGATAAAAGAGCTGAAAAGGGATTCATTGCAAGACAGGAGGGTGAAGAGGGTCATGGGAGTGTACAAGGCGTATATTGGTGATGAAGCATATTGGTGTAGGTATGAAAAGTAGTGCATGGAAGGGAAAAGATGACCATGACCACAAGCTGGCACTTAATTTCAGGCACAAGGGTGTGGGAAGATTCTCTTTTTTTTTAGGAAAGGGTGTCAGGGATTGGAATAAGTTACCACGTAAAATGATGAATAACTTACCAAAAACGTTGAAAGAAGTTAAAATTTGTAGGGGGAAAATGTAGTTGGATGCAGGAAAAGGGGAAGATGGGTGATTAGGAAAATTTCCAACAGAGCGTGTGCTCCATTTCAATTTAATTTAATTAAATTAATTTGAAGAGTTCAGGTGAGCCACAGTGTTTGGAGGACGATTATCAACTGTTTTGACTGGCTTATGTTGATAATTTTGTGTATAAATGCCTGTAAATATCTTCAAATTTCATTTCTGTGTGTTGTATGCTGATTGTGAATGGTTTTATATGAATTCTGATTGTTTAATGAGATTGTTGGCTGTATTGTTACCATTCGAGAAACATCGGTCTTCTTTTTCTCTGTTATTCTGGATCTTTCTGTAGCACCTATATAAACAAGTGGCAGAGGAGAGTTGGGGAGTTGCAAGTTAACTGAAAGTTAGAATCACTGGAACATTTGTATGTTTGTACTTAGTATCTTTTGATTGACACGGTCTTGTTCTATAATGTTAAAATATAGAGTATGGAAAAATAAACATGAGAAAAATTGATTCTTTAATGTTATTTCATGCAACCAAATACCTACCAAACTGATAATGAAATAAAACAAAAAGTAAAAAAACTTTGTGGCACAGTGAAAAGAAACCATTCTCAAATTATTTGAACAAATGTTCTGATAATAAACCGCCTTAAGAATCCATGCTAATTTCTCTCCAGAAAATTTGTCTGCATTCAGCATTTAGATTTTATTTTTACTCAAAATAATATAAATTGCAGCATCTGCTGACAAAATATCACACTACATCATCACATTGTAACTAAATTATAGTTGTGTCAAAAAGATTTTATTTTGCACAGAAAAATGAAGATTGTTGCTCTTGGTGTAGGGATCATAACTGTAAACTGTAACAGAAGTAAATTGTTTCTAAATTAGGTTTTCTGATGTGGCTGAAATGTTTCTGCAAATTGTGATTTGTGTCTGTTGTTAGGACCAGACCCAACTATTAGCGAAAAAAATTATTTTGTGTTCATTTGGTATGGAAGCACCTTAACACTTGTTACAATTCAAAATGTTCATTTGCTATGCATGACTAGCTGCTGCATGGACAACAGGGTGGGGGAAGTCGAGGTGGCGGAAGTAACTGAACGAAGTGGACTATTGATTATTCTATTCCTGGCTTAAAAAAAAGGGGATATGACATATATGTTTCATTTCTGTTCTTAAAGTTTCTCATTATATTAAGGCATCATGTACTTTGTTCCACTTAAGGCAATGGATTCTTTTACTGATTTATTACGAAAGGGTAAAAATAATCTGGACACAACATAACACTGTTAGCTATATTTTGGATGCAGATAATTATGTTCTGAGAACCAACATTGAATCCTGTTAACATGTTTCAATGATATTGCCTTGCATCTGTAAGCACCTTAGAATTTTGGCAATTCTAGTTTTGCTTAGGCGGGACTTAGAATTTTCGAGAAGTGCAGTTTTCAACTTTAAGGAATTTTCCTGTTATCTTTCCCATAGTGACAATTCGTCATAAAAATCATTTTAAAGTGTATTTATCATATCGAAAAACGTTTAGCTTAAGAAATATTTAGGTTTGTTCACATTTTGAAACATGCGATCGGAAAAGTAGGAATTCTAAGATTTGCAATATCTTTAAATCCAGTAAAGCGACAACTGAACTTTTATCACCAGCTGTAGTCAGCACTGTCCCCGATATTTTGGTAATAAAATTAAGTAATTTGGTAAAGATTAATTAGCGATTTTAAATAAGAGAAAATAATAAGCTTTTTTATTAAAAGAGATATTAATTTAATTTTTTTTTTTTGTAACAGTTTAACGTCCCTTTTTAACAACGTGGTCTTTAGAGACGGGAAAGGATGGGGGCAAGGAATGGGAAGGAATTCGGCCATGGCCTTTTGAAGGAAGCATCCCGGCATTCACCTGGAGTGATTTGGGGAAACCATGGAAAACCCAAATCTGGATGCCCGGACGGGGATTCGAACCGCCGTCCTCCCGAATGCGAGGCCAGAACGCTATCCGTTACACCACCACGCTCGGTCTATTAATTTAAGAATTACATCAGTAGATAGCCCTAATTGAGACGATTTCATACATATATATTGGTTTTGGTAAAAAGTTTAAGCATTTGTCCGGTAATTAAGTTTTTGAAAAATAGATTGTCGCGGATTGTTGTTGACACGCGTAAAATTCCAGAACTCTTAGGGATTTTCCCCGATCACATTAGAATGTGTCACTGCACGGAGTTTGAACAGCTAAAAAATTAATTAATCACTCTAAATTTCTCACGAGACTGCCGTTGGACTTCTAGTAGATAAGTCCAGATACTGTCGAAGTTTAAACATCTTTAATAGTCTGGATCGCAAAATAAATTACACACACTTTTGATCTCGCGGAAGCAAAAAGATGTGATACAGTTGCTTACGTCACTGATTCTAGTGGTTCCTATAAAAGGACCCCACCGCCATTATGGTCTGCCTGTTCCGGTCTGTCTTTCGTCTCGCTTGGTCTTTCTTGTTCCGGGAGCATTATGTGAGTGAGCCTGCGTCAGTGTAGTGTCGGGCGGGAGGAAATTGGTTGAAGGAGAAGCTACCGTGTCAGCCATGTTGAAACTTTGGTGTCGTGTTATATAACCACTTTAACTTTTAATATGAACTTTTAAATTTACAAAAGGGGTCAGTCGGTTAAAATTTCTCTCCACAACTTGCAACCTTTGGAAAAGGGTGTTCGATTTGCCTACTCAACTGTAAAATGCATTTCTAAAATTGGGACTTTGAAAATAAAACTTTGGATTTTCTAGAAGTGAACTTGTGTACTTCAGTAGATAGCTTACAACCTTTTCTCTATTTGTGGCTTAACAAATATTGTGGCGACCTTTAAGCATTTATGTTGAGTTTATCCGGCTACATGGTCAAATCAAAATTATTTCATAAATTTTCAGCAGAACTTTGAGTCAACATCAACTGTTAGTTGAGGCACTAAGGCTATACTACAGACCCGGTATCAGCCTTGGATCTTACACATCCTTATAAGAAAGACCACTAAGTATCCTCACTATCAAGGATTCAAATTTCAACTATTCTCAAGAAGCATTTCTGTACAAATTTCATAAGAGAAAAATGTCAGATACTAATGTAAGCTGGTTACAATAAGCAAGGATATATAATGCAGTTGTTCTCGAATAGTAATTAATTGTCAAAATCCAAGTATAGAGAGTTACTTTCAAAGTTTATGATACATGCAACCCACCTGAGATCATTAGAGGGAAAAAAGGACTGAGGACAAGAAACAATGAGCCATTTGGGCATGGCATTTTTGAAAGAACCATCCTGTCATTTACCTGGGAAACCATGCAAAGCCAAAATCTGGATGGCCAGACGAAGATTTGAAGCCTCATACTCTTGAATGTGAGGCCAATGCATTACTGGTCATCCACTGTGCTCGATGCCAGTTTGGTTGCATATTAAGGTGCCAACCCATTGGATCTGGGAGGTACAATGGTCCTAGATTCAAATTATAGACCCCATGCCATCCTGATTGCATATTTTAAGTAAGTTTTTTAAAATCACTTGGCATATGCTGGGACGGATCCCAATCTTTGCTTTATAAACTACGCATTCCAGAAACAGAAATATGCTTATCACATAGAATACCAGTTACACATTTTGCAGACAGATGGCAACACATCAAAACTATGACAGATCTAGCTAGCCAGCAGTAAATGGAACCTCACTTTACAATAAGTACAACCTTGAAAGGAGGATGTGCCAGATGATGTATACAAGTACTTCCATTACTTACTTTCTATTCAATTCAAACGAACATAGCAACATTTTTATTTAGCTCCTTAATTACAATAAAAAATCCTTATGTACTGATACTATTTACTAAAAGTTCTAAACCTTGGACCAAACTATAAAATTTGAAATTTCAGAAAAATTAGTGACCTCCACTCTTTAAAGACAAATATAAATTTCGCCGAAACATTTTGTACATTTAGATGCCATTATGACTTAGAATAATTGACATCTGCAGTTATGGTTGTAGTTGAGAACTTCTTACACAATGCAAAAATTACTTAAATAAATCAGTTCTTACCTCATGTTCTTTAACACACGATTGAAACATATTTATTTCACTTGAACACATTGACTGATCAAATTCATTTTGCTTGAAACATGCTAGCATGACAGTCATTTCCTGTATACAACAGACAGCTGAAAATAAAATTAGAATTTTGTCATACGTGTTGTTCAGTAGTCATAATAGTAAAGGCAACTAATTAAATACAGTTTTCCCTCTAATTATTGTTGTTATTATTATTATTATTATTATTATTAGGGCTTTAGGGTGTGTTGACAGTGAGTCTTTAGCACCTTAACAAACAACTGATACAGCAACATGACTTAGAAATTGACGAATTTACTGTCTGCAAGACCTACTGTAAAGAGGTTGGCAATACAGACAGCAAAATAATGTAAAATGATTAAATATGGCTGTTCAGTGATGATAAGAATCTAAAATCTATCAGCCAGGTTTAACCAGATATAAACAAAAATCATAACAAATGAATCCAATTAAAACATAGTATATCGATTGGTGCTTGTAAAGGGTCCACCAATCCATCTTAAAAATTATGCGATTGGCCCAATTAAGTTAATGCATTACTTGAAAATAATGTCAAATCGACTTATGTTCACACACACCAATAAATCATTTCTTTTACTAACACATGTCTGAATTCTTAAGGTATTCTACAATGAGCTAGTGCATGATTAATGCAGTTATAATTATTCAATATGTGATACAAGATTCATGAGATGTGGATAAGTTTTCAGATGATTACAGTGCTAGTAAGGGGGGGGGGATATGAAAGATTTTAAGTTTGGTGTGTGCAATAAAATTTCACAGAATGTTGAGATTATTACCTTGGGGGAAAGTTTAGGACTATTTTTTTCCCTTATGGCTTTACATAAGGGATGGGAAGTAATTTGGCCATGGCCTTTTGGAGCGAACAGCCTGGCATTTGTCTGGAGTGATTTCGGGAAACTATGGACAGCCAAAATCTGGACAGCCAGATGGGGATTGAAACCTGCATTAAGTCCAGTTACGTCCTTATTTACTGCCAACAGTTTTTTTGATCTACCAATAAACTGACTTAACTGAATATGGCAATTGTATTTCAGGCAAATAACAATTAACTAAAATTCCGATTGATAGGACAGTACAGTTGATAGTTTGAATGGGATCAAGTTTGATTACAGTGGTACGGCTAACGACGACTTATTTTGTTAGTGATTTCCATCCAACTGGTGATGATATACTTTACACCCAGACACTTGCCCGGTCTGGGAAACTACCATATTAATTGACCAATTCTCTTAAGTGTGTCTCTGGCAACTTTCTTTACAAGAAAAACAAGTATACCAGATGTAATGCTTCTAGAATACCTATATTTTACATTCATTTGGGACAACTTTAGCACCTTTCATTTAACTGTTTACTATATATATCCAGAAGCAATAGATATATCCTAGAAGGAATTAAAGATAGATCCTGGGCATGGCCTGGTCGTGTGATTTGCAAGATTTTTGACTGGCTAATTCTTTTCCATAAAATAGAGTAGGATCAAGTGTGTAAACTACAGCTTGTAAGTAATTTATTTTGTAGTTTAGTCTATTTAATATGCAAACATGCCAGAGATGATGCTATTGAGGATTGGTCAATTCATATGAGTTTTCCCAGGAGCAGGCAAGTGTTTGGCTGTGAAGTATAGTATCACCAATTGGATGAAAGTCACTAACAAGATAGGAACGTTAAGATCAAATGTGTTTGTAGGGTAGAATGTTTGTTAAGTATTCTAAGTAGATCTGTCAGTTTATTACAAGCTTATCAATACATTATTTGAACTTATAGTCAACATTACTGGACTCATACTAAGTATTATCTGCATATTGTGCTCAATCTTGGGTGTGTGTAAGTAGTATCAGATAAATGGCACAGTATGCAAACTGTTACGTTTTAGCTTATTTTATCTTTGTGTAGAGAGAAGTACCTTTAATTGTGTTGGTTTTTGGCTTATTTTTTCAGTGTTGGGGTGTTTTGGCAAATTTCAAGGGGATTAAATGTGTAATGAGACTCGCCACATTGTGGTGAGTTCTGGTTTGTACACATCCAGCCAGCCTACTATACACCCTCCTCTAATCATACTTTGGTTTTTACCAAAATACTGTAAAGTGTGTTCACGTATTTGTCGTGAGCCTCTTGCCCTCATCTGAAGTGATGGGTTTTATCTCCCGATTGTTTGTTTTTTAAGTAAGGAAAAAGATATATATATGTATTTTAAAAAGATAAAAAACTACACTCATATAACTAGTCACCAAAACATCCAACGGTATATATTTTGACAGTAAAAAGTAATTAAATCAATTTAATTTCTTCTATTTAAGTGATTGATTACTAAAAATAATTATAGAATATTTTATTGCCTCTGGGAATGAGAATGTACGCAAAGTTTCAAATCAATCAGGCTTTCAGAAGATGTGGAATATCGATTGCAAGATATTATATATACAACAGTGTGGTAAAATCATTGAGGTGAATGAAAAAGTGAGGAAGACAGATCCTTACAAGGTAGGAAGCAAAGTATTAGAGAAAGAAATGAAGTACCATAAAATGTGAAAGAGAAAAGAGTTACAGAGGATATTTTTTTTTTTTACTCATGGTTTATGACTAAGGTCATTAGAGGCGGGATGGGACAGGGGACAAGGAACGGGAAGGAATTCGGCCATGGAATTTTTGAAGGGAGCATCCTGGCATTCACCTGGAGTGATTAGGGGGAAACTATGGAAAACCCAAATCTAGATGCCCCGGACGGGGATTCGAACCCGCATCCTCCCGAATGTGAGGCCAGAATGTTAACAGTTCACCCACCATGCTTGGTGAGAGGATTGTTAACAGCCTCCGGGGGTTCTGGACAGTATTGCTAGTTGGGTAAGTCAGCATGAACATAACTGATAAATGAGTTAACTTTATTAGATACTTAAAAATAAAGATTTTAGTGTGTTAAAGGTTGGAGGATTTACTGCTTATGGAAGACATAAATTATAATATAAATATCTTGGTTTAAAATTGAATAGTAAATGCAACTGGGCAGGATGCACTTAGTCGGTAATTTGGAGAGATTTCAAAATCCTTCATTTACTTAAGAGAGTGATAAGAGGATGTACCAGAGAAAGTAGAGAATTGGGATACAAAATTTTCTGGGGATACCATTTGATAAGAAGTTTAGTTGAGCAAGATATAACTGGGAAATGGAATAAAAAAATTTCAGAGGTGGTAAGTGGATGTAACTGAGAAATAGCAATGGATAATTTGGTCATGCCTTTGTTTAATCCTCAACTGGAGGGGCTGCTATTCAGTGTAATTTAGGTGGGCAGGCATATGAAGCACACCAGATTATTTTCACGTCCTCTGCTTCATAATTCTACCTATTTTTCCTAGTTTATTACATTTATTTATTCAGAAATTAAGAAAAGGAATTTAAGGAAAAAAAAGGAAGAAAAAAAATCTATAATCATATATATTATTAAAGAAGAAGAAACTCGCTGCCAAATGCACAAAGGCTTAACGTGGTCCTAGTTGGCCTCAACGAATAATATATATAATATATATATTATTTCTATAAGGTATTTTTTTGTCACAAGCCTGTATCTTCCTTCATACTTAACCAAAATCAATGAATGAGGTGTCATTTTAAAGCTTATGGTCTTCCCTTTGGTCACATCATATTTTAAGAAATGAAGTTTTCGGAATTCGGCCCTTAAAGGGTGAAAATGTCAATATTTCTAAAATGCTGTTTTCTGTGTTATGAGTGAAATATCTTCCTGGATACCTATCTGAGATCGTTTAATGAAGTATCATTTTAAAGATTAAGATATCCGCTTTAGTGAAGTCATATATTACGACAGAAATTTTTCGGAATTCAACCCTTAAAGGGCAAAAGTATCAATATTTTTGCAATTCGTTTTTGTGTCACAAGCCATTTGTCTCCCTTAATATCTAACTGATATAGATAAATGAGGTATCATATTAAATATTAAGGTCTCCGTCGTGGTAACATTATATTTTAAGAAAGGAATTTTTCGTAATTCGACCCTTAAAGGGCAAAAATGTCAATTTTTCTAAAAAGGGTATTTTGTATCTTGAGCAATTTATCTCCCAGGATATCAAACCAAAAAGAATAAATGAGGTATGATTATGAGGAGGTATGATTATGAGCTCTGTGACATCACATTTTAAGAAAGAATGTTTTTGGAATTCTACCCTTAATGGGAAAAAGTATAAATTTTTCTATAACGCATTTTTGGGTCACGAGCGATATATCTCCCTTAATATCTAACCGATACAGATAAATGAGGTATCATATTAAAGAATAAGGTCTGCGCCGTGGTAACATTATATTTTAAGAAAGGAATTTTTCGTAATTCGACCCTTAAAGGGCAAAAATTTCAATTTTTCTAAAATGCGTTTTTTGTATCTCGAGCCATTTATCTCCCAGGATATCTAACCAAAATCGATAAATCAAGTACAATTGTGAGGAATAATGTCTCAGCTTTGCTGACATCATATTTTAAGAAAGAAGTGTTTGGAATGCAACTATTAAAGGGAAAAAGTATAAATTGTTCTACAACGTATTTTTGTGTCACGAGCCTTATATTTCCCTTGATACCTAATCGATATAGATAAATGACACATCGTATTAAAGACTAAGGTTTCTGCTGTGGTAACATTATATTCTAAGAAAGGAATTTTTCGTAATTCGACCCATAAAGTGCAAAAATGTCAATATTTCTAAAATACGTTTTTTGTGTTTTGTGCCATTTATCTACCTAGATTTCAAACCAAAATCAATAAATGAAGTAGGAGTATGAAGAGTAATGACTGAACTTGGTGACATTATATTCAACCTCACTATTCATCACATTTTATTCGCGAAATTTTCGCTCAGGTCGTCTAGTAAACTCTAAAAATGAAATTTACAAATTTGGAAGTTTCATCACAAATTATAGTGTCAAACTTTTTGGAGCTGAAGACAACAGTCGGTATTAACAAGTAGTTTAGTTTAATATGATTCCTGGATCAATAACATATGTGAAGTAATTATGCAAAGTTGGAAATATGCTTTGTGAAAGTGCCTCACGATTTGTTTCTTTGAGGTGACTTTTTACCATGGAGTGTTACAAAAATGTGAAGAATACATCACATCAAAGCAATTCATCCAATTTTTGCACAGGTTAGTATCATTTTTGATTGATGGCAGAAGTCACATTCTTGCAACAGTTGTATTATCAAAATGGTGGGAAGCCATAATAAAGATTCAAGCTGTGGAGTAACATTTTTGAAAACAAAGTTCAAAAGTTAAAAACCTGCACAAATATCAGTTCATAAAATGGAAATTTTTTAATAAGTTTTACACACTGAATTCTCCCGTCCCACCACTTGACTAACATTACCACTCATCAGCTTCAGTTACCAATAAATGAAATCAGTTAAGGTACTCATCATAACTAATTTATAGGAAGGCTGAAGCCCTGATTTAGGTACCAGATTTCAGAATATTAAGTTAACTAAGACAACAAGGAAAACAGGCGCAAGTTACAGATCAAAATTGAAACTTAACTATGAATGGCATTTTTTGCTATCTTGCACTGTGTGTTTTGTCCATTTTCACAAAGGCGGACATGGACTGTACTCCACAGGTACTATCTAGGTGGCCATGACCGCAGGAATAGAATTCTCTTTGAATAATGGCCTTTACAATTTATTTCAGTACAAAATACAGGAATTCATATTTATTTTTACTATATTGCTATACAAATTTAATAGAGTAGAGCAGAGTTTCTCAAAGTGGGGTGCATGAGTCTCTAGGGATTAGTAAGGGTTTCACGACATGATTTACGTTATGGCACTGAGTGGCTGTCTTGAGTCTCCAACAAGCACAATGGTGAAGAGACTGAACATAAGCAAAATGCTGCTCAAATTGACGCAACCTGCTGGAAGAAACAAGCCCATCAATTACATTAATTAATACAGTTGTGCTCTTTGTCATTGCATTACTTTTGTAAAATAAAAGCCTTTTTTTTAACTTTTTAATGGGGGTACCCCATTGCTTGGGAAATTTTATAGCTAAAAGTTTGAGAAACCCTGGTGGCGAGTAATAGCACTTGTAGGACATGAAAACAGGGCATCTACAAATCATGTGTATAATTGAAGCACACCATTGTAATAAAGACAGATAGGACATACAAATAAGGCATTCACAATATCGTGTGCAGGGACGACATTAGGGAGGGGTAAATGGGGAAAAAGTAACACGGGCCCTTGAAGGGCGCCTTCCGGCCAGAGAAGGGCGCCTTTCCGGCCAAATAGAAATAATTAAAAAACTTTTCTAAAAAAAGGTGTTATTTGATTTTTTTGATTAAAATTTTCTGACTTTATCCAAAAAATCAAAGTTTAAAGTAAAAAAATATATATCAAGGTCAGGGGTCCGAGAACATTTACTTGGGCCCTGAGAATCCTAATGACGGCCCTGATTGTGTGCTACAATTATGTTTTACTGTGGTCCACACATGACGATTTGGATTTTTTGTTTCATTTTTTTTCATCATAAACACATTAATCACCAGTCTCTGATGCTTCAAAAATTATGTGTGCTGTTGCTGGTCTCTAGTGTCTCTGGAGTACAGTCTGGAATGGCCAGCGTGAAAATGGTCCGGATGTATGCTGCAAGATGGCAGTCTTTTTTTTGGTTCTATCAAAGAGCAGTCTTTGGAAATGACCAAGAACATGATTTTTTTTAATGATTATAATAATTCAAACTAGGATACATGTAAATCCATCCTTCATTAAAGCTGAAGGAATGAGGGCTGCAACAACAAAAGGAAGAGCAACACAAATACAAACCTCATGTGATGCATTTTTAATGAGAGAATAAATGAGATGTATTAAAATGCATATAGTACTAGCATAAATTACTGTACTAATATGTAATATCTTAAGCAACCTACATCACCTTGGGAAATATAACCAAACAAATGTCTTTTTTTTTTTTATATACTACTTATATTTTGCTTTCGATAATCTTAAAAAAAGACTAAGATAAAAGACAAGAATTTCTTATAGACATTTAAACTCTTTTACTCTGGGCTAAATAAGACATCAGATACTTTTTTGTAATAATATTTTAAATAGTTAATTTGACAAGTGACTTGTATTTTTTACATGTATTACAACTATTACTTTAGTTGCGTGCATTGCTGCTGAGACTGCAATGCTGAGAACTGCATGCTACATCAGACAAATGTACTGTGCGAACATTGTAAGTACAATTTTTAACTAGGTTTTTGCGTGTCACACTTACTTGTTGTTCTATCTCCTTTTCCAGATACTGTTGCTTTTAACTTTAGAGGCAAAATTTCTTGAAATGGAACAGGTTCTGTTGCAGGTCTTCTACCAGGACCTTTCATCAAAACATTACTAAGCCTCATGTTGTAAGGTTATTCTGTGCAAGGAAAAAAAGAAGAATACCATCAACAGTAGTTAGTAACAAAATAATTTCAACCAAAAATGTACAAAATGGAAGCGTATGAATTGCAAGCAAATATAATCCTTCACATTTATCTAAAAAAAAAAAACAAAAAAAAACAGGATTACTGGAGATTGCGATTCCGCCAGGAGTTGTCATCATAATACTGCAGTGGTCAAACGCAAGACTCCACTATAAACTCTTCCCGAAGTACATTTAACGGTTTCATGCTGGTCCAGGCTGTATTACAACCTAATTTGAAAATAATGGTCCAGGCTGTATTACAGCGGAATTACTGCTTGAGAATATACATCTTGCGACTGACTACAACAGTATTCCAACGATATTACTGTATGTTGTTGTAGTGGAATCGCAATCTCCAGTAGACCCAAAAAACTACATATTCTGTCAGGAAAATACAATAATTCCACATCCCACTCTAAAGATACATTCAGAATAAGATAAATTTTGCTGTTATTTTGTTGGATCTTTACGACTTGTTGACATTTAGATTCCTTAGAGATGGGAGAGGATGGCAAAAAACACAGGAAGGAATTTCATCATGGCCTTCTGAAGGAACCATCCCTACATTCTTCTGGATCTATTTTGGGAAATGAGGGAAAACTGAAACCTAAATGGTCAGATGGGCATTTTAAGCTGCATCCTCCCAAGTGCTAGGCCTGATCATTACAGCTCACCCAACAGGCTTGACTTGACATATGGAATACAGATTCACACGACAAATCCTGGGTGTGTACAACATACTATCTTTGAAAAACTGAGCACTAAAGGGTACCCTAACAGCAATGAAAGCAGTAGAATGATGAAATAGAAGAGGCCTATCACCATGAAATATCAACAAAGACAATTGCAACATGGAAATTATTTTTTTTTTAAAGTTTTTTACTTCCACCTTTAGAAGCCATCAATCATTAAGAACAGGGAGGGGATGGAGGGTAAAAAATGGAAAGAAATTCAGCCATGACTTTTTGAAGGAACCATTCTGGCACTCAACTGGAATAGTTTCAGGAAACCCTGGAAAATTAAAATCTGGCTGGTTGACAGGGATTTAAAGCCACATCCTCCAGAATGCCAAGCCTGACTGTACCAATTTTCCATCTGGTAGTCAGCACATTGTGATTAAATGAGCATATCACTATACATCCCCCCCCCCCCCCGATCAAAATTAACAGCAAAATAACTTATTGTCTTCTCATTGAAGAAAGGAAGTTTAAATGCTGTTAGATTTCACAAATCATCAATAGAGCTTTGTTACAAATTTATGGAAACTATGCCTGATCAAAGACAACAGGGATGTAAATAAAGACCTTAATTGTATTTGACAAATGCATTTCAAGAACAAATTCTGAAACAATATTGCAGTATACAATGCTGCTTGAGCTACTTTCTTCCATGCCACACCTCTGCATAACACTCCATGGAGTAAATGAGAAGATACTATAAAACATGACTTATTTCTGTATCCAAACTTTTATATACTACGAATATCATTGATCCTGGGATCATATAGCCCCATCCACTAAAATATTGCACTTTTTACTTAATTTGAGTAACAAATGTTACAACAACAGTATATATTTCATTCTTATTACTTCATATATGCAGTGCTGATGGTATCTTAAACTTCAGTAGAACCATTATCTCTTTGGTTGAAGGGACATTATAATTGACAATACCATATTTTTTGTAAGAGGTTGCCAACAGCACAGCATAAATTGTGTAGTGGCACAGAGTACTAATCATCCATTAACTGAAGACTACTTAACCTCCCTCGTGTGTTGTATTTTGCTTTTTTTCATTTTATTTCAATACCCAGAAACAAATAATTTAAACTATAAAATAATGATGGAAGTACAATTACAAGAGTTGTAAGAATACTGTAAAATAGGACTAATATACCTGTTGCACCCTCAAAAATTTTAACGAGCGGAAAATCATTATGTATCAAAAGACTGTTATCAAATCGGAACATTTTCGACCGAAGAAGATAGCGTCTAATTCTTGCTATACTAATGATAAAGCATGGTAAGAAGACGCTTTCGTTTAATAGTCTGAAAAACTCTTTTACGAAAAGCGAAACAACCCACTAGTTTTACGACACAATCAATCAATGTACTAGACTCCAATGTCTGTTTTCATTAACAATACCTTCTACTATAATTAATCCAAAACTTTAATTTTTCACACTTAATTCCTGTTCATCATAAAAATGCAGGGTATTTAGAATAAAAAAACATCGGAAAATAAAGTTTGT
>JARYHS010013631.1:182301921-182485901 GCA_031002005.1 Vandiemenella viatica | reverse complement strand
ATGACAATTTGGATGAAATTTCACATTTTGATAACGTTTTGTTTTTTAAGTTCATCTAAATAGGTATCTTCCCCGCAAAAATGTGATTTTATAAAATACGAACAATTGGGATCTCAAAAACGGCTCTAATGCCATCTTGAAGACGGACGATTAGGGTACCAGAAAGCCTACTCACATTTTCTCTTTGATTTCAATGAATATTTAAACTAACAGTTCTTGTATATAGCTGACCCACTGCATGTTTAATTGTAAAACAATAAAAAAAAAAGAAGATATTTAAAAAATGGCTTTGTGAGAAGTAATATTTTACAGAACTTCTTTGAAAATAATATTGACCATCAATACTATTGAATTGTAAAAATTGGCTATCATTAAATACTGCCAGTTTAATTGTAAAAGTAAATATTTGAAAAATAGATACTGACTTTGTCATATGCGATTTTTTTCAAACTTAGAATAAAATTCTAACACCACACGCTCTCATAGAGCTTACTGTTTAGCTTTGGTTGTTGTAAGATCACCAGTTTTTATGCATGGCCATGGGCAGTTCTATCATTACCGTGGCCGTGGTACCACAATCTTACGATGAATACTTATAGAACTCGGCAAAAATAAAGAACAATGTTTTTTGATATTGCGATTGGTTTTCGAGATGTAACATGTCAAAAATAGGTATAATTTCTTCATGCTGTTGGTGATGTTTCTTCTGGTCTAGGCTGTATTTAAACCTAACAAACGCTAGGAAGAAAATAAAACGCCTTTAGTGGATTTCTACTGTATACATATAGTGGTTTTGGTGATATTTTTTTGGTCTAGGCCAAATCTCATCCTAACCTCCTCATTTTTGAGATACAATATCTCGAGAACTAAGCGAGATATCAAAAAAATGTTATTCTTTACTTTCAATTTGTCTCATCTAGTTACATAAGAATCCATCAAATTGTGGCGCCACAGTTATCGTAAAATCCCCATGGCATGTTGTATGTGGCATTTTCTTGTGTAAAACGACCAAGCACATTAAAAGTACTTCTCCCAAAAGAAAATCCTCAACATACCCACAAGATTGTATGAAAGGAAGTATTAGTTTAAGATAAAAAACTTATAATTAATGAATGGATAAAAACCATAATATAGCTGATTATTTAAAATAAAATGTTGAACTATTATTCACGATTTTTATTTAACAGACAGCAGTTCTTATGTAAGTAGGAAAGAAATGCATTGAATGTTTAACACATATGGAGCAGTATGGCAGTTCAAATGTAATTAGTTGGAAAAAAGATGTTACTACTCCGTTATCTCTCAAAAAATTCTGGCAACGATCCCAGGTTCAAATCCCGGTTGGGGCAAGAATTTTTAAGACTTGTATCTGATCACATGAACTACTTTGGGGCGTTCTGTAGTTCGGATTCTACGTCAAATTGTAGGTCCCAGGGGAAAGGAACTGGCCTTCCTACCTCTGATACAATGGCTTAGTATGACTCCTTCTGGAGAATCCAACCAACCTTCAGGTTAGGTTTTTATACTGTCTATATACTTAATCTATCCAATCTAATACTATTATTTGAACGACTCTTGTAAATAGACAAAATTAATTTCTCACAAACTTCTCTAAGGATTTTGATGAAATCTTGCTTACTGAACAGAAATCGAAAGATGCCGAGCGAAGATCGGTCACCCAGGTACTCTTATACTAATAGGCCTATATGCATCAGAAGAAGAAAGAGAGTGACACAGAAGAACTCTACCATAACCCACAGATGCTTGACTGGACCAATAAATCGGACTAATGTATCTAATTTTAGCAGGAGATCTTAATGACAGAGTAGGCAATCAAGAAATTGAAAATGTCGTTGGAATTTTTGGAGAGGATTGACTTAACAAGAACAGGATTAAATTGCGGGAATTTTGCAGCTATAATAAATTCCAGATTACAAACACCTTCTTACGAAAAAAACCAATAAAAAAAATCGATTCATAAATGTACATTGAGTGCCAGATGACTGAAGTCCTTGATTGATTATATTATAGTGAATGAAAGAACAAAAATTAATGGTACAGTACACGAGGGTTTTCAGAGGTAGTGACATATCAATACTTTCTTCTAATTAGTAAGATGGAGAAAAAGTGACGCAAAAAAAGAAGGTAAACATTCAGAAAAGTTTAAACTTGGCCTGTTGCAAGAAGACAACTTTAAAGATCTATACCAAAGAAGGCTGACTGAATATCTACTGGAGAAATCAATGGAAGAAAGCATAGATACAGAATGGCATAACATAAAAGAATGTGTCACAAAAACAGCAGCTGAAGTGTTAGGTAAAACAAGAGTAAGCATAAAAAGGAGGGTCTTAAGGAATGGAATCTATACCAATTAAATGCAAGTCTTGGTCATGATGTAGCTGTCACACTATGACATCACAATTTTCACCTTCGTTGCCTAACTTACGACCACAGATGTTGTTCTAGGTTATGCATGTTATTTAATAACAGTTCTATTTAGCTATGCATCCGCAAATAAGTTAATTGTCAGAATATTGAAAGAAAAATATGTAGTTTGTTTAAATTGACATAATAATTATTAGTTGCTTGAATTTATTTAAATTTGTTTTACGTAAAAGTATTTGTTAAAATCTTTGGCCATAGATATGTAAAATAAAAGCTTACATTTTCGATTAGCAATGTTAGTGGCCCCACTGGCCCTTGACATTACAGTAGAGGGCATGGTAATTTAATTTTTTTGTTAATACTTTAAATTGTTTTCAAGAGTGCCCTGTTACTTAAATCATTACTTCATTTAAGTGAAAGTAGTTCCACACTGATCGCACTCTATACGGTACAGACTACAAATAAAACTAATATTACGTGGCATGACGTAAGTTGTTAAGATTTATTTTTAATTTCCTTTGCTTTCTCTAATGATATATTTCATCCACATGTAACTATATGTTCAAATGTTTTAATATCGATCTAAACTACACATAACAAAAAAGGAAGGTATATTAGAAACCATAAAGATCGTGATACATTATGCCACCAACATGCAATATGAATTAATATGCGTGTAAATGAAGTACTATTTTTCTGGTGGCAAGTTTAGCATAGTATGTGGTTAGGTTGAAATGCAACCCGGACCAGGATGACAACAAACTTTTTGCTACAGCACAAGGAGTGAGGGTTGGTTTATAACACTTCTTTTCAGTTAAGCAGCTGCGAAGAAGTGAATTACCAGAACACTGAACAAAAGGCATGTATTTTGTTTAAATGGGCATATTAATTATTAGTTGCTTGTTCTTAGTGGTAGGTTGAATGAAAGTAGCTCCAAATTGATCACGGTCTACGCTGTCTAAACCACAGATAAAACTAATGTGGCATAACGTAAGTTTTTAAGATTTATTTCTTTTCACTGGGGTCATTATTTCAGCCTCATGTGTCAGTCTTGAAAAAATTGACCTTCTTCACAGATCATAAGACAGAAAGATGTAAGAACCCATGAAGATTCTGGATCAAATTTATATCACAATGCATGATGATATTGACATGCGATACAGGGGATGTATTAACTCGCTTGTGATTGAGGCATTGATTTCCTAGTGGTAATATTAGCGGAGATCATGGTTAGGCTGAAATGCTACCTGGACCAAATTGATAAATGAAATATTGTGCTACAGCACAAGGGATGAGAAATTACATTGAGCTTTATTTTATAACAATTCTATTTAGGTAAGCAAATGCAAAGAAATTAATTGCCAGAACGCTCAATTAAACCCATCATTTTTGACGTGCTTTGAGGCTAGTAAAGAAATAAAGAATAGCAGTGGAAAAGAAATGGAAGGCTTATTTGACTTTTATACCAAAGGGTACAGATGAGGTGAGAGAATATTATAAGCAATAAATAAATGAAGGAAGATCTGTAGTATGCAATGTGCATAGAGAAAGCTGGGATAAATTTGTCAGTCGGATAGAAAAAGACTAACATTATTGAACAGAACAGAAAGAGATACTGCACATATCAAAGTAGCAGAACTATAAGAATGAATAAAACACTACAAAAATCTTCAGTTCAATGACAATGAAATGATACAAGACAATTACAAAAACAGAAGGACTAGATCACATAATAGTAGAAGGATTAAATGAAGCAGTAAGAAAAACAATAAAATAGTAAAGTGGCTGGATCAGAAGGAATTGTTGCAGAATTAGTTAAGTATGGGCAAATCCTACTGAAGTATAGGCTTTTACATCTAATATATGTGTGCTGGTTTAAAGGTAAAATACTTGAACAAGGCAAATAGCCAAGAAAGGAGACATAGTTGACACAAACAATTACAGAGGAATAAGTATTTTGAATGCACAATATAAAATCAATGTGAAGATAATTAATGCTAGATTGAGAACAATAGCAGAAGCCAAACTACAAAAATTTCAAAATGGATTTAGGCTAGGATGCTCTTGTTCAGATAACATACATATTATAAATATGAGGGTAATTCGGAAAGTAACCTATGTTTGGCTATAAAGAAAAAACTTGGATAGTAAAAAATATTTTATTATAAACATCTTAAAACTACAGCTTTTTACTATTTTTCACCATTTAAATTTAAGCATTGTCATAGCGTTTCACTAATTTACAAATTCCTACTTCATAAAATTTAGCCGCCTGGGCACGTAGCCAATCTTTTACAGCATTTTGATTTTCGTCGTCATCATCGAAGTGCTGCGACGCAAGCCACTTCTTCATGTGAGTGAAGAGATGAAAATCACTAGGCACCAAGTCGAGGCTGTAAGGGGGATGATCGAAAATGTGCCATTTGAATTGCTTAAGAAGCTCTTGAGTCTTACGTGCACTGTGAGGATGAGCGGTGTTGTGCAAAACACAACACCAAATGACAGCTTACTGTGACATTTGCTTTGCATGGCTCGCTTAAGTTTCTTCAAAGTTTCACAGAAGACATCTGAAGTGATTGTGGTGCCACGTTCCATAAATTCAACGAGAAAAACTCCCTCAGCATCCCAAAGAACTGTAGTCATAACCTTCCTCATTGAAAACGTTTGGCGGCCTTTCTTCAGCTTGCATGGAGAACAGGCCATCGACTGTTGTTTCGTTTCGGCGTTTACCTACACCACCCATGTTTCGTCACCAGTCACAATCCTCTTCAAAAAACCTCCTCCTTCCGTGTTGTAGTGTGAAAGGAAGTTTAAGACACAGCCCATTCATTTGGTTTTGTGGACCTCTGTAAGCAGAACTTCCTGTAGCCTAATTTATCTGTGACATTCTCGTACAAAACCGTACAAGGAATTTGCAGGAATTGTTCAGAGGTTGTGAATCTTCGATTTTAATGAACTTTCTTGAAAAGATCATTACTCATGACAGGTCTACCACTCCTCTCTGCATCATGAATGCTCTACCACTTTTAAAAAATCGGACCCATTGCTCCACAATACGTTTACTCATAATGTTCAGACTGTATATAGTACACAATTGACGCTGAATGTCTGCTACTGAAACGTTTTGAGCCAAAAGAAATCTTATTACAGCATGCATTTTGTGGGATTTTCTATTGCAACACTCATGTTTTAAGGCTATAACAAGGCAAAGCGCAAAAGAACGAGGTTCATAATGTCACAGCTGGATTCTTACTGAATCGAGGAACACGCAGATGTGAAAATGGTGGCGCTCCGCACACGACTACTAATGCCACGCTAGAACGGAGGTTAATTTTCGAATTGCCATCGTAGAATTATCGAGAAAAGGAGGGAATATAACTTGAAGGCTTCTGACAAAGTAGACAGAAAATTGCTGAGGGATATCCTTCATAAGAATAGATATCCAAAACATATTACATAAACAGTAAAGAGTTTATATTTTAATATAAAGATACTCGTTGAGAAAAAAAGGAATGAACAGCAAATGTTAACAATTAAGCAAAGCATGGGACAAAGGTGTAGCCTTTGCTCAACACTGAATGATGCCATTAATATGTGCCCTAATGAATATCCAATAAGTGTTGTAAACTTATTACAAGGCATGTCCCTAAATGTACTTTTATTTGCTGATGACCTACTGGTAATAGAGGATACTGAAAAGGATTACAAAGAACACTCGACAAATTACAAATGTTCACAGCACTACAACCTGAAGATATCCGTGAATAAAACAAAAATAAGAATTTATGTGGTTGAGGTCTATTGAGCAAAAATAGTTATAAATGGGTACCTGCTTGAAAAGTTTTGGTTGTGACATTACATATAGTGTAAGCAAAGATATTGATAATAACGTGAACTAGGAACGATAGCTAAAACCTTAGAAAATAGGGAACGCAGAGCCACAAAGGTGAAATTCTATAAACCATGTCAGTTCCTGTACTTTTCTATGGAAGTGAGTCTTGGGTAATGAAGAAAGAGAAATTCACTTACAAGCAACGGAGATGATGTTCCTAAGATCTGTAAAGGGAAGCAAGAGGCTAGATCTAATAAGTAATGAGACTGTAAGAGAGGAGTTGAAAATATATGATACTAGTTGATACCCACGACTTTGAATGCGTGGATTAAGAATTTCTTTGCCAGAATTGAATATAGAAAGTTGTTGGCAATGAAGAATTGGTCCCAAACAACACCGAGTTGGCATAATATGTCGGGAAAGCCATCACTATATCATTCTACCATCGAACCTGTCTCTTGAAGAGAATAAATTTCCAACATATTTAAAAACAGGAAAACAAACGAAGGTGAGGGGATATGTTGGGGGGGGGGGGAGGTGTTAACTAAGGACAGCTTTATTGCAGCGTGGTCTTTTCTTCTTTCTTCAGCATGAGCATCCAATTCTTGGGTTCTAATAACTTTAGTTGCTCATGCTCTGATAGAGCTACACCCTAGGCCAGTTTATGCCCGCAAGGCATGTCAAAAAAGAAGACAAAATAAACTGGTGCCAGAAACATATAAGCAGACACAAAGCAATAGGACAGAGAAAATTGACATCTATACTAAACAATACGTTTTCTCTCTAAACAAAATTTATTAACAAATTATACACTAACATAATGCGCGAGAAGCACAGCTTGAGCAACCGACGTAACAATGTCCTGTGCCCTTCCTACAGATACAAAGTATTTCCTTGTCAAACTCCATTAAATCATATAGCCATTTAGTCATCAAAATGTAACAAAAAGACAGACACTTACTTCCGCATTTATAGTATTATTACTGCAGATCATACACACACACTGACTGCAAACAACCCCTGTGGGATCAATATAATGTAAAAAAGTGTACACCTAGAGCATTGCGAGAATACCTACGATTTGCCTCGCATTGCACCCCTAAATTTGTGATTCTACAGTTTAACATACTATCCGAACAACTGACGGTCCAGTCATGACTCATACAATCAAAAACAATTTTTAAAAATCTTTGCCTCCATGGAGATTTGAACCAAAGACCATGATCCAAACATCAGTAAGCAAGCGCTTTAACCACTGAGCTACCAGACCGGTATATGGAAAGGTAATACAGAGACCTACACATCCTACGCTTCTGTCTAACGTCGTCAAATTGCCCGATTTGAACTGGACAACTGTGATTTGACTGTAAATTTTTCAACCAAATGTAGACAGTATTTTTCTCCTTGTTTCAAAGGATAAGTATCCAAAGTTTCGTCGAGATCGGTTGAAAACTGTGGATTTGTATGAACAACAAACAAACATTCATTTTGATATATATATAGATGAATGACAAGATAGAGGAACATAGGAATAACTGGAGAGACCATCTGTATAGAATGGATGATGCACAATTACCAAAAAACAGTAAACCAATATAGACCTAAAGGTAGAAGAAGTATAGGTAGACCAAGGAAGAGATGAGAATAGTCCCTGAAATCACAACAGGTTAACAGGCCTGATCCTTGAATAGGAACAAGAAGAGAAGAACAAGCTTTGTCATCATGTGGACTATTTAATAATTTATTTGTATCAAAATTAGACAAAGCAATGCCTTATAAAGTATTTACGCGACTGAGTGCCACATAAATCTGTCCTGTTTTAAAATTCTTCTTGCGTAAATCAACCATAACCTTATGAAGGGTTGTGCCCAGTAATTTATACAGTTACAGTCCAGCTTAGGATGAGTGGTAGCATTCTCAACTACACATTGTAAGGTAACCTAAAAATTGTGTAACAAAATTTGTTCTCAGAACCACGAGTTAAATTGAATAGCATTGCATATCATTTTTAAAGTGAGTTACAGAGTTAATTCAAGCTAGAAATAAGATTTTTACAGTTTTGAGAAAGTATCTGAACAAGCCAGTATTTCCTATTGCATCATCCTCAAGCATTCATCTGGAAGAGTTTACAAAAATTCATAGTAAATCGAAAAAAATAGGTAAAGACCTCAAATTTACCAGTAAGCAGTTTGAAGTAAGTAGAATTGTTTAAAGTTACTTTCAGATCAATAGCTTTAGTAGCTTAGGAAATATTAATTAGTTAGATTATTTTTGCTGACGAATTTTATTTCATCCTATTGAAAATAGTAAACAGGGTCTTTGTGGTACTAAACAAAAGAAAATTCAATCAAAATTAAAATAAAAGTTATTTC
This sequence comes from Vandiemenella viatica, assembly GCA_031002005.1. Classification (NCBI taxonomy): domain Eukaryota; kingdom Metazoa; phylum Arthropoda; class Insecta; order Orthoptera; family Morabidae; genus Vandiemenella; species Vandiemenella viatica. Next base: position 182,477,312 of record JARYHS010013631.1, on the reverse strand, counting down.
AGCTTAGTAGCTGCAAAATTGTAAAAGTTATTCATATGTTTTGGGAATCTCAAAAAACAACTTTTTTGTAGCCAAACTACTGAAATTATATTTTTTTTAATAAGAATCAAAAAACACTTTCAAATCACCCTAGCTACTGTCAAAGTTTCAGAGCAACAGGAATATTTTAAGTCGTCAAGTTAAAAAAGATGATGCAATTTACAACCGTGAGATCACACATTTGATCAGTTCATCAGACTACTTCCGTGATAAACAGGAAGACTTGGTGTTCCAACGGGTGTTTCTATATATATATATATAGCAGCCCTGAATTTTCCTGACCCCAGTCTGCCAGTCTGTTGCTAACAGTATTGCGAATACCACGCTCCGTGGTGTGCTGTTTTGGCGCGATGTAGATGCGCCCCTAGTCTGGCAGTCTTCAAGATTCAGTTAGAGCAAGCACAATGCTACTTAGGGGCACGATGTAGATGCCAGCCAGTCTGTTTCAAGTCATATGAGCGAAACCATGCTCCGTGACGTGTTATTTTGGTGCTATGTAGTCACCAGCCAGTCTTGCAGAATTAGAGTGTGACTACATTGCCCTGACGTAGAATTTTATGCCATGTGGCACGGCGGAGTAACTTAAGTAATGGTTGTCGGCAGACACGTTGAACTTTTGGGGCATGTGATAAAATTTATCAGCTTGCATGCATCAGTTAGTTTTATTTTGAACAATGGGTTTGGACTGGCTCGATTGTGTTAATTGTACCTGCATTTACATTTCTTTGGAGACATTGTCTGATGCCAATTTAGTTTTGTGACTTTGTTTAAAATTGAAGAATATAGTGATCATCTATCAATATTTACCAATGATTTTTATTTACTGCTACCCTTCCTAGTTTGGGGTTTAATCAAGCTAGGTGGCGGCCAAGTTAATGTTGCAACTGAAAATTACCCAAAGCATGATCATGGTTACAGTTGAGACTGAAGATTTTGCACTAACCCCAGTGAATCTTTTGTTCTCACATCTTCATAACTGACAATGTAGTGTCAGAGACATGCCTCAACCACCAATGAAGCTGAGCCACATATTTAAAAAACCATCTCCCACAAAACAATACCCACCTCGCCATACACTGTAAAATATTCAGAATTTTCGTTTGTACTCCCTGTGTCTCCTTGAACAGCAAATAAAGTGCAGTAATTATTCCTCGTGAAGTGACAGCCTGTACCAACTACAAAAATGACTGATTAATGTAAAAACTATAATAATAGTAATAAAAATATCGTCCACTTAGATTTATTTTCTTCTAAGCAAAGTATAAAGTTATTTTAAAATTTTTAGTGCGTTTTTTTAAGGCAGTTTTTTTAAATTATTTTATTATAGTCTCAATCAGCATACCAGTTCTTGTGATCTTCCCTTGTCAGTGAAATGATGTGTGTTCCCTATACCAAGATCCAAAAACACCCAACATAATTAATTAGCACAAACAGCTGCTTGTTCTGCCCTTATCAAAATATTCATTGCTTAGAATAATGGACAGTAACGGTTCCAATACACTTCACTGTGGCAAACCTCTTTTTACTTCTTCCTCTTTTGATATTGCATTTCCTAACTAAATCTCCGATTCATACAGATTTCCAAATCATCTACTCAATCATTCTTGCCTTATTTATTGCCAATTTATAACTCTTTCAAACGCCTAATAGAGTTCCAGTGCAACATTATCAACTTGGTCTCTATTGTCCACAGAGCCTACAAACTGAGATTCCCATGGACTATCTTCTCCTAAAATCGTGTTGCTAATTTAGTAGACACTTTTCCTGATGTGATTGAATATCAAAACTCTCCATCAGCTTACTTACCACTGAAGACAAACTAAGATAAACTCGGTATGTAATCTTCAACCTTATTATCTTCCATTCTTTATGACCCTTCTCAAGTCATCTGATAAACAGCATATCTCAAAACTCAATCTAAAAATTATTTCTAGTTGTAGTACAATGGGAATATCCCAGACATTAGTACATCAGTACTAAAATGTCCATAGCAGCCACTTTACACTTTTTCTTTAACTTGCCTAGTTCTTTCAAGATATGATATTAATTCCTTGTTTAGATGTTTCAAAAGTTCCCTACCAGCCCACTTCCTCTTACTTCTTTGTATTTTCTTAAGCCTCTGATCTTCATATCATAGTATGCAGGTTTTATACTTTTTTCATTTTCTTTGTTTAGAATAAATGTTTCCCCCCCCCCCCCATTCTTACTATATTTTTAAAGTGCTCCATCTCCTCTCTACTGTATTGTTGCTCTTTTTCCACATATTAAACCTTTTCCTGAAATATGTCTTCCAATCTAAAATATGTGTCCCCTTTATAACTGAATCTCTAATTCTGGTCAATGGTTACTTAACCCTCTCATATCCACCAGAACTGCTTCATGATATCTTATTCCTTCTGTAACCTATAGGCTTCATTAGGAAGATGTTCAACATGCCTGGTTGCACTGTTATGCTCTACCAGTAATCTAAAGCCTCCTTCTCTCACTAAGGTATTTGCAAATACCTGCTTCTTTATGTTTCTTATTTTCTTTTAAGTAAAAACCTGGTAGATGTAAGTCCTGACCAATAATGACTTCTATGCTCACCTCTGTACTCTGGATATGAATTTTGTTTCTCTGTAGGAGCCTCATTTCAACATTCATTCTTCTGCTACGATAAGCAACTAAGACCTTATAATTTTCTTTTGTATTTACCCCAAATTGCTTATAACTAAGATCACCAGTGAAATGTAACAGACTTTGCTAACCAATTTAAAACCCTCTCCTCCAGTTGCCTCCTCTATTTCTGCAGTGCATTATAACATAAATCAGTGAAAATCTTACTGTCTAACACCCCTTCCTTTAACCAAGACTCTACTTCTAAATCTACTTGCAGTGGGTTCTCTATTAAATTATAAAGGCTATTACTTTATTTATTATATTCCTACAGTTCACTAATAAAAGTTTTTATACATGGATTTTTCATATTTTCAACATTAGTTTTCACTCCCCTTACCCTGCCCATTTTGACTGCCACTTTTAATGTTTATCAGCTTCAACTATTTCTTTGGTATTGATTTCTCCCATCATTCATCTGCATTTAGTATTCATTGGTGACCTATTTTTATCTCCTCACCAGCAGCCTATAACTTAAAAAGAGCCAGTCCTAATACCATTACAAATGAATGTGTGCTTTCTTACAGCTTTAGACAATTACTTAGAACATACCTACTTGCCCCTTCTGCATAGATTTAGGCCAAGCCTAGTGAAACTCCACAGGCATAACACCTATGATAGACATTGACCCTTTCACAACTATTACCTTTTTCTCCTGATTTACTCACCTTGCAGCAGTGTCCAACTGAGTCTGATCATTATAATTCCAGATATGCATGAGTTCCCCCTTCATATGCTGGTGTCTCATTCTCCACCTTTCTCAGGTCACTCTCTATATTGTAACTAGTATATCTATCAATACTACTCCTTGCATCACCTACTATTACTAACCCTATAAAGGGATACAATATACTCTGACAAAAATGATGTTACTATGTTTGAAAACACACGTGACCTGGTAGCTGTCTGTGACTGATACTGCTGAAAGGGGTCGACACCTCTCTGACGATTACTAACTACCAGCAGAACCTGTTTCACCTTAATGACTCTTAAATCTAGATGACGTTTTTCCTCTTCTGACTATGGTAAAAGGTGAAATCTATTTCTCCCAACAACTCCTGAAATATCTTAACACCTATATCCTATTTACCCTTCGAGCTCTGTAACCTACTGACAGCTCCCAAACATCTTTTCCTCCCTCCCCACTTATCACCTATCTTTTCTTCCTCTATGGGCTGAGCCTGAAGGGCTCTGATAATTTCAGCATGCTTATCGTTTTGTCCATCTTCCTGAACATTTCGTTCTGATCTGAAATTTTCCTATCTCTGAAATAATGTGTACAATACCATTGGAGAGTACCATTTTCTTCACATTTTTCCACCCCATTACATTCCCCCTTTTGAAATCACTTCTAAGGGCACATCCACACTAAACGGAACATCTTGTTAATGTTGCTTGTTCTTGTAACTAGTTCTATTGTGGTTGCGAATGTTTCTCAATGTTTATGTCAATAGAAACAGAAGTTCCTTGAAGTTATCTGTTTACAGAAGAAGTGGTAAAGATGAAAGGAAATATAGGAATATTGATAAACATTATCGTGTTTGTAATGGTTGTTAGTTTGGTATAGACAGCTTGTTCCTTGTAGAAAGATAGACGCCATCAGTAAGGGAATAACACATCCTTTCTGTAGTGTGTCAGGACATTTGTATTGCACCCCATCTGATTTTAAGTGAAATTAAAGCTATCTTGTTGTTATATCATATTTAGAGGGGAGATATCAAATTATTACTTTTGATTTATCAATGTACTGTATCATGTCTAAAGGAGGAATAATTTAATACTATATTTTCAAGGGGCCTAATTAACAGGGGTGCCTATTTAAAACTTTACTGTTACCTCAGTTGTTTATGAACTGCTACTAAAATATTTGCGTGGCTGAATGAATATTTGATAAATTTAATTGAAGTATATTGAAATGCAGAGTATTTGTGAAATGCACATAATTCAAATTACAAAAGATCAGTTAGAGAAACACTTTTCATGGGTGATGTTGAGTAATGTGACCTGTGCAACTTTTAACACACCTCAGACGCAACCCTCGTATGATATGTTATTTGAAAAATTATGTATAGCAAGCTGGAAGTTGATTAATTATGGTTCTGTATAATTTTGATGTAATTAATTGTGAATTTGTGTAAATGAACAGTTTTATGGAAAGAAACTATGTAATATGTTCAAGGACAGTATTATACATGAAACATTGATTAAAAGTTTGTAATGGGAAAATCACAGATGTTAAAGAAATAGATGAAGTTGCTGAAACAATAACCGACTCGGGTAAAACTGGAAAAGAGGAGGTTAATGCTGAAAATATAAAGTCATGAATAACGGTGTCATCATTGTAGAAGTATAATGAACAACAAAGTAATCGATTCTGCAAACTTAATAGAGATACAGGAACCACGAGTAATAATTGGGGTAGAGAATTGGTTAAAAGAAGAAATACTAGACAGTGAGGTTTTTCCTGATGGTTACAGAGTGTACCACAGAGATAGAGGAGCAATTGGTGGATGAGTTTTCATACTAGTTAGCAAAAACTACCACAGTTCACTGGTGATCATAGATCAAGACCATGAGTTACTTGGGGTAGATTTCTGGGGTAATAAAAAAGAAAAAATCAGGGTGTTGCCTGCTTACCACAGTGGAAAAAATGACAGATGAAGATGAGGTTCTTGGGGAGAAATTAAAGTCATACTCAGATTTCAGAGGCGAGAATAGAATGGTCATTATTACTGGGGATTTAAATTTACCAGGTGTAAACTGGGTAGGAAATAAGATTAATAACATAAGGGAACAGAGATTTGCAAATACCTTAATAAGGGAAGGAGGATTTACACAAGTGGTAGAGCAAAACACTAGGGGACAAAATATTTTGGATATATTCCTAATAAAGCCCGATGATAACCTTGTGGCGTGTCAAGTAAACAAAGGAATAAGTGATCATGAAGAAGTTCTGATGGATTTTAGAGGACAGCAGCCAAAATTGAAGGAAGAAATAGGTACAATTATAAAAGGGTACAGATATCAAATTTGAAGAGATGGAAGGAAGGCACAAGTGCAGTAAAGGTGGGAATAGTACAAGGAGATAATAAGAAAGGGGGAAGAAAAATTTATTCCAAAGCAGAAAATAAATAGAAGTAGAGAACTTGTGTACTATAATGGGGAAGTGAGGAGGTTAAAGAGGTTGGTAAGCAGAGAACATAACAGAGTTAAGAGATAGCAAGGTAGTAGGGAATATTTAAAACAACTAAACAAGGACTTAATAATAGCAAAGAAAGTGGCTAAAGATTGGTTTATGAAGAGTATTGTCAGTGCAGAAAGACCATTGACTGATGCATCTAGAAATTTTTAAGTAACTGGTTTAGTGAGAGCACTATGGATAATGAATGAGAAACGGGAGGGTCTAATTCGGAGAATGAGCTTAACAACACAATTAGAAATGAAGATAATAAAAAATTTGAAATTCATCCTGAGGAAATCATGAAGGAAATAAGAAAGCTGAAAAAACATAAAGGGGCTGGTGTAGATAATATTACTACAGATATCCTAAAGATAGCCGGATGTGACATTGTATCTTATTTTGAAATATTATTTAAATTAAGTCTGGATACTTGCTGCTTACCACAAGACTGGAAAAGTGCGATAGTAGTACCGGTACATAAAGGAGGGGTGAGAAATAGAGTTGAGAATTATAGTCCAATCAGTTTGACATCAGTGGTAGGTAAATTAATGGAAAGATTGATATGCAACCACATCAGAAATATATGTGAGGAATGTAAGTGGTTTTCAAGCAGGCAACATGGGTTCAGGCAAGGACATTCATGCGAATCTCAGTTGGTGGGATATATGCAAGATATTTCAGATGAAATGGACAAGGGAGGCCAAATTGATAGTGTAGCACTAGATCTATCAAAGGCATTTGACAGAGTGAGTCATAAAATGGTAGTAAAGAAGGTAAAACTATTGGAGTTGATGAGAATGTGATTTGCTTGGTGGAAGAATTTTTAAAGGATAGAAAACCGAAAGTTAGGGTAGGAGATGTAGTATCAAAAGTGGAAGTAAAAATGGGAGTGCCGCAGGGTAGTGTATTGGGAGCATTGCTATTCATTATTCTAATGAATAATTAATTGTGTTGATTGTTTACTATCTGAAATAAGATTGTTTGCAGATGACATAATGCTATATAAAAGAATCAAAAGATAGAGGATTATAAACAGTTGCAGGGTGATCTGGACAGGATATCTAGTTGGGTTGGTAAACATGGGATGAAGATAAATGCAAAGAAGAGTCAGCTTATTAGATACACAAATAAAAAACAAAAGGTTAATTATGAATATAAGGAGGGGAAAGAATTGCTTGCTGAAGACTTGAAATGCAAATATCTTGGCATTACATTTGATAACAAGCTTAACTGGGCAGGACACATTGGACAGGTGGTAGGAAAAGGTTTCAAAATTCTGCACTTGTTGGAGAGATTGATGAGGGGATGTACAAGGGTAGTAAAGGAATTGGGTTTCAAAACTTTGGTCAGACCATTGCTTGAATTTGGTAGTGTAGTATGGGACCCTCATTTTATGTATCAAATACAGGAATTGGAGAGGGTGCAAAAAAGGGCTGCTAGATTTGTTTCTGGAAATTATCACAGAATGGAATCAGTAACAGATATGATAAAAGAGCTGAAAAGGGATTCATTGCAAGACAGGAGGGTGAAGAGGGTCATGGGAGTGTACAAGGCGTATATTGGTGATGAAGCATGGATAGATATTGGTGTAGATATGAAAAGTAGTGCATGGAAGGGAAAAGATGACCATGACCACAACCTGGCACTTAATTTCAGGCACAAGGGTGTGGGAAGATTCTCTTTTTTTTAGGAAAGGGTGTCAGGGATTGGAATAAGTTACCATGTAAAATGATGAATAATTTACCAAAAACGTTGAAAGAAGTTAAAATTTGTAGGGGGAAAATGTAGTTGGATGCAGGAAAAGGGGAAGATGGGTGTTTAGGAAAATTTCCATCAGAGCGTGTGCTCCATTTCAATTTAATTTAATTAAATTAATTTTAAGAGTTCAGGTGAGCCACAGTTTTTGGAGGACGATTATCAACTGTTTTGACTGGCTGATGTTGATAATTTTGTGTATAAATGCCTGTAAATATCTTCAAATTTCATTTCTGTGTGTTGTATGCTGATTGTGAATGGTTTTATATGAATTCTGATTGTTTAATGAGATTGTTGGCTGTATTGTTACCATTCGAGAAACATCGGTCTTCTTTTTCTCTGTTATTCTGGATCTTTCTGTAGCACCTATATAAACAAGTGGCAGAGGAGAGTTGGGGAGTTGCAAGTTAACTGAAAGTTAGAATCGCTGGAACATTTGTATGTTTGTACTTAGTATCTTTTGATTGACACGGTCTTGTTCTATAATGTTAAAATATAGAGTATGGAAAAATAAACATGATAAAAATTGATTCTTTAATGTTATTTCATGCAACCAAATACCTACCAAACTGATAATGAAATAAAACAAAAAGTAAAAAAAACTTTGTGGCACAGTGAAAAGAAACCATTCTCAAATTATTTGAACAAATGTTCTGATAATAAACCGCCTTAAGAATCCATGGTAATTTCTCTCCAGAAAATTTGTCTGCATTCAGCATTTAGATTTTATTTTTACTCAAAATAATATAAATTGCAGCATCTGCTGACAAAATATCACACTACATCATCACATTGTAACTAAATTATAGTTGTGTCAAAAAGATTTTATTTTGCACAGAAAAATGAAGATTGTTGCTCTTGGTGTAGGGATCATAACTGTAAACTGTAACAGAAGTAAATTGTTTCTAAATTAGGTTTTCTGATGTGGCTGAAATGTTTCTGAAAATTGTGATTTGTTTCTGTTGTTAGGACCAGACCCAACTATTAGCGAAAAAAATTATTTTGTGTTCCTTTGGTATGGAAGTACCTTAACACTTGTTACAATTCAAAATGTTCATTTGTTCTGCATGACTAGCTGCTGCATGGACAGCAGGGTGGGGGAAGTCGAGGTGGCGGAAGTAACTGAACGAAGTGAACTATTGATTATTCTATTCCTGGCTTAAAAAAAAAAGGGGATATGACATATATGTTTCATTTCTGTTCTTAAAGTTTCTCATTATATTAAGGCATCATGTACTTTGTTCCACTTAAGGCAATGGATTCTTTTACTGATTTATTACGAAAGGGTAAAAATAATCTGGACACAACATAACACTGTTAGCTATATTTGGATGCAGATAATTATGTTCTGAGAACGAACATTGAATTCTGTTAACATGTTTAAATGATATTGCCTTGCATCTGTAAGCACCTTAGAATTTTGGCAAATTCTAGTTTTGCTTAGGCAGGACTTAGAAATTTCGAGAAGTGCAGTTTTCAACTTTAAGGAATTTTCCTGTTATCTTTCCCATAGTGAAAATTCGTCATAAAAATCATTTTAAAGTGTATTTATCATATCGAAAAACGTTTAGCTTAAGAGATATTTAGGTTTGTTCATATTTTGAAACGCGCGATCGGAAAAGTAGGAATTCTAAGATTTGCAATATCTTTAAATCCAGTAAAGCGACAACTGAACTTTTATCACCAGCTGTAGTCAGCACTGTCCCCGATATTTTGGTAATAAAATTAAGTGATTTGGTAAAGATTAATTAGCGATTTTAATTAAGAGAAAATAATAAGCTTTTTTTTATTAAAAGAGATATTAATTTAAGAATTACATCAGTAGATAGCCCTAATTGAGACGATTTCATACATATATTGGTTTTGGTATAAAGTTTAAGCATTTGTCCGGTAATTAAGTTTTTGAAAAATAGACTGTCGCGGATTGTTGTTGACACGCGTAAAATTCCAGAACTCTTAGGGATTTTCGCCGATCGCATTAGAATGTGTCACTGCGCAGAGTTTGAACAGCTAAAAAATTAATTAATCACTCTAAATTTCTCACGAAACTGCCGTTGGACTTCTAGTAGATAAGTCCACATACTGTCGAAGTTTAAACATCTTTAATAGTCTGGATCGCCAAATAAATTACATACACTTTTGATCTCGCGGAAGCAAAAAGATGTGATACAGTTGCTTACGTCACTGATTCTACTGGTTCCTATAAAAGGACCCCGCCGCCATTATGGTCTGTCTGTTCCGGTCTGTCTTTCGTCTCGCTTGGTCTTTCTTGTTCCGGGGGCATTATGTGAGTGAGCCTGCGTCAGTGTAGTGTCGGGCGGGAGGAAATCGGTTGAAGGAGAAGCTACCGTGTCAGCCATGTTGAAACTTTGGTGTCGTGTTATATAACCACTTTAACTTTTAATATGAACTTTTAAATTTACAAAAGGGGTCAGTCGGTTAAATTTCTCTCCACAACTTGCAACCTTTGGAAAAGGGTGTCCGATTTGCCTACTCAACTGTAAAATGCATATTTAAAATTGGGACTTTGAAAATAAAACTTTGGATTTTCTAGAAGTGAACTTGTGTGCTTCAGTAGATAGCTTACAACCTTTTCTCTATTTGTGGCTTAACAAATATTGTGGCAACCTTTAAGCATTTACGTTGAGTTTATCCGGCTACATGGTCAAATCAAAATTATTTCATAAATTTTCAGCAGAACTTTGAGTCAACATCAACTGTTAGTTGAGGCACTAAGGCTATACTACAGCCCCGGTATCAGCCTTGGATCTTACACATCCTTATAAGAAAGACCGCTAAGTATCCTCACTATCAAGGATTCAAATTTCAACTATTCTCAAGAAACATTTCTGTACAAATTTCATAAGAGAAAAATGTCAGATACTAATGTAAGCTGGTTACAATAAGCAAGGATATATAATGCAGTTGTTCTCGAATAGTGATTAATTGTCAAAATCCAAGTATAGAGAGTTACTTTCAAAGTTTATGATACATGTAACCCACCTGAGATCATTAGAGGGAAAAAAGGACTGAGGACAAGAAACAAGGAGCCATTTGGGCATGGCATTTTTGAAAGAACCATCCTGTCATTTACCTGGGAAACCATGCAAAGCCAAAATCTGGATGGCCAGACGAAGATTTGAAGCCTCATACTCTTGAATGTGAGGCCAATGCATTACTGCTCATCCATTGTGCTCGATGCCAGTTTGGTTGCATATTAAGGTGCCAACCCATTGGATCTGGGAGGTACAATGGTCCTAGATTCAAATTATAGACCCCATGCCATCCTGATTGCATATTTTAAGTAAGTTTTTTAAAATCACTTGGCATATGCTGGGACGGATCCCAATCTTTGCTTTATAAACTACGCATTCCAGAAACAGAAATATGCTTATCACATAGAATACCAGTTACACATTTTGCAGACAGATGGCAACACATCAAAACTATGACAGATCTAGCTAGCCAGCAGTAAATGGAACCTCACTTTACAATAAGTACAACCTTGAAAGGAGGATGTGCCAGATGATGTATACAAATACTTCCATTACTTACTTTCTATTCAATTCAAACGAACATAGCAACATTTTTATTTAGCTCCGTAATTACAATAAAAAATCCTTATGTACTGATACTATTTACTAAAAGTTCTAAACCTTGGACCAAACTATAAAATTTGAAATTTCAGAAAAATTAGTGACCTCCACTCTTTAAAGACAAATATAAATTTCGCCGAAACATTTTGTACATTTAGATGCCATTATGACTTAGAATAATTGACATCTGCAGTTATGGTTGTAGTTGAGAACTTCTTACACAATGCAAAAATTACTTAAATAAATCAGTTCTTACCTCATGTTCTTTAACACACGATTGAAACATATTTATTTCACTTGAACACATTGACTGATCAAATTCATTTTGCTTGAAACATGCTAGCATGACAGTCATTTCCTGTATACAACAGACAGCTGAAAATAAAATTAGAATTTTGTCATACGTGTTGTTCAGTAGTCATAATAGTAAAGGCAACTAATTAAATACAGTTTTCCCTCTAATTATTGTTGTTGTTATTATTATTATTATTATTATTAGGGCTTTAGGGTGTGTTGACAGTGAGTCTTTAGCACCTTAACAAACAACTGATACAGCAACATGACTTAGAAATTGACGAATTTACTGTCTGCAAGACCTACTGTAAAGAGGTTGGCAATACAGACAGCAAAATAATGTAAAATGATTAAATATGGCTGTTCAGTGATGATAAGAATCTAAAATCTATCAGCCAGGTTTAACCAGATATAAACAAAAATCATAACAAATGAATCCAATTAAAACATAGTATATCGATTGGTGCTTGTAAAGGGTCCACCAATCCATCTTAAAAATTATGCGATTGGCCCAATTAAGTTAATGCATTACTTGAAAATAATGTCAAATCGACTTATGTTCACACACACCAATAAATCATTTCTGAATTTATTAACACATGTCTGAATTCTTAAGGTATTCTACAATGAGCTAGTACATGATTAATGCAGTAATAATTATTCAATATGTCGTACAAGATTCATGAGATGTGGATAAGTTTTCAGATGAAAGATTTTAAGTTTGGTGTGTGCAATAAAATTTCACAGAATGTTGAGATTATTACCTTGGGGGAAAGTTTAGGTCTATTTTTTTCCCTTATGGCTTTACATAAGGGATGGGAAGTAATTTGGCCATGGCCTTTTGGAGCGAACAGCCTGGCATTTGTCTGGAGTGATTTCGGGAAATTATGGACAGCCAAAATCTGGACAGCCAGATGGGGATTGAAACCTGCATTAAGTCCAGTTACGTCCTTGTTTACTGCCAACAGTTTTTTTGATCTACCAATAAACTGACTTAACTGAATATGGCAATTGTATTTCAGGCAAATAACAATTAACTAAAATTCCGATTCATAGGACAGTACAGTTGATAGTTTGAATGGGATCAAGTTTGATTACTGTGGTGCGGATAACGACGACTTATTTTGTTAGTGATTTCCATCCAACTGGTGATGATATACTTTACACCCAGACACTTGACCGGTCTGGGAAACTACCATATTAATTGATCAATTCTCTTAAGTGTGTCTCTGGCAAGTTTCTTTACAAGAAAAACAAGTATACCAGATGTAATGCTTCTAGAATACCTATATTTTACATTCATTTGGGACAACTTTAGCACCTTTCATTTAACTGTTTACTATATATATCCAAGAAGCAATAGATATATCCTAGAAGGAATTAAAGATAGATCCTGGGCATGGCCTGGTCGTGTGATTTGCAAGATTTTTGACTGGCTAATTCTTTTCCATAAAATAGAGTAGGATCAAGTGTGTAAACTACAGCTTGTAAGTAATTTATTTTGTAGTTTAGTCTATTTAATATGCAAACATGCCAGAGATGATGCTATTGAGGATTGGTCAATTCATATGAGTCTTTCCAGGAGCAGGCAAGTGTTTGGCTCTGAAGTATAGTATCACCAATTGGATGAAAGTCACTAACAAGATAGGACCGTTAAGATCAAATGTGTTTGTAGGGTAGAATGTTTGTTAAGTATTCTAAGTAGATCTGTCAGTTTATTACAAGCTTATCAATACATTATTTGAACTTATAGTCACATTACTGGACTCATACTGCATATTGTGCTCAATCTTGGGTGTGTGTAAGCAGGCCCGCCGCTAGCTGTTTGAGCGCCCGCGTGCAATACCGATTATGCCGCCCCCCATCTAACTACAGCCAGTGGTGGATCTAGGAATTTTCAGAACCGGGTCAAAAGAATGTGAGATTGCCGCCCCTTCAAACATTATTTGCCGCCCCCATTGTTGCCACACCGAGTGTTGCCGGCCGCCTGAAGCAGCTGTTGAGCTAAAAAAAAAAAAAAAGGTCGCCTGCTCCATAATAGGCTGCAAATTTCGTCGCGGCGACAATGGAATCACAACTATCCCGGGACGGCGACTGTCGATCACTCGATTTGCCGCCCCCCTCGACCTGCCGCCCGCGTGCGGTGCACGCCTTGCACGCCCGCTTACGGCGGCCCTGTGTGTAAGTAGTATCAGATAAATGGCACAGTATGCAAACTGTTACGTTTTAGCTTATTTTATCTTTGTGTAGAGAGAAGTACCTTTAATTGTGTTGGTTCTTGGCTTATTTTTTCAGCGTTGGGGTGCTTTGGCAAATTTCAAGGGAATGAAATGTGTAATGAGACTCGCCACATTGTGGTGAGTTCTGGTTTGTACACATCCAGCCAGCCTACTATACACACTCCTCTAATCATACTATGGTTTTTACCAAAATACTGTAAAGTGTGTTCACGTATTTGTCGTGAGCCTCTTGCCCTCATCTGAAGTGATGGGTTTTATCTCCACATTGTTTGTTTTTTTAGGTAAGGAAAAAGATATATATATGTATTTTAAAAAGATAAAAAACTACACTCATATAACTAGTCACCAAAACATCCAACGGTATATATTTTGACAGTAAAAAGTAATTAAATCTATTTAATTTCTTCTATTTAAGTGATTGATTACTAAAAATAATTATTGAATATGTTATTGCCTCTGGGAATTAGAATGTAAGAAAAGTTTCAAATCAATCAGGCATTCAGAAGATGTGGAATATCGATTTCAAGATGTTATATATACAACAGTGTGGTAAAATCATTGAGGTGAATGAAAAAGTGAGCAAGACAGATCCTTACAAGGTAGGAAGCAAAGTGTTAGAAAGAAATGAAGTCCAATAAAATGTGAAAGAGAAAAGAGTCCCAGAGGACATTTTTTTCTTATGGCTTTATGACTAAAGTCATTAGAAGCGGGATGGGACTGGGGACAAGGAACGGGAAGGAATTTGGCCATGGCCTTTTTGAAGGGAGCATCCCGGCATTCCCCTGGAGTGATATGGGGAAACCACGGAAAACCCAAATCTAGATGCCCAGACGGGGATTCGAACCCTCATCCTCCCCAATGTGAGGCCAGAATGTTAACAGTTCATCCATCATGCTTGGTGAGAGGATTGTTAACAGGCTCCGGGGGATCTGGACAGTATTGCTAGTTGGGTAGGTCAGCATGCATAATTGCTAAAATGAGTTAACTTTATTAGATACTTAAAAATAAAGATTTTAGTTGGTTAAAGGTTGTGGGATTTACTGCTTATGGAAGACATAAATTATAATATAAATATCTTGGTTTAAAATTGAATAGTAAACTCAACTGGGCAGGATGCACTGAGCCAGTAATTTGGAGAGATTTCAAAATCCTTCATTTACTTAAGAGAGTGATATGAGGATGTAGCAGAGAAAGTAGAGAATTGGGATACAAAACTTTCTGTGGATACCATTCGATAAGAAGTTTAGTTGAGCAAGTTATAAGTGGGAAATGGAATAAAAAGTTTCAGAGGTGGTAAGTGGATGTAACTGAGAAATAGCCATAGATATTTGGTCATGCCTTTGTTTAATACTCAACTGGAGGGACTGGCATTCAGTGTAATTTCGGAGGGGAGGCATATGAAGCACACCAGATTATTTTCACATCCGCTGCTTCATATTTCTGCCTATTTTTCCTAGTTTATAACATTTATTTGTTCAGTGACCATGTTAGAAAGAAATTAAGAAAAGGAATTTAAGGGAAAAAAAAGAAGAAGAAAAAAATAATAATCTGTAATAAACTCTAAAAATGAAATATACAAATTGGGAAGTTTCATCACAAATTATGGTGTCAAACTTTTTGGAGCCTTAATACCCTTCAGATTGTTCCTTGGAACATGTTTTGCAAATGTTCACTGTCTTTCCCAGAAGATATTTACACATGAAATTAGAACACTCAGAACACATGGTGTAATTGTTTGAGCCCCCTGACCCCTTACAAAACTTCAACTCCAATGCTGTCTTTCACCCACGCTTCATCAAGATTGATTTTCGACCTTCTTTTTTCAAATCAGTAAGTATAAAATACCTAAAAAGACCAATACTTCTGCCCTATTGGTGTCACACATGCTTCTCTTAAGATGCTTTTTTGCGGTCATCCATTGAATACTCTATGAGAGCATCAGTTACGTTACTGTTTATAATCCGCTAGAAAGCGAAATGTTTGTCAGTAACATCATCACAGTTTTTGAAGAAAAAAAAGAATAGTTTTCAAATTTTTTTAATAATGTGTTCTATGGAATTTGGTTATTTCAAAGCCTTTTTCTTTTTGCAAATGGTTTTTAGAAAAACATTATTGCTACCTGAACTGATGACAACATCTCAACCACAGTAGAATTTCATGTGTTGGAAAAGCACAAGGTGACGAGGATGCTTGAGGAGATTCAAAAATGTCTCCATCAATTTCAGTTTCATGATCAGGATGTTAAATTAACTCTGATGAGTGTTTCTTCATCCTAAAGTTCTTGAAAAACCCAATGATAGCCATCAGGAGACACATAATCTTATTTTGACATATTCAGACAAACAGCATACTGTGTTCGCCAATGTGCACGAGAAAAGGGTAATGAGGGATTTCTGACTGAAGGATAGGCTAATCGCATAATTTTTTTTTTTTTTTTTTTTTTTTTTTTTTTTTTTTTTTTTTTTTGCCTCTGGTCATTAGAGGGGGAAAACGACAGGGGGCAAGGAATGGGAAGGTATTCAGCAGTGGAATTTTTTAAGGCGCTATCCTGGCATTCTCCTGGAGTGATTTGGGGAAACCATTGAAAACCCAAGCATTGCTGGACAAGGATTCGAACCCCAGTCCTTCTGAATATGAGGCAAAAATGTTACAGATCACCCACCATGCATTGTTGTCAGGGATTGTTGCTTGGAGGGTAGAAGGGGAATGATGGCTTATGAAGGAGTAGTCTGTTATTTACAGCCATAAGCAACTCGTTGGCGTACTCCGTACGCCAGCCCTTCAAATTGAGGGTTAAGCATAATGAAAGGCCTACACTACGGACATCGAATACAGGAGAAAGGGGGATTGAAGTTGCAGAGGAAGGAATCTACATTTGTCTTTTGTGTCATAGAACCTACTCAGAAACTGTTGTTATAAAAGGAGTAGTGCATACGCCAAAGTCACATGGTTGATATAAAACATGGATAGATATTGAGTGAATAACTGCAATGTGGCCTACATCACATTGCCATTATTATTCATAATAATAAGCTTATTAATGTATTGAAACAATTATGACATACAGAAAGTTAACATATACGCAAGTGATAAGACTTTCACAAAAACAGGTTGTAGTTCATTTAATGTCCTAATTTAGATAAAACCTGTGTACTTGTATGCCTATAATTTTCAGGTGACATGTTGAAAATTGTAAACTCTACAATACAACAAACAGCACAGTGTCAATTTCAATTTCAGTACATTTTGTATGTGCTCTTTCAGTGATCCCATGAAAAGCTATACACACCACTATAGCGTAGCTCCCACTGCCAATGATAAAAAAATATCATAAACTTCTTTAAATCTAGGATAATGTTTCTATTATTGTGTTATTGATGGTTTCTCTAGATGCTACTGAGAAAATTTACGCCTAAAAAACTTACGAATTTTGTGTTATACAGTTGCTGCCAATAATTTCCTAGAGCCCAACATCAATGAACGACTGATATGTGCATTACCATTAGATGGCTGTGAAGAAGTATTGACGTAAAGCTGAGAGATATTAAGCATCACATTCTCAATTGGGAGATTATTATCATCTTCAAAATAAAGCACAAGTGCTATTGGCGTAGATGTATCGCAATACTGTAGAAAACAGCAATTGACTAATGTTTTGTTCCTTCCATGCAGCGTTGTGCATGGAGGTGACAATTTTATATGGACATCACAAAAGAAAAATGGTATATGGCTTCAACATTAATATTTCTTCTGATCCAGGCAACATTTCACCCTAGCTACAACTGAGCTGAAGACAACAATCGGTATTAACAAGTAGTTTAGTTTAATATGATTCCTGGATCAATAACATATGTGAAGTAATTATGCAAAGTTGGCCATATGCTTTGTGAAAGTGCCTCACGATTTGTTTCTTTGAGGTGACTTTTTACCATGGAGTGTTACAAAACTGTGAAGAATACATCACATCAAAGCAATTCATCCAATTTTTGAACAGGTTAGTATCATTTTTGATTGATGGCAGAGTCACATTCTTGCAACAATTGTATTATCAAAATGGTGGAAAGCCATAATATAGATTCAAGCTGTAGAGTAACATTTTTGAAAACAAAGTTCAAAAGTTAAAAACCTGTACAAATATCAGTTCATAAAATGGATTTTTTAAAATAAGTTTTACACACTGAATTCTCTCCCCCCCCCCCCCCCCCCCACCACTTGACTAATATTACCACTCATCAGCTTCAGTTAAGGTACTCATTATAACCAATTTATAAGAAGGCTGAGCTCTGATTTAGGAACCAGATTTCAGAATATTAAGTTAACTAAGACGCCAAGGAAAACAATTGCAACTTAAAGAACAAAATTGAAACTTAACAATGAATGACATTTTTTGCTATCTTGTACTGTGTGTATTGCCCATTTTCACAAAGGCGGACACGGACTGTACTCCACAGGTAATAATACTGTACTATCTAGGTGGCCCTGATCACAGGAATAAAATTCTTTTTGAATAATGGCCTTTACAATTTATTTCAGTACAAAATACAGCAATTCATATTTATTTTTACTATATTGCTATACAAATTTAATAGAATAGAGCAGAGTTTCTCAAAGTGGGGTGCACGAGTCTCTAGGGGTTGGTAAGGGTTTTGCGACATGATTTTTGTTATGGCACTGACTGGCTGTCTTGAGTCTCCAACAAGAACAAGAGACTGAACATAAGCAAAATACTGCTAAAATTGACGCAACCTGCTGGAAGAAACAAGCCCATCAATTACATTAATTAATAAAATTGTGCGCTTTGTCATAGCATTACTTTTGTAAAAAAAAACCTTTTTTTTTATTAAAAAAAAAAACTTTTTAATGGGGGTACGCCATTGCCTAGGAAATTTTATAGGGGGTACGTATAGCTAAAAGTTTGAGAAACCCTGGTGCAGAGTAATAGCACTTTGTAGGACATGAAAACAGGGCATCCACAAATCATGTGTATGATTGAAGCACAGTTTTTCAATTTAGGTTGCAATGCAGCCTGTACCATTGTAATAACGACAGATGGGACATACAAAAAAGGCATTCGCAAAATCATGTGCAGGGCCGATGTTAGGGAGGGGTAAATGGGGCAAAAGTAACCCGGGCCTTTGAAGGGCACCTTCCGGCCAGGGTGTCTAGCTAAATAGAAATAATTTTAAAAAAACTTTTCTAAAAAAGGTGTTATTTGATTAAAATTTTCTGACTTTATCCAAAAAATCAAAGTTTGTAAAAAAATATATATCAAGGTCGGCAGTCCGAGAACATTTACCTGGGCCCCGAGAATCCTAATGACAGCCCTGATCATGTGCTACAATTACGTTTTACTGTGGTCCACACATGACGATTCAGTTTTTTTGTTTCATTTTTTTTTTCATCATCAACACATTAATCACCAGTCTCTGATCCTTCCAAAATCATATGTGCTGTTGCTGGTCTCTAGTGTCTCTGGAGTACAGTCCGGAATGGCCAACGTGAAAATGGACCGGATGTATGCTGCAAGATGGCAGTCTTTTTTTTGGTTCTATCAGAAAACAGTCTTTGGAAATGACCAAGAACATGATTTTTTTAAATGATTATAATAATTCAAACTAGGATAAATGTAAATCCATCATTCATTAAAGCTGAAGGAATGAGGGCTGCAACAACAAATGCAAGAGCAACACAAATACATACCTCATGGGATGCATTTTTCATGAGAGAATAAATGAGATGCAGTAAAATACATATAGTACTATCATTAATTACTGTACTAATATGTAATATCTTAAGCAACCTACATCACCTTGGGAAATATAGCTAAACAAATATCTTCTTTTTTTATATACTACTTATATTTTATTTTCGATAATCTTAAAATTAACATAAGATAAAAGACAAGAATTTCTTATAGACATTTAAACTTTTTCACTCTGGGATAAATAAGACATCAGATACTTTTTTGTAATAATATTTTAAATAGGTAATTTGACAAGTGACTTGTATTTTTTATAAGTATTACAACTATTACTTTAGTTGAATGCATTGCTGCTGAGACTGCAGTGCTGAGAACTGTATGCTACATCAGACAAATGTACTGTGTGAACATTGTAAGTACAATTTTTAACTAGGTTTTTGCATGTCACACTTACTCGTTGTTCTATCTCCTTTTCCAGATACTGTTGCTTTTAACTTTAGAGGCAGAATTTCTTGAAATGGAACAGGTTCTGTTGCAGGTCTCCTACCAGGACCTTTCATCAAAACATTATTAAGTCTCATGTTGTAAGGTTATTCTGTGCAAGGAAAAAAAGAAGAATACCATCAACAAAATAATTTCAACCAAAAATGCACAAAATGGAAGTGTATGAATTGGAAGCAAATATAATCCTTTACATTTATCTAAAAAAAACTACATATTCTGCCAGGAAAATACAATAATTCCACATCCCACTCTAAAGATACATTCAGAATAAGATAAATTTTGCTGTTATTTTGTTGGATCTTTACGAATTGTTGACATTTAGATTCATTAGAGATGGGAGAGGATGGCAAAAACACAGGAAGGAATTTCATCAAGGCCTTCTGAAGGAACCATCCCTGCATTCTTCTGGATCTATTTGGGGAAATGAGGGAAAACTGAAACCTAAATGGTCAGATGGGCATTTTAAGCTGCATCCTCCCAAGTCATTACAGCTCACCCAACAGGCTTGACTTGACATATGGAATACAGATTCACACGACAAAACCTGGGTGTGTACAACAGACTATCTTTGAAAAACTGAGCACTAAAGGGTACCCTAACAGCAATGAAAGCAGTAGAATGATGTAATAGAAGAGGCCTATCACCATGAAATATCAACAAAGACAATTGCAACATGAAAATTATTATTTTTTAAAAAAGTTTTTACTTCCACCTTTAGAGGCCATCAATCATTAAGAACAGGGAGGGGATGGAGGGTAAAAAATGGAAAGAAATTCAGCAATGACTTTTTGAAGGAACCATTCTGGCACTCAACTGGAATAGTTTCAGGAAACCCTGGAAAATTAAAATCTGGCTGGTTGACAGGGATTTAAAGCCACATCCTCCAGAATGCCAAGCCTGACTGTACCAATTTTCCATCTGGTAGTCAGCACATTGTGATTAAATGAGCATATCACTATACTTCCCCCCCCCCTCCCCCTTATCAAAATTAACAGCAAAATAACTTATTGTCTTCTCATTGAAGAAAGGAAGTTTAAATGCTGTTAATTTTCACAAATCATCAATAGAGCTTTGGGGTCTACTGGAGATCGCGATTCCGCTACAACATCATATAGTAATATCGTTGGAATACTGATGTAGTCAGTCGCAAGATGTATTATTATCAAGCAGTAATTCCGTTGTAATACAGCCTGGATCATTATTTTCAAGCACAAATTAGGTTGTAATACAGCCTGGACCAGTATGAAACCGTTAAATGTACTTAGGGAAGAATTTATAGTGGAGTCTTGCGTTTGACAACTGCAGTATTATGATGACAACTCCTGGCGGAATCGCGATCTCCAGTAATCCCGAGCTTTGTTACAAATTTATGGAAACTGCCTGATCAAAGACAACAGGGATGTAAATAAAGACCTTAATTGTATTTGACAAATGCATTTCAAGAACAAATTCTGAAACAATATTGCAGTATACAATGCTGCTTGAGCTACTTTCTTCCATGCCACACCTCTGCATAACAGTCCATGGAGTAAATGAGAAGATACTATAAACATGACTTATTTCTGTATCCAAACTTTTATATACTACGAGTATCATTGATCCTGGGATCATATAGCCCCATCCACTAAAATATTGCACTTTTTACTTAATTTGAGTAACAAATGTTAGAACAACAGTATATATTTCATTCTTATTACTTAATATATGCAGTGCTGATGTTATCTTAAACTTCAGTAGAACCTCTTTGGTTGAAGGGACATTATAATTGACAATACCATATTTTTTGTAAGAGGTTGCCAATAGCACAGCGTAAAATGTGTAGTGGCACAGAGTACTAATCATTCATTAACTGAAGACTACTTAACCTCCCTCATGTGTTGTATTTTTTCATTTTATTTCAATACCCAGATAAAAAATAATTTAAACTATAAAAATAATGATGGAAGTACAATCACAAGAGTTGTAAGAATACTGTAAAATAGGACTAATATACCTGTTGCACCCGCAAAAATTTTAACGAGCGGAAAATCATTATGTATCAAAAGACTGTTATCAAATCGGAACATTTTCGACCGAAGAAGATAGCGTCTAATTCTTGCTATACTAATGATAAAGCATGGTAAGAAGATGCTTTCGTTTAATAGTCTGAAAAATTCTTTTACGAAAAGCGAACCAAACCCACTAGTTTTACGACACAATCAATCAATGTACTAGACACCAATGTCTGTTTTCATTAACAACGCTTAAATTCCAAATTAAATGTCAAATTTTCAAGTCCTATCACAATTGCGTACCTTCTACATATAATTAATCCAAAACTTTAATTTTTCACACTTAATTCCTGTTCATCATAAAAATGCAGGGTATTTAGAATAAAAAAGCAGCGGAAAATAAAGTTTGTTTATTCATTTAAACTTGACTATCTCCTTACAGAGACAATATATCTTCTTACGACTGCGTCGATACCATGGAGGTCGATACCACTACGATGTGCCCTTCATATGTGACCATAAGTCGACACTCGATATGCCAACAGCAAAATCCTATAGAGCCTAGTTTAAAAATTATACAAAATGCAGTATTGCATTAAATAAAGATCTGTTGGCCGTAGATAAGTTTCATTTGGTTTTTCTAGTAACAACATGATAAAAGTTACAATTAAATATAAAATTTTGATGTTGATGGTAATCTATCCAAAGCAATACGACAGTGGTCAGATTTGTTATATATCACTAGAAAACTAATGGTCTTAAGTAGATTAGATTAAAAGTTAGGATAGGAAATGCAGTATCAAATGAAGTGAAAGTGAAAATGGGTGTGCCACGGTGTAGCATATTGGGACATTTGCTAATCATTATTGTAACGAATGATTGTGTCGATGGATTACTATCAAAAGTTAGGCTGTTTGCAGATAAAATAATGCTATATAATATGATGAAAACTGTAGAGGACTGTGAAGAGCTGGAGGATGATCTGGACAGCATATATACATGGGTTAGTAAACATGGGATGAAGTAAATACAAAGAGGAGTCTGCTTATTAAGCACACAGATAAGGCGGAGAAAGAATTGCTTCTTGAAGACTCGAAATGTAAATATCTTAGCATAAAATTTGATAACATTTGAAAACAAACTCAATTAGGCAGGAAATACTGGACATGTAGTGGGAAAAGTTTTCAAAATCCTTCACTTGTTGGAATGAGTGATGAAGGGATGTACCAGAGAAGTAAATAAATTGGTTTACAAAACTTTGATCAGAACATTGCTTGAATAGGGTGTTGTAGTATGGGATTGGAATATGTTATCAAGAGAGATGATGAATAATTTACCAAAAACGCTGAAAGAATTTAAAGTTGAAATTTGTAGAGGGCACAAGTAGGTGGACACAGGAAAGGGGAAAAATGGGTGAATAGGAAAATTGTCATTGGAGCGTGCGCTCCATTGCAATTAAATGAAATATTTTCACTTTGATCCTATGTGAGAACAGCCTCTGAGATGTGAAATAGTACAAACAATTATTAAGAAATGAATAAATATACCAGCTGCTTGCTTACTTAAAAATCTATAAGAATAATAAATTACCATTTTAATCTGCAAATAAATATTAGCCGAGGTTAGTTATTATATATGAATGCAGTTTCC
Source organism: Vandiemenella viatica (assembly GCA_031002005.1). NCBI lineage: Eukaryota > Metazoa > Arthropoda > Insecta > Orthoptera > Morabidae > Vandiemenella > Vandiemenella viatica. The sequence goes on along the minus strand of JARYHS010013631.1, from coordinate 182,453,706 downwards.
AGATAATTTAATTGCCGCATTTGTAAATGGTTTTAACACAAAATGACATACACCACTCTAGTAACTATAAACAACTTTGTCACCTTCCCCTTCCTTACACCAAATATAGGGCCTACAGTATTTTCTCGTCATACTTAGCCACCAAATTCCAAGAATAAAATTCTTTTACAGAATAAAATGGGTTCTTGAAGCAAAAAATTGGCCAAATCGGTCCATAGAAAAAAAGCACTTTCAGTTTTTTGAGAATTTTCACGGCAATTTTTTAAAATTTTTCTTTCTCTAAAAACCTTATTCGCTTTATTACAAACATTTCTTTTTTTTTTTTAAAAAAAAAAAAAAAAAAAATTTAGCTTAATTGGTCCATAACAGAAAGCAATATCAATTTTTCCCGAAATTTCAAATTCTCAGGACAACTTTTCAAAGTCTACTTTCGCTAAAAACCTTATTTGGACTATTACCAACATTTTTCAGAAAAAATTAGCTAAATTGGTTTATAGAAAAAAATTCTTTTAGTTTTCGCAAATTTTCTAATTTTCCAGGCAATTTTTTTCATTTCCCCTCCCCCCTAAAAACCTTATTCAGACTATTATGAACATTTTTAAAATTAGCCAAATCTGTACATAGAAAAAAGCACTTTCAGTTTTTTCGAATTTTAATTTTTCTGGACAACTTTTCTAATTTTTCTCTGAAAGGCTTATTCGGACTATGTTGAACATTTAAAAAAATGGCCAAATCGGTCCATAGAAAAAGTGCTTTCAGTTTTCCCGAATTTTCCAGTTTCCCAAACAAATTTCCAATTTTTCTTTTTTAGAAACCTAATTTGAATTACAACGCACACTAAAAAAAAATTAGCCAAATTGATCCAGCCGTTCTCAAGTAGTGTGGTTACCAACGAACAGCATTTAATTTTTAATATATAGATATTGTACTTATGTATGTTAACATTAAATTTTCAGCGTTCAGAATTTTCCATTAGAAACCATAGTAGCAAGGATATATAATGTACTGGCATTGTGATTAAGCTTTGATTTCTAAACATATTTCTGAACGACGTTGATGGACTTGCTCCACAAATAATACTTAGAGCTTCTGTGCTCGTGAAGAGTTTCTCCAGAACGAGATACCATAAGCGAACAGGGAGTGAAAATATACCAACTTATTTGTTTCTGTATTAGCTAATCTAACTATTATCCTCAATGTAAATATAGTAGAATTCAGTTTTCTAAGAAGTTGTTGAATATGTTGCTTCCAGTTCACTTTTATCTATAGTACCTGAATAACCAATCTTCGCTCGGCATCTTTAGATTTCTGTTCCATATGCAAGATTTTGAGTAAAGTTTGATTAAAATTAAATGTTTTTTTGAAGAATTCATAGGCATTTTTGAGGTCCCAGTTCCTTGCAAAGAGAAGCTTACCTAACATCATTAGGCTTGCTGATACCTGAATCCTGCGAGATGAAGATAGAGCCGTTTCCGAGACTGAAGTGAGAATTGCTCTTTTTTTTTTTTTATCCAAATTGCTAGAGCAATTTCCGAGAACATCTGGTTTACCGCCTAGTAAATTGCTTTTAAGAAAAATGCTATTATGTTAAATAGAAGTATTATTGGAGCAAGATTAGTGGTAATTCTCTTAGATGAGCACATCATCAGTGTTAAATTAATTCACTATGCTCTTACCTCGCATTAACCTCACACCACCAAACGTGACTTTCCAAATGATAAAAAAAAACAATTCCCAATAGAAGTAACATTCGCTATAAACATTAATAAAGCACAAGGTCAGACGCTTCAAAAGGCAGGATTATATTTATCAGAACCCTGTTTTTTTTCTTATGGACACACTTACGAGGCTTTTTCACTGATATGTAGATCGTTTAATACTTATTTTTATGTCAAAATGTCAACGATGATCATATTAAAACTGCTAAAATTGCTTCCAAAGAAGTTTTGTAGGGTAAAGAAGATTAAAAAATGACTTCTGACAAAGCTAATATTTTTTAAATATTTACTTATTAATGTTTTACAATTAAACATGTAGTATTTAATGATAACGACTTTTTACAGGGAAAGTGATATTTATTATTGCTCTTCAAAATAAAATACCTTTCACTAATAAAATACTTTAATTTACTTATTTCCTCATTATTAAATTACCATTCGGTGTCTGATGACGATACTGTGCGAAATATTCGCATGGACCAGTTAGTACACATAAATTGTTTGTTTAAAGATATGAATTGCTTGTTGAAACCAAAGAGAATCTAACTATCAGTAAGCTATCTGACCATGGAGGAAGGAAATATATGGAGGAGAAGTGACGTTAATTCTGTGAAGCAGGCTCTAAACTCTCGCGCATGCGCAGTGGCGGCAGCGGCGATACTGCGATCCCAAACAAATGCGATGTTCACATTGTGTTAGATGGTGTGATTATTTCATTTTGTAATGTGTATAAGTGTTTTATAATGCCATCTTGTGTTGCGTACGGTAGCACAAATAGGCAAGAGAATATCATTTCATAAGGAAGTTGAATTCTAATTATCGTTGTTGAAGTGGGCGGTAGGTTTTGCAAACTTCGGTGCCTGTCTATAAATATTTAGTCATAGCTCTCAATGGGCTGACTTTGTTCTCAAATTTTTGTTGGTGTATAGAAAATCAGCATACCTTGCTATTTTGCACATAATAGACTAGCATTACTTTTTAACGAGTGTTGAAAATGAGATTTAAAGGGGTGTGTTTTACATCGCGATTCAGTGAATTTAGTATTGCGCTTTCTTTCGTCACGTTGCAATTTTTACTGACAGTGCATGATGAAATTAAATGTGTTAAATTATGCCATGCAATCTAGGAATCTTGATGAAGCAAACGATGTTGTTACTGCAAATACAGTTTGCGATTCAAATACGCGTGTGTGGGTATGTCTACATAGTTTGATTCTGTAGCGGCAATTTAATGGATATTGTGGTTAGGTCTAAATGCAGTCTGTACCAGAATGGTCTTATTGTTCCATAAGGGACAAAGAATTTATTTATTACTGTTAGTAATTTCATGAGAACCAAGTTAGTGACAAAACGTGTATCGTGATATAAACCGCTTCCGGGTATTCCCAATTAAGCTTACGATGTATGGTAACTAGATAACTATTTTTATTCTGATCTAGGCCGCATTTAAACCTAACCACAAGTGGTAGTAAAAAAACTGAAATATCCATTCTGCATGTCCACCATTGTGGCTTTGGCAGAATTAATTTTTGATCCAGGCCGCATATCAACCCAATCCCAGTATATCCCGAAAACTAAGCAAGATATCGAAAAATTTTATTCTTTATTTTCGATTTTTCTCGTCGTGTTACATAAGAATCGATCATTAAATTTGACTTTTGCGAATTTTTTTTTCTGCATTTCAACTCAAGACACCTCACTTTTGATACGATATATCTCGAGAACTAGGCGAGATATCGAAAAATTTTATTCTTCATTTTTTATTTGTCTCGTCTGTTTAAATAAGAATCCGTCATCAAGTTTAACTTTGACCAATTGTTTCTTCTGAATTTCTACCAAAAACATTTCACGTTTGAGACAGAATATCTCGAAAACTAAGCATGATATCAAAGAATGTTATTCTTCATTTTTTATTTGTCTCATCGAGGTACATAATAATCCTTCACCATATTGCGGCGTTATGTTTATCCTAGAGTTCCCTTGAGGTTTTTGTACATATATCTCGTGTCTGTATCGGATCAGCCTAGCCCCCCACTCCACTTCCGCCCGGCTTCACTTCAATGCGTGGTGAAGGTCTCTTGCATCGTCTCCATATATTTCCTTCCTCCATGTTTCTGACATGGAGGAAAGAAATATATGGAGACGAAATACCGCTTATTCTGTGACGCCGCCTCTAAACTCTCAGCTGATCCTGCATGTGCACGGCGGTGGCCATATTACGTATCCGTACAATTGCTAAGTTCACATTGTATTTGACGCTGTGATTATTTCCTTTTCTGATGTGTCTAAGCTTTTTATAATACCATCTTGTGCTGCATACGGTTGCAGAAATAGGCCAGATAGTAAAGAACCTGGAATATCATTTCATAAGTAAGTTGCATTGTAATTATTGTTCTTGAAGTGTGCAGTAGGTATTGGTAAGTTTGGTGTCTGTCTATAAATATTTAGTCATAGCACTAAATAAGATGACTTTGTTATCGAATTTTTGTTGGTGTAGTGTAGAAAATCAGCATACATTGCAATTTTGCACATAATAGACTAGCATTACTTTTTAACGAGTGTTAAAAATGAGATTTAAACGGGTGAATTTAGTATTGCGCTTTCTTTTTTCACGTTGAAGTTTATACTGACAGTGTATGATAAATTTAAATGTGTTAAATTATGCTATGCAATCTAGGAATCTTGATGAAGCAAACGATGTTGTTACCCCAAATGCAGTTTGCGATTCAAATACGCATGTGTGGGTGCGTCTATATAGCTTGATTCTGTAGCGGCAATTTAATGGAGATTGTGGTTAGGTCTAAATGCGGTGTGTACCAGAATAGTTTTGTTGTTCCATAAGGGACGAAGAATTTATCTATTATTGTTAGTAATTTCATGAGAACCATGTTAGTGGTAAAACGCGTATTGCGATTTAAACTACTTTCAGCTATTCCCAATTAAGCTTACGATGTGTGGTAACAAGATAACTATTTTTATTCTGGTCTAGGCCGCATTTCAACCTAACCACAAGTGGTATAGTGGCAGTCACGAAATTAGTCCTGTGAAGGTCACGGAGTATCCGAACAGTGTTGCAAATCAGCAAAAATATCAACTTTCAGTAATGAGTGCGAAAAAATTTCTAAAACATAATACTTAACATGCGGAACAAGGTGATGTGCTTTATAATTCCAAACATTTGTGTGACTGTTTTTTTAAAAAATAGTAATTTGTTTCCATGAAAATTATAAATCAAAATACTTTTTCACTTCAACCGACAGAAAAAGCAATAAAAACAATAAGAAATAACTCAAAAAAAAATTATGCGCCTTCCTGAAAGTTAACAGACTCAAACCGAATACATTCTATTCAATAAATAGGGAAGCATGTGAATATAAAAAAAAATGTTACACGAAGCGTTTAGTTGTTTCGGCTGTGTATTGTAAAATGTTGTCGCTGACTAACTTCCGTTTTATTTGTTTACGTAAAAACTTCCAGCGAGAAAGTTTCTAAGAAAATACTGAAATTAATTCTGGTAGCAGGCAAAGCCTCTTCAGACAACCCCTTTTGGATTGTTTCACAGTTTATATTTGCGCGAATGATTGCGCGCAGCGCATGCTCCAGTGCCGGCTGGTCGGTCGGTTCGTTTACGACTGAGAAACATATTTCCTGTCCTCCACAGAAAACCTATTTTCAACTTCTGTAAGAATTATTATTGTCATTGTACACAATGGACCATACATGACAAATTTCGCGAGAAATCTTCAAAAGCAAAGACAAAACGAAAATTAATTTATCAAATATAAGGGACCGATTAGTATACATAGAAATGACTGCCACAAATACCTCCATGTCAGTGTTTGTAATTTATGGAAGTATTTTTTTTTGGGGTATTAGTTATTGGTAATATTCCTTAAAAATACTTTAAAATATCTGCTACAATGATTTTAATTAGGTTTCCAATGCCCAGGCGGCCTGCAGGTTCGCGAATATTATTTCTGTCTGTTAATACACTAATTGCATGATTATGTTCCTGAACATCACCACCATTAACATTACTCGAATAGGACTTAAACTAAGGAAATAAAGCGACCGCGTGTATAGATACGCATGGACGACCGGCGAAAGCTAATGTGGCAATGTCGCCGGCCCAACCAAGGGACAGAGGGTTGGTGCGGCCAGGGGAGGCAGTGGAGACTACGTGACCTTGGCAGGCCTAATTTCATGACTATAGTAATAAAACTGAAATATCCAATCTGCATGTCCACCATGTAATACCTTGTGGCTTTTGCAAAATTAATTTTTGGTCCAAGCCAAATCCTAAGTCAATCCCCTCAATTTTTAGACAGTATATCCCGATAACTAACCAAGATATCGAATAATTTTATTCTTTATTTTCGATTTGTCTCGTCGTGTTACATAAGAATCCATCATCAAATTTGACTTTTTCTTCTGCATTTAAACTCAAGACACCTGACTTTTGAGACAGTATATCTCGAGAACAGGCGAGATATTGAAAATGTTTATTTTTTTATTTGTCTCGTCTTTTTAAATAAGTATCCATAATCAAATATGACTTTGACCAATTTTTTCACCTGAATTTCAACCAAAAACGTCTCATATTTGAGACAGAATATCTCGAAAACTAAGCAGGGTATCAAAAAAAATTATTCTTCACTTTTTATTTGTCTCATCGAAGTACGTAATAACCCCATCTTCAGATTGCGGCGTCACTTTGATCCTAGAGTCCCCTTTAGGTTTTTGTACATATTCCCCGTGTCTGTATGGATAGGTACTATGGCGGCCACGCCTCCACACTCCTTCTCCTCCCGGCTCACTTCAATGCGTGGCGAAGGTCGTCTCCATGTATTTCTTTCCTCCATGCTTTCTGGCACCTGAAACGTCTATGAGATGGCGTTAGAGCTGTTTCCGAAATACCAAACAAAAAAAGGTTCGTTTTTTGTAAATTCACGTTTTTGTAGCGAAGAGACCTATTTAGATAAACTTAAAAAGCAATACATTATCTAAATATAAAATTTCATCCTAATTGTTGAGCTGTTTCCGAAATCCCATATATGTATATACTAGCAGTTACCCGCGACTTCGTCCGCATGGAAGAATGTTGTAATATAAGATTTTGTTTAGAGGTCTGGTCGCTCAGTGGTTAGGGCGTCCAACTGGACATGGAAAAGTCCCCAGCTTGAATCCCAGTCTCGCAGAGGATTTTCATAGGTCCTTAGCTCGACCTTCACCTCTGGCACAGGTTGTTGTGTGATGTGAAGTGCGCCAGAATGCTCACGTGGTTCTGATTCCACGTTGAACTGTAGGTCCTCTATGCCCAGTAGGATTACTGCGTTAGGTTAAGCGGCTACGAAAGGGGCTGATTGCGTAGATGTAATGAAGCCTTGCCACCAGGTTAATACGACCATACAATTAATTTTAGAGTTATTTTTATTGGTGATAGTAGTAATAGATACTGCAATAAAATAACAAAAATGTATTTGTTCCAAACAACTTCATCGAACTTTTAAAACAATAAAAATATTCTGTATGTCAGCAGTATTTTCAGTTTAATACATCGGTATATACTGTACAATATTGTAGGACTTGTTATTTTCTGAAAAAACATGTAATTTTTTTGCACTCGATACCCGCGAGCAGGCAACATATAATTGACCAAAGGAAAAGCAGTGAGTATCCAAGTGTATTCCCACCAATTTCAACGTTTGACTTTGCGATTTATTAATTGTCATTGAAAATAAATTTTTTAATGGGAACTGTAATGTTTTAAATTAAAAGGGAATATTACTGGGAATAATTGGGATAAGCGGAATTATAACGGCTTTCCCTTTAGATGCACCGGTAAGAATTGTCGCCTTCACAATGTTTCTTCCTAGTTCTGTGATGTGTAATCTGGTGCCATTGCAATACCTTGAGGGGAAAGGGGGGGGGGGGACGGTCGAGATTACGCATCAGGAGAACTCGAGTTTATGGGACGATAGCCCAGATAACTCGAAGGAATTTGAAAACTCGACGGGGTAGGTAGCAGCATCGTCAGTTAACATTACTGTATCGATGGAAGAGTGTGTTGTCACTTCCTCGACTATTTCCTCTAATATATATATATATATTTTGCTCCAGAATCATTTTTCGGGGCAAGTATTGTCCTCTCACATAACCAGTTTTCGTCATTGATAATATTTAGTTGAATGCTCGGGAAAACATTAGAAATGAGCTCGCGTTTGTTCAGGTGTTTCAGCAACTCGTTGCAATGCCAAATATGTTGCATATTGTTATTGCCGTCTTTTTGTTTGCTTCGGTGTTTCAGAACCTTTTGAGATCGATTGCCAATCCGCTTGCACTTAGCACCGAGCTCGCGATTTTCCCGGTGTGATCTTCCAGACACCAAGTGTTCATTTTGGTGTTGTCGCCCAACTTGTGACTGCTCCGGCAATTCAGCATCTCCAGAAGCCGCAATACGTGCTAAGTGCTCAACCCTATGCAGCTCTGCTAGAGGATTTGTTCCTGGGATTTTGCTTTTTTTCACAGCCGTAGTTTTCTTACATTTCATTGAAAGAGTTGAATTTCGTTTACTCGGCATCTCTTAAAATTACTAATTTCAAGACTTGCGAATAAAAATTAATATAGTTTTAATTAATGGAAACTCAAAACGTCAAAATATGATGGAAGCTACTAAACATCCAAAAAATTTACTAACATTCAAAGAGCAAATAAATACCTAAGTGGCCCAAGGACGCTGATCTCGTTAAAAATTTGCGAAACTAAAAATATATATTTTGATTTGCGCTGAATATCTGAAAATTACTAATCTTTTTTTTTTTTTTTTTTTTTTTTTTTTTTTTTTTTTTAAGTGAACTTAATTTGCTCTCTGAATATTCATTTTGTTTTGAAGATATGTGGGTTCCATCAATTAATTCTAAGGCTAGGAAGGCTACCAAGAAGAGGCCTTCCCCGCCCGAACTCCGGCAGTGTTTTAACTGCCAGCTCCATGGTCACGAGGCAAAGGAGTGCAAAAACCGGCGCAGATGCACCAGATGTGGGGCTGACCATCGTGCCGCCGAATGTACCATAGCCAGGGAAGAGGCTGTCTGTTGCAACTGCGGACTAAATCATGCAGCCTGCTTCTCTGGCTGTGAAAAGAAGAAGCAGCTCAGGGCACAGTATCGCCCAAAAGCTGCCACGGGGCCCAGGAAAGCCCAGCAGGAGACCAGCTCCAGCAAGACACCCCACAGCGACCGACCGACGACAGCGCCCAGGCTCCATACGCGGGCCGGACCGCGTCGCCAAGACCAGCCCACGACGGCTCCTGGGTTCAGTCGGCAGCCGGCCGCCCGCCGTGAAGGTCGACCTGTCGACCGCTGCCACTGCCGTACCGGACCCAGCGACCAGCTAACGGTGGTGGTTACGCTGCTCACGCAGCTGATCACCGCCCTGATGCCACGTCAAGAACATCCAAACATCAGACAACAATAACAACTGACGATTTGACCAAAAGACACTTCCAAAAAAGCAAAGTAGACAGCAGTCATAGGGGTTACCCTGGTACTGCAACAACAATATGGCGTAAGCCATCCAGATGACGCTGTGCTGTGCTGTGCTGGATCCAGTCGGCATGTCATTGTAACGTTTCATTTTGCTTTCGTGTACACTTTTTCTCGAAATGTATGACCTGAGGAATGTGTGTGACAAATTTCAAATGAATAGTTCATTACTTCTTACCTCGTTCTTATTTTACCACTGCAAATGTCAATATTTCAGTTGCATATAAGTAGTTCCAGTGCGTCAAGTTTCGATTGCGAAACAGTGAATGTTTTAATGGACATGTGATTTTTAAACTAAAACATTGGCCAAGTTTTTGATTGGTTTTAAACGCTGCCAATAATTATTTCTAATTTCCTTTCAATGGTTTCTCCTTGTGTGATGACTTTCCTAATGTTTCTCGTAGTGTTTTGTATTGCATTGTGACCGAGCACTTGAATTACCGAAAATTGTGCTCACGTTGGGTACCGAAAAAGTTAACGGATGTGCACAAAACCAAACGTTTAGGCAGTGCATTGACTTTCCTTGAGCGGTACCACAACGATGGTGATAATTTCTTAAGTCAAATTATTACGGGCGATGAGACATGGGTGGCCTACGTCACACCTGAATCAAAGCAACAGTCCATGGAATGGCGGCATTCAGATTCACCCAAAAAAGTGAAGTTCAAGCAAACGATTTCTGCCCGGAAAATCATGTGCACAGTTTTTTGGGACAGAAAAGGTGTATTGATTGTGTGTTTTTTTTTTTTTAAACAGTTTAACGTCCCTTTTTAACAACGTGGTCTTTAGAGACGGGAAAGGATGGGGGCAAGGAATGGGAAGGAATTCGGCCATGGCCTTTTGAAGGAAGCATCCCGGCATTCGCCTGGAGTGATTTGGGGAAACCATGGAAATCCCAAATCTGGATGCCCGGACGGGGATTCGAACCGCCGTCCTCCCGAATGCGAGGCAAGAACGCTATCCGTTACACCACCACGCTCGGTTATTGATTGTGGAATTTCTGCCTAGTAATGAGACAATCAATGTAGCAGCTTATTGTGAGACATTGAACAATCTGCGCCGTTCAATCCAGAACAAAAGACGTGGCAAGTTGAGCAAGGGCATCGTTTTGCTGCATGACAATGCCCGTCCACATGTGACTAATTAGACCAAAGATCACATCTTTTCGATGGGAAACTCTAGATCAACCTCCGTACAGCCCTGATCTGGCGCCCAGTGATTACCATCTGTTCCTGCACTTGAAGAAACACCTGGGCGGTCAGCGTCTTGAAGACGATAACGAAGTCAAAACAGTTGTGATGCAGTGGTTAACAAGTCAGGCGGCAGACTTCTATGAGGAGGGTTTTCAGAAACTGGTACTACGTTATGACAAGTGCCTCAATATTGAAGGGAATTATGTAGGAAAGTAAAGTAAGGTACAGGCTTTCATGTAAAAATAAAATTATTGATATATATTTGCACGTCTTTTTTCAATTTCAAAACGGTACTTACTTAAAAAACATGCCTCGTACATTGTGATCCATGTATTATAATTACAGATCTAGAAATGTATTTAAATATTTCCTTATTCATTCGATACATATAAGTCATTAACTATTTCCGCAGATTTTTATTTTGACCATTAGCTCTAAAAATTAATATGATAAATAATCAGTCCTCCATAAAGTTCACTTTAAACTTGTTTTTATTCTCAAAGAATACACGAACGTCAAAGATACTGGTTACATACATACATATAATCCAGAAATCGCATACAACACTCCTTCCACAGACAATACAGTCCTTCGCCGTCGTATATTGAGTCTACAGATGGGTCGTTCGCGAGTGAATCAGTTCTTTAGAGCAATTCTTTTAAAAGAGTGAGTGAGCAGTCACTCACTAAAAAGTGAACGGTAGTTCTTCTAGGGGAGTTGGTCATAAGTCGGCTAGTTATGAAGATCAACAACAGCTTGTTCACGTGGGCTTTGTGGACTGTTGAGCTAAAAAAAAAAAGGTCTACTGATAGCATGAAAGTGGACTTAAGGGGGGTATTTTTATCGAAACGTGGGGGTGTAACCTAATTCTGAGGGGTGAGACCTAAAAAAAAAAAGGTCTCAAATATAACTGAGCAAGTGAGCTAGTGAACCGTTCAAAAGAACTAGTTCCTTTTGTAGAGTGATCAAATGAACGCTCTTTTTAGTGAGTCACTTTTGCCACCCCTAATTGAGTCTGTATAAACTTTGCCGAAAAACTTAACTGTTTCTATGTCTCGGATGTTTGCTTAATATAAGCTACATCGAGATTTTTAGAAGACTTTAAAAGCTACCGCCAGATAATTCTCGAACATTACTTAAACAATTGAAACATATTAAAACAATCAGAAATGGTCATTAAAGATACTTAAACACAAAATTATTCACAGAAATGATTTTAAACTGTAGCAAATTGTGCTTTGGATATCGTAACTTGCCTTAAAACTTGGAATTGCAAACATATAAGCAATTCTTTTGCATAATTCTGTTATTAAACATATTAAATGGCCTATAAATAACCTCTTTTCATAAAACAAAGTCTATATAGGCCTACATTGATTTACGGCAAATTGAAAAACCAAACATACAAGATAATATTTAACCAAACTCTAGTTTACTATAAGTGCTTCTAAAATGCCATTTAATTTTAGGTTTGAGGGCTGTTACAACACCATCCAAATTGCTCCGATAGTTTCTGCGCGGGTCCCGTTCAAATAAAGAGATACATGCAGCTTGCTTACAGATTTATAATAGTATGGATAATATCCGTAAATACAATTAATTAATAAATAAATAATTATAGTTTATTCATAATTACAACATTATTAATAAATAATTAACTTTAGTACCTGGGTGACCGATCTTCGGTAGACATCCTTCGATTTCTGTTCAGTATCCAAGATTTCGGGTAAAGTTTGATTAAAGTAAAAGGCTTGAATTGAAGGCTTCCTAGGCGTTTTGAGGTGCACCGTTAAACAAAAAGAGAAGCTTATCTAACATCAGGAGGCTTACTGGTACCTGAACCTTCTACGTAATGAGGTTAGAGCCGTTTTCGAGAAAACAAATACAAAAATTGCTCCATTTTTTTATTTATTTTATTTTATTTAATTTTTTTAAATCGCGATAAAAACTTGAAAAGCAAAAAGTTATCTACATATGAAATTTCATCCAAATCGCTAGATCTATTTGCGAGACCGCCTCATAAATTGCTTTCAAAGAAAAATGCTATTATAATGTTAAATAGAAATCTTAATGCCAGTCAGGGATTTGTGGTAATTCAGGGGATTCTACGATAATCCTTGATGATCGATTCTCATGTAACTCGACGAAAAAAATGAAAGTAATTTTTTATATATATATCTCGCTTAGCTCTCGAGATATCGTATCTCAAAATTGACGAGGGTGGTTGAAATGCGACCTGGACCAGAAGATAAATTTCGCCATAGCCAAGTTTGATGATGAATTCCTATGAAATTCGTCGAGACAAATTGAAAATGAAGAATTTATTTTTCTGATATCTCAAGTCAAGAGGTTAGGATTAGATCCGGCCTGGACCAGAAAAAAAATCCACCAAAACCACTATGTCTATACGGTGGAAATGTACTTTCAATGTGTTATTTTGTTCCTAATGGTTGTTGTTAGGTTGAAATACGGCCTGGAACGTCACCAAATCGTCACCAAAAGCACAAGGAACTATACCTATTACTGATTTTTGACATGCTATATCTCGAAAACCAAGCGAGATGTCAAGAATATTTATTCTTTATTGTTGATATGTCTCGTCGTGTTCTATAAGAATTCATCATCACATTGTGACGTCACGGTAATGATAGAACATCATCAGTGCTAAATTCATTCACTCCGATAAAACTATGCTCATACCTCGAGGGGTAGTATTTAATGACAAACTGACAACCACTTTTTTATGGTCAAAAAGTAAACGATGATTACTTTATAACTGATACCGGTGATATTATTTTCAAAGAAGTTTCTATAAAGTATCACCTGTGATAAAACCAATGATAAATGTTTAATTATCTTCGTTTTTAAATGTTTTACAATTAAACTTGCAGTGTTAATATATCCACAGGTCAGCCAGTATACAAGAACCGTTCGTTTAAATATTCTTTGAAATTATTATTATTATTATTATTTCGTATCAGAAACATACAGTTACATAATCACAATCATCAAATTATAATCGACCAGAACTTGGCCACTTCCAGTGCATTTTCTGAGGCCTCATACAGTTCAGCTGCCGAACAGGATGCTGGACACAGTTGACACTGGAGCATGTGCTGGACAGTCTGATCTTCACCGCAGTCGCACTTGATATCACTGATCTCAGTATAGCCCCATCTTGCTAAATTCACTTTGCATCTGCCCACTCCTGATCTCAGCCTATTCAAAGATTTCCACGTCAACCATCCCTTGTCATAGCCAGGTGGCAAAGATTCAGACACTCTTCCCCAGCCATGCGGTAGGGGAGCCTTAGCTTCCCATAGTTGTAACCTGGCTTCTTCAGTTGTAATTGTAAGTTCCTGAGATATTCTTAGGAAACTTTTCCTGGACTTCAGTCTTTGCCTGTGAGGGATATGCCCATACAGTGGATGATATTTTTCATGATTAACTTTCCTCCTTTCCTTGTTCACTGCTATTTCCCTTTGAACAGAAGGTGGCGCTATTCCTGCGAGACGGTGGAGCCATTCGACTGGAGTTGATTTTAAGCAGCCTGTTATGCTACTTGTTTGGCATGGGTTGAACTGTGCCATACGGGACAGGCGTACTCTGCAACCGAATAACATAGTGCTAAGGCAGAAGTTCTAATTGTTTCAGGTTGGCTGTCCCACTGCGATCCAGCCAGTTTTCTTATGAGATTGTTCCTACTGGAAACTTTCAGCTTGGAGTTCATGCAATGTTTCCTGAATGTAAGTGATCTGTCAAGGGCCACTCCTAGATATTTTGGAGTATCACAGTGTTCTAGTTCGACCCCCGACCATGTTACCTTTAACCTACGATTTGCTTCTTTATTCCTTAGATGAAAAGCACATACTTGTGTCTTCGTAGGATTTGGTTTAAGCTGGTTCGTGCTATAATACCTTGACAAATCTTCCAGAGCGTTGGTAAGGGTGCTCTCCACTGATTCAAAGTCTTTGCTCTGTGAGACCAGAGCAAGATCATCAGCATACACGAAACTCCTGCATTTGCGTGGTATAGGCTGATCATTGGTATATATGTTAAACAATAATGGGGCTAGCACACTTCCTTGGGGTAGACCATTCTTCTGTGGCCTCCAACGGCTACGCTGACCTTGGAAGTCAACAAAGAATCTGCGGTTCTACAGAAGTGTAGCAATGAACTTACTAAGAATGAAATTCCTGGTCACTTTGTAGAACTTGACTAGTAGTAGCTGATGGTTGACGGTGTCATACGCTGCTGACAAATCAACAAATACCACCCCTGTTACCTTACGAGCTTCAAATCCATCTTCTATAAACTGCGTGAGGTTTAGTAGTTGTCCTGTGCAATTTTTACCCGGGCGAAATCCAGCTTGTTCAGGAATAAGCAAAGGATCAACTACAGGCAACAGCCGGTTTAAGATCATTCTTTCAAGCAGTTTGTAGAGGTGACATAAAAGTGCAACAGGTCTAAAATTCTTTGGACTGTTTCCTTCTTTGCCAGGTTTAAGCAAGGCGATCACTCGGCTCTTCCGCCATATCTTTGGAATTTGACATTTACTCATACAGTTGTTAAAGAGCTGAAGCATCCACTTCTTTGTTGTTAGACCAAAGTGCTTAATTTGTTCTGTCCTAATGTCATCCAGGCCTGCTGATTTTCCATTTTTGTAATTTCTTATAGCCTTATACAATAAGCTGAATAATGCTGAATGGTATTGTGAGGTCATTATTCTCCTCTTGGCCTTCTTTCCGCAGTTGGGGCATTTTGGACTTGTGATTAGCTTCCTATTTAATAGCAGTTGGTGTGCTATTTGGTTGGCGGTAACATTATAATGAGTTTTGGTGTTAGTTGGATTATTGTTTAGATGCTTCAGTAGTCTCCATGCTCATTCCGCGTTCAGCGGCGGTCAGACGCGGACGTGCTGTCAGCAACTTCCGTTTACGCCGCAGCTATTATAACAGTGTTAGTGTGAAGTTTGTGTGTGAGCTATTGGAAACCCATCAACGCAGCCGCATTTAGGCGATTCTGCAGTAAAAAGGTAAGAGATGGCTTCCACCGCCATAACAAGAAAAAACACAGTGAAATTCACATTCGATCGAGCATACGTAAGACCATCGGCCTATGAAATACATGAGTGGTTGTTTGATAAAGTAAAGCTAATTGACGAAGAAATACTGGGAATACAACTAGACTCGTTCCAGAACTGCGTTTTTGTTAAAATGATAAGCGAGGAACATTGTGTTAGTGTAATTGAATCAAATACCGGGAACCTAAAATTCCATCATGCCGATGGAAACGTAAGCAATGTTCAAGTAACGAACGCAGGAATGGGAAAAAGACAGATAAGAGTGTTAAATCTGCCCTTTGAAATATCTAATGAAGCCATTCTACAAGCAATAAAACCGTTCGGAAACGTGGAAGAGATCGTAGAAGACAAATGGGGAGGCAATATCAGGTTTAAGAAAGCAAATGGAGTGCGGCTAGTAAAAATGGAGATAACGAAACACATACCATCATACATCAATGTATGCGGTTTCAGAGCACTGGTTGTATACGACGGCCAGCCCAGAACTTGCGCTCTATGCAATTCAATACAACATATCAGAGCAAACTGCCCCCGCATACAACCTACAGTACTACCGCTAACCTACCTCAGACGAACAGGAACACCGAAACAAGATGAACAAGATGAAGAAATGCCACTGGAAGATCAGCAGCAGTTTCCACCACTGACGATAACGGACAGTGGGAACACGGAGACGAAAACAAGAAGAGAAACGAGGGAACAACAAAACGACGACATAAGGAACACTGAAGAAACAAGGTGCGACGAGGTATCCAAAACCATGAACACAAAAGCGAAAAACTTACCAAGAAAACAAGAAGGAGACTTGATAGAAAAGACAATAACAAACATGGAAGAGACAAAACAGATGAGAAATGTTGAATCGTTGAAAAATACGGCAGAAACCGACGATAACAGGGAGTCGGCCGACGAGAAGGACGAAACGACGACAGCAGAAGAAACCGAGTGGACGAAACCAGCGAAGCCCAAACCCAGTAAGAAACGTCGTGCAAGAAAACAACCAGAGACGAAAAGTAAACAAACTAGGGAAACATCCACTGAAAGAGAAAATACAGACGATGCTAAAGGCACTGGTAAAAAGCTCAAAAAGCAACAAATCGGGAAGAGCCGGCCAACATTTAATGCAGAGTTAAATCCAAACTCAGTCAGACACCGAGAAACAGGTACGGAGACAGAAGGTATGTCCTTTAGTTGGGCAGACAACGATCATAACGAAGACATAGAGGATGTCAGGCAGACTTCCTGAACATAAATCGCAGCGACGAACTCACAAGGAAACAAACACCTGGAGACCGTAAACAGGAAACTTAACGGTATAGAACAGACTTGACGTATGGAACAGCTGCTGTCGGACACTAATGGATTGGCGGACAACCAAGGCCAAGCACCATCACAATGAATCAAGTCTTGACACTAACAACGATCAACATCAATCGCATAACAGCTAAAACAAAGTTTTATGCCTTGCAACAATTTCTTATCCAAAATCAAATAGACGTCGCACTCATGCAAGAAGTGATAATCAGGGAGTTTGAACTCTTCGGTTACGAAACCATAACCAATTTAGACTCCCACTGCAAAACCGGAACTGCAATAATAATCAAGGAAGGACTGTCCTACACAAACCCGGAAATTTTAACATCCGGAAGGGGTATAGCAGTATACATCAAGGACATATGCATCGTCAATTTATATGCACCCTCAGGCACTAATAAAAAACAGGAGAGAGCGGAATTCTTCAAAAGTGATATACCTTACTTATTACGCAAGAAACCGACCAGACTTGTAATTGGCGGTGACTTTAACTGCGTAATTGACCGAAGCGACCAAAGACCAAACCCTAACATCTGTCAAGAATTAGCAAAAATGGTCGAAGGATTAGGCCTCAAGGACACGTTTCGGGCATTGCACGGAAACCAAACTAGTCACACACACATGACCCCGACATCAAAAAGCAGACTTGATAGAATTTACGTATCTAACACTCTAGACCCAGCAGTTAGTAGCGATGAAATAGTACCCTTAAGCTTCTCCGATCACTGTGCGTACATATGCAGAATTAAGTGCGACCCAATTAATATTCAGAGAGGTAAAGGATATTGGAAGATGAACGTTTCGCTTCTTCGCGATGCTGAATGTAAGGAAAGAGTCATCACCACCTGGTTTTCAAGTGTCAGAAACTGCCACAAGTATAGCTCAAATTTAAGCTGGTGGATAACCCATGCGAAACCAAGAATAAGAAAAGCTATTATCGCCTACTCGCACGTAAAACATCACTGGACAAACAATACCATGGAATTTTACTACAGATGTCTGAAGGACCTGTACAAAAAAGACGTGCACACCATCCACGACCACGTACTGATTAAAAAGTATAAAGCCAAAATTAACAAATACCAAGCATCAAGAATGGAATCCCTTTTAGTCAACACCGATAGCGTGGACTTAGTAGAGAAAGAGAAGGCATCGCTATACCATCTGATTAGGGCGACAAAAAGAAGAAACTCCCAGTACTTATCAAACATAACTGCGGAAGATGGAGTCAGAATAACCAACCAAAAGGAAATTCCCGCAATGATCTGGAACCATTTTTCATCCTTTTACAGAGCCTCCACCACAACCGGAGATAACAGGGACTCCACCCTAAACCACATAAATGAATACATGGACGACAACGAGCGAAGAGAGATTACCAGAGACATCACACTAGAAGAAGCAGAGTTGTCCCTCATGGCTGGGAAAACTAGAAAATCTCCCGGTAAAGACGGTCTTCCCCTGGAATTTTATAGAGCTTTCTGGAACATCATATCCCACAAGATGGTCGATATATTCAATGAAATATGGCAGATTGAACGATCGCCTGAAGCCTTCACGGAGGGCATAATAATTCTCATCCCAAAAACACCACACACGAAGAATATCAGAAAGTTAAGACCCATAACGCTACTGAACTCCGACTTCAAGATTTTGACTCGTATCCTGAAACGAAGAATAACACCATTACTCACCAAAATTCTTGGCCCGTACCAAGCGGGTCCGATCCCTAATCGCGGGATCCAACATGCAATCTTGGAACATAGAGATATCATCTCCTTGGCAGACAACCTGAAGCTAAAAGCGGGAATTCTCTTCCTAGATTTCGACAAAGCATACGATCGTGTCGAACACCAGTTCTTATACAATACCATGAGGAGAATGGGCATGGGAACAAGCTTCGTATCAGTAATCAAGAAACTAACCAACGGTGCTACCACAAGTGTATTAGTAAACGGATTCATCTCAAAAAACTTTCGTATGGGCCGAGGACTGAGACAAGGCTGCCCCCTCTCAATGGTCTTGTTCGCCATATAGACGGAACCCTTACTACGGAGCATCCACTCCTTGACAAAGGGTATAACGTTCCAAGGTAGAAGATACACTACAAGAGCTTATGCAGACGATATTGGGTTCTACGTAACCGACAATGACGACCTAGTAACAATTAATAACCAGATAAAGATTTATGGCCCTGAAAGTGGCGCTACAGTCAACATGGACAAATCAGGCATACTTTACATTGGATCAGGACCTCAAAATCTTGTAAATACTTATG
The DNA here is from genome assembly GCA_031002005.1 of Vandiemenella viatica. NCBI lineage: Eukaryota > Metazoa > Arthropoda > Insecta > Orthoptera > Morabidae > Vandiemenella > Vandiemenella viatica. Next base: position 182,434,580 of record JARYHS010013631.1, on the reverse strand, counting down.
GATTCAAACAAATGAGCAAACACAAGGCCTTAGGGGTGTGGCTAGAAACCAATCCACTCAAAATGAGTGTAATCAATTGGCGAGAAGTGTTAAACAGCACAAGGGCCATTCTGCAACTGCACAAAACCAGACGGATCAACAAAATACAGAAAGCAAATTTAATAAATCTGGCGGTCCTTGGCAAATTAAACTATGTTGCCCAAGTGCTCCCTGCACCGAAAGGGATAATACAAAGCGTTCAGAGGGCAGTAGCCTGGTTCTTGAGCCAAGGTGACATATTCAAAGTCAACTTCCAGACGCTAACCCTGCCAAAAGCAAGAGGAGGTTTAGGTTTAATGGATGCAAGAACCAAAGCAAATGCGATCTTCATACAGGCAATGAGGAAAGTATCTGAAAACAAGGAAACCATAACGGCACAATTATTGGAACATTACAAACCGGTGAGTACAACGGCACCGGTAGGGATTGCCCATATCAATAATTCCCTTTACCATTTCAGGCTGTATTTCATCGAAAGCAGCTATATCATGGAGACAAGAAAGAACAGCTTTCCCAAGACAACAAAAGAGATTTACGCATGTATGATGGCCCATAAACGGGGAAATATAATAGAAACTAAATACCCGGAAATCAACTGGAAAAACGTGTGGGCAAACATTTTCAACAAAACAATTCCGTCCGAGACTCAAGCTCTTTGGTACAAAGTAGCCAACGAGACCTTGGCCACCAATGAGAAGCTACATCGTATTCACCTCAAGCCAACAGATAGATGTGACACTTGCGGCAACACAGATACGCTAGCACACCGAATCTCTTGCGGAAGAGCGCAAACAATCTGGACGTGGACAAAACATTTAGTGGCACGCATGATGCAAAAACCGCCCAGGAAAATACTCACCAATATCCTAACAAAGCCGGATTTCAAGATTATACCTATAGAGAAACATAACAGTCTAATATGGATTTTAGGACACGCAATGCAGGATATACTGCAGAAGACATCCCAGAACTTAGAAGAGTATTTATCAACCTTGAAAATTAAAGTTTGGAGTTTAAAGAAAACGACGAAATACAAAACAAAATTTGGAAGCTATCTGGACGAAATAGCAAAAATAAAATGACCATCAAATTAAAAAGTAAAAAATTTAAGAACTTGAGACTTCTGGCAAAAAAAAAAAAAAAAAAAAAAAAAAAAAAATAATAATAATAATAATAATAATAAAAAAATTTAAAAAAAATAAATAAATAAAAAATTAACCAATAATGTGACGGCTAAATAAGAACGTTGGATACGTGAAAATTTTAATTTTTGTTTTTTCAGACAATGGCGTGCGAGGAAATGCCAAAGTCTATTGTCTTCTTCTTTGATCACTTAACAACACATCAGGAGAAGATTAAAAATTAAAAAAAAAAGACGGTAACGGCAAACCCAAAGCCTGGGAAACAGGAAAATATTTAAGTTATAAATATAAATGGCGGAGAAGCCAAGCCGAAGAAGGCAGTAATGGAGAGCGAAAGGACGGCTGTAAGGGGTGGAGGAGGCCGAAAAAAAAAAAAAAAAAAAAAAAAAAATGCTTTATGGCTGTCTCTTGCGAAATCTAAGTCTTCAACAGTTTTAATCCACTGATTCCGCTTTGTCTCTTTAATAATGGAAATGAGTTTTGTTTCCTGCTTCCACTGTCGCTTCACCAAAAGGATCTTCTGTAAATAAATTGCTGTATTCTTTAAATAGAGCAGCTTGTTCTGATGTGAGACCGGGGATGTAAGATGTCCGACAACCACGAGGGATAGACATTCTGGAACATCTCTTTACAGCCGTGGTGAAGATGTCATAGCATTCTGGTGTTGGTTCTATTGAAAGAACTTCGGAATCCATAGTTCTGAGAATTCAGACCAATTTGCCTTTTTGAAGTTGTATCTTCTACGGAAAGGTACTTCCTGTGGTCTAACTGCGGCATATATTTGACACATTATTGGTCTATGCTGTGAGTTGGGTATTGGGAAACAGACAGATTTAATGCACTGGTGGCTAATACTGCTACTACTGAATATGAGGTCAGGGTTGAAACCACGCCTCCACCGACCACTGTTGAATGATGCAGATAGTTTTGCATCATGGATTAGAGAGAGGTGATTTATTTCAGCCCATTCTTGTACTGCAGTCCCATTCTCATCTTCATGGTCATAGCCCCAAACATTGCTATGACTGTTGAAATCACCAATCACGATCTGTATGTCTTTATTATGGAAATTATGTGGTTTGTTGACAGTGAATACAGCACCAGGTGGTTTATAAAAAGACGAAATGGTACAGTTCGTCATTTCTAGAGTGAGAATTTCAATGTCATTTTGTAAAGACTGGCAGTTGGAGTTAAACGATAAAAAGTGCCAATTCATGCGCATGAGTAGAAAGGTGACACCATCTAGCTTTGAATATACAATTAATTTTACTGTCCTTAGAACGGTAGATTCCGCTAAATACCTAGGGGTAACAATTCGTAACAATTTGTCGTGGAATGAACATATCGAGAAAGCAAATCGTATGCTCCGATTTCTAGGTCGTAATTTAAAACAATGCACTCCGGAAGTTAAATCGATTGCATACAAGTCACTAATGCGTCCTCACTTAGAATATTGTTGTTCTGTATGGGGTCCCCATCAAAAGGGGTTAATGGAGGAATTAGAGAAGGTCCAAAGAAGAGCCGCCCGATTCGTGACAGGTATATATAGTTGGAGGGAAAGCGTAAGTGCGATGTTGAAGGAGTTAGGTTGGGAATACCTGGAACACCGAAGGCGTTGCTCTCGACAGAAGCCAATTGAAAAATTCACGACTGACATATTTCAGAATGACAGCAAACAAATATTGCCACCAGCAACATTCGTATCTCGGAATGACCATGAAAATAAGATAAGAGGAATCAGGGCCAGAACCGATTCTATTCTGTATTCATTTTTTCCACGAGCGATTAGGTAATGGAATAGAAAGGATTTACCGGGCGAGTTAACTTATAATCCGACAGCAGTAGCTTTCGATAAAGCTTTCCGGCCATCCTGATCTGGGTTTTTCATGGTTTTCCTAGATCACTCCACGCGAATGCTGGGATGGTTCCTCACAATAGCCCATGGGCGCCTCCTGCCATATCCCGTATATCCCTGCCAAACTATTACCCTTTAGGATAGGTGCAATGCACCCTCCGCCACACACTTTTAGTGAATTGTGGAGCAATAGTAATAGTACCCAGAGTTTTTTCCAGGTAGAACGGTCTTCGGCGAAACTCTGTCAGCTAATTTCAGCAACCCTATGTAAAGTATCTAATGTCGCCAATTCGAATTTAAGGAAATACGACGTTACAAAAATCCGTCCACAATACCAGCAACACTATCAGGTTTACTCGTCAATCGAAGGGGATATGATGTTCTGCGATGGTCTTGTCTATTTATAGTGAATTTTTGTAGAGCGTGCGATTATTATAGACGGAAGCACGTATCTTGTTAGCGAAATCGAGACGTCGGGAACAATTTTAATTCTCAGTTTAAGGAAGTTTGCTTTTCTTTGTATTTAAATTGAATATGTTAATGCGATCACGATGAAATAAATAAGCGTATGCTTTTTTAGTTTTGAGAAGAAAAATATTTTTACTATGCGGCGAATAATATTCGACAAATATATCAAAAGAGGTGTCGAATTTCCGTTCATCACTAAAAATTGAAATTAAATCATAAACTAAACGAACCTTCGTGAAGTTTCTTACAATTAAGTTTTTTATACGAATGGGTGGCGTTAGCAACCTAAAATTAACTTGTGGTATCGACTTTCGGCACTTACTACGTTATGTTTAGGCACCTGTAGTTACGTATATTATATGGTAGGCAGGTAGTGAAATACATCATTTGCTAAGTAAATCGTTTAAAGCCGGCAGAGAGATATTATTATGGTATCTGGCACTTTTTTGTAATGAAAGGATGAAGTTGCATTTCTGAGTCTACAGTATCCCCTAGGGGCTCACGATTCGTTCTACTATGATTGGAACCCACGGAACTCCATCTGGATTTGGAATTACTTCCACTTGGGGCAGACATCATTTATCAACTAGGGCAACTATTGTTCTTTTATGATCGTGATGGTATCATAGGCTTATGGTGCAAAATGTATCGATTTATGACCCTATCTATTTCAAAGTGATTTTCAGGATACAGAAAATGACTTTATAATGCATTATTATTAAATAGTATATTCAGAGGCTTCGAAAATGGAAAAATAAATTCTCAACATGTCTACAAGAGGTCCTTCTATGCCTTAATTGGTATATTTAATCTACTAATCACTGAAAGGGGGCCCACTCGCCTACTAATCATTGAAAGGGGTCCCACTCGCGTTGCAGCAACAACTTTCATATCGAAAGGTAGTAAGCAGGTCGTATTTCACTTTATAAGGCAATATGGAAGGTAAAAATAACTGTGAACGTGTTTTAACGTAACAGTACACTGTCCTCCATTTAATCAATATACCTTCAATCATCTGTAAAGCTTCAGTGTTAATACACTAATTATAATTTCATCTAAGAAGCAGGTAATATGACTGTTATGAAATCACATACGGTCTGTGTAATTGGCATAAGGCCTTCTGGTAACTACCTCGTAACAAAGGTGACATAGTTGTCTTTGTATAGCCACCTGATGGTTGATAAGTCTCGCGACTATCACTGCCTTCGACAGAATTAGATAGTTAAGCAATGTGTTCGGCCAGTCATCTTCTCGTCGACTTTTCGACTACTCGTTAGTCATTTGCAAGCTCCAGTTAGTCTCTAGGACGAATAGATTAAGTTTTCTTAACTGAGCTAGTTGTTAGTTGGATTGCTTCCGACAAACCTTGCATTTTCATCTATAAGTGATGCCTCAGGAAGTGTATGAATTGACTAAAGCAGAACTGGGATCTTGATTACGAAACTGTGTAACTAAGAGATTCAGAAATTATTACAGTACACTGTAATACAATGTGTTAGAGGTTTCGTCGCAGCGAGCAATCTAAGGACATGCATCAGCAAGCTGACGATTTTTGAAAATATCTAGGTAGCCACTACAATAAAGCACAACATGAATTATATTTCAACCGTGAACTAGTCGAAGATTTAATGAAATCACAAACTAATACAGTAGTTTAACCGCACTTATTCACTATTAACTCAAATGGAAATAAACAATTAAAATGTTCTGAAAACAAATGAGTACATGCGTATCTCTCAGTAGTCTTCTCAGTTTTAAATAAATTGATCGTTTTTATATCTTCTGATCATTTATTCGAAATTAAAAAAGTGTTACGTTTTGGGAGCACGGTGGGAAAAAATATATAGTAGAGTTCTAAACAAATGTCTTTTTTTTTCGGATTAACTATACTCCAGCAGTAAAATAATCATTAAAAACACTTAATACATCTCTGCACGTGCCATCCACTTTTTTCCGTGGTGTTGATCATATCTGGCAGGGATAACAACTTCATTTGTTGGCCATTTCGTTGTTCTCCAATTCATAAAGTGATATGCCTTCAAATTATAATTTGGTTTTTATTATTTATTTTAATGGCTTATATCCTTATCGGCCATACATCATGCCTTTTACAAAAGTTTCCATTGGTGTGTACAATGGCATTTTAATTAATTATTAGTTTCCATCCCCCTCCATATCCACATTTCGAAAGCTTCCAACCTCTTTAGATCTTCTTTGCGTAACGTCCATGTTTCTGCCCCATATAGTCCTACGCTCCATACAAAATATTTAGCTAGTTTTTTCATCCAGCCTTGCGCATAATAAATTTTTCTTTCTACCTGTGATGTAGCGCTTGTTAACGTTCCAGTAATGGTACCAACACTTCGCAGGGATAGTTGGCTGTAGTGAGTACCTTTTTGATTTAACGAACTGCTCCGTTTCGTTTGCCATAATTCTTTGCTCGTAGTTAAATTAAATTAAATTGCAATGAAGTGAATGCACCGGTGGCAATTTCCCTAAACACTCATCTTCCCCCTTTTCTGCATCCACCTACATTAACCTTTTACAAATTTTAACTTCAAATTCTTTTAACGTTTTGGGCAAATTATTCATCATTTCTCGTGGTAACTAACTTATTCCAATCCCTGACACACTTACCTAAAAAAGAGAATCTTCCTACACCCTTGAGTCTAAAATCTAGTGCCAGCTTGTCGTCATGGTGATATTTTCCCTTCCATGCATTATTTTCAATTCTTACACCAATATCTTTACATGCCTTATCACCAATATACGCCTTCTACACTCCCATGACCCTCTTCACCCTCCTTCTGTCTTCCAATGAGTCACATTCCAGATCTCTTATCATAGTATCTGTTACTGATTGCGTTCTGCGATAATTTCCAGAAACAAATCTGGCAGCCCTTCTTTGCACCTTCTTCAACTCCTGTATTTGATACTCAAAATGTGGGTCCCATACTACACTACCATATTAAAGCAAGTTTAATGGTTTGGTAGAATTCTGAGTCTGTTAGTTTCAAGTCTTCTTTCTGTCACCACGTGATAGCTTCCTTCACCAGCCCGACAACGTACTCATTAAATTTTATTCCCTAGTGTGATGGGTCTCGCATGAGCTTGTAGTAATACCCTTTATGTTGCTGATATTTATTTCATGGAGAAATGTTATTGTAGTTGCCATCATTTTGTTCCAATTATTAAGTAAGCAATTATCGTTTAAATTTTAACATATCAAACTGAGTAAAGTGGGAGACATGCATAAAATAAGTTTAACTTGAACAATAAATTAGCATAATGATTAACAATTATAAGGAAAAAGGGTTGCTTTTTTTTAAACTTATGATTAGGGATCTGCTGATTTCTAAATAAGAATTTATTAATTTACAACGTTCTCGCATTACAGAAAACCACTGTGCTGGAGAATTTGATGTTCCTTGATACAATTTTATATATCTAAGAATATGTTAGGACGATTGATAACGAAGTTCTTCATTATTACAGCAGTTTGAAATTGCACAGTGCGTGACTGAAATAAGCTGAAGTACATGCGTAAGTCGGCACAATTCCGTCGACTAGTCCTTGAGTCCCCCAGTCATCCAGACCGCGGCTGCAGTTTTAATATCGCTGCCCGGCTAGGCCGCCATGTTGCTTGTCTAATAACAGTTGACTGACGCGTTGCCGGCCGTATATTGGACAGCTGTGATGTACAGGAGCGCTCCTGTCGGCTACCTCACGAACTGCAGTATACTTCCAAGCCTTTTTGGATTTCCATCACTTCTTGTCATCACAGCTTGCTGAAAAATGCTGTTTGTTTTATGGATTAGGGTTTTACGAAGTTTACTGCAGTCTTTTTGTTATTAATGGGTTGACAGATTTTGCAGAAGGAATTCTGTTCGATGTTAAAACATTTGCATCGCTACAATATTGCTGAGAAAATTCCAACCATTTTGCGTATTTCGAAGTTTGATATTATGGTAAAAATCGAACAGGTTATTTTCCAGAGAACTTCAATGATATTGCTTTAATGATTGGGCACAGAATATACTGGAGAGTTGGGTAAACACACACTACTGCACATGTAACGGACAGGCACTACAGGACCTCGATCATTTATTCTTCAACTGCTCTAATTCTCACCAACAGCCAGCAACCTCCATCAACTCTCTTCTGCGAGCACAGCAGCCACTTCCAACAAGTGTTACCGTACTGCTCGCTACAAATAGCAACTAAATCTACTGTGTCGTTAAGGACTACGTTAAGGACACTGGCATACACATTTAATGCATCTATATATCTGTAATTTCTTTTCTTATTTTTTAAATTTTAAAAGTACTTGTTATTAACGTGTCATTCCATCAGGCTGACTGTATGGCCTATTCAAGACCTAAGATCAAATAAATAAATAATCTTCCTAATAAAGTCTGATGGTAATCTTGTTGGCTCTGATATAACACGAGGAATAAGTGGTAGAAAGTCAAGGTGTTCGCAGATGTCATTATTTTGTATAATATGAACAACTACTGGGAGATATGGACAGGATATGAAACTGGGTAGGTCAGCATGGAATGAGAACTGTCAGCAGTAGGCAGAAAAGACAATAAGACTTTGTGACATTTGGTATGATGGATCTGATCACTGCGAGATGGACGTCGATTTGGTTCTTCTATGTTTATTCATCAAGAGACACGCCGTAGGAAGGAATGTCAATATTGGAAACCCATTTAGTTTTCGTCTCAACTATCGTTTGGAAATGACTGGATATTGTGGACCATTTCCTTTCGTTTGGAAAGGTACAGTGTGGACGCCAAGTGAAACACTTGTTTTCACGTGCTCACTTATGTTAGATAATCCAGAAACTGTAATTGCCACCTGGTACATTATCTATGCATAATTTTACTGTACCCAAAGTTCAGGGTTCAAAGTTCAGTTTCTAAGATAAACCGAATGAGAACCTTTTTGTACCACTGCTATTTAACTTGTAAGACGATAAACCCAGTAGCACTTCACTAACAATAGTAGGAGACTCAAATGAGACGATCAGCGCAGGGGTACCTTTCTATAGACCATGAATGGTTATGGAGGGGGAACAGCGTGCATCATTCTTCTTCCTCACCTCAGATGAAAATGGAGTGAGATTATGAATGACGAAGGCAGTAGGATTAACGAACAAATGAGAAGTAAAAAATCCTGGCTATATTATGATCCAGGAGATACGAGAGGGAGTGTACCCATAAAAAATCATATAATAATTACGAGGGTGTTAGGTCCCAGAGTGCCATTTCGACGCAATAATAATATTCGTGCGAACGAAGACTTTCCCGGCGTGTCGATGCAATGAACTCTTCACAGGTTTGCTGCCGGATAACGTTTGTGAACGACGAGCTTTCGGCGACCAACTCCGGCGCCATCTTCGGGTCTGATGTTAGCGCTGCGGCGACCAGAGCTGCAGCTCTGGTCGCCGCAGCGCTAACATCAGACCCGAAGATGGCAGCTCTGGTCGCCGCAGCGCTAACATCAGACCCGAAGATGGCGACGGAGTTGGTCGCCGAAAGCTCGTCGTTCACAAACGTTATCCGGCAGCAAACCTGTGAAGAGTTCATTGAATAATATTCGTAATAAATGGTTGGTAGCATTTGAAGTTGGTGGTGTAGCTACAACCGGGTGATACCGCAACGTCACCAAATGTCTTCCGTGACGCAAGAGCACGACATTCTTTTCAGGTGTCGTCGGAGCACGAGAAGTGACATGAAGCTAAGTGGCCTTCATATTGTTTTTGCCGGGTCGTTATACTGCTATTAGGCGGGTTCGATGGACAGTGGTCTCCCGCTAAAAGTTTGAATTTTTAGCCAAAACTAGAATTTTTCGTGAACGATTGCTATTGGCCGATAGTGGGTTTTCCCAAATTGCCCATGCAGTCATGGAGCATTTTAATATGTAAACAAAGTGACTTGATACAACAGTCGAGCGGAGATGGAAAGTAAAGCCCAGTACGTATCGATAATTGAGCTGTTAATTCACCTCGTCACCGTGCATTCTACAACGGTCACAAGATCATTTCCTGTACCCGCCTTATCCAGTGACATTGAAAAATACGATAGGCAACAAGAAGACAAACCGACAGCGAAGTTACGCCCATTCAACGTGACTCGGAGGTAATGTCGACAGATCATCTCCACCAAACACAATTTCGTAATGTACGGATTATTAATGGCTATGTGGATGACTGATGAATGTTATGTGATTACTAATATTTTCATATATCTTTCGACAGTGAAGTCAGCAGGTGAGGGTGCTGAGGCTTCAAAATCCTGCATAAACTGGAACGATCGATGACGGGATGTGCTGAGAAAGTGAGGGGTTTAGGACAGGAGATCTTAGACCACTGCTTAAATTTTGTTGTTTGGTGTGAATCCCACGTTAGAGGTATTAAATACAGAAGTTGGCGGGGTGAAAATGATGGCAAGTAGATTAGTTTGTGGAAATTACAGCAGAACACATTCAGTAACTGACACGATAAAGGAACTAGGTTGGTAGTAATTGACAGACAGGCAGTGGGAAAATGTTGGGGATACGCGAGACCTGAATGGATACTGGCAGAATAATTAGAAGCAATCGATGGTAGGATAGAGATTGCTATGATCACATACGGGATTGGAATATACAGGGTGTTACAAAAAGGTACGGCCAAACTTTCAGGAAACATTCCTCACACACAAACAAAGAAAATATGTTATGTGGGCATGTGTCCGGAAACGCTTACTTTCCATGTTACAGCTCATTTTATTACTTTTCTTCAAATCACATTAAACATGGAATGGAAACACACAGCAACAGAACGTACCAGCGTGACTTCAAACACTTTGTTACAGGAAATGTTCAAAATGTCCTCCGTTAGCGAGGATACATGCATCCACCCTCCGTCGCATGGAATCCCTGATGCGCTGATGCAGCCCTGGAGAATGGCGTATTGTATCCCAGCCGTCCACAATACGAGCACGAAGAGTCTCTACATTTGGTACCGGGGTTGCGTAGACAAGGGCTTTCAAATGCCCCCATAAATGGAAGTCAAGAGGGTTGAGGTCAGGAGAGCGTGGGGGCCATGGAATTGGTCCGCCTCTACCAATCCATCGGCCACTGAATCTGTTTTTGAGAAGTGTAGGAACACGTCGACTGAAATGTGCAGGAGCTCCATCGTGCATGAACCACATGTTGTGTTGTACTTGTAAAGGCACATCTTCTAGCAGCACAGGTAGAGTATCCCGTATGAAATCATGATAACGTGCTCCATTGAGCGTAGGTGGAAGAACATGGGGCCCAATCAAGATATCACCAACAATTCCTGCCCACACGTTCACAGAAAATCTGTGTTGATGACGTGATTCCACAATTGCGTGCGGATTCTCGTCAGCCCACACATGTTGATTGTGAAAATTTACAATTTGATCACGTTGGAATGAAGCCTCATCTGTAAAGAGAACATTTGCACTGAAATGAGGATTGACACATTGTTGGATGAACCATTCGCAGAAGTGTACCCGTAGAGGCCAATCAGCTGCTGATAGTGCCTGCACACGCTGTACATGGTACGGAAACAACTGGTTCTCCCGTAGCACTCTCCATACAGTGACGTGGTCAACGTTACCTTGTACAGCAGCAACTTCTCTGACGCTGACATTAGGGTTAACGTCAACTGCACGAAGAATTGCCTCGTCCATTGCAGGTGTCCTCGTCGTTCTAGGTCTTCCCCAGTCGCGAGTCATAGGCTGGAATGTTCCGTGCTCTCTAAGACGCCGATCAATTGCTTCGAACGTCTTCCTGTCGGGACACCTTCGTCCTGGAAATCTGTCTCGATACAAACGTACCGCGCCACGGTTATTGCCCCGTGCTACTCCATACATCAGATGGGCATCTGCCAACTCCTCATTTGTAAACATTGCACTGACTGCAAAACCACGTTCGTGATGAACACTACCCTGTTGATGCTACGTACTGATGTGTTTGATGTACTGTAGAGCAATGAGTCACATGTCAACACAAGCACCGACGTCAACATTACCTTCCTGCAATTGGGTCAACTGGCGGTGAATCGAGGAAGTACAGTACATACTAACGAAACTAAAATGAGCTCTAACATGGAAAGTAAGCGTTTCCGGACCCTTGTCCACATAACATATTTTCTTTGTTTGTGTGTGAGGAATGTTTCCTGAAAGTTTGGCCGTACCTTTTTTGTAACACCCTGTATTACCCTAGGAAAATGATAAACAATTTACCAGGAATAATGAAGATACTTACAAAAATGATTCGAGAAATGTGATAGTAGAGGTGTAGGCATATTACCATCAGGGCTTTTGTGCTGCACAACAATTACATAAAGTAAATAAGATTTACAGTACTGAGAAGAAATTTATCATAACCCATTAATCTAGATTTACAAATGTAAAGAACAGCCATCTATCTCAAGGGTTGATAGTTGAGAGGAATTGAGAAATACTCGTATATGCTGAAGAGAGGAGTGGAGTGGGCCAAGGTGGTGACGGAGAGAGTAGAAGATCGAAAGTATTGTGTACAGGCCATATCCGGGCTGCGGCAGGAAACTGTGGATGATGATAATGATTATGTAATCAATAACCAGATTCTGGAATATCATTTCAAGCGATTAATCGTGCACAAACATAGTAGCTTCAATAAAAGAATGGGCATATTTTACTCCTTTGAAAGAGAAGCTTACGTAAACCGAAGTTACTTTTTATTAATTTGCCTTTAAAGGGGGGGGGGAAAAAAAACCACACACACAGTATTGTACACATATCTTGTGCAAGTAACAAATATTTGATCCAACAATTAATATAATTATTTGTTTTATAAAACACATACTTACATTCATGGAGATGTTCTAATTAATTGATTTTTAATCGATCTAAGTATTTTGTTTTGATCTGAAAAGCACTGAAACTTCCTAGTGAGATAAAATTTGTTGGCCTGATGCGTACGTGATTTCTGGTCAATGGAAGCCGACGGAGTGGTTTGCGTGCCACAAGGCCAGCGTCGGTAGATAGCGTCAAACCAGTCATTCTGCCACGTTAGAACTAACTCACATGCGGATATTGCGCCGTTTGACACTGATTAGGCATACCGGCCTAACTTGGACGTTTCCACTTCTGCACCGCCTGAGCGTGACGAAACGTTGATCTTTCTGGTCACAAAGAAGAGGGCGCTGCTGGGACTACGTGCACGCCATCTCTCTGCAATATTAATCACTTATTATGGTTCCACTACTCCACACACCCTCCCATTTTGGAGTCATTCAGACATTCCTTCTGAGTGTTGCAATTTTCACAAAGAGTAGTTTAATTTCATGGAAAAGCTCTTACTCTGATTTACTCCATCCCACCTCAGGATGATGGTTCCTAGCAGTCTCATTAAGCCAGTTACTTAATATCTCTGCTATTTTCAAATCCTCAGTAATATGTGGAGGGCCGCCGTAAGCGGGCGTGCAAGGCGTGCACCGCACGCGGGCGGCACGTTGAGGGGGGCGGCAAATCGAGTGATCAACAGTCGCTGCGACGAAATTTGCAGCGTATTGTGTAGAGGGCGACCTTTTTTTTAGCTCAACTGCTGCTCCGGGTGGCCGGCGACACTCGGGGTGGCAACAATGGGGGCGGCAAATAATGTTTGAAGGGGCGGAAATCTCACAGTCTTTTGACCCGGTTCGGAAAATTCCTAGATCCACCACTGGCTGTAGTTAGACAGGGGGCGGCATAAACGGTATTGCTCGCGGGCGCACAAACAGCTAGCGGCGGGCTTGAATATGTGAAGCATACTTGGAGGTTCTGTTTTTCGAATTTCACATCAAACTGTGGGTCCAGTAACAGTAGAGTTGAAATTGGGGCAACTAGTAGTTCTGTCAGCAGGTAGCAAGATCAAACGAATTTATTTTATTTATTTAAATGAGATACACCAAGAGAATTTACAGTTTTATAACTAACGTGAACCAAGACTGATACATGCTACGGAACACTATGGCATGGCATGTATGCTTATTCAATTATATTTCAATAATTTATGACAGATGGAAGATCAGGAGTTTAAGGTATTTCAGTTGAGGCGACACTTTAATACGCTTCATTAACATACCAACTTACCGCTGAGTTACGAAATGAATGTTTATAGCAAATGATATGTGAGTAAAGAAAAACAAGGAATCACAGATGGTGGAGTTTTCGACAATCAAAAGTAGCCAAAATGTCAGAAGAGGGAAGACTATAGGGAAAAATAACGATTATTTTGAAGCGCATAAATAAGCAATTGAGTTGGAATGATTATTTGGGTATGAAGACATTGATTCAAGATTGCAAGAAATGGAGAACAGCATAAAAACATTCAAGAGCGAGGACAAAAATATGGAATGAATAATAACTCATTTTTAGAGTGATATTCTGAGTTTACTTTATGGATCACTTTAATGTTCTTATTTCAAAGCAATTATTCGTTGCTTGTAGCCTCACATTAATAAATAAGCTGTATGACCTTTCCTGTATTGCTGCAAGCGTTTTGTTACCGAGAGCTGACTTTCCACCGTTATTAGATTTGCTAGAAACCTTTGTAGGAACAGTTTGAAATAGACGTCGACGCGATAATTAAACACCATTAGTGATTGGAGACGTAATTAGTAGCTGGTTGCAGCTGACTGGTGCGGTGAATTTGAAACAGCCTGGCCCGTGACAAAGAACAATCGAACCAACAAGGAGACGCAAATCAATCGCTTTTTCATTTGTCATAACGACAGTTTAATTTTAAGTCTGGAATCATTTGCGTTATTGGTTAGGGATTTGTACCTATAGATGGTTACGGTAATTAAGTATTTGCAATTTGTTGCTATAAAGAGAATAAAAAGAATTGCATCAGGGGTGGCCAATCCAAATGATCTTGCGGGTCACTTTGAAAATGCATCATAACTCCGCGGGCCGCATATCAAAATTATATATCGCCATATTGGATTTAGACCCACTATAGACATTTTTTGAGTGAAAATTTGAAACATAATGAGTTATTATTATTGTGTTTATTATTATCCTTACATGTATACATATGTAATTTAATGATAATGATACTAAATGCACATTCATTAAAAGACAGGAGGAGGATGAAGAGGCTCATGAGAGCGTACAAGGCGTAAAATGGTGATGAGGCATGGAAAGATATTGGTATACGTATGGAAGGGAAAAGATGATGACCACAAGCTGGCACTCGATTTCGGGCACAAGGGTGTGGGAAGATTCTCTTTTTTAGGTAAGGGTATCAGGGATTGGAATAAGTTATCAAGGGAAATGATGAATAATTTACCGAAAAAGTAGAAAGGATTTAAAGTACAAATGTAGGTGGGTGCAGGAAAGGGGGAAGATGGGTGTGTAGGGAAATTGCCACCGGAGCGTGTGCTCCATTGCAATTAAATTAAATTTTTAAGAAATATATAATACTAAAAATGAAATATAAAAAATATATAAATATGAATGAAATAAATTTTGAAAATATGGGTGTACAAATAATGAACTTTTTTAATACGTTTGTTTTCACTACATTGGCCATTATGAAATAAATATATTTTGTGAAAGTGTGATGAATCTCGCGGGCCGGAAAAATATTCAAGGAGGGACGCTTGCGGCCCCCGGGCCGCCGGTTGGCTACCCCTGTATTGTATCTTCCAAGTCTTGCGTTCATCGTTTAAGGAAAATGAAAAATATTATATTTATACGTTGTGGATTCTGCATGACATGGTTTTAATTTAATTTAATTTAATTGCAATGGAGCACACGCTCCGGTAGCAATTTCCCTACACACCAAACTTCCCGCTATCCTTCACTCGCCTACATTTGCCCTCTACAAATTTTAACTTTAAATTCTTTTAACGTTTTCGGTAGGTTATTCATCATTCCCCTTGGTAACTCATTCCAATCCCTGACACCCTAACCTAAAAAAAAAAATCTTCCCACACCTTTGTGCCTGAAATCGAGTGCCAGCTTGTGGTCATGGTCATCTTTTCCCTTCCATGAACTACTTTTCATACCTACTGCAATATCTTTCCATGCCTCATCGCCAGTTTATGCCCTATACACTCCCATTACCCTCCTCATCCTCCTCCTGTATTGCAATGAATCCCATTCCAGCTCCTTTATCATATCTGTCACTGATTGCATTCTGCGATAATTTCCAGAAACAAATCTAGCAGCCCTTCTTTGCACCTTCTCCAACTCCTGTATTTGATACTCAAAATGTGGGTCCCATACTACACTACCATATTCGAGCAATGGTCTGACCAAAGTTTTGTAACCCCATTCCTTTACTTCTCCCGTGTATCCCCTCATCACTCTCTCCAACAAGTGCAGGATTTTAATACCTTTTCCTACCACCTGTCCAATGTGTCCTGCCCAGTTAAGCTTGTTATCAAATGTAATGCCAAGATATTTACATTTGAGGTCTTCAGCAAGCAATTCTTCCCCCACCTTATATTCATAATTAACCTTTTGTTTTTTATTTGTGTATCTAATTAGCTGACTCTTCTTTGCATTTATCTTCATCCCATGTTTACCAACCCAACTAATATCCTGCCCAGATCACCCTGCAACTGTTTACAGTATCGTTTTGATCCTTTTATACAGCATTATGTCATCTGCAAACAATCTAATTTCAGATAGTAAACAATCAACACAATTATTCATTAGAATAATGAATAGCAATGGTCCCAATACGCTACTCTGCGGCACTCCCATTTTTACTTCCACTTCCTTTGATACCGCATTTCCTACCCTAACTTTCTGTTTTCTACCTTTTAAAAATTCTTCTACCCAGCAAATCACTTTCTCGTCCACTCTAATAGTTTTTACCTTATTTACTACCATTTTGTAGCTTACTCTGTCAAACGCCTTTGAAAGATCTAGTGCTACACTGTAAATTTGGCCTCCGTTGTCCATTTCATCTGAAATATCTTGCATATATCCCACCAACTGAGATTCGCATGAATATCCTTGCCTGAACCCATGTTGCCTACTTGAAAACCACTTACGCTCCTCACATATTTTTCTGAGGTGGTTGCATATCAATCTTTCCATTAATTTACCTACCACTGAAGTCAAACTGATTGGCCTGTAATTTTCGATTCTATTTCTCACCCCTCCTTTATGTACCCGTACTACTATAGCACTTTTCCAGTCTTGTGGTAAGCAGCAAGTATCCAAACTCAATTTAAATAATATTTCAAGATAATGTCCAATGTCACACCCGGCTATCTTTAAGATATCTGTATTAATATTATCTGCACCAGCCCCCTTATGTGTTTTCAGCTTCCTTATTTCCTTCATGATTTCTTCTGGATGAATTTCAAATTTTTTAGTATCTTCATTTCTAATCGTATTGTTAAGCTCGTTCTCCGAATTAGACCTTCCCCTTTCTGATTGATTGTCTCTAATGCTCTCACTAAACCAGTTACTTAAAATCTCTGCCTTTTTCAAATCCTCAGTACCTACTTCTCCATCCTTATCTATGAGCATCTCTACACCCTCCCTTCCCCTCAGTTTCCTGATATAGTCATAGAAATTTCTAGATGCATCAGTCAGTGGTCCTCCTGCACTAACAATACTCTTCATAAACCCATCTTTAGCCACTTTCTTTGCTGTTGTTAAGTCCTTGTTTAGTTGTTTCAAATATTCCCTACTACCCTGCTGTCTCTTAACTCTGGTATGTTCTCTTCGTACCAACCTCTTTAACCTCCTCACTTCCCTATTATAGTACACAGGTTTCCTACTTCTCTTTATTTTCTGCTTTGGAATGAATTTTTCTTCCCCATTTCTTATTATCTCCTTGAACTCTTCCCACCTTGACTCTACTGTACTTATGCCTTCCTTCCATTTACTGAAACGTTCTCTGAAATATCTCTTCAAATTTGAAATCTGTGCCTTTTTATAATTGTACCTATTTCCCCCTTCAGTTTTGGCTGCTGGTTCACTGAATCCTCTAATATCTATCAGAACTGCGTCATGATCACTTATTCCTTCCGTTACTTGACACCCCACGAGGTTATCATCGGGCTTTATTAGGAATATATCCAAAATATTTTGCCCCCTAGTGTTTTGTTCTACCACTTGTGTAAATCCTCCTTCCCTTAAGTTATTTGCAAATCTTTGTTCCCGGGTGTTATTAATCTTATTTCCTTCCCAGTTAACACCTGGTAAATTTAAATCCCCACCAATAATGACCATTCTATTCTCACCTCTGAAATCTGAGTATGAATTTAATTTCTCCCCAAGAGCCTCACCTTCATCTTTCATTCTTCCACTGCGGTAAGCAGCCAACACCCTGATTTTTTGTTTTTTATTACCCCAGAAATCTACCCCAAGAAACTCATGGTCTTGATCTATGCATGCCAGTGAACTGTGGTAGTTTTTGCTAACTAGTATGAAGACTCCTCCACCAATTGCTCCTCTATCTCTGCGGTACACTCTGTAACCATCAGGAAAAACTTCAGTGTCTAATACGTCTTCTTTTAACCAACTCTCTACCCCAATTATTACTTGTGGGTGGTTATGCATCAGAAAACGTAAGTTCTGCGATGAAGTTACCAGAACTGATAAACATACTTTAAAGCTGCAAAAGAGTGTATTTAAAAATCAATATTAGAAATTGTATAATGTTGCGTAGAAGAACATAATTATTCTAACAGATTCTGACTAAAGGAAGAATACTAAAATCTGGAATATCAGCAAGAAGTAGACATAAAGTTTACAAACATAGTTTTATGTTTAAGTGTCCTGAAAACATTGAAGTATTGATGATACAGAAAGACTACACGAATAGAAAAGTTCTCAGAATTGAGAAACATACTTTAAAGCTGCAAAGGAATGTACACTCCTGGAAATTGAAATAAGAACACCGTGAATTCATTGTCCCAGGAATGGGAAACTTTATATACACATTCCTGGGGTCAGATACAACACATGATCACACAGACAGAACCATAGGCACATAGACACAGGCAACAGAGCATGCACAATGTCGGCACTAGTACCGTGTATATCATCCTTTCGAAGCAATGCAGGCTGCAATTCTCCCATGGAGACGATCGTAGAGGTGCTGGATGTAGTCCTGTGGAACGGCATGCCAAGCCATTTCCACCTGGCGCCCCAGCTGGACCAGCGTTCGGGCTGGACGTGCAGACCACGTGAGACGACGTTTCATCCAGTCCCAAACATGCTCAATGCGGGACAGATCCGGAGATCTCGCTGGCCAGGGTAGTTGACTTACACCTTCTAGAGCACGTTGGGTGGCACGGGATACATGTGGACGTGCATTGTCCTGTTGGAACAGCATGTTCCCTTGCCGGTCTAGGAATGATAGAACGATGGGTTCGATGACGGTTTGAATGTACCGTGCACTGTTCAGTGTCCACTCGACGATCACCAGAGGTGTACGGCCAGTGTAGGAGATCGCTCCCCACACCATGATGCCGGGTGTTGGCCCTGTGTGCCTCGGTCGTATGCAGTCATGATTGTGGCGCTCACCTGCACGGCGCCAAACACGCATTCGACCATCATTGGCACCAAGGAAGAAGCGACTCTCATCACTGAAGACGACACGTCTCCATTCGTCCCTCCATACACGCCTGTCGCGACACCGCTGGAGGCGGGCTGCACGATGTTGGGGCGTGAGCGGAAGACGACCTAACGGTGCGCGGGACCGTAGCCCAGCTTCATGGAGACGGTTGCGAATGGTCCTCTCTGATACCCCAGGAGCAACAGTGTCTCTAATTTGCCGGGAAGTGGCGGTGCGGTCCCCTACGGCACTGCGTAGGATGCGACGGTCTTGGCGTGCGTCGCTGCTGTCCGGACCCAGGTCGACGGGCACGTGCACCTTCCGCCGACCACTGGCGACACATCGATGTACTGTGGAGACCTCGCGCCCCACATGTTGAGCAATTCGGCGGTACGTCCACCCGGCCTCCCGCATGCCCACTATACGCCCTCGCTCAAAATCCGTCAACTGCACATACGGTTCACGTACACGCTGTCACGGCATGCTACCAGTGTTAAAGACTGACATGGAGCTCCGTATGCCACGGCAAACTGGCTGACACTGACTGCGGCGGTGCCCAACCGCTGCGCAGCTAGCTCCCTTCGACGGCCAACACTGCTGTGCCTGGTGTGTCCGCTGTGCCGTGCGTTTGATCATTGCTTGTACAGCCCTCTCGTAGTGTCCGGAGCAAGTATGGTGGGTATTACACACCGGCGTCAATGTGTTCTTATTTCAATTTCCAGGAGTGTATTTAAAAATCGATCTTAGAAACTGCATAATGTTGTATAGATGGACATAAATATTCTGACGGATTCTGACTGAAGGTAGAACACTAAAATTTGGTATGTTAGCAAGATGTAAACACAAAGTTTCTAGTTTTAGCAGCAGACGTCTACGCAAATTGGCATTGTGTGGGATGCACGATAAATCTATATATACTGATAGCCCGGTCAAAATAGATATTCGCCCTTGCATAAATTCCAAACAAGCTGAAAATTTGCATGAACGTTGGGAATACCATTATAATGAAATTGTGAAAAGTCCCCATCGATCCCGTGTGTGCAAAACATTTTGCACAGAGTCAAGTTCGCAAAAATGGTTTTTTCGCATTTTTAGCGAAACGGTTGGTTTTATGATAAAATTAGCTCAGACAAAAATTGCAGATCATGTAATTATCTACAAAAATTGTTCTCATACATTTTTCCCTAAGATTTACCGTTCCTGAGTGAAAGCCATTCTAAAATTCACTGAAGTTGTATTCTCCAAAAAACGCACACATTTCCACGCCACGTATGAGCTAGTGTACATGGCGCATTTTTTAAACATGGTCTCCCCAGTAGGCCTATTCCACGGTCTATTTTACTGGTTTAATGGAATGTCAGGTCTTCTTCTTCTTCTTCCTCTTGAATCGACGTAAATTGTTGTAACAGTGAAACATCAGTTGTTTCGTCGTTGATGTAAGTATCATCTTCTGTTGGAGATTCAACATTTGAACACGACTGGCCTTGACAACTGGTGCATGCTGTTGAACAAAATAAGCTCACTTTTTTGCTGCCGCATTTTGAATTACACCCCTTTTTGCAGTTATAAAAAAATAGTGTTAAGGAGCTTCTCTGGTGCAGGTGGAAGTAGAGTGTGGATTGGTTCCAATATATTATCAGTTAGCTTCCAACTCTATTCTTCTGGATCCAGTTGATTACCAAGGCATACTTGAACCTGGTAATACACACGATAAAAATGTTGGTGTGCAGAAGCCGAGATTGGAGGAAGACAAGCTAATTGCACACTTTTCTATTACGTGTATGTTTTGCAAAAGATAAGTAATGTAACTTATCTATGCAATGTAATTTTTGTTGGAGCTCAATATACAGAAAGAAGAAAGCGAATTCCGTTGGTGATTTGAGTTTCTGGAGTAGAGTTCATATCCTCAAAAACTTGTGGACATCCAATTAAATCTTGCTTTTCAAATAATTTAAGACCTGTCGTTTTACCCATCTGATTTTGTATCACAGCCAGTCATAGCATGTAAAAATAAAATGTGATCTTTACATTTAGGATAAGCCGATAAACAACTTGTACTTGAAAAAATCTCCGACTGTTGTTGAGCCTTGCCTGGTTTTAAAAAGTAAATGATTTTTTCAACTGGAGTGCGAGCGGTAAATAATACTAACAGATCAATATCTTCACCAACAACAACATTTAAATCAACTGGATTAAATTGATTTATTGCAGTTTCTACGATAAGTATACTGATTGACTGAAATATGCTCATTAGTAAATTTTTCTTTGAGCATTACAATGAGCCGAGACTTATTGTGAGTGTTTGATAGAAATTGTTGTTGGCTAGTTGGGACTGTCATAAATTGTTCAAAGAGAATATCAGAAGATGCAGATGTTTTTGTCACACGGCGACGTTGTTCTGCGGCTTTAAATTTTTTTGTAGAATCGGTATATCTATCAAATAATACGGTTACTTTTTGACCAACATGTCTGCGTATCTACTGAACATATTTATCTGAGATGTTGCTGAATGTATCTTCTCGATCCCAGACCACACGGTGCAATAAATAACCTGCACTGATCGTATATGTAACATTTATATTGTCAATATCAATGTTTACATTTTGAAAACAATCACAAATGCCTGATTTTTGTGATTTCTGCATTCCAAGCTCATCGAATAAGGACAACGGGTAGGGAGCCAATTCATATCATCGTCAAATGTCTTAGTAATACTCATGCGTTGAAATATTAACACAGTGTCAACAGGTACTTTCTCATCGTGAATTTTTATGGTACTACTCATAGCTAAAAGAGGAATTACTTTATCAGCAAGTTTGAGTTTAATATTATCAAATGTCAGTCCTGTCATTTTAGACATGTTGGAAATACCAACTTCGCGAGCTTTATGGTAGTTAATTTTATCATCACCAAAGACTCCACTAGCAATAGACAATATTTTGTTAACCTCTGGTAAAGGATTATGTGGTGAAAACCACTCAAGAAGTTTTTGTACATCTTTAGCATCTTTCTTTGCTCGTGAGTCACTTGCATCAACATGCTGATCTGATGTATCCATTCTTACACTAGCGAGATCTTCCAATGCTTCACAAACGGTATTCATTGCATGCATACTATAAACCCATTTGCTGATGACACTCTCTTTAGTACTCCTTCCTCGAGCAATACCTCCATCTGTCTTCATAGATTTCATCATTGACTGCTCTATCACCATATCCGTTGAAGTCCCACAACATAACTTATTAGAACGTCTAACCATGAAAAATCCTCCAGTAAATCGTTGGTAAACATTAGGATTCAAAGACTCATTTAATTTTAACATATCTTGCAGATATAAGTGCACAGAGTTAGCGTAAGGAAAATGTCCTGATGCGTGGAAATAAGGAAGCATTTCTTTAACGGTGTTCAAGTGAGCTTGCCAATCTCCGATATTATATCCATAGTTTAGCAGAATGGGCACTCCCAAGTAACAATTGAACGTGCTTAAGGCCACGTAGTCACATAAAATGTGGGACTGGGTTTCTTTTCAGCTCATATTCTGAGAATTATCATTCAATATCAATGTATTAGCCTAGCAGACTTATATTTTTACTTATATTATGCATCCAACGATGTACATAGACAACGTAGTCATGCATATTATGGAGAATAAAACTTTAGTGAATTTTATAATGCCTTTTTCTCAGAATTGGTACATCTTAGGGAAAAAAGTATGAGAACAATTTTTGTAGATAATTACATGATCTACAATTATCGTCTGAACTATTTTTATCATAAATCTAACCGTTTCGCTAAAAAATGCGAAAAACCTATTTTTTCGAACTTTGACCTCGTATAAATTTTTTTGCACACACGGGATCGATGGGGACTTTTTCCAATTTCATTATAATGGTATCCCTAACGTTCATGCAAATTTTCAGCTTGTTGGGAATTTATGCAAGGGTACCCCTATTTTTCAGGCTAAATTGACCGGACTATGAGGGACTATGTTACCATTTTTGATGATTCTTTAAATAAATATTAATTTTCATTATTAGTTAAATGAAGTGTATTATTATTTTTCAGTAGTTAATTGGGGGTTTTCATGCTTTACCATTTTCCTACTATCTAGGTCCACTCCTATTAATTGTTTTATGCATAATTTGTGTAAATGCTTGATAATTTTAATTTACTAATAACACCTGACGGCCAGAATGAATCAGGTTGAAAGCGTTAAATAACGTACCACAACCTGGAAAATTACAAAACTAAGCTTGGTCACTGTAACGAGCTAACAACGGCAGGAGATGTTACTCGAAGTTATGCGCGCTATTTAATAATAGTTCTATTTATTTAAGTACCCGCGAAGAAATGACTGCCAAAATACTTGAAGGGAAGAAGATATTTTGTTTAAATTAACATATTAATTATTATTTTGTTATTGTATGTTTATATTTAGTGGGTGTAGATGTTTCATTATGCTCGAACTAAAGATATGAACCTAATTAACTGATTTTTAAGGTTACGAGCATTGTTCAATAACAATTGTATTTCGTTAATCAACTGCGAGGAAATGAACTGCCAGAACAGTGCGTTCGACCCGTTATTTTACACGGGCTTACAAGCCGATGTAGATCAGCGGTGGCCAACCTTTTCAGCAGCCGGACCAAATTTTCGAAATTGAATATTCCATTGGGCCGCACGTTCCACTTTATTGGTAAAGATACTTAAACATTTTTATGAAGGAAAAAAAACCTCAACATAAATGAAACATAAATATTTAATGAAGTATTAAAAATATAATTATTTTAATGCAACTTTTAACTTTGTTTGGCAGAATTATGAGTCAATGTCGAAAGGAGCTGTGGCTACTCGCAAAAAGTTCTCCAAGTGAACATCAGTGATTTGTGTCAATTGTCCATCCTCGCTAGATCAAGCGAGTCATGATATAGATTTAAAATCAGCTAACTTAGTATTGTAGTGTTTGATATCACGGTTGGAAGTTAAACTTGACGTATATAATGATCCAGCTCCGCGGGCCTCATGCTGACATTTGGCGGGCCGCGGGTTGGCCATCCCTGTTGTAGATGTTTCAGCTCTATTCTGTGTCACTGTTATAATAAACTAGAAGAAATGAAATACCGAAACACTGAATTAAAATTGTGTATTATGTTTCAATTAACATATTAATTTTTAGTTTCTTCTTATTACTGATGTCATTATATCAGCCGCAATTAAATAGCTCCATTGGGTCAAATGTGAATGTATTCATACGCGGTTGATATATGTTACGATTTTCTAACGGCAATGTTAGCACAGGTTATGGTTAGATTGAAATGCAGACAGTACCATACTAACAACTGACATATTCTGTTGCAGCATAGGCTGCTAGATTTGTTTCTGGAAATTATCGCAGAATGCAATCAGTGACGGATATGATAAAGGAGCTGGAATGGGATTCATTGCAAGACAGGAGGAGGGTGATGGGAGTGTACAGGGCATATACTGGCGGTGAGGCATGGAAATATAACAGAGTAGGTATGAAAAGTAGTGCATGGAAGGGAAAAGATGACTATGACCACAAGCTGGCACTCGATTTCAGGCACAAGGGTGTGGGAAGATTCTCTTTTTTAGGTAAGGGTGTCAGGGATTGGAATGAGTTACCAAGAGAAATGATGAATAATTTACCGAAAACTTTGAAAGAATTTAAAGATAAAATTTGTAGAGGGCAAATGTACGTAGGTGCAGGATAGGGGGAAGATGGGTGTGTAGGGAAATTGTCACCGGAGTCTGTGCTCTATTGCAATTAAATTAAATTATAAACGATTTCAACTGCATCCTTAATGGCCAGGTTGCTGAAATTATTATTTCATGAGGATGGAAATAGTTCCATGTTTCTCGTGCTGATTATGACCTGGGGCAGGAATAAAACTAATATTACGTAGTATATAATAAGGGTTTCGGATTCCTAATTTATTTTTAATTTCATTGGTTTCATACCTCTGTCATCATTAATTGAATAGAAGTTCTATCTGTATCGCTATGTAAATTACAACCGAAATATCCACAACATTAACAAATCCTGATTATTAGCATTATAATAACAATTCCAGAAAATTAAACAACTGCAAGTCCAAAACACTGCTTTCAACCGGTCATTTTTGAAAGGCTTAGAAGCTAGTATATACTAATAAAACCCTAATATTGGTCACGATGTAGCAATGTCTGCCACGCTGTGACGTCACGCTTCCCTGTCCATTTAACAACCGCCAGAGATATTGTTCGAGGTTATTTAATAACATTTCTGTTTAGTTAAGCATCAGCGATGAAACTAATTGCAAAAATACTTAAATAAAAGAATGTATTACATTTAAATAAACATAATATCGTTAGTGGCTATTCATGTATTATATTCGATCTTTTAGATGTTTTTGATAAATTCTAAACTTATAGATCTGTGAGATAAATGTTTTAATTTATGGGCAACAATGTTAGTGGAACTTTTGATTAGATTGAAATTCAGCCTGTGTCAGAATGAAAACTGGTGTTTGGCGTTACAGCAGAGAGCATAAGTAATTTGAGTTTTTATTGAAAGAAATAATTTGTTTTTATGAGCGCCAAATTACTTCGTTTGAATGAAAGTTATGATTGCGATCTATTCGGCTTGGGCCAGGATAAAAACGAAAGGTAAGTTGTCATTTATTTGCTTTCACTGACGTCATGTAACTGTGTCAGCCGCCGACCCTGGCAGCGTAACGGCTAGCGTGTTGGCCTCGATTTGCTGGGGTTGCCGGTTCGAGTCCGGCCTCGGGTATGGGTGGTTTTAATTAAATGTTCTGTCCGTCCTGTGTTGTCCATACTATTGTGAATAAAAGCATTTGAGAGATAATACATGTTTAGTTACAAAAATGATGTAGACTTGAAGAAACATTGAACATTAGTAGATTTAATAACAAAATGTTGTGAAGCTGGCTAAATGGCAATATATATATATATAAACTGTGTCAGCCATTAAAACGTTGAAATATGGATTTGAATCACGAAAAATAAAGACACAAGACCTCGTGAAGCTTCCGAATCAAGGTTAATTCGCTATATATGTCACTAACATGCGATACAATTAATGTATTAATTCGTGTGTGATTGACGTTTTCTTTTTCTAACGGCAATATTAGCAGAGTTTATGATTATGTCGAAATTCATCCTGCACCAGGATGAAAACAATCTTTTATGTACAGCTTAATTTTTTTATCTGCTTAACGTCTCTCTAACAGCGAGGTCTTTAGAGACGGGAATGGTGGGGGGGGGGGGGGGCAAAGAATGGGAAAGAATTCGGCCATGGCCTTTTGAAGGAAGCATCCCGGCATTTGCCTGGAGTGATTTGGGAAACCATGGAAAACCCAAATCTGGATGCCCGGACGGGGATTCAAACCACCGTCCTCCCGAATGCGAGGCCAGAACGCTAGCCGTTACACCACCAAGCTCGGTATGTACAGCTTAAGGTACGAGGAAGTATTGCGCATAGTTTCATAACAATTCAGAATGAAAACTGAGAATTTTTGCTATAACGTTTAGGCACGAGAAATTGCATTGATCGTTATTTTATATCAATGAAGCAACTGCGAATAAATGACTTTCCAGATCACTCCATTCAACCCGACATTTTTTACATGCTTTGAGGCCAGTATATAAATAAAAGACAATGTTCGTATATGTGCGCTATGGACAACAATATTACTAGGCTGATTAAAGTGTCATTTTTAATGCTGCATTTTGTAAACATCCTGCTCATTAAGAGGATTAGCTGCTGCGTTCCTTACCAGCATCCTGAAGCTAGGTACAAGAAACGAACAGAGAACAAGCACTGTAAATTATCGACTCATATCAGGCATTAGGATCATTTGTTACTATAACATTAAAACCCGGATTGGTTTCTTGACCAGGGGCTGGTAGGAAATCGACCAAGGAAAGAACAGTTTTGGTATTCTAGTTGAATGAATTTGGAAAACCATTGAAAATCGAAATATGGGGAAAAAAGGATAACAAAACCCTACAATTCAACCACCCGTCTATATTTGGAATTGAGGAAATATGAATATTATCGTTTTTAAGTAAGGAAGGCAGATACTGCAACAAATTATAGAGTCAGATGCTGAACAAACTTTGTGTTTTCAAATAAGAATACAAATAAATGTAAGCAGTAGTGTAACAAATTCCTACAGGAGCAAAATCTCCGTCGCAGTTGATCGTCCTGGAGTGAGTTGCTCCTCTGCGGCACTGAGTTGGGAAATATAACTGCGTTAGTTTCCTAGTGATTAGAGTGTGTGTACCTCTTACCGTTTGTGTGGATGGCTGTGATCAGTTTGTGTTCTGTGGTGTGTGTGTTACCTGCGTTGAGAATGAATGAAGTGTGAAGAAAAGGAGCTGTCTTCTCATATACTAAAGTGCAAACAATAATTTCCCTAGTAACTCGTTAGCCCAATGTACTTTTTTATTATTATTTTTTTGCTTATGTCTAAAACATTGAGGTCCTCTCGTGATTGTGTTTGTGTGGCTATATGCTGACCATGCCTGAGTATTTGTGTAGCAACTTGTCAGATTCCTACATGCTCTCAATACCTATAAATTGGCCTCGTTATTTAAATAAATTATGGAAATCGATGCTTTGAAACATTTTAAATTATGTAATAATTTTTGTTTTTGTTGTTCAGAGCTTCTTGCAGTTTATGTTAGAGATTTTGCGCGTCTTCTAACCGTTCTTGTTTTTGACTGTGTACCCCAAATAATGTCAAATATCCTCTCTTTGCTCAAATTATGATCTTCATTATATGTTCATAATCCATTAGTAAATACTTATTCTAGCTTTCCACTGCTTTCTAATTTTTATAGCAACTTCCGACGCGTTAATTTTCTCTAATGAAGAACATGATAAAATCATTCAGTTTTATGCTAGCTTGCAGTTCCTTCCTGGTTTATAATATTATGGCCATATGTATCTGCATAATTTAAATTTAAATTTTTTGAAAATTCGTTTCTTTACTACAAAAGTCTTATGTTCTAACTTACTACCTTTATTTCATGTCCAGTTCAGAAATTCTTATCCCTTTTCATTACAATTTCCATCATTCTAATACTAGCCGTTTACCGTCATTCTTTTGCTGCACCGCTGGAAGGTTGCATTGCCAGGGATTTACGTAGCTTTCGTCTTTGTGAACATGGGACTAGAATTTATTTGCAGAGCTGCTAAGAGGATGCAGGAACATTTGTCATAGTTCCAACTTATCTGGCTGTCAGTCTTGAGACCATATCAACCTTTAGCCCTGTTATATAGTAACAACATACAAATATATTTCATGGTACTCACCTGGCCTCTTCTGTGTGACACCCAACACTAAACTGTAATCTAATCTAATCTACAGTAAAGCCACTCTATATTTGTTTTTCAGTGATGAAGTGTAATTGCTTTTGGTTTATTTAATTGACATTTTCCATTCCTTCTTATTAGCTGTTAATTTCCGGGAAAGTAATTGGTACGACAGTAAAAAAAACAACGATATTTATTTACCGTTTCTTAATGCGTACTGCAATCGTTTTGTCATTCGGTTCACTGGAGAAGCTTCGGAAAGAAAGTGTTGGAAGGTATTCAGAGAATTGTCGAAACATTAGAGTAATTTGGGTGCTCATTTCGCCCCGCAACCTTCCCTTGAAGAAATGTGTAGGGAGTGTCAAGTTCGTACTTACGTCGATCATATTTTATCTGAATCTTTTCTCGACTACATTTCGAAGATGAAAAGCGATAATGTCCCTGGACCAGCTGTCTAAGCCCTACGTTTTCGGCTGCGACGACTTCTTTTGCCACGACGCGCGTGGCCATAAACGAGCGTCGTGTGGCTCGCCTCCGTTGTTCGGTGACGTGTTGTGCGCAGATAAGCTTATCTCGGCGGGGTGCCGCACAATGCCTGCCGCAACAACAGGCCGGCCCGTCTGGCGACCTTTAAACGAGCCGGCTATAAGCTGCCACTGGCTCCTGCCGGTTGACCGATCAGCAACCTGCCTTCCTCAGGCTGCTCACCGACACCGTGTGATAAGACAAGATCGCGGCTTGCGGCCTCATTCCATAACGCAATGGTCCTCCATTTTTACGTTTCAGTTATAGTGAAAAAAACACACTTTTATTTTCAGCACCGTTCCCTCTCAGCTACGCACATCCTCTCCAACATCGTTCTAATTCTTTCATGTCACTCTCAAGATTGTCAGTGATGAGGTTACAGTACATATGACGTCGTCATTTAACTGGAAATAGATACCAGACAGAAATGTTTTTAAATTTGGAAATTCAGATTGATCAGATTGGAGGAAAACGAGGTTATTCTATCAATTGATACCCACACACAGTCACAGCAATGAGAAACTTATGATTTGGGGCCATTGAGTAGATGAAGTAGTACTTATCTTTATGATTCCAGACTGAAAGGAGTTCTGGTAGCTCAGTGGCTAAGGCGCTTGCTTTCAAAACATTCGCTACTCCTGCCCCGGGGCACGAATCCCGGCAGGCGCAGGAATTTTGAGAGTTGTGTTTAATCATATGAGCTATGCCAGGACGCTCCGTGGTTCGGATTCCACGTTAAACTGTAGGTCCCAGAGGAAAGGAACTGGCCGTCCTACCTCTGACACAATGGCTTAGTATGCCTCCTTCGGGAGGATCCAACCAACCTTCGGGTTGTCGACTAAATTAAGTTTACTGAAAGGAAAACAGGACACAATTGCTAATGCTCTTCTGGCTATCCGTCTGTAACAAGCCTCTATCACTTAATGAGAATAATTTGGAGACTTTAAATTTGCAGATACTGTATGTTTCGTTGAACAAGAACCTAATATCGTTTTAATACTTTGAGACATTATATTCTGGGGGGTATGAAATAAAGAGGGTCAGTATATAAAGTGAGCGGAGGTTTAAAGCACGCTCAGAATATGACTAAGTTATTTTTAATGGTATTATCTAGGAACTTGAAATTTATCTTAAACATCGATGATATCCTGAATTTAAACGACAAATATTAAAACACTTCAATCTAGTTTCTAAGTTTCGATTAAAACAAGCAAAAATTATTATTTTGTTGTTACTTTGAAAAATATTAATACTGTGTTAAGTACTCTTAATTGAGAATTAATTACGCATTATGTATCTGTAATATATTTAATTGGAACCGAACAATTGAAAACGTAACTGTAATGCGGCATCAGGAGCCAGAAGCGGAATCTGCTGCCTGTCTGCTTGCTAAACATTGACTTTTGTATCAAGCTCCTATCTTCTGACCTATCACATACAAAATATGCGTTAAGATCTTTACCCCGTGACTCAAGCTTAGTGGCTACTATGGAGGAAATTACTCCTCCATGGCAGCTTTCTAGGGAAATTTTAGCGGAATGGTTTCCATTTGTCTTCCCCACTTGATGGAAGCGTATCTATGAATAACTGTTTTGTGCTGACGACTGCGATGTGTATATGTTCAGCGTAGAATGCTGTTTGCGTTGTGATTGAATGAAAGATGAAGGTAGGGAGAGCGTGAAACCTGCTGCTGGTCCCTTCAGGCATTCTCTTCAGAAAGACACCAGTGGGGCTGGCAAGCTTAATGTTCCCATACGACGGAAGAATCAGTAGCGACGTCTATGTCCTCAATCCATACGCATTGTGTATAGGTTTCGGATTTAAACCAAGACTTTGGTGCACAATTTAGTGTTTAGGAATTGTGCACCAACACCTCTCCTACATTACCGATAAAGTCCTTATGATGAACATTTTTATCACCAGCAAACTCGAATTAGCCAACAGTCAGGGACCGACATCATTACGTTGTCGCAACCTCCTAAGCCGACCCTAGAGCACGGAAGTTTAATTGCTCGAGGTTCCATTCGAAACTTGCTCGTTTATTGACAGCGTTCCTCTTCTCTTTTCCTTGATAGCAGCTCGCAGTAGTTTCGTTAGGTTATGACATTATACCTCTGTAATGGTTTCACCCTTTTTCAGTTCTCTGGTAGCGTTATAAACAAAGTAAAAAAAAAACAAAAAAAAAAACAGATACCATAATTGTTCTCGCAGAAGTAATAACCTTGACCTCCTTTTAAGGGGTTAGAAGTGACGTTCTTCGATTGCATTGATTGCTGATTTTTATTCTAGGGTAAAGTGATGGGACCAGATTACATTCATAGTCACTTACCGTTCATTAAAATCAACCGTACTGGTTATGTAGAGAGAGCCAGAATTTCCGCAAGCAGCGTCTTCCTTATTGCCTTTTCATCTGCTGTCAAAGGTTTCGATACAAATTGAGCGAGTACTTTACTCATGTGTTAATGCTCTCTAAGAATGCGATCTTCTATTATTCTCAGAATCATTGATATCTCTAAATTTGTGGAACCGTTAACTTTCTGTCTATAGCACGTGTACCCTGTGTTTATATCTATTGGCTTTGGTGCGTGGAGATAATCTTGTGTTGGTTCTTCCACTTTCGAATTTCGATACGTCTTATTATATTGTTCAAATGATACAAAAATGATCAAATATCTAAGGGTAACTCTCCAATGATACTTACTTAACGCGTGTTGCTTCGGAGAGTGTTCCACCACTCCAACTTGTTTTCTGATCTTCTTTGCCATCCACTGGCTTTCCTTCCGGCTGAAGATCTTTGGATATACGACCAATCAGCCCTGCTATTGATCGTCCGACAGGTTTTGTTCTGATCATCTTTGAGTGAGAGTGTTATCTTTGGCTGACGGTTGTACTACTTTTGATCCAGTTTCCCTCCTCACTGGAGTAGCCATTTTTTGAATGCAGCAACGATGTTCAGCTCTTTCAACATATCATTTTTAAGTGAACTGGGTGGATCACCTGCCTAAAAGCTAGACATTTCTTAAGTATGAAACAAGGGTAGCGAATATGCGTGGCATTGACTGGTGGTTTGGAACACTGACAGCCGGTAAAAAGTGCTTAATGGTCGAGCTAAGTAGGGCAGATTACTGTATTTACACCTCAACATTGGGCTGCCATCTGCCCCTTTAAGAATGTAGTGGCAGGTTACATTTAAAACCTCTGGCACTTGCCTCGAAGTCGTGTCTTGTCTTCATCATACAGTTGGAGCAGAGAGAAAGCAGACGTCGCATGGTCGCCACATAGAAGAAGATGAACAACCTTAACCGGTTAACAGGTTGGCTCTACTATGGGATTGTATGGTTGGACGTGGACAGCTATCGTTGTATCATAGATATGGAGCTATATTCCTCCACATTATCCATAGCTGGGATTAATCGTCCATGGTCGCAGACGCGCTTGCCGCTCTTGCAGTGAAAGTCATATTCGTGCAGTTATAACCAACCATTTTTCATTATTCCAGTATATCATAAGAATATTGTCAAAAGATAGAGACAGCCTTCAGCGGTAATCCTGATGTATGTAACTGGTATATCTTGTACAGCACAGAATTCACGCTGTGTCAGGACAGTAAATAGTGCACATGTGACATATTTACGAAGTCATTTAACCCTGATGATCCTACAACAGATACCTCAGTCTGATCCCATATCGATTCCTATGCTCTATACTTACCCACCAGCTCTATTCTTTCATAGAACCTTGGCCATATCTCCACTCAACCGGCGTGGTTCACCATAATAATATGATAGAAAATTCACCACTCAAAGGTCTTACGTGTACATTAATTTCATACACCATCAATATATTACAGTCTACTTTGTAGGTGGTATATGAACGTAGCTCTACTGAATGGATCAGCGTTTTATTGATATTAATTTTGCAGTGCCGTCATAGAGTTCTTGTTTTAAGACTGCAGTAGCAGCGGTTGACTGCTATTTCCATTTTGACAGCTGATTATTCTCTGAATGTTGTACCTAGATATCTGGCACGTCGACATGAGCCAGTTATCGCGTGTAGATGTGGGAGTGATCCTTGTAGTTGGCTACATCTGTTTAGGATCATGTATTTTACTTTGTCTTTATTACATTGAACCACTGTTTTCATTGCGTTTGATTCTAATCTGTCAGCTACTTCTCCTGCCTGCTCCTGCTTCCAAAACACAAACATTATGCCGTCACCATAACCCTGATATTTGATGTTTTCAACCACAATATGGACTGCTTTTAATTTTTTTGACTTCATTTCTGCCATTACTTTCTCTAGTGCAAGGTAAAATCAAATCAGTGATACGTTATATAATATACCTGTTGTTGCTATAGTCATATTAGTTGCCACGAGTTGCCACAAGTAATATTCCAGTAAGAAAGGAATATTAGGGTTCTTATCTACAGTACTAGAAATTTTTATACTTTATTTAAGCTTGTTTCTATTTGTATTTTATTTTATGAATACATATGACAAACCAAAGCTTAACTAAAAACGTTTTTACCATATGTAGGAATGAAACGTTGAGTATATGGCGCTAGCCACTTGCATAGGAAAAATTCACAAAATTACTAGAGATTAAAATAGAGGGGAACAAAGTATACAATGATCTGCCAGAACTTTATGACCGCCTACCTAATAGCCGGTATGTCCACCTTTGGCAAGGATAACAGCGGAGACGCGTCTTGGCATGGAAGCAATGAGGCCTTGGTAGGTCGCTGGAGGGAGTTGGCACCACATCTGCACACACAAGTCACCTAATTCCTGTAAATTCCGGGGAGGGAGGCGATGAGCTGTGACACCACGTTCAATCACATCAATGCTGTGTTCGATCGGGTTCAGATCTGGCAGGTGGGAAGCCAGCACACCAATTGCAACTCGCCACTGTGTTCCTCGAACCACTCCATCACACCCCTGGCCTTGTGACATGGCGCATTATTTTTTGGAAAAAGCCCACTGCCGTTGGGAAATATAGTCGTCATGAAGAGGTGTACGTGGTCTGCAACCAGTGTACGATACTTATTGGCCGTCATGGTGCCTTGCACGAGCTTCACTGGGCCGTTGGATGCCCACGTGAATGTTCCCCAGAGAATAATTGAGCCATCGCCAGCTTGTCTTCGTCCCGCAGTACAGGTGACAAGAAGCTGTTCCCCTGGAAGACGATAGATTCGCACCCTCCCATCGGCATGATGAAGAAGGCATCGGGATTGATCAGACCATGCAACGCTCTGCCAATGCGCCAACGTCTTGTGTCGATGGTCACGTGCCCATTTCAGTCGGAGTTGCCGATGTCGTGGTACATGTATGGGTCATCGGCTGCGGAGGCCCATCGTTAGGAGTGTTCGGTGTACTTGTTTTCAGACACACTTGTGCTCTGTCCAGCATTTAAGTCTGATGTTAGTTCCGCAACAGTTTGCCATCTGTCCTGTTTTACCAGTATGCCCAGCCTACAACATCTGTAATGAGCGGTAGGACGCCCAACCCCTCGAAGTTTAGACGTGGTTTCACCTTGGTTTCGCCACTTGTTGAAGACACTCACCGCAGCATTCCTCGAACACCCGACAAGTCCTGCAGTTTCTGAAAGGCTCGTGCCGTGCCTCTGGGCCATCACAATCTGCCCTCGGTGAAACTCAGGGTGCTAATGACGTCGCCGCCAACGTGCCGTAAAGCCACAACAACAACATCGGTCAAACTCAGATAGATCGCGCGCCTTCCCCATTCCAAACACGGATAGCCTGTTAACTGATACCACATGCACCGTGCGTGTGTCTGACTAGGAGTTATTCCTCGTCAGGTGACGCTGCTATCGCCTGGACGGGTTTATATCGATAGTAGGTAGGTAGTCATAATGTTCTGGGTGATCAGTGTAAGTTAAAAAACAGTATTGCCAGCTGTTGTAGATAATTAGCTGTAGTGTCTGTTTGTGCATTTAATGCATTAATATGTAAAGTATGCGCCCCTATTGGCAATACTGCATAAAAAATCGAAATGAAAACATATCAAGTTCGAATTTAAGGAAATACTATGATCCAAAAATGTGCATAAAACCAGCAACACTGTCGGCTTTATTCGTCAGTCTGAACGTGTCAAAAGTACACCCACCTGAACACCAGGCTCGAGCGTTACCGCCCACCAACCATGCTCGCTCCGTATATAATTTCTCAGCTGTGCATCTGCATTACTTTGTGCAGCGAGTAATGTTATGTCTGAAATTTAGGACCATAGAAGTATTTTAGTGAAAATCAGTTTCGATTTTTTTTTCTGTAGCTACCATACCACTTGAAAACCGATGTGCACTTCTCTGTATAAAGGATTTCTACGCTACAGTGTTTAAGATTGAAAGAACGTTATTATCACACGATACTATACATCTACATCTATACTCTGCAAATCACAAATACTGTGGGTGGCAGAGGGTGCTAAGCACCAATCCTAATTCTGCGCATTCCAATCCCGAACAGATCGAGGAAAGAAGGAATACATAAATGAATCAGTACGGCATCTTATTTCTCTAATCTTATCCCTCCTGTCTTTGGGACCTAAATAGGTTGGCGGAAGAAGTATTTCGTTGCACTCTTAACTTAAAGATTTTCGCATATTCTCCAGCAAATTCAAACGAAAACGACGTCGTCTGTCCGCCAAACAATCCCAGCCCAACCCACGAATCAGCTCTGTGACACTTACGTAAGGACTGTAACTAGCAGTCACGAATCGAGCGGCTCTTCTCTGTACGTTCTCTAATGTGTCAATCAATCCCTTGCGATACGGATCCCAAATTCCGCAACAGTATTCCAAATGCGGACGCACTAGTGTTTTGTACGCTATTTCCTTTGTATGAGCATTACAACTTCTCAAAATACGTCCTATGAATCGTAGTTTGGAATTAGCTTTGCCTAGAACGGAAGTTATGTGCAAGTCCCATTTCATGTTGCTTTGTACTGTTACGCCTAGATACTTCAGGGAATCCACAGTGTCAACAACTGAATTGTTAACTTTGTACTCCTGAGCAAGCGGGGTCTTTTTATTACTTATGTGCATTGCCTTGCACTTTTTACAGTTAAGGGTAAGCTGCCATTCACGGCATACTCGAGCAAACCATCAGATCGGCAGTGGTGGAGATAAATGTAAGAATGTATAGAATTCAATGGCAGACGACTACAATTGTAGCATAACCGAAGGAATTTTTAAAACGTAAAATTATGAAATATATAGAACTTTTTAAACTTCTCAATTTTTTTTTTTCTAAGCGGGAGACATAGATAGAGTTAAAGGCGGAAGTGTGTTCTCGCAAACAAACGCGCTGCAACAACAGCCGAATTGCTCCACAGAACGCAAACCTCGATTAAACTACACACACTTTTCCGCCGAAGCAAAATAGTCTCTGCCGACAAACATAAACAATTCGCCCAGTGGGTTGGGAAATCACATTGACATAAAACAGTCCTGAGAAAGATCCCAGGTTGAGACGAAAACATTGGCGGCACCAGTAAGCAACGCGCAGCGTTAAAACCTAAAAAATAAGATTTAAATCCGCGTCCTCCCGAATGCGAGGCCAGAGCGTTAACGCTCATCCACCACGCTTGGTCCGCAAACCTCGACATTAGTCAGTAGATTTAATGTCATGGCCGCAGCAAAAACTAGTTTCCGCTCTGCGGCGGCAAACGGTGTAATTTGATTCAGCTCTCAATACGGTTTCTTACCGCTAGCAAGTTGATTCACTTTGTCTGCTGATTATTTAAATTTTACCTTCCTTTGAAATTGTAACTTTCTGATGTAGCCGTGTACTTTAAAGAATCGTAAAAGGAGAGAAAATTGAAAATTTTCTTGGTTCTCCGGGTGAAGTCGTGTCGATTTTTTTTTAATCCTGACATTTTAGACACAGCAAGATGGCTTGCAGTAGCTGAAACGTCAGGCTTTAAAAAAATCGACGCGGTTCAATCCGGAGAACCAAGAAAACAACGACAACAACCGCGGAAGTATACGCAATTAATTTTCCATCGTGACGCTGAATAGTAATTAATCTAGTCTTCACGGGTGTGCAGCTGTATGGAGTTTTGGAAACACAACGTTTCGATAACCAGCTCGGCTGTCTTCGTCAGGTGTCCGGTGTCTACAGGCTGACGAAAGCTGGCAGTCACCGCGCCGAGCTGGTTGTCGAAACGTTGTGTTTCCAAAACTCCATCCGGCTGCACACCCGTGAAGACTACATTGCTTCAGTACGCCGGCGAAGTCTCTACGCACACAGTAATTAATCTATTAACCACCAGACTTCATCTATGTATTAGCATAAATACACTTCAACTTGCGTATGCTACAGAGTAATACGAAAGGAAATCTGCATTAATTCGTCATATTTCTGGCTTCCCGCCCAGTTGAGAGGCGGGAAAGAACTGGGGGCAAGGAACGGGAAGGAATTTGGCCATGGTCTATTGAAAGAACCATCCCGGCAATAGCCTGGAGTTATTTTGTAAAACCATGGAATACCCAAATCTGGATGGCCGGACGGTGATTCGAACCCGCAACCTCCCGAATGCGAGGCCAGAGCGTTAGAGCTCATCCATCAAGCTCTGTAATTCGTTACTGGGACTTCAGTGAAATACTTCGCTATTATTGCAATATTCTTAACTAGCGTAAGCCCGTGACCGTTTTTGCGTATCGTCACCGGTCTAGAATAGTTCCAGTTTTTAGAATGAAAGATTATGACAGGTTGACCTGATTTCATCAAATATAAACTTGACCTGTGTTTCAGGGTGAATAAAATATCTGAGCTTGAAGAACTCAGAAGCATAAATAGAGGTAGATATTAAAAACGAACAGGGATGACAGCGCAATCGTATAATTGATTAAATACAAACTTCACTTGTATTTGACCTTTAAAGTTCACTCTGCAAAATTTAAAAAAAAAAAAATGCCTATTTGCTTCGAAAGCATCACGTTGTTTTTTTTATTGAGACTGGGCAAACACTCATAATCACTGATCATAGTATCTGTAACGGCCAGAGAACTTAATATACATTCCATATTATTAAACAGTTGAGCAACTCCGAAGAAATGAATTGCTGGAATAGTTGATTCGGTAATATATTGGTCTGATGTCCACTTAAAATAACCTAATAACTCACGTACAGCAAGTTGTCAGTAAAATAACTAAAAAGCAAAAAAATCGTAATGCATAAACTTTGGTCGATCAACAACATTAGTGAAAGATTTAATTAAATTGAAATTTATCCTTAGCCGAAATGACAATTGGTATTCGTGGTTACAGCAGAGACCATGAGTAATTTAATTTTTTAAAGTTTTTTTTAAGTTGCTTTCATTAGCAAGTAGCAACATGTTACTGAAAAGCAGATTCACGTTTTTTCTGGCGTAAAGTTTGTCGATATCTTTTTAACTATAAAACGCCACGAAAAGCAAACTTAATGAATGTATTATAGCAGTTAACTTGGTAGCAGTTGCTTAGCTATTAAATTGTGGACATGACGACGAATTTCTTCTAATGATATCTCTGGACGCTGTTTTGCGAGCAAAGGCTGACACGTGACATCATTCTCCAGCCAATAGCTATCGAGGTGAGTGAATGAGTGAGCTTACTGAAATTAAATAGTCGATACGAGTATTTGAATGCATTTTGCAGTTTTACCAATAGATTACTGTATTGAAATTATAGATAAAGACGTACAATTTAAGATGAGATTTGTTATTTACAGATAATTGTTAATTTTACTACCAATGTGTAATCGTCCTTTTCGCCTTTCAGTAACTGTTAACTTTCTCGATGTTTCGGTACAAGGGTGCTCCGTGATTGGCTAGCGTACCCATTGTGTTTCCTGAACATTCGATATCAAAAGACTTCTCGCATACCTTGGTGGGAGAGTTTAGAATAGGGTATTTGACTAATTTTGGGAAAGCAGACAGTATTCTAGCCGAGCATCTCTTAAAACTAAAAAAAATAAATATGTTAAAAAAACGGAAAAAACCCGAAAATTTAAAATTTTGTATTTTTATATGTTGATTTGAATATTTGCGCCCAAACATTCGCAGCTGTAAGTTCGTCTTTTATGAATTTCAGTTCGTGCCGCCGTAAAGAAAGCTTATTTTTTTGATAAAATTAGTTCTTAAATTTGCATGTGGTGTGTAATGTTTCAGTATGTAAATACAATAATTAAAACACCAAACAAAATGTTTATTTACTTTCTACACAAGGAAAATATACGGAAAAAGTGTCTAAAACTTGCACGAAGGAAACTATCTTATTTGTCTATAAAATCTCAATGTATTTTTGTGAATAGCACTTTGATGTAAGTCTTTACTTGAGATATTATCATGTTCAATAAACTGTGTACCTTAATACTTTTCTGCTACAAACTTAAATGTCTATCGATAAACAAATTATCACTTTGGAAGTTGAGCATCGTGTGTCCCCATAAACACAATGTCTTTTTAAATACGTCATACATCATCCACATGATCTGATAAATGATTTAAATGAATACAAGTGCATACCTCATCTAGAAAATTAGTAATTCTTTCCAAACTATGCCCTTAAATTTCGTAACGTTGCTACTGTTAAGAGTGCGCTGTTAACAATGTCTGCCATTTACTTTTGGATTAGTCAATGACTAATACAAATAAGGTTACATTTTGTTTAGCTATACTTTATCATCACAGTTAATACATCATCTCATCTGAATATTGGCATATTGTCGAGACGTATGCTTGCTGTTAGTTCATTGTCTACTTGTGTGCACAGCTTAAGCAATATTTTCTACGTAACTACTGTCTCTATTAATATTGATCATATAAAACAATATTTAGCTTATAATAACAATTCTTTCTAGGCCATGTAAATTTCTGAAATCTATCCTCTAAAGCATAACATTCAAATACAACGCCGAGAAAGACTTCAGTGCTATATATCTATTTTTTTAAGTATCTGAAAATAAGTACACCTTTCAGTACAAAACTACACTCTATATTTTTGAGTATATATGCTTTGAGAAAAGTTGTGACGTTCCGGAATTCTGCTGTGGAAAAATCACTGTTTTGTACGAAAAACTTTCCCAGAATATCCACATCAATTTTTAAGGAAATTAGAGCTGTTTTATTTGGTAAATCCAGCTTCCATTGCAATTTGTTTTATGGATTGGTAACCAGTGCTAAGTAATAAACTGACTTAAAACCTTATTTGTACGACTAAAATATTGCCGATAAACGTTTAACAGACGGAGCAAAACTGCTGCTTTCTGAGACGCGACGTCACGTGCTCTGATTGGTGTTTCACGACAAATGAAATTTTTGCATTTTTATGTTATTAAATCTTATCAAATAAATAATAATCTTTTGCTATGTAAAAACCAACTACGCTCAGTATTTGAATGCGTATTATGACGTAGCAACAATGCATTGTTACAATAATGTAGCTTAGCATACACAAGAGTGTTTTACAGTTTCTATTGCTGCAACATGTTGAGATAAAAATATTTCAATGAGCTACCAGAAAAAGGTATCTGTCATCATTCAAGATGAATCTGATGGCACAGTGGTGGGTTGTCCCACTGCGAGGTGAGAGGATCTCGGTCTCGGTTGAAATTTGAAAGCTATTTATCACGTTCTTCGCGTGCGATCGCGCATTTCTATTGGTCAGCGTGGCACCGAATGGCAAAAATTATGCGGTGGCTAGAAGAAGTAAAACGTTCTTCACGTGGAGGGATTTGCGCCAATCCCGCGGGATCCCGCGGGATCCGTGCGGGATTGGTACAAACAGTTTTTCAACGCATATATTTAACGCATATCGTTACTTAAAACGTTAATAAATTAAATAATAATTAAAGTAATAAATAATTTTTAATGTTAAATGATAAAAATTAACAGTTAACAATATTTTGATTGGCAAAATG
Source organism: Vandiemenella viatica (assembly GCA_031002005.1). Taxonomy (NCBI): domain Eukaryota; kingdom Metazoa; phylum Arthropoda; class Insecta; order Orthoptera; family Morabidae; genus Vandiemenella; species Vandiemenella viatica. The sequence continues at coordinate 182,393,711 of JARYHS010013631.1, read as the reverse complement.
ACATTAAAATATTCTAGCATGTTTTAAGTATATTTCGAGGTTTTACATTTTTGTTTTTAAATTTCAACCAATTTTTAAATAAACAATCAAAAATGGAAAATGTTCAGTCTTAAGTCATATTATGTGCCTTACAATACATCACATCACTATAAAACATGGTATGCATAATGGACAAGTCACCAGAGTTTTGTTTTTAATTATTATTCTAAATAAACGTTCTATGACACCGAGAGAAAGCTTCCTATTTCACAAAGTGCAGTGAATATACTCTGTAAAGTGTAGACTTGGCTCAGAACATGATCTCATAACTTTCTGTCGCTGCACACGGACGAGACTTGGCCTTTTTTTGCGTGATTCATTATTATATCTCCTGATTCCTTGATTGATATTACAATTGATTCAATGTTATTAAAAGAAACTACTCACCAACACGTAAACTGTCAAGTATTTCAGATTTACTTATATGGCGTAACGACGTTTTTACAGTGGAAATTATTTTTTTTTTTTAGTAAGAAAGGAGACTTTCTCATAGAATGATTGCAGTGAAGTCCTCATAGGCTGTATCTCCGGATGTCATTACAAACACACAAAATTACACACGTGAGGAAGACGGCGGAGTATGGTGTTCCTACAACACAATTCGTCGATACACCCGTGAAATTTTCATAATAACTTTTTTTTACCTTTAGTCGAAATAATAACAAGGAGAAGAGGGATTAATCGAAAGCCTGAGCAGCACATGTAAAAAGGTGGCTTTCGTCAAAGAATAGCATTGAGGCAGCGGCCAAAACAACAATAAATCAAAGAATATAGGCCTACAATTTCCTTTTGATAGCTGTTAAATAAATAGGTACGCGATCGTTAAAATTACGATAACATTAGTTTCATATCAACGAATAATTAAATTTTCACCCGCAAATTAGGAAATTGTCACAATTACTTTATCCGCAAATACAGAAAATGGGAATAATGAAACCGTGAATACAAAGCTGTAACCGTGCGACACTTAAAAAATAATTATACAGTTACAAAATCGTACTAAATACGCACCATAACTCAAATTACAGAAATTGATGAATACGTAAAAGTGTATTTATTTACTTACGAATGACGAAGGTTGACAAAACAAACGCATGTTCACATGAGTCAAATGCCAACTGGAAGGGTACAAGCAAACAGTGCAATACATCAGATAGAGACCGAGTGGGGCAGCGAGTCACGCAGACTGACACGCGTTTCCGCCGGATTTTGCGGATTGCGGATCCGCTTAATTTTGTGCGGGATCCGCCAGACTGTCTAATGATGCGGGATCCCGCGGGATTGCGGGATCCCGCTTTGCTGGATTGCAATCCCTATTCGCATTTCACATTAAACAGTGATCCCGGCTAGGTGACCCGGATTAAGTTAAGTTTATGATTGCACGTCCAATTCAAACTCTCTCACTTCTGCAGCAGAAATACCATTTGCAATATCCAGGCCAAATGCCATAAGTATTATTTTTAAGATTATCCTAAACACAAGTAAATGCTTAGCTATGTGACGTAGTGATTTGAAGTTGGGAAATTTATTGCGTGCTCGCGTTGATGCCCCACGGCCGGGTTCCTAGCAGAGCCGAATTGCGGAGTCCAGAAAAAGCCGCAACAAACTCGCTGTACGAGAAGTCGGCGGGCCGCGCATTTGGCCGTGTAACGAGTTAGGCAGGCGCTCATGAAGTTGGAACAGTAGTACTGCACCCAAAAAGTGCTGCCGGTTTAAAGGCGACCTCCGCTTTGACTAAAGGAATAAATCTACTCAAGACAACGCTAATACGCTATAATGCAAAACTTTATCATAGTTAAAGACAAGTTATTATTAATTTTACAATCGCGCTTTCATCCCAGTGCGTTTTACATATACAATTATATGTTATGAGCATTTATATTTTATGTTATTTTCCTGTTTTAGAAATATCCGATAACGCAGTTCAGCAAATTACTCCTCTAATTATAATAAACTTTCCCTCTTCCTTATGCTAGTTTATTATTGTGGTCTTCTCTTTCATTTTATGCATTACTTTTAATTCCTTGTCCAATATCCACCCTGCCGGCCTCGGTAGCGTAGGGGCTAGAGCGCTAGCTCCGCGTGCCGAAGGCCTCCGGTTCGAATCCGGCCGCGGGCATGGATGTTAAGTGTTGTGTGTCTGTGTGAATGTCCTGTCCGTCCTGTGGCGTCCATACATTGGAAAAAATACACATTGAGCTGGCTGTATGGCCTCCGTTGCCGAATGCCATTAAAAAAAAAAAAAAATCCACCCAAGTCTCCTAATCAATCTATAGCTCTACATATCCATCAATCTTTTTGGCTCCTGTCTTTCAACAATTCACTACCCTGTGCTCCTTTATCTTACCAGTTACCAAGTGTAATTCAACAGTAATTTCTACAGTCAGATCAAGTTGCTGTCCATTGTACCAACTTAGATCCATGTATTAAATGCTCAGGATGTGCTTTATTCCCTTCAATAGATACAAAACTTTGCAACATTACTACCTACCCCCCAACCAAGCGATGGAGGGACAAAGACTACAGATGTGCATAAGCTGTGCATCTTGCTGTAGATGCAGAGCGGATACATAAGAGGAGAAATATCCCATTCGAGTCGAACGAAGAATAAGGAAACTGCAAGATTATTCCAACCTCTCTTTCATACTGAGATTGCAGCATTAACGGAAGTAGAACGTACTATGCTACGAAAACCAAATCACTTTTTGGGATGTTTCGTAGGACGGAGAAACTGTTGTAATTAGTTCATAATTTCTAAATTGGGGCTTAAACTCATAACAAAACAGAGTTATTTCTCTTGCATACTTTTCGTTTAATTTTCAACATTATTTCTAATGGTAAAATACGTCGCAATAATCGTTTTTTTCCCCATGGTACATTCATGAATATCAATTATAAATGTATTCCCATTGGTCAATATCCATTTTAAAGGACATTCTGGCTGGCTAGAAGTTTTACTATCTTCTACATTTTTCATTATTGAATGACGACTTGTAAGCAATCAGCACTCTTTTTTTTAAAAATTTACATCAGTTGGATGGTTGATGACGTACTTGCCTCTCCAGGCTTGTAATAGTTCGATGTTAGCAGTGTTCATCCGATAGCTAAAAGACATAAGGAATCTTAGAAATAAGATTAAAGTGAACTTGTTTTAGTGTTATTCTAAGACTTTCGTCTGATTAATTAAATAATTAAGTCATTGTAAACAATTCTGTTATGATAAGCATACGCACATATTTTGTATTACCGATTGACTCTGACCTTCACAACGAGAAACTGGAAATTTATGTAATTCGTTATAGATTTGCCAATGAAAACCATGTAGACATATGAATCTAGTAAGAAATAACTGTATTTTGAGGGTTGTACTTCTAACTTGGTAACATAATGTGTAAAACAATTGTATCCTTTCTTGACTGTATGGTCTCCGTCCGTTTGCCAATAAATAATAATAATAATTGGTGTAACCATCAGATCGTAACTCAAGAACTAACCATCACATTTGCGGCAGACTATCTAGCAGGAAGAATAGTTATTGAACGCATTTGATATTTCAGTTTTACTGTTTTCATTTAGGACATTTTTATACAGACTGTTATTTAGAGTTGTAGGTAAACTATACACTTCACTGAGCCAAATTTTGTTTCCTCTCAGATGTGATGAAACTACTTACCAGTACCGAGCGTGGTGGGTGAGTGGTTAACGCTCTGTCCTCGCATTCGGGAGTACGCTGGTTCGAATCCCCGTCCGGTCATCCAGATTTGAGTTTTTCATGATTTCCCAAAATCGCTCCTTGCGAATGACGGGATGCTTTCTTTAAAAGACCATGGCCAAATTCCTTCCCGTTCCTTGTCCCCAGTCCCATCCCACCTCTAATAACCTAGACGCCGACGAGGTGTAAAGCCATAATTAAAAAAAAAACAAAAAAACTTACCAGTATATCCGTTTGATTTTCACCTTAATGCCAGAATTGGAAATCAGACTAATAATCTAGTTGAAAAATTTGGAGAAGAGACATTGAATAAAATTGGAAAACATTTAATAGATTTATGTTTACAAAATCAACTAAAAATTTCAAAAATTTTATTCAAGAATAAGTGGATTAACAAATACACCTAGGGTAAAACAGCAAAAACACCGTTGATTGACTTGACTACATTATTTTAAATTAGAAGCTTGGCATTAATTTTCAAGATTTTAATGTATATACAGGATTAAATCTTAATTGGGATGTGGAAATAATCTTTAAAGTATTTTTTTATCAAAAATTTCCGACTAGCATCCAAGTTCCGTCCATTAACACACTTGTTGTTTCAGTTGCACTCTATGGTAGCAACACAAAAAAAAAGTTCAAAAATTTCGAGCAGCTGAAATGAAATTTCTGACGTCGGTTGGAGAAATCATCTAAGAAGACAAAATACGAAATGAACGGCACACAGTACTAATATAACAAAAACAAGTAAGATACCAAAAGAAATTGAGAAACTTATATTCAGAATGAAACAAGAAAAGATTCCAAATAAAGCACCGAGGAAACCGACGCGTTAGCAAGCGATGGTGATAAGGGACAGGTCAAAGACTGATGGATACGACGAAGGCAGCTCAGCAGTGAGAGTCAATAAAAGGCAACTTTTAATTGATAGTGATAACCAAGTGATCCAAACTGATAGAGAGAACAGTGTAGTAGTCGTTCATTTTCACTTGGGCTACTATATCCGTCGACAACACTATTGAATTTTTGAAAAGTTTTTTTGTAAAGAATATTGGATCATAACTGAAAGCCTCAATTTTTGTTTCACACTTTTTAGGATTTAAAGAGGTAAATTAAATGTTTCAGAAGAGTTTATACCAGAAGTAATCTTATAAACGATGCGACAAGGGATTGGTAGATATTATAATTCATAGTTTTCCAGTAATTATGAGAACGAATCTGTAGCGATTGATTTTTAATTCTGTTACTTTTACCATTGGCTACACTATATTGACTGAAAACAAGTTAATGCTTATATTTTGATTTATATAGCATTTTAGGTGTAAAGTTAAATGAAGAAAATGGGATGGTATATGCAGCGTATACATCTTGTGTGTATTAGTGTTTCATATTTCTTTTCAATTAATGAAAGCGAATCTGGCTGTTCTAATATCATACATAACAGTAAAGAGATTTTATTTGTTTAACGGTTTACATGATTATCTCTCTCCTGTAATAACGTTTTGTTTCTTGCGAAACCTTTAAGTCTACTTTTTGGTCATCAGTCTCTGAACTGGGTAGACGGAATCCTCCATCTATTCCTATGCTGAGATAATCTGTTCATGTTCATTCTCAGTTGTCTGTTTCACATATCATCTCTTTACATCTCATCTTGATCTTCCTCTACTAATCCTCCCTTCAGCTGTTCCCTGCACTAACAACTGCACCAGTACTGCATGTGTCTACTTGATCCACCATCGTGCGTCCTCCTGTTGTGAGACTCTTCCATACACATCTTTACTAGAGATGGGTAGGTCCGGATGGATGCAGTTCCGCGGACCCGTATCACTTGCGCTAGGGATGGATGTACATCCGAGAGCTTGTCGGATCTGCTTCCAGCCGGACCTGTAACAGCGCCACAGTTCTCGCGTGGCCGGAGGTTGAACCACGGCCGGACCTGCAACGCGGAGCTGGAATGCAATTTTTCATTACAGTTTCGATTTGAAATCTATGTTTTGAAGAGTTTAATGTCATTTACTGTACGATTCGATTACAGTTCTGTTTAAAGATGAGATTATAAATGAAAAACTATTTCTTAATGTCTGACTGCTAGTAGATAATTACAATAACTATTAAATGTCAATGGGAAGCTAAAACCCGGTAGTACTTTATTGGTCGGGTTCATGCTTCTAAGGTGAGGAATGTTTTACGTGCTAAATAAGAATGGACTTATAATTTAACTTGTAATTTTAATGCGTTGTAGTATTATTAAACTTTTAACGTTCAGTTTGATTGATCACAAAGTCTCTAGAATTTTTAACTTTCTGAATTCTGATGGCTTAAGGACAAATCAGATAATACATTTAACATCTATTGCAGAAACATGGTTCGTAGAGTTTCCAAGGAACATTATACATATCTATACTAATATTATAAAGCGAAAGTAACTCTGTCTGTCTTTATGTCTGTTTGTTACGTTCCTTGGGCTAAACGGATACTCCGATCTTGATGAAATTTGACAGGAAGATTCTGTTGACATTAGGATCGAGATGGGATACTATATTATGTATAAATAAGAACATATTATCATTAAATTATGAAAACTATCTCAACTGTAAAAGACAAACGCATAATATATATGTATATTTGTAATGCGCACCTATCCCAGGCAATGTTAGGGTGGCGTAGTGGTAACGAGTTTGCTTCCTAAAGATCCTTCAGTGTTGCTCCGGGATCTAATCCCATTGGGTACAAATATTTTTATGAATTGTTTTTCATAGTTTGAGCCAAGCCTAGGATTATATAGTAAGGTTATCATGTTCTGGCAAATCTTTGGCGGTAGAAAGCGTTAACTTTATTCACGGTATACTGGTTCCACAGGTAGTTTTTGTGTGATCTAAACTAATAATATTGTGTATGTGAAAGTGAGTCTCCATCTTTTTTTTACGTTTTGATGAATATATGTGTATACCGATGACAAGGAAATACTTTGTATATTTGGGAACGAAATAGGATGCTTTTTCCGATATGAATAACAGTTTTAGTCATGAGACAGGTTCAGGGGCGGATCCAGGATTTTGTTTTGGGGGTGGCTTGAGCGGACTTTGGTTTGGGGGGTGCTTGGCTTGAGTGAATTTTTGTTCAGAGGGCTTACGTTCAGTGGATTTTGGTTTTGGGGGGGGGCTTGAGTCGGGAAAAAGGTAGTATTTATAGCCTCCTCGGGCCTCAAATCCGTAGAGCTAAAAAAAAAAAAAAAAAAACTACAATGTCAGGGGTGGACCTAGATACGTTTGGGGGGGGCTTAAGCCCCCTAGCCCCCCTCCTGGATCCGCCCCTGGACAGGTTCGAAGGTAGAATGGTATATCGATTGCGTTCCCGTCATATTATGCCGACTCAGTGTTATTTGGGACATCTTAGATAATTTTCAGCATTGTATATGCAATTCTAGCAATCAAATTCTAAATCCACGCGTACGAAGTCGCGGTTAACAGCTAGTAATATATATAAATGATTATGTGACATTATTGCGAGCTACTCTGCTGGCCGCTTTTACAGAAATATTTTATAATCCAGCCGTTTCTAGAACGTCTAACAATGGCTCAAACAATCGGTTATTATTACTAAGAATTAAATCTTGCTTAAAAATACTTTCAACTAAATTGGAAATGATTTTAAATAAAATTACAAAGAAATTAAAAGTTTCTGAAATTGCACAAAATAAAATAAAGATTTTGAAAGCACCAAAAACACTTTATGGTAGCTGGCAAAACATAAATATTACTGTTTGATTAAAATGCATTGTATCGCACTCGATTTAGCATTCACGACAACGTTTTATTAACTCAATCAAAACAGTTTCACATAGTATACAGAGCAAAACACTATTCATAATATAAGAACAAATCTCACGTAATTTCTCGCTCACAATTTAAAATAAGTTATACTTGAAATTTTGTTTTTTGTTCATTTATAATAAACTGTTTCTTAAGTTGGTATATTGTGGAAAGGCAACATTTATCTAAAAATGTTGACTCTTGAATAATTTAATTTTTAGTAAAAAAAAAAAAAAAAACTAACAGTTAACAAAGACTTTCGATTTTTTTTAGTAGTACTTAAACATTATTAAGAAATGATTTCATTTTATTCTTATAGAAGTCCACAGAAATTTTACTTTTACTTTTATCATTATCAAGTCTGATTATGCTGTGATTTTCTAATATTACGTACAATTGTGAGTTTCAGACAAAAATAAAACAAAATTATCAGAATTAATATTCTTTCATTTCATAAATTAATGGATAAACACGATATAACTCATACTGCAGTTCTCCTTGGTAGGATTTGTATCCACCATACGCTCGATTGTAGAGCCGGACCCATACAGGTCCGCCGGACACGTATTTGGATGTAGGTCCGTACACATCCAGTTCCGCCATACACTCCGCGCGCTCGATTGTAGAACCGGACCCATACAACTCCGCCGGACACGTAACTGGATGTAGGTCCGCACAGATCCAGTTCCGCCATTCCCTCCGCCCGCCCGATTGTAGAGCCGGACCCATACAGGTCCGCGGACACGGAACCTGGATGCAGGTCCGCAGCGCTGGATGTACATCCGGACCCGACTCCTTTAAAATCTCGGACCTGCCCATCTCTAATCTTTACTCTCCATTAAATCTAACAACACGTTCATTTCGTATTTTATCTTTCCGTTTGATTTTAAACATATTTGAGATACTTAAATTTTACATAAATCCAAGTTTCACTTCAATAAAGTGCTGAGCGCCATACATAGAGTCTAACACGTTATTTCCGAGTCGTAGCTCACTGTATAAAACTAAAATACAAATACAGGAGTTGGAGAGGGTGCAAAGAAGGGCTGCTAGATTTGTTTCTGGAAATTATCGCAGAATGCAATCAGTGACGGATATGATAAAGGAGCTGGAATGGGATTCATTGCAAGACAGGAGGAGGATGAGGAGGGTCATGGGAGTGTAGAGGGCATATACTGGTGATGAGGCATGGAAAGATATTGCAATAGGTATGAAAAGTAGTGCATGGAAGGGAAAAGATGACCATGACCACAAGCTGGCACTCGATTTCAGGCACAAGGGTGTAGGAAGATTCTCTTTTTTAGGTAAGGGTGTCAGGGACTGGAATTAGTTACCAAGAGAAATGATGAATAATTTACCGAAAACTTTGAAGAAATTTAAAGATAAAATTTGTAGAGGGCAAATGTAGGTGGGTGCAGGATAGGGGGAAGATGGGTGTATAGGGATATTGCCACCGGAGCCTGTGCTCCATTGCAATTAAATTAAATTAAATTAAATTAAAATATTTCTCTTTTTGAAGAAGGCTCTTTTCTCTAGCGATATTTAGCTAATCAAACCATTCTTGATTCAACCATCAGTTGTAATTTTGCTCCCTAATCGTTATACCCGATTCTACTTTTATATTTAAATTACTGTTATTCCTATCATTTTTCATCCATATCGTGACTTGGTTAGGTTTATACTTTGTATAAATTCTTCTTCAAGTATCTTTTTCATACAAATCAGTTTTTTCTTAGCATCCTCACTGTTATCTGCTAGCAGGACAATGTCGTTAGGAAATTGCAGCATACTGATTGTTTCTGCTTCAACAGTTTATTGAAATTTTTCTTTTATTTCATGTATTCCTTCCAGTACAAACAAGTTGAATATTAGTTGGAACGCTTTGAGTCTTCTCGACATTTAAGCCATTAAGACCTCAAAATTGTAAAAACAAAATGTGACTTTCCGTATTTGTATGCGAATATTGTAGTACCAGGGTTTGTGAGAAGTTTTTAGACGCCATTACAATTTATGAACTACGAATATGAAATCTCAAGAAATGTCGTTTATCATCATTCACTGCAAATAAATACAAGCTTCTTACGATTTTCGCAACATTTATTTATAATTACAACATAGAATTATCCGCAGTGTTATCTGTATTGGAAGCAGATATTTCTTTCAAGCCTTCCATCGCAACATCGTGTTAGTGTGAAATTTGTATTTTGAGGCCAAGGAAACACAGGCTATCACAGCATTCGCCCAAGTCATTACAGAATGCGGTATAGACAGCGTAATTAAAATTCCAGACATGTTAGCGGTACGCAATGACAACACGTTTTCCACCTCTTCCCATGCGCGACAGTCTCATTCATACCCATCTTGTTTTTCTAATCCCTTTTGGATGCGTTAGAATGTAGTGACCCTGTCATCTGATTTATGAGAGCCGACAGGGTAAACTTCCACTGGAGCCGTGGATAAGGGCCGATAATAGAACTCAGCCTTGGTTCTGATGTGAATATTCGTCGTAGGTCCCTATTTCAATACCTGATAGGTTTAACGGCTCAGTACATTCAGATATTACGATAGAAATGGGGGTTAAATTACAGTAAACGGCAGTTGCATATTTACACATTTATTTACATGAGCAATGGCTGATGGCATACGCGAATATCTACAATGTTTAATTGGCTTTATAACAAAATATTAGATATGGGGCCAAGGACTAGGCGAGGACTGGGCGCCTCACAGCCCAAATTAAATGGAATATTGATAATCTCCCCGACGACTATGCCCACGTGAATAGGCCCCTCTGACTATCCACACACAGCTATCGCAGCAGAGCCCACCTTAGTATGAGACGACTGGCAGCATCTTCTTGTCTGCGACGGCCGCCTCGGCGGCGCCGGCGACGACGCCCTCGGCGTCGATGTGGTACGTTCACAGACTTTCGTAGAGAGTGACAGACAGACACCTCCACTCAGGGTTGAAATAGATACTTCCCCTTGCTATCATCACATGTGTAAAGAGGGCAATACTCCTCGCTAACCTGCTGTATGAAGTCACTTTAATAGCTGGCAGTAATGACAGGCGCTTGGCAACTGGCGACTTAGGACTTACTGATTGGCGTGCTACTTCTCAGGTCATAGCTTCTAGTGCTTAACTATTTCATGCTCGCTCGCCATGGGTACTGACTTGAGAATTAATATGAGATATTTCAGCAAGTGATCGACCTAGATCACTACAAGGATACAGTTACGTTTCATCCAGTAATTTGGGGTACATTGATTATTCGTAATGGAAACCACTGGCCTAACGTCTAAAATAAAAATCCGAGTCGTTTGTTCATAACAAGATCCAAAGCATTAAGTTTTTTTTTTTATCTGATCTTTACTGTTCGTTGGTATTGAGATCATTAGAGCCAGAAGAGGATGGGTGACAAAGAACGGGAAGGAATTCAGCCACGTGATTTTGAAAGAACCATCCTGACAATCACCGGTTGTGATTTTGGGAATCTGTGGAAAACCGAAATCTGGATGGCCGGATGCTCAGCTACCTGGTTCTGTTTAAGATTTTCTAACTGGTCTCTTCTTATTTAGGTCTTTAGAACAAGGAATGAGGGTGTTTTTTTCAGATGTAATAATAAACCTGATTAACAATGCTTCTTTTAAATTTAAATCAATTATCCAATACCAATAGGTTTAATGTAAAATATAGGTAACAACTACCATTTCGAAGCATAATACTGCAAAACAGAAAATTACTCATCTCGACCAAAGTAGTTGAATGTTTTGTTGGACAACAAAACACCCTACAAAGTAAACTTATTTATGATCAGCATATATTAGGCGAGCTCTTAACTATCTACTAAAATTTGTAACGTTCAAGATGGGGTGACAAAAACCGAAGCAGCTGAAATGGAATTCATCAGAACTATGAAGTAAAATTCCAGTAAAAAAGACCATGAACAAAATAAACAGGGAAGAATTTGGCGTCAGAGTATCTAGAAAATTTCTTGCGTGAAAAAAAGCTGTTCGTATATTAAAATGCTTGCTGCTTTATCCTTAGGACCAAGTAGACTTCAGTGTTATGGGAATATAACGAGAATGGATAACAGAAATATAGCTAAGGAATATTTGCATGTAAAACTGGAAGAAAGAAGACAGAAGAGGGAGAAGAGGGAATTGAAGGCGAATGAAACGATGGATGCAAAGAGATTTGATTTGGGAAGATGTGCCGGAACAAAGGATCAGTAGCCACAGAAAATTGCGGGCATCTCTGCATCACATCCAGGAAATTAGTAAGGTGTTACACTGTAGTACACCCCATCTACTCCACCACGTGGTGATTGAAGCATCATCACCAATTTCTATTCTTGCACTTACCTTCCTCATTAAATCGGTACCAATTTTGTCCTTTCTGCTCAATGGCGCTTTATCAAATCTGTTATCTTACTCTTGGTCAATGGTTGTCCAATGGCAGTTCGTACATTTTTCCGGGTATTTTTGCAGTATCAGTTCTTCGTGCTTTCCCGTACCATTGTAAGTCTACAAAACTATCAACTTGGTCAAGGATCTCACCTTCTGATTTTGTTCCGTGTCGTCTTGCAGTCATGTATCTGACAAATCTTATCTCTGATTCTTGAATCCTTGTAATATCTTTCTTCCTCGCGATCTGCGGCAACAGATCAAAATTGCGAAGTAATATTTTTTTGTATATGGGTTTGTTTGCATTTGAGTGGAATTTCTCTGTCCCATACGATATCTCCAGCGACGTTGAAGACTATCCTGCAGCTTGGATCTTAATGGCACGTTCTTCATCATTGGAAACATTGGCTGTTGCTAAACTTCCAAAATATTTAAATCTAACCACATTCTTTACTTGTTTTCTTTCAAATACGATAGAACCCACAGACTACCCATTACTCTCGATTTCTTCATATATTCCTGATTGAACGTGGAACCAAATTATGTCGCCTTTTGTACACAGGCGTTGATCTAGTCTTGTGCCTCTATTTTGGAGCATCTGTATTGGATAATGATGAAGCTCTTGAGTATTTCGTTGTGTACCAGTGTGGTTTCGTGGTATAGCTTGACGTATACAATAGAGCGTCAGCGATAGTGCGCGGATGCTGCCTGTCGGTTGCAAGTTGTAACGAGCGGCAGCGGACGTGACACGAGACCCGCTGGCGATCTCGAAACGAGTGACGTGGTGGCGGTGCCTTCTCATTAGTGTCTCCCGGGGGGACGGGCACGAACTGCGGTCATCCGACCACAGCACGTCGCTACCCGCAAACCGGCAACCGTCACGCGCGCTGTGGGCACCCGAGTCAAAGGAGAGGCAGGGGACCACAGAGACTATCCCACACCTTCTCTTATCTCCCGAATGTAAAGACAGGCGAAACGACACTTGCGACTCCTCAGAAAGGTACGTACAGTGAGGAATTTCTTTCTCACGTAGTCAAATGATCATCAGTTTGTGAATAATAATAAGTCGGAATGAAATTGAAAGTCACCACACTGCTCAAGAAAACATGAAATATTTTTTTTTGATTCAAAATTTTGCAACTATGTTGTGGTAAACATTTCCGAAATAGATATATATAACCTACATTGCAAAGGCAAACAATATGACATTTAATCATTCTTCTTCTTCTATATTTTGGCCAACGGTGGAACACGCAAAATAACTTGATGTGCTTATTTTTTCAATGCTTGAGCGTCCCATTACTTTGGGATTATTTCTGTCTTTCTAATGCCTAAACGATGTTTCTTTCCTTATTTACTTTTACTGGAAACTGTAGAACGACTCGACCCCACAAAATATTCCTATGTCTTTTTCTTCCCTGTTATAATTATTATTTATTGCTATGGACTCGGTAGCAGTTTTCGCACTTTTTCACAATTTTCAGCTTTTGCTTTGAATTTTTCACTCTTGAGGTATATGATTTAACACGTCTCTTGATATCTTGATAACACATGTTCATGGTTATTTCTTCCCGTACACATGTTGGTTCTTGTCCAGTCAAGGATGAGGAAGGAAGGGGCAGTTTGGGGCACTCAGGGTGACTTTAGGGGTCGGAAAATTCTAGTGGTATGCTCAATATTTAATCTTTTAACCAGAACCACCATACAGGATACGGCGAAAAGTCGTCAGTGCTTCTGTACGTATCTGATTGTGGATTATTATATTATTATTTTTTCTTGTTGAAATAATTAGTATCAAATCAGAGGGGTGGCAGTCTCAAGTTTTTTTTCCAGGCTCGGAAAAAATGATAGATTCTTCAATGGTCTTGTCCCAATTTACACGCAGATCTTATCGCGTACCGAGCGTGGTGGTGTAACGGTTAGCGTTCTGGCCACGCATTCGGGAGGACGGCGGTTCGAATCCCCGTTCGGGCATCCAGATTTGGGTTTTCCATGGTTTCCCAAATTACTCCAGGCAAATTCCGGGATGCTTCCTTCAAAAAGGTCATGGCCGCATTCCTTCCCATTCCTTGCCCCCATCCTTTCCCGTTTCTAAAGACCTCGCTGTTGATAAACGTAAAGCAGAAAAAAAAAAAAGATCTTATCGCCAACGTTTGAGGTGAAGCTGGCGGCTTGTGATATCGGTGCTTCTTAAAATGTGCCTATTTCATGATGTACTGTTCTTAAAGCAATCTAACTCTGATCCAAATGTATACGATGTTGAAACTAGTTTTTGTCCTAAAGACATTTATAGTTAAGCTTATCCTGCATTTTCGCCAGCAGTGTGATCTTTTCTCTTCTCTAAGATATCGCCATAAAAGCTTAACCAGCGAAATCACTGCGGATTCTTTTCTATCTTGTCGTTTCCGCCGAGAATTGTATCCATCAAAGCGAAAAAAAACAAAAATAAAGTAGTAGAGAGGACAGATCTGGTTCTCAGTGTTCTTGTGATACGATCCGGAGCAGAGCGATGTATTAAATATAAGCGACGCTGTTTGCCATTGGGAGCGTCCCAGGTCGCGCTATTTGCGGTTGGCCGCTTCGGAAAGTGAACTTGGCCGCAGTAAGCGGATTTCTGGCTGAAAGCCGGAGCGAGCGGGTAAAGCCGTCCGCATTGTGTCTGCGGGGCTCCATTGTCGGCGCCCGACCTGTGGACAGTGGACTGCAACACTGACCGACGAACTCTGTCTGCAGCGCAAGGTGGTTACGAACAAGTCACAGACGCGGGGAGGCCGCAGGTAAAGTTGCCGGCGATTTCTCAACTCACGTCGGCACATTGTACTTCTGACACCGGTTTACCCAATCAGCCTTTGACGTTTCTCAGCCATTCTCTCCGAGTAACTGGCTACCTCTTTCAGTTTATCCTGTGACAGTACGATAGGTATATATTTAGGGCTTTTGCCTCTCCATAGCTGACTGAGGAGCAAAAATCTCCTGTGAGAAACAAAATCATGTTATCGGTCAATCAACGGTTACGGGTTTTTCAAATTATCTAGTCGAATGCAACACTAATCCATGGTTTCAGTTTGTAAAAAAAAAAAAAAAAACAAGTATTCCACAAAAAGGTCACAACATACTCCGTCAGTCTAGCCGTTCGAGAGGAAGCAGGGTCGATCTACAGTCCGGCCGTCTAGAATTCGTTTTTCCACGGTTTACCTGCTGAATTACGGCATAGTTCCTCCAAAAAGAAATGGTCGAATTCATTCCTGCTCTCTGTATATTGGCTTCGTATAGCCCTAGTTATAAAAAAACTGAGCTATTAGCAGAACGTGAACCACAAATCAAAGAAGAAGATCATTACAACCAAAGTTTTATTTGTTTTTATCAAGTAGTTTATAGCTGCAAACTCGTTTTACGTAGGACCGAGCGTGGTGGGTGAACGGTTAACGTTCTGGCCTCGCATTCGGAAGGACCCGGGTACGAATCACCGTCCGGGCATCCAGATTTGGGTTTTCCATGGTTTCCCCAAATCACTCCACGCGAATGTCGGGATGCTTCCTTCAAAAAGGCCGAATTCCTTCCCATTCCTTGTCCCCAGTCCCATCCCGCCTCTAATGACCTTAGCCGTCGACGAGGTAAAAGCAATAAGTAAAAACAAAAAAAAGTTTTACGTAGCAGCGCTAAACACCAGTGTAAATAAAAAAGATATTTACACTATATGTTTCCTGAGTATTCCTGCCCTAAGACACGTTCCAGACTCCAGGAGGATTTCCACTAAACTACACGATTCAGTGGTCGAGTAGACGGTATCTTATCTTTGTATGCCCATTGTTTCCTTATATGTGTAGTTGCGTGTCTATCCGGTGTAGTATGTTGTTGTTGTTATTCTTGTTGTTGTGCATGTGTGTGTATGAAATGGGGGAGACGATGAAACACGGCGCAGGCCGTTCAGGACTCCTTTCCCAAAAAACACTAAGGGCGAAAGGATTGAAGTTCCATGTGACGGATGTATAACCGTTAACACTGTCAAATAACGTATTTAAGACATATTTGGGATATATCCTTGCCGTTTGATACCCAATCTCGTCGGCGTTGCATTGTATTTTATTGCATAGTATGAATTATGTACCATTATCCTTCTGTTCTGCTCGAACCAGCTAATGTTCTGGCGAGACTTAGAGATCTCGGCTGAAAGGCTGATGATAATTAATATGTTATGTTTATAAAAAAATAACTAAACTATCAGGTCATCACTTGAATTACATTTCGAAAAAAAATATCGTTATCTTTTAATCATCCACTAGCAAAGTAGTGTCAAAGAGTTCAAGAAGCTTTGAACGATAAGGTACTTAGGTAGTTCTTATGGCATTTCAACTGCATTGGTAACTGATGTAGGATTTTGACATGGCAGTTACCCACAAACTGCTGAATGGACGACATGTGAGGTGAAAGTATAAGAAGGGAAACTTCAACCACCACCATCTTCTCCATTCTTCGTGGCGTAACGTATCGAGCTAACTTATTTATGGAGAGCATCGTCTGGATATAGGTTCCAGCATAGCTATGGAATCTTTTCCCAATACTCTCAGGATCGTAGACTAAACTAAAGATGCTGTTATGATTTACTTGCAAGCTTCCACCATTGCTTCGGACCTGACGATTTTTCGAACAAAAGAAAAGAGTTTTATCTTTCTGGAATCAGGTTTAGGGAATGGGAATATTTTTCAGAAAGACTTAACTTGGAAGTTATATCCTGTACTCTATGATTATTTATCATAATTTATCACTTCAGATTAATGTTTACTTTAAAACAACTACAGAAAATAATTTTGAATTTGCTTGCTATTTTATTAAACAATTTCGTTTGTGATGTGTTTTCGAAAATATTAACTGAGAAAACAATTAAGTACGATAAGGAACCAGTAGTTAGCAACTCCGCTACTCTCTCTTCTCAGCTTTCTTCTTCAGTTTCTATTATGAATAGCAGCAGTCTATGTTTCTCATTATTTGGTTCATACACCTTAATCGTCGTCGTCCTCCATGATATTTTTACCTTCCGTTTTCCTTTCAATCACTCTCTATGTTTATCTCCATGCCAAAGCTATCCATTATGTTGTTTAATAGCTTTAAACGGCTGCCACATTATCCAGTTCTTAAAAAACAACCACTTAATTTTTTATTTTTTCCTTTTTGCTAATCTATATCATTAAGCCTTTTTTATTTCTGCCAATATTCTTATCCGTGAATCCTTTCGGAGTACTAGAATGTTGCATACACAGAACTTGAGATATTTCTTTATTGTAATCTGGCTAATATTATTATTATTATTCCGAATAACCCATTTGGAGGGTACGATAAATCAACTTTGGCTATGTTTCTTTGTATTTAATTTTCTTTGCTTCCAAACTTCCTTCATTCTTTGAGAGTGTTGTTCCTTTTGTTCCTGGTCCATTTCCTTCCCTTTATGTATTTCTGTCTCTCCTGAAAACCGGCCTTGAGAATTACTTCTCTAAAAAGTGTTCTGTTGTCTATTATATCTGCTTTCACTCCAGCATTTTTTATGTCCTTTTCAGTTTCAGTGAACCATGTGGGTTTGGATTTGTATTTGTTCAGTAAGGTGAAGATCTGTTTTGTTAGTCTATTACTATCCATTCTATATATGTGCCCATAAAATTTCAGTCTTCTTTTCCTCATTATAACTGTTAATTTTTCAATTTTCGAATATAGTTCTCGGTTTGGTCTTAATTTGTATTCAGCATTACTATTAGGTTTGGGTCCCAGTATTTTTCTCAAGATTCTTCTTTCTACTTTTTCCAGTTTTTCAAGATCCCTATATCTTGTTAGCTTAAGCGTTTCTGCCGAATACAACGTTTCTGGTCTAACCACTGTTTGATAGTGCCTTAGTTTTGTGTTCCATGATAAGGATTTTTTGTTATATACGTTCTTTGTCATATGAAATGCTCTTTCCATTTTATGTATTCTAGTTTCTATCGCCGTCTTTTCTTTTGTGTCGTTCGTTATCCATTCTCCTAAATATTTAAAACAATTTGTTTTAGCTATTGTGCCATTGCGAAGTTTAAGATTTTGAGGAGCATCATTGATGTTTGTCATGAACTGCGTTTTTTCATAAGATATATGTAATCCTACTTTGGCTGCCTGTTTCTCTAGTTCTTCGATTTGTTCTTTAGCACTATCCAGTGAATCAGTAATTACCGCCATGTCATCTGCAAAAGCTAGACAATCTATGGTGATTTTATTTGGACTTCTTCCCAGCTGAACACCCTTTGTGTTGATGGCTTTCGTCAATTCCCTCACTACTTTTTCTAATGCACAGTTGAAAAGAAGTGGAGACAAACCATCTCCCTGTCTCACACTTGAATTAATTTCAAACGACTCTGAAATTTCTCCCATAAATTTTACTTTGGACGTCGTATTTGTTAGTGTTCCTTTAATTATTTCAGTTGTTTTATTTATTTAAACTAGCCTAATTTCTGTTAAAAATTTTCCTAGCCTGGATAATTTTGCTAATTTCTGCCGACCCTCTTTCAATAATAACTGAGTTTCATGACTGCTTTGGAGTAAATGGATTTTATTCTTGCTTCAAGCTTTTCATCTCCTGCTATATGCTGCTTTCGTTTATTGATTTTCATGTTGTAGCGGTAATCTTCTTTCAGTATTTATCTATTACAAAAAGTAAATTTTTTCACCATTAACAGTTTAAGATATTAGTATGATTATTCAGTCTCCGTAAAATTTGGCTCCTAATTGATCTATCACTGTTACTTTGCATATTGCTTCCCGGATGTATGAATTAAATAAAGAATTTCACCAAGAGAAACTTCGTAAAATCATGAGGTGATACAGCAGTTTCTAATTAGTAGTTGTATAAACATAAATCCATTTTAAAGCTTAGCTTAAATGTGAACGTTAGTGATGCAGAGTTGAAGAGAGCTGTAGCTGAGTTACATAAAACAGCTGTTCCGTACTTTCTCTTATTCCATAGAGTATTTATGTGGTAATTTACAGTGGAATGGAATTATGTCTATTCATGGTATCAGAGAGGCGTTGCTAACTGTTGAGTAATATATATGCTTACAAAATTTTTCGAAATTAAACTAGTGTACTTATATATGAAGGAATATTTTAGAGTAGTCACAAAACCAGTTTAACTGGAAGAAAATGGTAAATTTTACTACAGACTCCTCAATTTTTAAATTAGAATCAAGAAAAACAAGAAACTAATTCTTCATTAATTAGTAATTGTATAGCAAAAAAAACTTCTTATTACCCTGTAACGCCATACCATGGGAAAGATACGGTACACTTTCTCGTTTCTAGAAATTGAACTAGGGAAGTAAGGGAATTGGGGTACAAAACGTTGGTCAGACCACTGCTGGAATATGGTGGTGTATTTTGGGATCCACGCTTTGGGTATCAAATACTAGAAATTGAACTAGGGAAGTAAGGGAATTGGGGTACAAAACGTTGGTCAGACCACTGCTGGAATATGGTGGTGTATTTTGGGATCCACGCTTTGGGTATCAAATACAGGAGTCGGAAGGGGTGCAGAGGAGGGCTGCCAGATTTGTCTTTGGAAATTACCGCAGAACACAATCAGTAACTAATATGATAAAGGAGCTGGAGTGGGATTCATTGGAGGATAGAAGGAGGGCGAAGAGAGTCATGGGAGTGTACAAAGCCTATACTGGTGATGAAGCATAGAAAGATATTGGTGGGAAGATTAAGAGAGGTGCTTGGAAGGGTAAGGTTGACCATGACCACAAGCTGTAACTTGATTTCAGGCATAAGGGTGTGGGAAAATGTTCTTTCGTAGGTAAGGGAGTGAGGGACTGGAATAAATTGCCACCGGAGTGGGCAATTATATATTATAACTCTAGCAATGTGGGCAAAAATAAATATACCAGTGATCATCATATAGGCCAGCACACAGAATGTGTCAATTTTTCATATCCCTTCCATATTCACGAAAGTTTGATTACAGACTGACATTGAAGGCACAATACGTTTTCTGTTTCATTGTCAGAACGAGCATCTCCATTTGATTTGATTTTTTTTACTATATTTTCTTGTACAGCAGATAGTTGGGAAACATGCATTTCTCGGGTTTTTGTCTTTCTAAAAATGCGCTTTTGATACGAAATGATCTTTAAGATATTTAAGTTCTGTAATCGTGCCGTGTATAAATATCTTCGTGCAAAATCTTTGTGGTCGTTACAAACTGTTAACGTAAATAAATTGTGTTTTAGATTCCCCTGAAAATGTGTGATGCCTGTGTTTCCGTTTTTATTTTTGTGTTCGTGGTAAATCGACAGGTGATAAACACTACAGTAGTGAGTTGTGGGAGCCCTCGATTTGACCAGATTTTGATATTTATGTTTACGTTGTATGTCACTTCAGTCATATTATTTTACTTTAGGTCATTTATTCAACTTTAATACTAGTATCAGCACTAGTGATAATAGCCATAAAAACAAGGAATGAGAATACATAATCCTTATTTTTATTATTCCCCAAATATGTTTCAAAAGTTTACGTTGTCATATATGTTTCGATTTATCATTTGGTA
Organism: Vandiemenella viatica; assembly: GCA_031002005.1. Classification (NCBI taxonomy): domain Eukaryota; kingdom Metazoa; phylum Arthropoda; class Insecta; order Orthoptera; family Morabidae; genus Vandiemenella; species Vandiemenella viatica. Next base: position 182,373,176 of record JARYHS010013631.1, on the reverse strand, counting down.
CCCACACTTTTAAAAAATTGAAATTCATTAGGCGTGGCTCTTTACCTCAGAAGGCCATGATTTTTGTTTCGTTTTCTGATATTTCCAAATTAATTATACTTATTATCTTATTATCTATTGAGTTTAAATTGAACTTTTTTTTGGAATTATCTTCATCAATAGCTCCAATTAACTGAGAATCAGCAAGAAAGTACTTTAAAATCCAAGTATCATTTAGTTCAGAATGATATTCTAGAGATCCTTTTACGAAAATATGTTTAAACTAATTTTTTTAAAAAAATAATAATTTCTAAGCATCGACTTATTCTTAGAACAAGACAGTATGTAGAAGACAAAGAGCGGCAGAAAATTCCTGAGTACAGTTTAAACAAACAGAGGTTGCTTCGATTCTGTTTGTTTTAAGATGACTTGAATAATATAGACAAGTGAAAATAGTGTTGCTGTAATTGTAAGTGATAAAGTGTGCAGGTACCAATAAAAGGGAGGGAGATGGAAAAACAAATACTGAGGAGAATCAAAAAACGAAGTTACTAGACATAGTGTTTTTGGATATAAATACCTTGATGTACATCTTTTGTCTAGGTGCAATCTAACTGGATTTTGGAATTGGTTTCCTGCTATGGTAGTCACATGAACTGTGTGATTTCTATTTAAACGAAATGTCATAAATTTAAGAAATTTAATCCTCACCTCTGTGTCTGATTAAAATAAGTATTTCGTCTGTACTGCAGGCTGGTCGTAGATGGCCTCAGGGGCGCCGGGTAGGCAGCCCAGCAGAGCGCGGCACTGTGCTGACAAGGGCGGCGCGCGATTTACACTCGTCCTAAGGGCCGCTCTATTTTTCTCTCTAAGCCGCGCGCATTCTTCTCCGTCGGCAGCAGGTGGTGTGTTCACACATTCTTCTCGCACTTAATGCTTTCACTTAACGGCCCCTGCCGCCGACATTCTCGACTCCTGCCTGCCTGCCTGATCTGCAGACGAGTCCACACTTCCAGCTCGCCCTGCGCGCACGTATAAACGGAGGAATGTACTCGCAGGCGGAGATAACAGGAAGGCACAATTTGCCAGTGGGTACATACCAGTAACACAGTTTAACATCGTATCCATGTTTTTAGATAACTGGAGTATTATTTTCGTTTAACATAGTGCATATTATTTCATCAAATACGCGATTATAATTTAAGAAAAGTAACATAAAAATTACCAGCATTGTAAATGGACTTCCTCTTGGATCTTTAAGTGGAAAACTATTTTTTTTTCTCTTCAGTGCAAGGTCGAAGTATATGCGAGACGTAACCAGACCAGAAATAAGGACAGTTTCATTCCCACAGAAATTTTATGTTAGTCATCATTAAGAGAATCAGCTAACTGAAATTAAGAAGAACTTATATACATAAACTATCCCAGATTGTTGACCATTCAATGTTGAGATACCTAATGTTGTAGATTCTTTAATGAAATCCTGACGTAAAAATTAAAAACAGAGATGATACTGAAATTTGTATGAAGCAAAACCATTATTTTTGAAATACTAACAACTAGTCTTACTTCTGATTCGAAAAATAAAATAAAAATGTGTTGGAATAGAACTACATGATAGAAGTGAAACTTATTTATACAATCGTAAATGACAACAAACGAAAGATTTATTAAACGTGTAAATTGTATATGAATGAGTATAATAAAAATACTATCTACAGTTAAGAAGGTGTAAGGTTCAAACGTTCAAAAAAATAACATTTTACGGTACTCGGAAAAATGAAACGATTGTGCCGTAAAGAAAACGGAACTTTTATAAACTGTATAAATACGGTGTTAGAATGCGTCTAGTAAAAAAACTACTAGACTAACACAATCAAATATTTACAAAAGTTTAACTGACAAACAGATAGTAATGCAATTTAGAACTCCCGTGTGGTTAAACTGAGTTCCTTACAACGTATATATACTAATCTATAGTCGCCAAATAACTCTCTTTGTTATGTAACATCTTTATTCGTTCGGTGGCGTCACTTCTATCCGTCATTTCTTATACAATGCTAAATAAAATCATCCCGTAAAGAAATTTAGCTTCTAAAACGATGTGTCTTATCCTGAGTGTAAGAAATTCATGAAATTTAGAAGGGGAACAACTTCTCGCACACAATAGGCTACCCAGTTTCATAAAATACTAATACAAATTTGTTCTTTTCAGCCAATAAAAATTAGGTTTTTGTTTATATTGCTAGGAAACAAACAAAACGTTTTTTGAAAACAAAGCTGTTTGTCTGGCACTCTTGTATGGTGAACACGTTTTCTTTTGCAAAATCTAAGGACTATATAATCATTTGCATTACATTCCGCAATTTACACCTCATCTTGAGATGGAGTCACCAAAATTCATGGACGCCTGCCCCTTGAGAAGGTCTTTGCCTTTTTCTCTGTTTCTACTGTTATCCTGTCTCCTCTTTCGTTGGCAATACTGACTGCCTTGAATCACAGTTTCAGTTTTCTGATTGAGGCAGCTTGTGCATTCATTTCTATATATATAAATCTGTAGGCGGTTGTGTGTATCTTTACCTTTGTTACCGCATCACTCAGTAAATACAGAACCGATTTTGAGGAGATTTTCACTGTTTGAAAGCATATCATCTAGCTCAGAGGTTTCCAAACTATTTCAGGCCACTGCGCACTTACAGGTTTATCATTTTTTCATGACGCCCTTGTCAAAAAAAATTTTCAAATGATGCCACTAAGACAGAAATTAAAACAACTTTTTTTAAAAGAATTTTATTATATAATTGTCAGAAAATATTGAAATACAAAAGGAAAAAACATTCATTGATAACTTGGTCACTGAGACGTGTGAGCTTACTAATCATATGTTTTTTTTTTTTTTTTCATGTCGCGGGATAAGACTCGATATTGCTACTCTCATTTCTTGCTACAAATTAATTTTTGAGCTATATTTGGTATTTATTACAACTACAGATGGAAATACTGCTTCTCATAAATAGGATGTTACAAAAGGAATGAGAATTCTTAAAGCTTTTGATCTTCTGGTTGGATATTCAGTTTTGATCGCTATCCAAAACTCCACCAAATCGGAACAAACAAACTGAAGACTGTTGTCGCAAGAGAATTCAATTAGATTTTCTTCATATTTTGAAGTAAATTCTGGTGAATCTTGAGCATGGAAAAGATCTTGGATCCACGTAAATTTTTCTTCCGCAAAGTATTTTGCAAACCATTCACTGAGCTTTGAAAGATGTTCCGTGAAAAGGGATAATAGTTTTGTGAAACAACGATCGTATTACGGACCGCGTATTTGTGCAACTCAGAGAAACAATCTTGAAGACTATCGTCATCAATTTTTCTTTGCAAAACTGCAACCTTTTCATAAGCTTCGCAGACAAACGAAAAGCATTTAAATTTTTAAATATCTCGCATAAATACGCTAATTTTAGCAAATAGTCTGGTTGGCGAAGTACGTTGAGTTTTCAAGATCTTCCTGTTTGCAGAAAATTGTGAATTTCTTGACGTAACTCGAATTCACGAAATAAGACGTTTCCATAATACCATCGTGATTTGCAATAGTACATAAATGCCGTGTGTTCATTTCAATAAATTTTTTTTGTGACAATCTGCATTTTATGATTTTTATGTAGTTCTACGTCTATGATATGTTCTAATACCAAGTTCCATTGAGAACTCAACGAGTTTCATGCAAGTGTTTAATAATGGATGATCTAATAATGAGTCCACATAGCATGTATTACTTTGCTGCGAATAAGCACCTGTAAACCACCACAGCGGCCAGAAATTGATCGAACGCAATCAATAAAAACACCAATACTGCATTCCAAATCTAATCGTTTTCTGTTACAAACTTGTTAAACATCTCAAACAAGTCTATTTTTTTTTTTTTTATTTTTTTTTTTTTTGTAACTGCTTTACGCCTCTTTTTAACATCGAGGTCCTTAGAGACGGGAAAGGATGGGGGGCAAGGATGGGGGCAAGGAATGGGAAGGAATTCGGCCATGGCCTTTTGAAGGAAGCATCCCGGCATTTGCCTGGAGTGATTTGGGGAAACCATGGAAAACCCAAATCTGGATGCCCGGACGGGGATTCGAACCGCCGTCCTCCCGAATGCGAGGCGAGAACGCTAACCATTACACCGCCCCGCTCGGTTCAAACAAGTCTAGAGCCTTTGTGCTTTCAATAATACATTTGCAGAAAAAAAGGTTTTCAGCGATGATGTTGTCACCCAGAAAGCGGATATAACAAATAAGGTGAGCATCATTAATATTGCTAATGATCTCATCAAGTTTCCATCCAAATTCTTTGACTTTCATTTTATCTATTAACTGATCTTTTGCTATATGATGGATTCTTTGACTTATAGTGCTGTTAGACAGAGGTACCTTTAAAACTAGTTCCCCCCCCCATTCTCCCGCCATGATATTACCCATAGCTGCCTGAAGAATAAGCTTTTCTGCGACGGAGCGAGGTTTGTTGCACTTCGCCACTTTGTATGTCACCTTGAAAAACGCTAGAAGAGCTTTGCTAGGGACTTAAGATTGTTGGCTGAACATATTGTTTTTGCTTTTATAAATTTTGGAACATCCTACTAATAAAAATCGCGAGATTTTTCAAGCATGGAATGATGAATGGTCTCGAGATGTCCCGTTAGCTTACTTTGGAGCAAACTATTTGGCGCAAAATTTTCAAATAACCTCCACAGATCACAATACGTCAAAGAAAAGCACACCACTCTTTGGATTCTGTAAATAATATTTTTTACTTTGCAACTTCCAAACTAAGCACAGAAATAAAGTAAAATTTAAGATGTCAGTTAAGCTTGCTGATCACTATGCATAAGAGAAATTTGAGGTATATAGCGACATGCAGAGCAAATCATTTAACCTTAGTTTAACTTTGGTTAATGTTTTCTGGAAGACAGAGCTTTAGAATATAAGCAAAACATAAATCAAACCACTATATTAAGGACACTAAAATAAGTTGCGATACTTGTATCTGGGTGTACTGCAGTGCATTTGCCAAGTTGAGTCAACGGTGGCACTGCCAACCCTTTTCTCGAAGCGAATCGGTCCATTTTTGTACCTCAGTTTGCTTGGTCTTTTTTTTGCTGTCGCCAGTCTTTAGACTGGTTTGATGCAATCCTCCATCCTTTCCTGTCCTGTGCTAACCTCTTCATTTCTACATACCCCTTACAACCCACGTCCTCAATTACCTGCTTCATATATTCTAATCTTTGTCTACCTCTACAGTTCTTACCTTCCACTGTTCCCTCCACTAACAAATTAACCAATCCAGCATGTCTCAAAATATGACCTACCAGCCTGTCTCTTCTTCCTGTAAACTTCTTCCATAAACTTCTTTTCTCACCCATCATTTCCAAAACTCGTTCATTCCTTACTTTGTCTGTCCACCTAATTTTCAGCATTCTTCTGTAGCACCACATTTCAAATGCTTCAAGTTTCTTTCTTTCCGGTATTCCTAAAGTCCATGTTTCGCTGCCGTAAAGTGCTGTGCTCCACACATAGAGTTTTAAGAAGTTCTTTCTAATTCCCAGATCAATATTTGAAACTAAAAGGATTCTCTTTTTGCTAGTGCTATTCTGCTTTTAACATCATTCCTGCTTCGGCCATCGGTTGTAATTTTGCTTCCCAAGTAACAGAACTCACTTACTTCTCCTATTGTATCCGATCCAATTTTTATATTTAATCTGCTAGTATTGGTATCATTTCCGCTACATTTCATCACTTTTGTCTTACTTTGATTTATATTCAGTCCAAAATCTTCCTTCAGTATTTTGTTCATGCCATTCAATAACTTCTCAATATCCTCAGCCCTCTCTGCTAACAAGACAATGTCATCAGCAAATCGTAGCATACTGATATTTTCTCCCTGAAAACTTATGCCACATGGAAATTTTTCTTTGACCTTCTTCATTGCTTCTTCTACATACAAGTTGAATATTAACGGGGATAGACTACAACCGTGTCTCACACCCTTCTTAACTGATGCATGTCTCCCATGATTCTCTAGTTTTATTACCGCCACTTGATTCTTATATAGTTTATAGAGTATTCTTCTTTCTCGATACTTTAGACCCGACTTCTTTAAAATTTTTAACATCTTATCCCACCTAACATTATAAAAACCTTTTTCTAAATCAACAAATGCCATAAAAGTATCTTTGTTTTTCTTGATCCGCCCTTCAAGTATTAATCTTAAAGACAGAATTGGTTCCCTTGTACCGCGATTTTTCCTAAACCCAAACTGATCTTCACCTACTATCTCTTCTACTACCCTTTCAATCCTTCTGTATATTATTCTGGTCAGTAATTTTGAAGCATGTGATGTTAGACTAATGGTGCGATAATTCTCACATTTGTCGGCTTGTGCTTTCTTTGGAAGTGTGAAGATGATATTTTTATTAAAATCAGTTGGAATTTCTCCTGTTTCATAACTTTTTGATATCAGCTTGAATAATCTTTCGATTCCTTCCTCTCCTAGAGATTTAAGAAGTTCTGCAGGGATCTCATCAATTCCAACTGCCTTATTTGCTTTCAAGTCATTCAGAGCTTTATTAAATTCTGTCCTCAAAACAGGATCTCCTAAGTCATCAATGTCAACATCGCCTTCCTTTTCCAATACACTATTGTTCAAGTCGTCCCCATCATAAAGTTTCTCAATGTATTCCTTCCATCGGTTAGCTCTATCTTCTGAGCTTAAAAGAGTTTTCCCATCGGCAGTTTTAATGTTCATACCCCTTTTCTTCATTTCTCCAAAATTGTGTTTCATCTTTCTATATGCAACATCTAGTTTTCCTACAACCATTTCCTTTTCTACTTCTTCACACTTTGCTTGTAGCCATTTTTCTTTTGCTATTTAGCATTTCCTATTTATTTGATTTCTAAATTACCTGTACTGCTCTCTTCCGGCTTCATCCTGAGCATTTTTGTACCTTCTCCTCTGATCCATCAGCTCCAAAATTTCTTCTGTGATCCAAGGTTTTCGAGCAGCTTGTTCCCTAAAGCCTAATGTTTCTTTGCCAGCTTTCATTATTTCGGTCTTTAATGCATTCCAATCGTCCTCGGTTGAGCTCCTTTCACAGTTACTTATTAGACCTAAGTCTACCATTTCTGCAAATTTTTCTCTTGTGCTAGATTGTTTCAGTTTATTCACTTCCAGTCTGTTCTGCTTATGCTGCTTCCTTATTCGCTTGAATTTCAGCTTGCACTTCATTACTATCAAATTATGGCCCGAGTCTATGTCTGCTCATGGGTACGCTTTACAGTCTAGAACTTGATTTCTGAATCTTTGTTTTACCATCCTTGGTCTTAGTGACGCTATATACCTCGAATTTTTATTATACATTAAATCAATCAGCAATCTTAGCAAACACATTAATTTCTTTTTTTTCTGTTCTTTGTTTGGACGTTATTCATACGCAAATTTACCGATTTTGTCAGTCATTCATTTACTCACTGACTGATTGATAGTCATCAAGACTCTAAAGTACTTCTTATAGTTGTAGAAAGCTGAAATTTGGTACATAGCAAAAGTTTTACCCCCTGATTATATGAAAAGCCTAAAACTCGTAAATTTTAATATTTACAAAGTTTAACGGCCCTTCCTATCTCTACATTAGAAGTTAGTGAAGTTAAATTTTTTTATCGGTTACGATACGCCGTCACTATAATTCTAATATACTTCCCATTAAAACAGCCTCAAACCCAGCCCTCTTGTGAAATTTTATTTTAAGAATTATGAATAGTAAGATGGAAATTCATTAATTGTGGATTTGTATATTTTTCGTGTGATTAATTGTAAATTTGTGTATATTCGTCATGTAAATGTTTTATGGAGAGAAACTTTGTAAATGATATGTAATACTATCAAGGACAGTATTACTTATGAACCATTAATTCAAAGTTTGTAGATGTAAATGGTGATGTGATCCACGATGTTTGGAGGAGATTTCTCAACGGTTTAGATTGGTTTATGTTGATAATTTTGTGTGAAAGTGCAAGTAAACAGTATTAACTTTCAGTTTAAGGTGTTTTATGATTCTGATTTATTTTGTACAATTTTTAATTATTTTTGTATGGATTTAATTGTCTGTCGGCATTCTTTATTGCCTTCTGAATATTTCCTATTTAAGCGCGGAGATAGCGAGCAAACTTAGTTGTCAGTCATTGGCAGAAGTTTAGTTTTTGAGCTATTAAAGTCATTTGTGAGTTTAATTGTCGGAATAGTTGTATATTTGTACTTTAGTATCTTTGGGGAAGTCTCGTGTCTTATCCGCGTGTAATATTATTATGGAGTTCACGGAGAAATAAATATAAAGTGATTCGTCGGTGTTGTCATTTGATGAAACTATTTAATCCATTCAAAGCTGTAGTTCTTTAAAATTTGATGGAACTATTTAATCCATTCAAAACTGTAGTTCTTTAACATTTGGTGACCAACGATAGCAACATGTGTATTAGAGGACGAAGTAATTAAAGGCAATCATAATTAATTACCGTCAGGACGAATTAGTTAGCTACTGAAGAGCGTATCACCGCGATCGTAGAAACATATAATTGTATATATACAATGGGAACCCCAAATTTAAAAGGTTTTGGAGCATATTTGCAGGTTAATTGATTTACTCTGGATGACACTATGTTACCAAAATTTCTTTTATGAGTAAAGTTTAGCGAGCTTAACTAACAAATTAAATTTTACTTTGTTCCTTTGCTTAGAGTGGAAGTTACTTGGAATTTACCTGTGCTGGCAGTTAAATCTATGCCAATCGGTATCGCACACCCATTGTTTACAGAGAACGTGGGAATTGTTGGTGACAGACACACGTGCATTGAAGTCTCGAATTCTGAAATGTCCTAGTCCTCTGATTTTCAAACGAAACCGTTACATTTGAGCAACGGCTCAGAATAAGCGATCACAAAAAATGAGATCCCACAAAAACAATTCTTTTAAAAATATGCCAAGTCTGCTGGTGTTTTAGTGACAAAAAGTTACGAGATCTTGTTCTGAGCCAAATCTACATTTTAGATTGAGTATTCATTTCACTTTCTGAAGATGTCCCCCTATGTTATAAATCGTTGATTTAAAATAAAAAATTCTGGTGACTCGGCATGCCATGTTTTATTAAATCTATATAAATACTTTAAATGTATTACTTTATTAATCATAAAAAACACAAAACCCAAGATTTACCTCGTACGTATTTCGGGTTTGACAAGTCTTAGAATAAATCATACACATTATGCCCTTCGTTTCAGTAAAAATTATGTTTGCTTGCTCGCAAACTTAGAAGATATATATATTACATTTAAGTATTTTCAGTATTTATTCTTCAAGTACAGGAAATGTTCTACACGAGGGACAAATTAAGGGTTCCCAAGTAAATCACCTGATAACGAAAATGATACGGAGCTGATAATTTTGACTTCCTCTCCAATATTTATTTTCAACTGAAAAAAATAACTTTAGTTCACCAATTATTGATGAGGAAATACCATTGACTTGTTAGACCTGCTGACAGAAGTAATATAGTTGACAGACTTCTTCTCAACACTTTGTATTCTAGTGAAAAAGATAAAATACCTTGTTCCTTTAAACGACGAGCTCTAAGCACTGCACCCTAGCACGCTGGTGTAGAGGGGAACAAATCGATACTTTATTTGGATACGACCCCATATAATTTACAAAATTTTGAATACGATACGGTTTTTGGTTTAGTGACATCCGAAGACTGCGAATTATTCTGCTTACGAGCTAGGTGTCTATGACAGGATTGTCAACAGAATGACATAAACAGCTAGCAATCCATTTCGTTCTATTATGGAAGCCATATAACCAGGGAAGTACGGTTGGAGGACCATACTCTAATGACCATAATAGTTATTTCGTATGTGGTAGGTGGGAAAGTAGTCAGCTGATACAGAAATAAGTGATTTACATGTTTTCAGATTAAGACAGCAGTGACCGCGCAATGGTTGCAAACGTCACTCTACTTTGCTGCTCTCGCATAACTAGTGCAATAATTTGGTTCCAATAAAATCTATCATACGGATATTAGGATGTAATTGAGTGTAATTTAAGAGCAATTTAAATTAAATATTATTAATATATAACAAAATAACTTCTTTCAAATTAAATCATTTTTTTTGTTTTGCTTGAATCATAGAAACTAGATGTAAGGTCATGGTCAATATTAAGGACAAATTTTAAACTCCTACATAATAATGTCTTCATTTCAATCGAGAAACCGAAACAAATATCTTATCTCTCAATTTAACCTCTAAACATGAATACACACACACTGGGTTAGAAAAATAAGTATTTTTTCGATGATCTTTGATTTTATGAATATAAGTATCATTTTCAAAACTTAAAACACGATATTCGGCTTTGGATCAGCGAGATATATAATTTAAATTCTCCAAATAATTTCGTTTAAGCGCTGTAGACTCTATACAGATTGTCAGACAGAGCGCCAAGGCATGACGCAGGCTGTTGCGCTGATAGCTTAACCGGAATTTCACTAGTATATAAGCTGGGATTGAATTTTTATAGGCCGTTTTCTCAGAATCAATTGAGCGTTGCGTCTTACGATTGCAGAATGTAAGCATTCTAAAGGGGTACAATTATTACGCAAACTCTCATCCCAAAATAAAATCCCAAGGTCGTGCCCTCCCCTTGTAAGAGAAATGCGAGTTACCACCATAAAGGTGCAACGTCGTTGATCTACCGACCTTGTGAAGCTATTGCATGAGCGTATCCGAAGGCACTACAGACAGAGCTGCCGTTGCAAGGTGTTGATGTAGTGTATAATTAATTTAATTATATTAATTTAATTTAATTGCAATGGAGCACAGGCTCCGGTGGCAATTTCCCTACACACCCATCTTCCCCCTATCCTACACTCACCTACATTTGCCTCTACAAATTTTAACTTTAAATTCTTTTAACGTTTTCGGTAGGTTATTCATCATTCCCCTTGGTAACTTATTCCAATCCCTGACACCCTTACCTAAAAAAGAAAATCTTCCCACACCCTTGTGCCTGAAATCGAGTTCCAGCTTGTATTCATGGTCATCTTTTCCCTTCCATGAACTACTTTTCATACCTACTGCAATATCTTTCCATGCCTCATCGCCAGTATACGCCCTGTACACTCCCATTACCCTCCTCATCCTCCTCCTGTCTTGCAATGAATCCCATTCCAGCTCCTTTATCTTATCTGTCACTGATTTCATTCTGCGATAATTTCCAGAAACAAATCTAGCAGCCCTTCTTTGCACCTTCTCCAACTCCTGTATTTGATACTCAAAATGTGGGTCCCATACTACACTACCATATTCGAGCAACAATCAGTTCCAAGACACCCAGGTCCCCGTATTTAAGTGTTTTATTATGGTGAAATGTCTAAAATCCGTAATTAGGAGTAAACAAATGAAGGTAAATTCAGCGAAAATTTAGTCACATTGCGCAGGTGCATATCAATCATCAAAATCCCTAGTATACCCAGTAAATACTTTAACATTTGTAGTCTGTGCTGATTTATGTGATGTTTCCGAATCGAATAAATAAATCACTACTGCAGAACCATTTGTAATACGGGTATCATTAGAGATAAGTTGCATGGAGATTTAAAACTTGCCAAGAAATAAATAACACGATTTATTAGTGCAATCCGGCTTTCTGTTTGACAGTGTCTTATCGGAACGGAGTCAGTGTGAATTTACGTGCCACAGTTTTTATATTGTTAATCGATTCCTTCATTTAGGTAGCCGTCATAAAGTCTTTACTCGTTCAGCCAAAACCGTGTAATGAGAACGTTTTTTCTAAAAAATTACTGCGCCTTGGTCGTTCAATGTTTTTTGCCTTCCCGTAATAACTAAAAACGTGAAGATGACACAACTACATCAGTGCTGCACCTAACGGGTCTAGCAAATAATTAAAGTAATTTTCATTGCTAAGGAAACTGCATACTACATTAACTAGTTTCAAGTTAATTGTTTGAGAAAAAAAACTTCACCCAATGCTATCAATAAAACATTATGTATTTTTAGCAGTTGTCTATCACTGACACAATCCATTGGAACTGATTTTATTTGAGTACACTATTATGGACACTTTTTTTGCTTGTCGCTTTTATCAAAAGATAAAAATTTAGAATTGATTGACTGAGAGGTTAGAATTTAATCGAATTAAAGTAAAACGAACTCAGCCAACATTTCTCTTCACAAAATGAATATTCCAGTGGTTGTGTTTCCTGGTGCCGAACATCTCTGGGCAAACATTTGGAACTCGGCTATATTTACTTCAAATTTAAGTACTTAACCCCGCATTTCCATCACTTCAAGATAATCCTAGAAGGAAAATACAGCTGTACGTAGTTGTTAATCAGGTCTTCAGGATGTTGGTAGTTTGTATGCACCTTAGTTCTGTCAGGTGTTTATTTGAGGGTAGTAACGCCATAAAATATGGATCCTCGTTTCTCAAAGTCTTAAAGCTTTTAAGTTGGTTGCTGCTATATGTCTGAACGTCCCGAAACTAGTTACAATTCTGGTTTTCATTCATAATTGCTGACATAGAAGTGCATTTTTTCATCCTAGGTATCCAGAATCTGAAAGCTCAATATGAGCCCCAAGATCTGATTTGTCTAAATACAATAATATTTCAAATTATATCCAGATTTCAGGTATTTGTTGCTGTAATAATTTAGATGTAAAATTACTCTATTTCATACTGAAAATCCTTCTTGTCTATGGAATTGACTGAATAATAAAAAATGCATCAACTGCAAGTTACTATTACAAATACAAGAAAATTGAAAAAAAATCATATTTTTTAAAAACGCTGTTTCACTATACATTTATTATCTGATTCATTAAATTTTCTATCTCATGACATATAGTTATTAGTAAAAAGTATCATCTGTAAAATCAAATTTGTTAAATAACTCATGTAGTTATTCTAAGAAAACCGTAAACTGTGGCTATAATTTCCATGAATTATCTATGAGCTTATATATCACTGTAAATTAGAAATTTTTGATTTAGATTTTTTAATAAACTTTCGCCAGAACTCGTACAAATCTTGGAATAATAATAGTAATGCGAACAGTTTCAGGGCCAGCAGATTGCCAATTTTCCATGAAAATAATGTTAAAATAATTCCATTCAACCCCCCACTAGGCCTTCTATAATTATTTTCACCGCCATTATTATTTGAAATTTTACTTTGCAATAGTGTTTGTGACCGGAAGGACCAAAATAGGTACAAATTTATAAATTAAAAACAGTTCAGAAAATATGAGGTTGTGACAGAGAGATAAATTAATAATTGTGTAAGGATTCTGTCTTTCCTGAAGAACGTATGGAGAAAAAAAAATATGTGAAAGCCGAAAAAGGGGAAAGAAAATATAGACAGTTGAGGGATATTTAGATGCAAACAAAGAGGCCGACGGCAAGCATTGATCGCTGAGGAAATATTTAAACTGATCGTTCACAGGAGAAATCGCAAAAAGTACTGAATTTAGAACAAGAAAACAGTATCATCGATATTTAAGAAATGATAGGAAATGCAAGTAGGTCAAGGAAAAATATTGTCTAGAAGTGTGAAGATTTAGAGAGTTGAAACTGTTGTAGTTGAATTAGATACTAATAATAGGAGGATGAAAGAGATATATAAACATGAAGGCCTTAACTGGAAACCCTTTTCACCTGAGAAGAAAGCGATGTGGAGTGGAAGGAATACGCAGAGGAGCTGTGCGACAGGATTACTCGAACTACAGAGAAATGATGAATGGAACAGAATTTGAGAAAAAGTTTGGAAAATTTAGAACTAAAATAAGATGGTGAGAATAAGAAGGTGGTCAGAACAAGAAGGAATTAAAGTATTATTTGATATAAAGATTAGTACCTGGGTGACCGATCTTCGCTCGACATCTTTCGATTTCTGTTCAGTATGCAAGACTTCATCAATATCCTTAGAGAACCGACGCGAAATTGGTAGTAACATGTTGAAATTTGTTTTAATTGCTTCATCATTATGTCCTTTTTGCATTTTGCGCTCTTGCTTTGTGGAGATCTTGCCAGGAATTTAAAATGCCGGAATATGACAGCGACGCACAGCCGTTGGATGCCGTCAGCGTTGAAAAATAAGTGATAGTCTCTTAAAATGTCGATTTAATCTTTTATTGTAATGTTGTATTGCCGTTTCAGCTTTTCTCCGTTGGAAAAAGTTGCATTTAATTGTCAAATAGACAATTTTTATCCGAGTTGTAATACGGTGATGCCCGCCATCTTATATAGAAACGAGCAATCAGAGATTGCTTCCATTGTCAACAAATACACTGTTTCCTATGGACGCCACAGAAACGCAAAATTGCGTAAAATTTTTCTCTTGGTCCAGGCTATATTTCAACCTAACCACGAAATATATGACGAAACGAAACTGTTTAGGCTGATATGATCCCTGTTCCGATAATTTTTTTTGTTATTTTTGCAGTGCTGATAGCATTTCGCAGTTGCTTAGCCTCATATTTCGGAATTTTTTATTTTTCTAGCGAATTTTCCGCAAAACAAGAGCGCAAAATGTGAAGAGGACATGTTAACGAAGCAATTAAACCACATTTCTACAGGTTACTATTAATTTCGCCGAGGTTCCGAAAGTGATACAGCACCCATTTTTTATCTATTTTCAAAAGTTGCTCAAATGATAGTATTAGATTGGATAGAAGGAAGCATATTAAGTAATTCTATCAGAGGTAGGATGGCCAGTTTCTTTTCTCTGGGACTAACAATTTAACGCAGAATCCCAACCACAGAACGCCCCACCGTAGTTCATATGGTTAAATACATATCTTAAAAATTCTTGCTCCCACCGGAATTTGAACCCGAGATCGTAGCCAGAATATTTTAAGAGCTAGTGCAGTAACCATCTTTTTCCCACTAATTACATATTTGTTATACATTCAATATATTTCCTTCCTACTTACTTAAGAACTGCAGTCTGTTAAATAAATTTCGTGAATAATCGTCAGGATTTTTTTCAATTGAGTCTTCACTGGGCGAAGTTCGAGTAACTCGGATGAGACGATTTTCTATTAGTTTTTTTGAAATGATTACAGTATAACCGAAATAAAGTATCACTTCTGACAATGCCAAATTTTAAACATCTTCTTTTGAAATGTTTTACAATTAAACATTCAGCGCTAGTATTTCCTCGAGTCAGCTAGCATACAAGAAATATTCATTTAAATATATAAGTTCTTTGAAACCAAAGAGAAAAATATTAGTTAGCTTCCTGGTACCTGAATCATCCACGAGATGGCGTTAGAGCCGTTTTCGAGCCATTTTCGAGTTACCAAGAGCAAAAATTGTTAGTATTTTGTAAAATTGTTTTTTTTTTTTTTTTTTTTTTTTTTTTTTTTTTTTTTTTTTTAGATAATCTTAAAACTCAAAACGTTATCTAAATATGAAGTTTTATCCAAATTGTTAACGCCATTCCCGAGACTCAAAATATATATATACAAGAATTGCTCGTCTAAATATATAAGATAATGAAATATTCCAACGAATTTCCGCAAATGTGTGATCTTTACAGAGCAAATGATAAACCCCGAAACGTCTGTTCGTATAGTGAGTTTATCATCACATGCTTTTTAATTAGTAACCAGAATAATACAGAGAAGACTAATGAGGAAAGTGAAAGATAGTCTAAATGAAGACAAGTTATGTGTTAGGAAAAGCACAGGGCAATATTTGCATCAAGATTAACATGAGAAGGAAGGACAAGAAATGGCAGGATACATTTATGTAGTTTGTGAGCTTTAATTTATGATATCTAGGTGACTAGAATGAGATTAAGAATCGAAAAATGGGCTATGGAACGTTCGTGATGTCTATCATCATTAATATTCAACTTGTATGCGGAGGTGGTATAAGGGTTCGGTGAGAAATTATAAGTATGCTGCAATACGCTGGTTAATGAAATGATGTCGTGCCAGTAGATAAGGATGAGGATATTGAAAAATTACTGAATTCCATGAACAAAATACTGGGAGAAGAATTTTAACGAAGTATATGAAAAGAATGGTGTCACGTGTTTCTATATCCAGAAACAATAATTTACGCTAAACATAAAAATAGTGTTATATTTGATGTGCATACTTTTCAGGCAATGTAGATTCTACGAAATTTTCAGGTACTTTACGAATTATTTTTTCCTTTGTGTCATTGATGAAACCTCTGATCTGAAAAGCAAAGCGGTGACTGGCGGAGTTGGAGTGTTGGCAGCCGTGCGGCTGAGTGTGGCCGGCCCCCGCGGGTGCACTCGCCGCGGCGCAACAATGGCGCCTTATCAGCGACGCGTCGACCGCCTTTATCGCCCCGCGGCGCAGCGCCGCCCAGACGTCCTCGCGCATTACGCCCTCGCCGGCATCGCTCGGACCCTCGCTTCACTGCCGCGCCCTTATCAGAAACGCTGCCATTGTTACAGCTCTGCTACTATAACTATTATAACGGATATGTAAAACTGCCGTCCAGATTTGATGGAGATTTAGCAATTTGAAAGCTAAAAGTCCGACATAAACTCTGAAGCATCCGCCAAAGGATCAAGAAATTAAAACCTGTTTTACACTTCAAAATTTTTACTGCGTGTCTGACACAACATGAAAACTATGGAACCTACTTTAACAGAGTTTCACAGCTTTAACTCTTGTATTCTATCAGAGATTTGTCTCATAACGATACGTCACTTAGTAATTAAACTCAGGTAATTAAACTCTTCTGAATATTAAATTCTTTTAGCTATAATCTGGCATTACTTGTAAACTACTAAATCGATTGCAATTAGAATTTAAGCAGTATATGATCACACAAACCGTTGCCCACAACGCTGTTACAAGCATAAGGAACAAAATATATCTGTCTCAAAGTCGATTACTGATTACCAGTTAATTACTTATTCTCCCAAAAGTAGAAACAATTTCCACTTAAAACACATAACGTATAGTTATATATAGTTATTACATTTGAATGAAACTTTCAATATTGTTAATGTTTTTCCATATTTCTCCAAATAATTCGAACATTATTAAACAACAATACTACAGCTCAGCACAGGGGCGCCGGCTATTTGAAAACCTCGTGGGTGCTCATGCTTCTTTGATGACTTTTATTTAAAAAAAACCTCTGACGTAGCGTGTAAACTGATTTTGACTGGACCTTCACTGACTGGTTGCTGATATGACATCTGACAGGGAGTAATATATGCGACTTTTTATCCTGGAAATATTTAAGGTTACGAAAAAAAAAAATATATATATACAATAACCTTGACAAATACAAAGTCGCGGGAACCAGAAAGTCTTGTATAATCTTGAAAATCTCATCTAAATGCGTCCAGTAGATTTCAAGTTAAGCGAACAGATAGGCAGCGTAAGATAAAGATTTTGCATTTTCTAAATTTATTCCATGCCAAAAACCAACTAAATTTCATTAAAATTGGTTCAGTCTTTTTGATCTGATTGAGCAACAAACTTACAGATATTCAAATTATAATATCAGTTGATAGATACTAAAAATTTTAGTACAGCTAGAAGAATTCAGAATTTTGCTATTGCATTTGATTTCTGTTCGCAAGGATCGCTATTGGGAACGCAGTTGTGGGTACAGCCAGTAGTTAATATGGAAAAAAAAAATCGAACGACTATACTTAAAGAGACTCAGCCGGCACATAGACCAGGATCATCTATTACCGAACGAACAATTTGGCTTCAGAAAACAACATGCTACTTCACAACAATTACTACGTCTAGTGGAACAAGCTTTCAGCGCAATAGAGAAGAAAGAATTCTTCGGGGCCGTTCTTTTAGACGTCAGTAGAGCCTTCGACTCCGTTTGGTATCAGAGGCTTCTCTACAAGTTATTAGTTTTAGGTTTCTCCCTGTCGCATGTGAGCCTGCTTAAGAGCTACCTCTCAAACAGGACCTATAGGGTACTCCTAGAAGACGCCCTTTCTTCTGCAAGACCAATAGAGGCCGGAGTCCCACAAGGGTCAGTAATTGGCCCAGTACTCTACAACTTGTACACGTCTGACTTGCCGAGAACTGACAGAGTTCATACTGCGCTCTACGCGGATGACACGGCCCAGTTCACCAGAAGCATGAGACCCATTCTAGCTCGAGGAACGCTACAAAGAGCTTGCAAAAACATCGAAAACTGGGCCAAGAGATGGCGACTGGCATTTAACGCAGGAAATAGTCAAGAGGTTTTTATCACTAGACGGAAGGTCCCTCAACTACCGCCAATCACTCTCTTCAGTGAGCCCATCCCATGGACACATACTGCCACTTATCTTGGAGTCACACTCGACAGAAGACTAACATGGAAGCAACATGTAAACAAATTGAGAGCAAAAGCGGAGGGCAGGATGAAATCACTTTATTCTGTCCTAAACCTATCGTCGACGTTTAAGCCTAACTAGGCCATCAGGCTGTACACTGCTCTATTGCGACCAGTTCTAGATTATGCAGCAGTGGTTTGGGGCAATGCCGCCTCCAACCACATAGATCGAATCCAGACGATCCAAAACAGAGCAATTCGTTTTGCATTCAAGCTACCAAGGGATACGCCGTCAGCTGCCCTTCACGAAATCAGCGGTCTCGAGCCACTAAAAATAAGATTTGCCAAACTCGCTAGGCAATTCTACAAAAATTGCTCACAATCAGCCAACCCGCTGATTGAACAACTTGGCAGCACTGCCAGAGCTAATGACAACATTAGGTGGCCTGTCCACCTAGCACGACAATGAAAAACCGGAAATGACAATCCAGTAAGGCCACATCGATTATGACAACCTACTTGAAAATGGGAGGAGATACACTGCTGCTGTAAGAACTTCCCTACACTCCGGGAAAAATGGAACCTGGACGAATAAGTCAGCTGTGTGTGTGTGAGGTATGAAGAAGAAGGGGAAAAAAGAGGGTACAAAATGCTGGGTTGAACAATAATGAATGGATACATATAATAATCATAAAAACACATAAATGAAACCATTATACACTGTGTAACACAATTTTTACTGGCAGGAGATATTTATTAGAATCTACTTAATGTACAAAATTATACTATGAATTATATGACCAACAAATCAAAGTTAATAAATCTTTATAAGAAGGAAAATTTATATAATGATATAATTTGTTGCCAATTCAAACGTATACTGTCGAACAACAGCTGTATATATCAGCGATTTCCTGAAGGCCCAAATTATCCGCTTTTTCTCCGTTTCCCTGCACTTCAATTTGATCATTCAATCTTTGCTTAGTACACCTTAAATAAGCTTTATTCTTAGTAATGCTGCTGAAACCAAGAGTTTAAGTAGGGAAAATACTGTGATCGTGGCTTCAAAAATCGAATGTATTATGAATGTTAAAAGTTGAAGAATTGAAATCATTTTTAAGAAGGTGGTGCTAGCTGTTTTTATACCTTCAAGTTTATATATATGTATATAAGATGCAGTGTGAACGTGACTTTTTAAACCTTTCTAAAGCACCTCGAGCGATAGCCTTAATAGACTCATCATCTCTTGATGATTTTATCAACGCAGAAACGCTACGAGACATGGTTACTTTACAGATTTGGCAAGACACTTTATCTCTAACTCCATCATATAATGGCCATCGTAAAACTGTTTGCCACTTACTGTACTTTGAAAATTTCAGCTTCTCTTTAATTGAATTGAATTGAACTGTACTTAGCTGAGAAGAGCTAGAAGTGGAGGGTTCTTCAGGTTTTGGTAATTTACGATTTCGAACGACGAATTTATCGGTCGAAACTAATAATTTTCCGAAATAAACTCGGTAACAAAACGCGCGGTGGGCTCTGAAAGCTCGTGTTTTATTTACCAGCTCGAATGCTTGGCATGGTAGTGCTCTTCACAAATCACACCTACACTTACCGCACACTAGATGTTTTAAGTATGGCCTAACGTAGTATTTACTTTCTCCTTGGGCATGAAGCGTATTCGCACACGCTCGCATGGTAAGCAAGCGCGATCTCGTTCAGACGTTTTTCCTTGCAAGCGGCGTATGAGATAGGTAACACAGGTATCAATCAAAGCCGATTACTGGTTAGTTTTGACGTCTATGTTCATGGGTGCTCCGCACCCACTATTGCCCTCTCGTGGGTGCTAGAGCCCCCGAGCACCCACAGAGTCGGCGCCCCTGGCTCAGAAACAATGAGTACTTATGTATTAACTAATATTCCTTCTGATCCAATGCTCTCTCAGTCATCTTCAGTTACCAAAACTCTATAAGACAGCGATATGGATTATCAAGCAGAAACTTCCTGTTTAAAATTAAAAATACCAATTTTTGTAAACACCATTTTATACATTATGGCAGGGTACTAGATTAGAAATTGCAGAAACGTTTTATACCTGTCTATACATACAAGAATGTTTTAGGATATTATATTTCTTTCTTTTGTTATGACCATGTATTTCAGCTTTAAAACTGAGGTGTTCGGAATTTCTGCTAGAGGGGACAGTAGGAAATATATGTTTTGCGCTGGAATTGTGAGTAGACCAAGATTACTGTACAATGTTTGTAGGTTTATTCAACAAATAATTATTAGAACATCGTCAGCGATCGTGAGAGGCTGGAAGTAAGCAGGAAATGGAAATATCGAAATATCATATACAGAATTAACTGTTTCTTGTTCAGCTGTTCTAGCTATAATTCTCGACTAGAGGGTTGCTTATTTAGAATGTATCTGTTCGGACTTAGGTGGTCATCTGCGTAAATATAATTCCTTTCGCTGATTGTTTTCCCCTCTAATTTCACATTACAGCGATATTTTACGGAACCCATTTTATTAATTGTGTCTGTTTCTTGATTATTGCACCATCTGTTTATTTTCTTCCAAGTACGGTTTGTTGGGTGATCAAGATTCTGCAGCAACGGACCTTCTGAAGATATTCTACTATCATCTAGAAGAAAGAGATCATCTTCAAACAACATTTCATTTGTCTAATGAGAGTAGAAGATAATTTGTAGATATTAGGAGCATCCGACGGTCAAGAATTGATCCCTTAGCTACACCACGTTTAACGGTTGTTTGTTGTGGGTTTATGATATCCTTTTACTTTGTAGACATGATTTATAATGTTCCAATTTATCTAAGATCGCGACCGTGTTTTGATTATGGTACAAGACTACAATATTTCATAGGTCCTGGATCACGATCTAACTGTTACTGACAGTTCTATTTAGTGTAAGCAATTGCCAAGAATTGATTTGCCGGCAGAGCATATATTTATAAATCATAATTAAGAAAATGTATCTACAGTGACCACGAACAAAATATAAAATGCAAAGAAAACGTTTTGTATAAAAATAGTTGCACTGGATTAGGGGCTATTAATTTGATAAATAGATAAAAACCGCAACAAAGAAATACGCAAAGAAATTCAGTGAAGTAATACATGTAATAACATAATGACTCATTTATAGTGAACGTACTCAACGCAAAAAACAAGTAACATGTGATAACAAAATCACCAACGTTTTTACTTAATAGCCTTAACGTAACGTCAGATATAACCTCAAGTCTGATGTCCAATGTGTACAGTACATACCTAAAACTGGCCGAGCAGCATACGTTTCGAGGAACACAATCTCCGCCCTCATCTTCAACCAACTGAAGTCACATTAGCGTGTTACGGCGGTGCCACGGAAACGGTAGAAAACAAATGCCAAACCTAGGCGGTGACGTCATTCTCGATTATCAGAGCTCCAACCAATACCTATCTCGGTGACCACGCCGACGAGGCACAGAATGAACCAACGGAATTATATAGGACATAAATAATTTTATAATGAACACAAAAAAACCTTCGCCAGAAAACAAAAGGTTCCTAAGGAATGCAACATATCGCCTATAAAATTTAAAATGTTTTTGAAAAAGCTGATAGAAATGATATTGGTCCTAAGTTTTCAACATCTCGACTACGACCCTTCAATAATATTCATTTTTCTCCTTCACAATTAATAATAATAATAGTGGCTATGGCCTGATTGTCCAAGAGACTGCAAAGGACAGTTCGCTCGCCTGAAAATAAGGTTTCAGTTGTCAGCATGATTCGCATAGTCTAACCCAGTCTTCCTACTGGGTAAAGGGGAACTAAAGTTTTACGCGGAAGACTTTTACCGTACTTCATCTATACCAGAAAAGCTTTCCCAGACGAGGTGGACATGTTAGTGGCTTCTGAAAATTTGGCAGAAACCGGGATTGAAACTTCAATCTGCATTCATACATCTACTATTTGCAACTGTATATCTACAAATCTCCATGCGATAGCCTGTAAAGCCGGCCACACACAGAACCGGGCGGGGCAGGGCGGGGCGGGGCGCGACGAGTCGCCTGACTTGCCCTGTCGTGCTGCTGTCACACCCAGAACGAGGCGGGACACGACAAGTCAAACATTTAGCAAATCACCTGTCAGTGAACTTAGTGGGAGCATACTGGTGTGTAGTGTATCATTTTGAACTGGACCACAATGTTAACAACAGAGAGATGTGGGTATACACCCTATATACCTGAAAAGGAATATAGGAAGTTTTATTTCTGAGCTTCGAGCCGACCCAGACAAGTTTTTTGATTATTGTCGCATGTCAATTTCGACATTCGACTTTGTACTTGAGAGCATTCGGAGCAGAATAGAAAAGCAAAATACCAACTGGAGAACAGCTATACCCCCAGAGGAGCGGCTTTTGATAACCTTAACGTATGTATATTTGTCCTCTTTTTCCTCAGCATTAATAACACTGTATAGTCTTAAAAATTTTAAATCTTACAGTTATTCATGGCACACATACAAATCAGTCGAATATTCGAAACACAACACAACCAGACCGCGAGATAGTGGAGCCCGGGGAGGGAGGGTGGGTCCCGTGACAGCGCATGCGCAGAACGTTCTGCCCGGCAGCGACTTGCCCCGGGGCATAATTTGTTTCAGCTTCGCATTTTGCCCCGGGGCGTCTTTTCGACGTGCCCTGCCCCGCCCGGTCCTGTGTGTGGTGCTCCATAGCCGCCCGTGCGTTTCCCGTCGCACAAGACGCCCCGGGGCAAAATGCCCTGCCCCGCCCTGCCTCGCCCGGTTCTGTGTGTGGCCGGCCTAAAACTATAAAGGGATGTTCAAGATTAATAAACTTTCGGGTTATACCGCGTTGTTTATTCCGTTACCTGAGCTTTCGGCTGGTATCCTATAGCCTTCGTCGGAGATACTGTTTATGTTGACATAGCATCGCAGAGTAAAAGGCCGCTATCTTCGTTGATGTTGTTGGTATTCTTAAAAATTTCTGCTACCTGTTTCAAACGTGGAGGCCACCACTGGTCTTCTCTTCACAGCAGCCTTGTGTCTTGAAATTTTATTTCATGCCCTGAGTTAATGGCATGGCGAACTACGGCGGATTTATCGCTGTTGCTATATTTATAGTGGCGGCTATAAAATGAGTCCTATAAAAGTTATTTGTTGGTAACTTCATTTAATTCACAGTTTTTAGGACTTCTTTGCCCTGTCATGTCACAAAATTTTTATTTTCCTTCGTAACAAGCCGTACAAAAAATGAAAGAAAATAAAAAAAAGAAGTACTATAAGTTACTGACAGTAGACTTAAGGGTTGCATTTCTTTTCTTTTTTTTTAAATAATTTTTTTTGAAATAAAATAAGATTTAAACAGGTAGGTAATAAGTAATAATTAGATGTAAATGGAGACTTTCCCGGCGTATTGATTCAATGAAAGTTTCATGGGTGTCCAACATTTTTTCAGTAGTCTCGACTATTGTAAAATTTTAACAAAAAGTTCACTGTGAAATATATAACGTCTACTTAACACTAACGTGGATGGAAACATCTATTCTTAAGGCTCTCCGTCACAGTGCGGCCATGGAGGAAGGAAATATATGGAAACGACGCAAGAGACCTTCACCACGCATTGAAGTGAAGCAGGGCGGAGGAGGAGTGGGGGGGCATGGCCGGAGTGGAGGGGGCATGGCCGTTTCCATACAGACACGGGGAATATGTACAAAAACCTGAAGGGGACTCTAGGATAAAGGTGACGCCGCAATCTGGTGATGGATTATTATGTAACTCGATATGACAAATAAAAAATGAAGAATAAAATTTTTTGATATCCTGCTTAGTTTTCGAGATATTCTGTCCCAAATGTGAAATGGTTTTGGTTGAAATTCAGAAGAAAAAATTGGTCAAAGTCAAATTTGATGATAGATTCTTATTTAAAAAGACGAGACAAATGAAAAATAAAGGATAAAAATTTTCGATATCTCACCTAGTTCTAGAGATATTCTGTATCAAAAGTGAGGTATCTTGAGTTGAAATGGAGAAGAAAAATTTCGCAAAAGTCAAATTTAATGATCGATTCTTATGTAACACGACGAGACAAATCTAAAATAAAGAATAAAATTTTTCGATATCTTGCTTAGTTTTCGGGATATACTGGGAACATCGCAATTGTTTGGAAGCGCAATATCGCCGCTGCCGCCACTGCGCATGCGCGAGCCTGCTTCACCAATTTAACGTCACTTCTCCTCCATATATTTCCTTCCTCCATGAGTGCGTCCTGTCTCGGCGATGTAAACACTGTATCTCTGACGAAGGCTGTAGGATACTAGCCGGAAGCTCAGGTAATGAAATAAACAACGCGGCATAACCCGAAAAGCTATTAATCACGAACAAAGACGGCCGCGGAAGACTTAGGAATTATAAAGAGATGTGTTTCTGATGACAAATCTTGAAGGTTCCGAGAGAGAGCGCTCGCAGTTGTTTTTGGGTCCAGAAGTTTTCTGCAACGCACGCCGCGAGCTTGTCGTATTCGTATTGACCTTTGCGAGGCAAATAACAGGCTGTAAGAAAGTGCCGCAGAACAATGAAAGACGCGGGCGGCCCTGTAATTTCATCAATATTAAATTTCTGTGGCAAGTTGGGCAGGCGGCCCTCCGCCGTCTCTTCTTATTCCGCACAAGGATAAAGCGCTAACTGGAACGAGCCATTTGTCATAGTTAAGCCGGAGCGGCCGGCCCTCGGTTTCATCTGCCGGTAGCGTGGCTGAGTATTACGTGGCCGGACTTATCAGGCTTTATGTGCCCACTCGTCCTCGTCCGCCGCTAAGACCTCCACCAAACGTCTCGAAAACCGTCACAAAATTACTCATTTTGCCCAAACTCGGATCAGTTCTCGATGAGAATATACTTTCATGTTTCTTTCAACTCAGCGCACATCTCGGATGGTACTGAAGCCATTTGCAATTTATTTTACAATTCAGCAGCATAAAAGTTACAAAATAATTACACAATATGTACATAAAAGTAATTTCCACCAAATATTTCGTGTAAAGCGTTTCCTTCTTTTAAAGCCATACGTTTTTTTTTTTTTTTTTTTTTTTTTTTTGCTGTCGTCAGTCTTTAGACTGGTTTGATGCAATCCTCCATCCCTTCCTATCCTGTGCTAACCTCTTCATTTCTACATACCCCTTACAACCCACGTCCTCAATTATCTGCTTCTCTGTCTACCTTTACAGTTCTTACCTTCAACTGTTCCCTCCACTAACAAATTAACCAATCCAGCATGTCTCAAAATATGACCTACCAGCCTGTCTCTTCTTCCTGTAAGCTTCTTCCATAAACTTCTTTTCTCACCCATCATTTCCAAAACTCGTTCATTTCTTACTTTGTCTGTCCACCTAATTTTCAGCATTCTTCTGTAGCACCACATTTCAAATGCTTCAAGTTTCTTTATTTCCGGTATTCCTAAAGTCTATGTTTCGCTACCGTAAACTGCTGTGCTCCACACATAGAGTTTTAAGAAGTTCTTTCTAATTCCTAGATCAATATTTGAAACTAAAAGGTTTCTCTTTTTCATGAAGGCTCTTTTTGCTAGTGCTATTCTGCTTTTAACATCATTCCTGCTTCGGCCATCGGTTGTAATTTTGCTTCACAAGTAACAGAACTCACTCACTTCTCCTATTGCATCAGATCCTATTTTTATATTTAATCTGCTAGTATTGGTATCATTTCTGCTACATTTCATCACTTTTGTTTTACTTTGATTTATATTCAGTCCAAAATCTTGCTTCAGCCATCCTTATGGCCGAGGTAAACATTACACTGTGGCCATATCTGGCGCATGTCAAGTAGCTTGGTTACAGTCAGTCATGGGTCTGGGAGATATTTTCATGATTCGGCAACTCACCATCAGTGGAAGAGGTGGTAATTCGCAATTCGTAATCACTAGTCCCTGTACCACACACCAAGATTAGGTCCAAACCTTTCCGCAGTTTTTATATAACGAGGGTATAAAACTTTGCGATGGTCATAACTCCGTCGTATGTAATAAAAGATCGTAGAGAGACAGAGTTCTTTAACGTGCAATAAGTAACCTTTCGAAAAAGCCGGATTTCACCCATTTCCTTCACGATCTTCACATACACAATACAGCGCCTACCGCGCTAACATTAATAGCACTTACCGTGTTGTGGTAAGTTTCACAATGCTTTGAATAATGCGGTTCAAATATGTAGCGTATTTTCTGAGTTACAAGTATGGTCGAGGGTGTGGCAATCGTAGTTCGAGACTGGACGCTGCACGGCACACACCCGCTAATGTACGGCTCTTTAAGCTGAACTCGTTTGCCTGTTTTTCTTCCTTTTATTTTTCTGCCTAGTGCACATTTGACAGCGTATTATTTTCCCATACCAAAGTCGTAGATATTCATAAACGTGATTTGCTTAACTTTATCATATCTTTCTTTTTTGGCCTCTAGTACTATTTAGTCTGGTTTTCCCAAGTCAAACCATAACGTTTTCACGAATCTAATTGTTCACAACGTGGTACATCCCCTTTCCCTAGTAGAATTACCAGTGTAGATAAGGTTGGAATGACCAGTGGCGTAGCTAGGTCAACAAGGGCCCCGGTGCAAAAAATTTATTTTGGGCCCTCAGGCCAGACGGGCGACCTTTTTTTTGCTCTGTGTGCTGGTAAGGGCCCCCTGAACTGAGGATGGGGGCCCTTGAATTGTTATTTATGGGCCACTGAGCAGTGGTTGGGGCCCCCCCTGAGCAGCGAGGGGCTCCTGTGTTCTCAGGGGCCCCTTAGACGACGGTAGAGGTAAAAAAAAGTCGCCAGTTTGCCGTGAAGGCTCGTGGGCCCTCTAAACTGCGCTTGAGGGCCCCTAGAGGTGCGCTTAGGGGCCCCTTGAGGTATGCTTGGGGGCCCCTTGGGCGTGCGGGCCCCGGTGCACTGCACCGCCTAGCCCCATAGTAGCTACGCCCCTGGGAATGACTAGGGTGGATTATGCACCAGTTAGATCACTAAGAGCACAGGAAGTTACAATTGTACCTTTAATGGTGTTTCCTGTAAGTGGTTTTTTAGATTTTTGTACAGCGACCGTTTTTGCCACCCATATTTTGGTTGGATGGATTTTTTTGTACCGAATATGGATAGGAATTCTGGGGTTTTGTTTTTCTTACTCCTATGATAAATTTTAATGTAGACGGTCCAATGTTTCATTTTGACCGGATTGTCTCCGAAAGCAGATGGTCGGTTTGGTTAGTAAGCATCCGACCAGACCACCGAACTTTATCGGTAAATACAGCGGTTGCACTCGTGACCCGTCGTGGCTCCAGAGGATTATGCTGTAAAGAACAAGTTCACACTGATATCCGGAAACTGCCAATAAAATAGCAATAAAAGCGGCGGCAGTTTGGGTCCAAATGCGTGTGGCTTTCCTGTGCGAAGTAACCGGACGAGAAGCGAAGCAAATTCATACTGACCGGTTTGAGGTTAGATATTTAACGGAAGTGAAAGATCCGCAAAAATCTTGCCTAGTCGATGAACAATTCTGATTTTCTGTAATGATTTCCGATTGGACTGGCACATCATGCTAAGCAGAGAACGCGGTGGTTGGAACTCGGCGAGTAATGCGCAGTTTGTCTCAATGTGGACCAGATATCGCGGCTGCAGAAGAACCATCCTAAATCGCCCCGGACAGCCGAACAATATTACATCTCGGGACCATTAGTCTCTTCTGACAGCGTACGTTTAGATCCACTACGACTCTTGACAACTCTCTCAAACAGTGAGAAAACTAGACTACCTATTTGGCTGGCTGACCCCGCCATTCCCGTCTGCTGGTCTCCGACGGTTTTATGTATTCACGCTAGACACCTGTCTTATGATTGCTATAAGTAGCGATAAACACTGATCCAGCATTATAATACACAAGCAGTTCCAAACCACAAATGACTAACTTACCGAACCCAGTTTTTTTTGTATTATTTGTAAATTGATTCATAGTGTAACGTGACACGCTGTCGCCACGTTACAAGGTGCATTTTTATTATATATGTCATAAGATTAGAGTAATTTACATAAATCTTGGGCGATCACCTAAATAGATTTTTGTTGTAATTTTATAAAGTACGCAGGATTCCAAGTGAGGACCGTAATGCAATGGTGAACATCTTGTTAAAGCGAATATTAAAGAATTGTAGAGCTGTGTAGGCTTGAAGCTAATCATGGTCTTCCCGAGCCACGGAGGCAGGAAGTCAGGGATAAGGGGTTTTTCCAGCTTTCACCGTGGGATGGGGAGTCCACAACAGGCCACTGCTCGGGTGCGAAAAACCCGCCACCCGAACACGCTCTCACCCCGGCGAACTTAGCCGAATATGTCCGACCTCTGTGATATATGCGGGGCAAATCAGATATGGGGGATATCACGTGACATTAGGTGCCAACCTGAAGATCCAATCCAAATGAGCATATAACTTAAAATCCTGGGAATTTTCTGTTGAATGTGATCTTCGAGACTGCAAGGGGGTGGAGCCAGAAGTTTTCCTCGTGGACCGAAGAGGAGCTGGACATTCTACATTCGATTCAAGGCGAGTCTAGTCTGAGGTGGACTTGGAAAGTTGGCTTCTCTCGCCATCTGCCGCTGTACGACTTCTGGTTGCTGGCTTATCACGGCGACACAGCCAGTAATGCGATGATGCGCATTAACAGACAGGACGTGTCTGTAGCCGCCGTGTGAGATAATCTCACATCCCGCGGGTCATCTCCGATCACCGCAGACATCAGACGCAGAACTACAATGGTAACTTACTACGACCAACCCATCTGATTGTGCATTCCGTGAAACTGAATCCTTAAGCGATTTTGAGAGGATAGATCCATGTTCTAACTTTGTAATTGAAAAACCCCTGAGCTAGTGGCATAATTTGCCAGACCTAGTTATTTTCGAATGATATATTGTTTATGATTAATTGACATTCGGGTTATGCCGCGTTGTTAATTCGTGGCGCCCATGATTTTCTTTTAACTGTAAAGTCACAGCATTATGATACCTTTGTCTGAGGTCGTCATAACTTGTATTTTACATTGTTTCCAAATGTCATTATTTCTTGCATTTTAATTCTGAGATGGATTTAAAAGTAAATATACAATTGTTTGCTTGCTAATGACGGCTAATTGTACCTCTGAGCGTTGCTTTTATGATTTTACCAATTTATGTTAATGTTAACGGTAAATTCGCTCAGACTTGTAATCGCCAATGATAAGAAAATAAATGTCGTATTGTGACAATTTTCCTAAATTCCAACAAACATCAAGATTCTTGCAAAATTAATAAATTTTCACTCCTTCATAAAAATTAAAATTAAAAATCCCCTTTTATTAATCATAAAGGTATGAAAGAAAATTGTAACGTAGTTTGCCCACCAAGGCACCCACCACAATAGTAGCAAGAAAAATTATATTTTGAATATTTAAATAAATTCTACCTAATCAGTATTTAATATCTAACAAATCTGTCATAGAAGATATATCAAATCATCATTTACATGTTTACAACTGATAAAATTTAGGAAACTATTTAAGTAGTTATTATCATTTTTTAAAAAAAAGAAAGATTTAATGTAGGTTAAATTTTTGCTAATAAATACAAATACTTCAGTTTTCTCTTTTAAAAATAAACCTATAATATTAGTTTATAAATCTTGGAATATTTGTGGGTGTGTGGTTAACCTACTCAAGGACGGTTCTTTCAAAAGGACGTGCTTAAATTCTTCCTTTTCTTCGTCTCCCTCTCTGCTTCCGGCTTTAACGATCACGACGTCGACGAAAGGTAAAACCTTAACTATATACATACAGTATCTCAGTTAACTAGAGCTCATTTAAAATTTTGTATGTCCTGAAGGAAGGAAAAATTTATTAAAAGGACTGTGAAAGAAGTTACCTTATGCCATCCTTCATGATACATTTTGTAATTAATCAATATTTTTCTTATATTTCAGTTGCACCGTTAAATCGTTATATCTGTTACACTCAACAACTCTTTCTGGCAGAATTTTGTACAGATGGTATTTATTTACTCTACCAAAGATATTAACACAGTCTGTAATAGATTCAGTTACATGTATTAGCAGAGAAATTCGTACATTCTCAGTAACCGTCTATTAGACCTAAATACAAATACACTGCTACTCTGACACACATGTTTCTCGTAGTATTGACTTAATGGCTTTTTTTTTAAAAGTTGATTTTGCAGCCAGTCTGTAATTAGCTAATAGCGCTTTGCTTATTCCATCTCTTTCGATTTTAATATTACATGCCATACTTCTTAACGCTTCTTAATTTATAATATGTACTGATGATATGCATATGACTCATTAGGTATTCATTTATTTGAACCAGTTTAGTTGTTGTTTTTTCATTTTATAAACTGATATACAGGGTGTTACAAAAAGGTACGGCCAAACTTTCAGGAAACATTCCTCACACACAAACAAAGAAACTATGTTATGTGGACATGTGTGCGGAAACGCTTACTTTCCATGTTAGAGCTCATTTTATTACTTCTCTTCAAATCACATTAATCATGGAATGGAAACACACAGCAACAGAACGTACCAGCGTGACTTCAAACACTTTGTTACAGGAAATGTTCAAAATGTCCTCCGTTAGCGAGGATACATGCATCCACCCTCCGTCGCATGGAATCCCTGATGCGCTAATGCAGCCCTGGAGAATGGCGTATTGTATCACAGCCGTCCACAATATGAGCTCTAACATGGAAAGTAAGCGTTTCCGGACACATGTCCACATAACATATTTTCTTTGTTTGTGTGTGAGGAATGTTTCCTGAAAGTTTGGCCGTATCTTTTTGTAACACCCTGTATATCTAGCACTGTGATCGATTTCAACAAAGCCTGTATTTTCCTCAGTTTCTTGTGCTCGTGTTTCGTAAATAATAATTCAGATACAAAAATAAAGCAAAATGAGAAAGACAGAACGTTTTTTATCCAGTGTCGTGTAGCTGGAGCTAGTATCTTTGGTACGGCGCGTGGCCTGTCTCTCCTCCCCTTGTTTACCTCCCCTCCCGACCCCCCCACTCTCCCCATACCGAAAGTTGCGGACGGCGTTTCGCGTCTGTTATATTACGTCTGCGCCGTACCGCAGCCCTAGTGCATCGCTCTTATTGCGTCGCAGGATAAAGGACAGCCGGGTCCTCGCCCGCCACGCTACACAAAGTCTCTCGTACTCAAATGCAAGGTGACGTGCCGTTTCATTTGGAAAAACAACCCTGTGATGGAGACGACAAAGAACTTTTTTTTTTTTCCTGCTGCTGGTCACGTATTTTCATCTGGATGTAACGCAGTGTAAAGTTTAAACTAAATTAATACTTAAATGAGGTTAACTGGTAATTTTACTGTGCACATATGGTTGATCACCTTAATTGCAAGAGATGAATAATAGTGTGTAATGAACTTTCTATTATTCTATTATTATCAGTGTTAGACTGAATGAGTCATACACTGCAATAAACAAATAGAAAACCCTTAATGTGTCCGATTAGATTACATCGCCGATGTGACACTTCTCTAGATATCCCATGTAATAAAACACTAGCCAAGACATCATTAGTCGTTTTATCTGAAAGCTATACCCCATGGAATTATTTTTATTTTACTGTTGTAAAGTGACATCCGTTAAAGTCACCAATTATTGTATCAATTTTTCAAGTCAATAGTGAACGTAAGAGAGATTCACTTCAGGAGAGCCTAAAACGCGGACTGGTTTCTTAAATTCTATGGGAAGGGATTCGAGTAGTACTGACACAAACTGGGCAAAGCTTCCGCGGCCTATATAAATAGCTTCCACGCTTCCAAGATTGTGCCGCATTAATTGCCGACATTTCAGCCAAACTTCTTTAGTCTACTTCTACGGCGAACTGCCCTTGATGTGTTTTACATGCTGTACTACAGGTCCTGAAGACCCTTACTTGTGTCTAGTAGAGCTTGTAAAACACGTCAAGGACAGTTTCGCTCTTGAAGAAGACTCAAGACGTTTTGTTGAAACGTCGGCAATTAATGCTAGGATGTGGCTCAATCTAGGAAGCGTGGAAACTAGTGATACATAGTTGATTTCGCTGTTCTTGCGGTTCATTTTATTGTTGTGTTCGAACTCCAGACAAATTTAGTGTTTGATTTTTTGTTGTTATCTGTTTACTTGCTCGTTGCGTTCGCATTCCTGTTCGATTCCCAAAGAAAATATCTGTTTTCCTGCGATGATGTGTCCTGTGTGCTCGTCCAGACAACATTCTAACCGAATTTATTGATATACATTGGGCCGTTACGTCAAACTTGTAATATTATTAAGATTACTATTGTTGCACAAGCTGTTAGTGCAGTTACTACTTTATAATATGTAGTCAACAAGAGAATAGTAAACGGATTAGTTATTATGATCAGTATAGTGACAGAATCATTTTGATGAGGATAGAAACTAAGTACAACCACAGTTCAAGCGTATATGCCAACGTCACGAAGCGAAGGTATCGAAATAGGGAGAAATAAGTGAAGAAATTGATTCAATATGTGAAAGGGGCAGAAAAATTTAAAAATCATCGGTGATTGGAATGCGGTTGTAGGAGAAAGAGAAGAAGAGGAATACAGTATGACGTTGTGGTCTGCGACAGAGAAACAAGCGAGGAAGCCGATTGCTAGAATTCTGCAAAAATATAAACCATCATAGCGAATAAACTACTTAAGTGACAAGTATGAATGATATACACCTGATAAACAGAGAGTCAGAAACAAAGCTCTAGATCTGAAGCAAATTCTGGAGCTGATATAGACTCTGACCACAATCGGTAAGTTATAAAGTGTAGACCGAAGTTGAAAAGAATATAGAAACAAAAAAGTGAAAAGACTGATAGAATCTCACTTGAGAAAACACAGATATTGTAGACGTGGGCCTGATAAATAACTGTGAAAGGCATTCAACTGAATGAGGAATGGGATGCACTGCAGAGAGAAATAATCAAAGCCAGCAAAGAAACATTAAACATTAGGAGTGCAGTAGACCGAAAATCTTGTATTTGATGGATCAGAGAAGAAGGAACAAAAATTTTAAGATGAAGCAGGAAGCCAGCAGTGAAAATATTTTCGGAATCAAATAAACAGTAAATGAAACAAAAGAAAAGAAAAGTGATTGCAAGCAAGGAACAAAGAGGATTAAACAGAATTCTGGAAAAATAAAGAAGGGATGTTTAAACATTACAGATGCTGATGGTAAATTTCTGTTAAGCTTAGACATAAGAACTAACCCTTAAAAGTATTATTTAGAAAATGTGTATAATGGGAATGGTCTGAATACCTTAGCCTCGAAAGTGCTGGGACCAATAAATCAAATAATGCAGTAGTAAATGCTTTTTCCGTTCCACTTCAGCTGCGAATAAGGCAAACGTTAATTTAGTGTCCAGAAATAACGAAACAAAGCGCCTAAGGATAAGCTGTAGAAGTATTAGAGCGAAAATAAAAAAAATCCACTATGTAGAGACAATGAAGTGGCAAAAACAATGGGGTACCTACTTGACGCCATAAACTGAATCTAACGAAGTATTTACTCATTTCATAGTTTTCAGAAAAGACCAAAGTATCTTGATGAGTGTGTTTTCCTGATCGTTGATAAAAGTGTTGATAGTTCCGTCGTTAGTGAAACCTGAAATTCTGTGAGCTAATATGGGCTAATGTTAAAATTAGCAGAAATGAGAAGTTCGTAATAGGATCATTTTATTTACCTCTGGATTCTGTACCTCTAATGCAGAATATTTTATACTCAGTTAGTAATAGGTATTTCTCAAAAATATCGGGGGCGTTAAAAATGAGTGGTTATTTTAACTTGCCGTAGATTAATAACGACACTTGTAAGTTCAAGTCAGGTGGAAAAGATACTAACCGACACGTACCTCGAATCAACGAACCTTGAATCATTCACGGAAAATTATCTTGAGCAGATGGTCAAAGAGCCAATGCAATTTGGTAAAGATACCAAGTCAGTTTTGGATCTTTTCCTTATGAGAAACCTAAATATTGTTTTTACTGTTAGTATTATTAGCTGAAAAAAGCTCTTGTTATTAATTAAAGTATTTAGAGTCTCTCATAAGGTTATTAAATGATTAATGAAACTGGAGAGTGTAATGAATTAAAAGGTACAGTGCCATTAGGCACTAAGTGATCCCACGGGGTGTGTGAATATTGCCGATGCGTCGTGTCAACGAACAGAAACGTGACGGAACTAAAGCGTCCAGATTTACACGCACCTTGGGTGGTGCTGACAACGGCCTACTCAACGTGGACATAAAGCGGATTTATAACCCCCATAAATAACTGAGACCCGCTTTCTATTTTCGCACGTTTCGGAAAGTTCCCGCCGAAAACTGGCGCAGACTAGCAAAAATTAACCTTAGTGACGTTTCCTAGTAAATGAGTGCTTTATGAGAGTAGGGGAAGACGATCCAGCCAATAGAGAAGCCGCCTCAATTTATTGCCGTGTTGGTGTTTTTTCTTGTCTGTTCTGGGGCCAATGTGGAGCTGGTACTTTGGCGCGGATTGCGGTGATTCGCCAAGAGCCGGACCCGACATCGCATTACGACAAGTACAGAGTCTTGCTCGGAGGAGAAGAACGGACGACGAGACACTCTGGTTGAGATCTTCATCGAGTACAGCCGAAGTGACCTTCAACGACGCTGGAGCTGGCATTCACGCGGTGCGGTCGAGGAAGTTGGAAGACCTCATGTGGCGCTGGTCTTGCCTGGTCGCTGACCTGGGCTGTGAACAATGGTAAAAGCTACGACCCGGACGGAAACTCATGCAATCGTTCCACCCAGTAATGACCCTGAGATTTTGCAATGACCCTGAGATTTTGCTCTAGCTGTTTGATATTCAATGATATGTAATTGTTAACCTCAGAATAAAAACAAACTTCATGTTTTACTAATTTCACAATAATAAATTGTACACCCAATTTTCAATTTTCCTATTTATTACAATAATATTTCATGTGATTAGCTGAAGATTAAGTATGATTTTTGATATTCCAAATTGATAATTTTGCTAATGATAAAACAGTATGACCCAAAAATAAACGTCCGCAAGGTAGACGATACAACATGGCACCCTAAACGTGGGGCTTTCGAAGATAGAACGATTGCAACAGTTTTCAGTCTATTATTTTTACTATCAAATGTTTAATCATTATTTCAGTGAGGAACCAGATGAACCAGATGAACGAGCAGAGAGTTTTATTTAATATGATATCTCAAATCTTATAATGCTATGCCATTGAATTATTTTATTTTAGTCCTGCAACGGATATGGATGCAGTTTGAAAATCATACTATATGATGTATTGTGTTGATACATGTTCAAATCGACGTTGAAAAATGATTTTGTTTATCAATGGTGGAAATATGATGTGACGATTGTCTTTCATTTGATATGATGTTGTGTTGTTGAAATATGATTTTGGTTTTCTTTCGATTGTGATGTGGTTTTGTCGAATTTTGGTAGTGAATGGTAATGGATCTGTTGAGACGATTTCTCGAGACTGGTGTATAATGGTAAGATTGTTTCCTCGATTCAGCGTTGAAAAATGGCATGTTTGAATGTCTTCTGGGACGGCTATTACTTTTTATCTTTTTCGTATCTTGCTTATTCGTGTTTTATGTGTGCCGACGTGTCGACAGAATATTCATTGTGATTTACCTGTGGTATCGGGAATAAAATTACGTTTGCTGGAAATTCATATGTCACGAGAAGTGTTACTGCACGTATGTGTTTTTAAGTTGATGGTTGATTTTAAATTAAAGCGGGCTGACATCTATTTTTGGTTTGATTTCTTTCCATATGATCACTAAGCTCTCGCGTTATGCTGAATTTTTTTCGTATTGGTTTTATCGAAACAAATTCCAAATACTAATAATACGAGATCTATGTGCGCAAAGGTAAATTCTGTGATTGAGTTTTTAATGTCTTGTGGGAAATGCGAAGGCTGGACTCGGTTCATTTTCTTTGATACCGTTGTGTGATCGAAATTTCTATTGATTCTGATGATCCAGAAGCTTGTTCAAGTTGTCTATTTTATTTTTCTTGTGGTATTCGCGGAGTATTCGTGGAGATTGAATTACGGGGGTCGTAAAGATAATTTAAAGGAGGTTTGACTAACTTTTATGGCGTAAACGATTATCTAAATTAACACTGATGTCAAATGCGATCGCTAAAAGTTAAATTGAATGCTGCTCCGGAGTGGAAAGTTTATTAAAATGGCACAAAGTTTGAATCAAACGGAGTTAGGAAATCTTGACATAGCGATGGAAGGAAATCACGCGAATTCGATAGATGACTCCGCGATCGTGAATTTTGAACAAACTCCTAGTGAAACGGGTAATATATTTTCCCGGGACGAGTCAACGAACCCATTGCAAAGCAAGTCGGACGAAGTTCGAACGGCACCGTTAAATGATTTTGGTACTTCTGGCCAGATTTTGCGGATGTTACAACACATTAGCGAACAGCAGGAAGGATTCAAAGAGCAAATGAGCAACATGAACGAAACGCTTACTGCGCAAATAAACGAAATAATCGAAAAAGTTACTGCCCACAGAGCGGAAATAGATGAAGAATTTGCGGCCCATAGAGCGGAAATGAATGAAAAACGTACTGCTCCTAGCGAACAGCAAGAAAAATCCAAAGAGCAAATGAACGAAAAAAATGAAAAAACTGAAACACAATTGGATGCCTTCGGAAAGAAACAGGTTGAAATAATGAAACAAGTTAAAGTTGATTTGCGAAAAGAAATGTCGGAAGTTGATGGCTTGAAAAGTAATAGTAATGGTCTGGATGGAATAAGTATAATTCTTCAAGAAAATAAAATGACTGAAGATGAAAGTTCTAAAGAAATAGGAACTAGAGATATGGATAGAGAATCTAAATCTGATGTGCGCATAATAAAATCAGGCAGAAATTTGGTTGAAACTGGGAAGAAACAGGAAGACCGCGTGTGTGAAGATAACAGTTTTGCATTTTCAATTACCGAATCTACAAAAGTCAGGATGGTGGAGGAAATCAAGTCCATGCGGCAACAGCTGTGCGCTATCATACCAAAACCAGGAAAAGGAAAAATCATAAAAATAAAACCATGGTTATATGGATATGGTGAAAGGGATATCTGAAATATGTAAAATTTTTGCAAGTGCAAGAAACATTTGACGTGATCCGAAGGAACCGTAACTGTTGCGATAGACTCCAGGTAGAACCCCACAGGTGGTCTGGTCTAACGACCCAACAGGCCTTTCACAGTGAGCTAAAAGGAATTCCCGACATGACTGCAGTGCCAGAACATATGTTTCGCCAGAGTGTCTGTGTAGACATAGAGACAACAAGTGACCAACAAAACCGTAACAGATCGTTGATCGTCGATGAACAGATATGTTTGATGCACCGAATAATTTTTAGTTTCGATGAGCGTGAGAGCACAAATTTTGATTTCGAAAAATGGATTCAAAGGTTGCATGGGCGGTTAAAATATTAAATAAGATGACGGAGACATTTTTGAAATACCAGATTCATGTAAATGACCGTGCAAGATTTTGGTTTAAGTTTGTTGAAAGTGAAGGGTAAATGCAGTACAGATGACGTAGTTTTAAAATTTTGTATTGCTAACTAAGGAAATGCATCAGAATCCGTAGAGGTAATTTTAAATGGATAAAGTAAAGATATTTTACGTCTAAGAATGACATTTTAGTTTGTTTGTAGAAAACATTTCAAACCTATGACGAGCGGCAACAATAATAATACAACCCTAGAGTGAAAAATGAAACGTTGATTGTTTATTAATATAAAACTTCCATACGCAGCAAAAGCTATTATAAAAATAATAATAATAATCCTCAGAGAAATTGTTAGAAGTGAAAGATCATGTTTGATTACGGTTTCAATTCGAGACGGGTTTACCAAAATAGTCGCGACGATTGTAAAATCATTAATATTCCGTGTCATTGAGTTGTGGATTAAAATTGGTTGGAGTTTGACCTTTGAGAAGAATAAATATTAGCAGTGTGTTGATGTGTTAAAATATTAAGAGCAGAAAGAAATGACGTGTTCGCGATAGCGCAGAGTAGATAAAGTTCGTTAAATGTAGATCAAGAAATGATCGTCTATGAAGAGTTTATAAAGAAGAAACAAAAATATTGCGGACCGTGAAACCGAAGAAGGTATCGGCCAATATTATTGTAATGACGAAAGAAATCGTCAGTTGGAGTTTAAGAGGATGACAGATAGCCATCGAACTTAATAGCCGAAGCTAGAATGAACATGTACTTAATAAAATGTGAGTAGGGCTTGTTCCAACACGCTAATAATTTTAAGAAGAGGAAAGTCGAAACCATGAAAAGATGAAACGCTGATGACACGAAGTTATTTAAAGAGAAATGTCTAAGGACGTAATCGTTTGTTGATTAAAAATAAAATGTTGGGTGAACTATGATACGATAAGAAACAAGAAATACTGATGAAACCGCGATGAAAAATAAATTACTGCGTATAGAATCAGAGGATATGGTGTAAAACAATAAATTTTTGAATACAGAGAAGAAGATTTAATTAAGAAGTGTGAAAATGTTGGTTGCCGCTAGAAATATGTCATTATCTTTAAGTCTATGGTTACAAGTGCTTATAAAAAAGTAGTAATAAAAATTAACAATATATATCATAGGAAATATCCTCTAATTACCGATGTGAATAAACCTATCAGTGCGGAAGATGTTGAGGATTAATTATAATTTTTAATCTTATTGAATAAAAGATTTTAAGAGATCGTTTGACAAGTTAACGTTAAACTTGATTGTCTAACTCGGAGAATACAGCCCGAACCGAAAGGCAGGCAGCTGTAATCTTTTGTCCAAAAGCCACAATAGGGAAACGACCCGTCGCGCTGTCGAGAACCAGTGTCTCTGCTACCTGCTAGCCTTTGAAAGGGAAAGCGTTCGTGGAAACAGGTGGGGTTTGTTTACTCCAGTCAGCTGGCCTTGCAAAGTTGACCAGAGACGCTGTTAATGGAAAACATTCAGTAAAATCTGTATCTATTTTAAATAAATAAATGGAAAAGATACCAGTCTGGGAAATTATTTCAACAGAGGTTGTTAAAAAAAATGAGGCTGTAATAAAATTTTGTAATTAATTACAAGCATTAGGATTTAAAATGCAAGTATTTAAAATGCTAGTTCATGTCATGTATTGATTTGACAAATGTAACTGTTAGGATACTTTTTTGATGAAAAAGTGAATTAATAAGTAATTATAAGAATAATTCTTAAAAAATTATATATCATAAATAATTTTGCATATTATAATAATAAAATGATGTAATTTTATTTTGATTTAATATTTTTTTTTAAAAAAAGGGCAATCTAAGAAAGATTTAAATTAGTTGTATAGAGAATGATATATGTCACATGCTACTCATAAGATATGCAATATGTAGTTATAAGACATGCTGGATTGTCTCGCGAGTTCACTGAGGAATCAAATAGGGCACAAGAGTAATTCGTGAAGTACAAAGCTATCACATGTTGTATTAAAATAGAGAACTGAAGATGGGTATATCTTAAGAAGTTTGATAATGTAACTATTAACAAAGATCACAAACAGTTAGAGAATATTAGAACGAACTAATCTCACTCACAAGGAACATTAACCCAATGACCAGAAATAAGTGAAGTTATAGTGAAAAACTGAATTGAAAATTATCCCATAGAATAATTTTCAATTGTACGGGTGATGGGGTAGTTGTAATGAATTAAAAGGTACAGTGCCATTAGGCACTAAGTGATCCCACGGTGTGTGTGAATATTGCCGATGCGTCGTGTCAACGAACAGAAACGTGACGGAACTAAAGCGTCCAGATTTACACGCACCTTGGGGGGTGCTGACAACGGCCTACTCAACGTGGACATAAAGCGGATTTATAACCCCCATAAATAACTGAGACCCGCTTTCTATTTTCGCACGTTTCGGAAAGTTCCCGCCGAAAACTGGCGCAGACTAGCAAAAATAAACCTTAGTGACGTTTCCTAGTAAATGAGTGCTTTATGAGAGTAGGGGAAGACGATGCAGCCAATAGAGAAGCCGCCTCAATTTATTGCCGTGTTGGTGTTTTTTCTTGTCTGTTCTGGGGCCAATGTGGAGCTGGTACTTTGGTGCGGATTGCGGTGATTCGCCAAGAGCCGGACCCGACATCGCATTACGACAAGTACAGAGTCTTGCTCGGAGGAGAAGAACGGACGACGAGACACTCTGGTTGAGATCTTCATCGAGTACAGCCGAAGTGACCTTCAACGACGCTGGAGCTGGCATTCACGCGGTGCGGTCGAGGAAGCTGGACGACCTCATGTGGCGCTGGTCTTGCCTGGTCGCTGACCTGGGCTGTGAACAATGGTAAAAGCTACGACCCGGACGGAAACTCATGCAATCATTCCACCCAGTAATGACCCTGAGATTTTACAATGACCCTGAGATTTTGCTCTAGCTGTTTGATATTCAATGATATGTAATTGTTAACCTCAGAATAAAAACAAACTTCATGTTTTACTAATTTCACAATAATAAATTGTACACCCAATTTTCAATTTTCCTATTCATTACAATAATATTTCATGTGATTAGCTGAAGATTAAGTATGATTTTTGATATTCCAAATTGATAATTTTGCTAATGATAAAACAGTATGACCCAAAAGTAAACGTCCGCAAGGTAGACGTTACAACAGTTAGTGGAAACTAGTATAAGGAAAAGCAAAAATTTTGAATAATATTTTTCACAACGCATTTATAACAGAACTTGAAATGGAAGTCCCTACATTTATCGCTCGTGCTGCCAAAATTATAAAATATCTCATTCCTGATGTCGAGGTATCTTCCATATTTTGCATAATTTTGGGACATATCATTCACACAAATGTGATACATTTTTTTTATGAAGGGGAGCTATTAAAATCAAATTAGCATGACTTCAGGAAAGGTCGATACTGCAAGACACGACTTGCACTTTTAATCCACGACTTATTATAGCGAGCGACCTCAGGTTGACTTAGTTTTATTAGATTTTTGAAAAAAAATTGATGCTGAGCCTCATACTCAGTTATTCACTAAATTTCACGACAATAAAATTTCTAGTCAAATATGCAACTGGTTTTCCGACTTCCTGAAGGATAGAATACAATTTGCAGTTCTCCATGGTGAACGTTCATCACCGACTGTACAGAAGTCTGGCTTTCCCCAAGAAAGTGTGATACAACCCCTGCTGTTCCTCATAAAATTAAATGATTTGTGTGACGTGATGGAGCGGAAAATGACTATCAGCAGATGCTACTACAATTTGTAGTGAAACAACCAGGATGACTGCGCTTTCTTACAGGCCGGAATTGTGAAAACGATAAGCTGGTGCGAAGACTGGCAGTGGGAACAAGATGCTAAAAATTGCCAAGTAATGCATATAAGTAAAAAGGTATCACCATTAAGACTTAAATATGAAACACAGTACAGTAGATTTCGCTAACTACGTGAGTGTAATAATTCACAGAAATTTATTATGGAATGAACATGTTTAGAAGGTATCATTCCGTTTCCTAAGTCATAATTTGAAATAGTGAACGCCGACAATTAAAACGATTTCACACTAAGCACTAGTGCGGCCTCACTTGGAAAATTATTCTTCTGTGTAGGGGCCCGCATCAGACACGGTTAATACATGTACTACAGAAAATCAAAGAGCCGCTCGATAAGTGGCAGGTATATACAGCTCATGTGATAAAGAAGGGATTATGAAGACTAGGAAAACCGTGGACATTGCTCTCGTGAGAAGCTAATTGGGGATTTCTTTACAGTTATATTTTTATGTCAGCTAACATATTTTATTATCAACAACTTTCATATTCAAGAATGACCGAGAAAATAAGTTAAATGAAATTATGACTGGAACCAATACTCAAAGTGCGATTTCATGGTGCTGCTGCGTGGTTCCATGAAAAAGCCTGGATGATTCAGTAAAACAGACCATTGTGCCTCCTGTCACAACCCGTATGTCATTTTCAGTGCATATATGTTTATACACTAACACCCTCCGTCAACCACTCTGTAATGAATGACGTAGTAACAGTAGTATTAACAATAGAATACGAAGAGGTGTAGGATTGCGCCAGATCAGCTGAGAGGCTGACGGAAAAAGGCACCAACTTTTACTTTTGTTGTGGCGCATTTGGCCTAATTGACCCAGGCGGCACTCCACTGTCGCCATAGCGCGAAGTTTCAAAAAGTAAAGTAATACCCCATAGGCAAAAGTTAAAGAGTAACTAACAACCTCAACGGTTACTCAAAACGAAGTGTTCCATGCACTGAGAATAAAAACAAAAATAATCAAAAATCATATTGAATTCAGTACTAGCTACGGATAAATATTAAGCAAAAAGCCACTACAAATAAAGTTAGATGAATTCCCTGCCAACAAGGTATTCACAAATTAAAAGACAAAACACTCCACTCTTGGATTCTCGCGCGCGTTGCTGGGATCCTTGTAGCAGTTGTAGAGGGAGATAGGAAAGATTTAGCTATTAAATGTGTTTTGGTAGCTTTACTTGAGTCATTCCACGTTCAAAAGGTTTTTCAACTATTTTTGTAGACTTTGTTCCATGCTAACTAGAACGATGCAGTGTTACAAGTCGCCCATCGTTGTCTCATCTGCGAACTGATCCATATGGCCATCGTCTGGGAATGGCATATCCTTCGCTTGTACACTGACCAACACAGGTTTGAGCACGGAGTTTTGTGGTTTCCCTTCTTCTGTATTTTAGTTTTATGGCTACTGTTAGTCAATAGTCACAAAGAAAAGACTTTTGATATATCGTGTTTCCTACTGTTTTTTGTAGCAGTAATGTATATTTAATTTGGTATCCATCTTTACCAGTGAACTGTTACATCACTGTCTCCACGAAGGAGATGTAATATGACTGATGCCCAAGGATGCGACATACGTTACTACTTCCAGATCGTATTGTTCTGTTCTAGTTTCGTTGAAATCTTTTCCTGTGATATCAAAACCATGACTCTTGGAACTGAATGTGAGTATTTTTATGTGTGTATTATTTTCACCAATTTTATTCAACATGGTATTGGACAAAGTTATAAAACAATGGGAAACGCAGGTGAAAGGAATACAGCTAGGAAGAACACGACATACCAAAACAATCATCAGATGCCTGGCATTTGCGGATGACCTGGCAATTCTCAGCAACAATAGGCAGGAAGCACAAGATGCATTGGAACAGCTACATTAAATTGCCGCCAAAACAGGGCTACAAATTTCGTATGAAAAAACGCAGTACATGGAGAAACAAAACATCAATGTACAAACAATATACACAAAATTTGGAAACATAAAAAGAGTTGAGAAATTCAAATATCTAGGGGAATACATACAAGTAGGAGGATCTAACAAGCTATCAAATTCAGAAAGATCAGAAAAGCTTCAGAAGGGTTATAGACTCACATGGTCATATTATAACAAAATAAATATATCAAGAAAGGCCAAACTCAGACAT
This sequence comes from Vandiemenella viatica, assembly GCA_031002005.1. Classification (NCBI taxonomy): domain Eukaryota; kingdom Metazoa; phylum Arthropoda; class Insecta; order Orthoptera; family Morabidae; genus Vandiemenella; species Vandiemenella viatica. Next base: position 182,329,134 of record JARYHS010013631.1, on the reverse strand, counting down.
TACAAAACAGTGGTACTGCCAGAAGCATTATATGCATCAGAAACAACAACGATTGGGGCGTCAGGCATAACAGAAGCGGAAAAAGTTGAACGCAAAATCCTTAGGAAAATTTTTGGAGCAATATATAAAGACGGTATATGGATGAAAAGACCAACGAAAGAACTATACGAACATACAGATAGATTGACAGACATGATCAGAAGACGTAGATTACAATTCTATGCACATTTACAGCGAATGAACAGCATTACACTCACAAAGAGGATCTTTGATGTGGTAAATGGTTCACTCAGGAAAACCAATTGGTTCCAGGAAATAGAAGAGGACTTGAATCACGCAGGGATCAGCAAGGAAATGACACGGGAAAGGGGACAATTCAGGAACAAAATTATGAACTCATAATTTAAAATACAGAAGAAAACAGGAACAAAGTGGACTGAACAAAGGAAACAGGAACACAGTGAGCGTATGAAGAGGTTTTGGGAAGAGAAGAGGAAGAAGACAAATACAAACAAAAACTGAGTAATCATGAATAATTTGAGTTTAAACACTGTCCTCAAGGGCAATAATGATTAATAATAATAATAATTATGGCATTTCCGTATCTACTTTCGGCATTGCCATGATCTTGTTGCGAAGGGAAGTGTACTGTGATCATTCCTGGACATAGAAGGCGATTCCGCGACAATGTTACAAGCTTTCAGGGATGATGGAAATGGATAAATGTATCAATTTGAAGTTAGAGATCCTGGTCCGAAAACGACCGAGTCGAAAGTTATAATTGAAAATCTACTCAAGTTCTGCCTTATCTTCAAGCAGCGCTAAAACTAAGAGCCCCAGTTTCCGAACCCTGATCGAGACGTACAGAATGCCCGCTGAATACTCCCCTATTTCCTCAGATAATTTCCCCTGTTGATGGGTTAGTAACGGTGCATGTCCGAGAGGCTGAAAATCTTAAGTGTGTGGTACAGTAATGATGACTTCCATCTACGTGCAGAAGTTTCGCAAAAAGACCTGTTGTATCCGTTCTAATATCCCGGTATAATTTGAACAGTGTCATGGGCAGCGAGAATTCATACCAGGAGATCATCTTCAGTCTCAAGAGGCGTCTCGTACTCAAGACCTTTCACATGGCCACACAAGAAGAAATCAACTGGGATGAGATCAGATGAAAGTACGTGTCGGACCTCTTCAAGGAATGTCTGTTCCAGGAGTTTATGAACCCTCAGTCAAAAGTGTGGGACTCCATCATGTTTGAACCACATCTGTTGACGAATAAGTGTATTAGCAACAACAGTACCGGTACAAGTATTTTACTGTCAGAGGTATCAGAACGATTTTCGTTTATAATTTTCGTCTCAGTCGTTTCCGAACCAGGGTGCCTTACCTCAGATTTACATATTTACCCTTCTACACCATCCCTGGAAGTTTTTAACTCATCACGGAATCACCAAATATAATTCTCGATACCTATAGTTAATTTCTTCGATAGATGTTTGAGTTGTTCGCTGTGCATTTTGTTGTTGGTTTCATGAGCTGCCCAGCCCTTTCTGTGTTTGTGAGAGGCGGGAACAAAGCTACAGCCCGCCCTGTTATGGCAGAGTTCTCATGAAGTCTCGTCTTCAACGCAAGGTCGAATACCCGTTGTATTCAAAGATTCTAGTGGATGAACAAAGGACGCAAAATATAGAGCTTTGTAACTTCAATATGGCCACTCAACTTCTGGTTGTAGCCTACTCTACCACTGTGTTTACATGTACTATCGACGCTACAAGGCTTATTAAATACGGAATTACGCCGGTTAATCGTTGCATCTACGGATTTTGGCAATTTCGCTGAAAAATAAGTGTCTTAGTTGTCATGTTTTTTTCAAAGATAAAGACCAGTGAAAGCGGTGGGTTATACAACTGTCACACTGTGGCATTGAAAAACTCCATCGAGGTGGACCCGAGTGCGTATTTGTCATTTTGCTAAATCGGATTTTAATTGACAGTTGTGGTAAGTGGTTGTTGGATTTTCATGTCTTGAATTAAGAGTATGAAGTGATTGTATAAACCATGTATGCGCCTTTGCTGGAAATCAATTATTTATGTTGTAGTTGAGCGTAAATTACGGCAACATAGTCTTGATTTGCTGTGGATTGTTTACCTTTTTCTGCTACATTCTATGAGAAAATAAACTTTAAAAATACTTTAGATCAACTGACAATCTATTTAACTTACAAAAAGTATTAAATAGTTTGGTCAAGGTAAACGTTTTTAAGAGATTTATTTTTTTAAAAAATGTGTTGGAGATGACAAAAATATGTTGCAGTTAAGATTTTTCTCGGAAGTTGAACAGCATTTCACAGGAAGATAAAAAAAGAAAAGAAAACAATAGTTAAAACCTCAAGTGGTTCTATGACTAAATTTGCCGTCAATCGACGCACATTTTGCGGACAACCAGCAACATGGACAGATCTTTTAAACTCAATAAAAGGAATAAAAAAAAAATTGGCTAATTATTATTATTATTATTACTCCGCGATTCACTAAAAGTGTGTGGCGGAGGGTGCATTGCACCTATCGAAAAGGGTTATGGTTTGGAAGGGTTATAAGGGATATGGCAGGAGGCGCCCATGGGCTATTGTGAGGAACCATCCCAGCATTCGCGTGGAGTGATCTGGGAAAACCATGGAATATTACGTATCTTAGCGGAAGATCAAAAATTTATTTTCAGGGTCACACGAAACTCGTTTAACCAATTTTTGAGGAGTTAGTCAGCATACAGAAGAACAATTTCAACTTCAAACAATGTTTGACTGATGTTCAGGAGTTCTTCTCTCCTATATTATCTGTAAACATAACGCAAAAACTATTCTAAAAACAGCGATAAAAAACTTTGGCCTAAATTAAGACATTTATAATTTGAAAATGATTTCAAGCAGTTGAGAACGAGGAGTGAAACGCCGAAAAGTGGCCCAAATTAAACGGTAAATTCAAGGTTTAATTTGCTTTGATGATTTGAATTCTTACCTGTTAATCAATTCTTGCTTAGTATACTTCTACAGATTATGTACTCTGGCTTTAAAAAGTAATTACTTCAGCTTTTTAACTGTTAAATTCTCGTACACAGATTGCATCGCAAACGAAAACAAACGCACAGTGGTTAACCGGAAAGTAACAATACCACACTTTGCGTGGTGGCGCTGCAGGTAACGAAATAATAAACTAACAAGTATAAAGCTCTATAGCGATTAGCAAGAGACATCGTGCTTAGCATTATTAAGTTAAGCGTCAAAATATTCTAATTAATAACGGGAACACTTAAAATAAGCGACCGTTAACTAATGAGCAATGCCTAACGTATATTTCCTTAGAACTTTCCTGTCAGTGTTCATAAAATTTATGCAGGAATTCGGAAAAAGAGCGGAAGTGACTAACTTTCGCATAAGCAATCTATTCCACAAAATTGAATCCTCTGTATGATAGAACGAGACTATTACTAACTTAAATGTGCTATTCCATGAAGATTTCTGCAGAGAAAAAGTTTTTCAACCTTTCATTCGAATCGAATACATTTTGTAAAATAGTAGAAATTTGATTGTCATCACCACAAATGTGGTGTGTGATGAATCGATTGGTGATTTATATTTTTTGAAGGAGTGAATGAACTCTTGGCTTTATTTGTATTGACGTGGATGTTTTTTTAATTTTAATAAACGAATTTCAAAAACTAAAGGTACTTCACCCTCTTAAAATTGAATAATGGGATTGAGAAAAATAAGTTTTTTATCCTTTCCAATGATAAATATTTTCTATTCGTTCTGTAAAATAAATTTTTTAATAGGACAAAATGATTTTTTTTCCATTCCCCCAAGTTTGGAAACAAATTTCAGGCCATGAATTGGGTTTTCCGCAATGGAAAAAAAGAAACGCGCTAACAGTAGATTTTAGTTTATTGTAATATATCGCAAAACTTTTAAAATCGCACAGGGACATATGTGTAACCTTCATTTTTGGATACACGAGGTACTATACATATTCCAGTTGTATTTAGTCCTAGATTGAATGCTTCGAATTCAGTGATCACCTAGTTTATTATTTACATCTATTCGACTTTTTTTTATCAACTGCAGTGTGACGTACACGCACTCAAAACCAAAATCTAATAACCGAAAATAGTTACCATTTGCCTTAATATCCTGGTGACAGAATTTCTAGTTTCCGGCAGTTTCTTTTGTGCCGCTGGTCCCAGTAATCCCACCGCGATAAGGCTACGGCTTAGCGTTCTTCGCGCACAAAGAGGAAGCTTTACCAGAGGCAGAGGTCAGATTAAGGGACTGTGACAATGCCAGTATTTCCGGCCTTCGCTGTACGTCAGACTCCTTAATTTAACTCAGAACAGAGCTGCTTCTACAGAGTGTACGTACGGGTAAAGTTTATGTAAATACTGCAGTCACATGTCATTCGAATGGTCTCTTTCGCGACATATGTTAACTGTCACAACAGATACCCTCATGGTTAAAGCAGTGCACAAATCTATTCAGTAGATGCATTTAGAAAACATTATCCTCTTCCATTTCCCGTGCAATGTTCTTAAAGTGTTTATGATTACTCTCGAATACGCAATTAATGCTTGATTCTAACAAACAAGTTAACACAGTGAGCTCTAGCGTGCTGTTGTTAAGAAATCTAAAGACGTCGCGAAGAAGATCACAAGAAAAATTACATCAGAAATACGAAAGTGCCTGCGTTACATAATTACAAAAGAAAGAATGGTATGCAGTAGTAAAGTTTTTTAAGTGAAACTTCTCTAGCATCGTTAGGTTAAACGCTCAGGAGTAAACCCATAGCGTTTCTCCGATATTCTCCATCTGTCGATATGTTATATCCTTAAACAATACGTTTGGAACAACATGTCAGTAGTCGATTGAGCGAGTCGTATCGTAGCATATAAGCCGAACTCTATTTTACATGCTGAATTGAAATTTCTTGTGTATAGATAAATTATTATTATTCTCATATCAAAAACATAAAAAACACAGTTAAATACATTGTGCAAATCAACAACTTTAAACACACTTAGCCCAGTACTTCGCAACCTCAATCGCATTGTGTGTTGCTTGAAACAGGTCTTCGTTGTTGCAGGACGATGGGCACAAAGGGCACTCGAGCATATGATTCATAGTTTGGTCTTCACCACATTCGCACTTAATACTGGTAGTATCAGTATAACCCCATCTCATTAGGTTTTCCTTGGACCTGCCCACTCCTGTTCGCAATCGATTTAAGGACCGCCAGACGTTCCACTCCGGCCAGGTGAGCGACCTTGTTGACCGCCCATCCCCAGGGAGCAGAATGTGTCGTGTGTCAAAACCCTTTATCCGCGACTTCCTGTCTGCCTGGTTCGGGAAGGTCACGATTAGCTTCAAGCCTATACAGCTCAATAATTCTTTAATATTCGTTGCAACAAGATACACTGAATGTTCACCATTGCATTACAGTCCTCACTTGGAATCTTGCGAACTTTAGGAAATTACAAAAAAAAAATATTTAGGTGGTCGCCCAAGATTTATGTAAATTACTCTAACATTATGATTTATATAATAAAAATGCACATTAGAACGTGGCGGCAGCGTGTTATGTTATAAATTTGCGCAGTAAGATTTATGTAAATTACTCTAACATTATGATTTATATAATAAAAATGCACATTAGAACGTGGCGGCAGCGTGTTATGTTATAGGCTCAAAATTTAGAAACATGTCCCGGACTTTGAACATCTAGTAGTGTCAGGCTAATACTGTTTTCAAATTGTTTTTGTTTCACATACAAAGGAATATTTGTGTACAAGGGTTGCAGTGACTGTAATGAGGGTAGATCACGAATCTGTACGGAAAAAAAAACTTCTTCATGGCCAGGTGGCAAGCGCTCTGCAACTGTCAGTGGTCCCGAGATGTTGGGAACCCTCATTTTCCATAACTGTACTCTTGCTTTTTCAGGTGACCCAATTAGTTCCCGTGATATTCTGAGAAGGCTTTTCCTGGATTTGAGTCTCTGGGCTGGTGGTATATGGCCGTGCAGTGGATGAGCTCTTTCCCGTTCTACTTTGGTCCTATCCTTATTCGCAGTCACTTCTCTCCGGATACTGCAATGCCCGAAAGCTGGTAAAGCCTATCAACTGTGGTAGGCTTTAAACAACCTGTCACTAGCCTACATGTGTTATTGAGGACTACATCCACCTGTTTGGTATGAGATGATGAGTACCAAACTGGGCATGCATATTCTGCAACAGAGTAACAAAGGGCCATTGCGATGTACGTATAGTTTGTGGTTGACTGCCCCACTGTGATCCAACTAATTTGCGCAGTAAGTTGTTTCTTGTAGAGATCTTCATTTTGCAATTCATTCAGTGCTTCTTATATGTGATGTATATATATATAGATAAATGTATATAAAGTAAATGAATGTAGAGTAAATCAAAAGAAAGTAGCAGTCTGGAACATACACTTAGGACGTAGTAAACAAGAGATTATTTAATTATTAAGAATACCAAGTAAAAACTGAAACGAATTTCAGACATTGATACTAATGAACTGAAATAACACAGTTATGGCTTGACTCATAGTGTGCGAAACGCAGAGGATATTTTCAGCTTCAGCTTTGAGAACAATGCAGTTACGGTGGTGATGGAAACAGATTTTTTAAAGTGAAACTTCTTTGGGTACGGTAGGGAAATATTAGTAGCGTTACGTATTATGTGCACATGCGTGGCAACATTGTGCGCATGCGCATTTAATGTTTTGTGCAAGAGCCCTTAATCTTCTACGCATGTGCACTTAACGATATTTTGATGTAGCCAGCTACGATAGTCTGAAGATCTCTCGGGCATGCGGCCGGTTCAATTGATGGTAGTTCAAATCATTTCCGACGGAATTTTCTTTAGGTTGCGTCTGCTCATCGGCGTGAGGAGCGTAGCCCAGGACGCGACTGCCGGGTCGGCGTCAGACACTAACCATCTGGGGAAGCATTGCCCCCAGAGTATGGGGAAGTTCTTACAGGTGGTCCCGTATCTCCTTCCAGTTCATCGGTTGGTTGACATTGCTGTGAGGTGGCATCATCGGGTGTGTCAATCACGGAGTGGCTGTGTTTGCTAAGACCTGAGTCATTAGCAATGTTTGCTGTTGTAGCAGCTGGACGATGACGCTGAAGTTGTCGTGGTGCTTGCAGTCCGCCTGGTGATGTAGATGGTGGGCTGCGGACTGCTTCTTCGCCTTTGCAGGTCGCTCAGATCCGGTCGAGCCTGGATGTCGGCCGGGTTTGCTTGATGAGGGCACCAACTCGTTGGTGCGTGTCGCCTTCATGTTGGCGCGCAGGTTTCTCTTGATGGGGCAGCCGCTGTAGCAAGCTGGGTGGGGGCCGGAGCAGTTGGAGCAGGTGGGCACCCCGTCTCGCGGGACGCTGCACTCGGCGACTTTGTGTTTTCCGGCGCACCTTACACAGCGCTCCTCAGCGGTGCAGTCGAAGGCCATGTGCCCATGGCCCTGGCAGCGAAAACATTGTGCCAGGTCTAGCGGAGGCCGCTTCTTGGGTTCGAGTCGGACCTTGCGTCCTAGCATGGTCCTTGTTCGCTTCTCCCGCGGTATACTATCCGCAGGCTGGAACGTGCACAGCGGTAGACGCTCCTCGGTGCCTGGGCGGCGCATTTGATGGACGGCCGAGGCTGCGATGCCGCCGGAGAGCTCGGCAGCTACCACCTCTTCTGGCACATCAGCAGGCAGGCCACGAACGACCATCTTGGTTGGTCGTCGGGCGGTCTGCGGGGAGTGGCGGATGCCACGCCCATCCAGGTAAGCCGTCAGTAGCCGAAGCTGTGTTGGATGCCCAGGACGCTACTGTCGGGCCGGAAATGCCGGGGCCTTATTTATAGCCTACGACCCATCCCCTCCACTCCCGTTGCGGTGATCCGATAGCGGTGGTGGGGGTGGTACGCTCCGACGCGTCGAGCAGTGATCTTCAGTCTGCATGCCACTTTCGTCGCGAACTGTAGCTTGGCTCTGGTGTTTGCGGAGCCGCTTCAGTGCTGGGTTCCAAGGCACAGTTCGCTTCAAAGGTGGTATGCAGACTGAAGATAACTGCTCGACGCGTCCGAGCGTACCACCCCCACCACCGCTATCGGAACGCCGCGGCGAGAGTGGAGGGGATGGGTCCAAGGCTATAAATACCGCCCCAGCGGTAGCGTCCTGCACTGCGCTCCTCACGCCGGTCAGCAGACGCAACCTGAAGATGATGGCACGTTACGCCGTCGAAAATTCGTTGAACTACGATCAATTGATCCGGCCGCATGCCCGAGAGATCTTCAAGCAACAGATTTGCCGGGAAAACCTACGGTTACATATCAGCTACGATAGTGGTTGCAGTCACTCAGACAAATACTAAACAGTGGATCTTATTAAGTGTGAATCATGTGTTTCCTGTTTCAGTTACCATAAATCTTTGATTACAAAGTATGTGATACAAATTCTCCAAATATAATGAAAATAACATTATAATAATAATAGTAACAAGTAGTAATATAATTTAATGTTAATAATAATATGCAACATCATCATCTATATACTACCTGTAAATATCTATATAATAGAATATTTATTTGCTTCATATTTTATTTTGCTAATGTCTCTCTTATTCTACTGACTGTGATATTGGTTATCAGATAATATTGCCCAAGTTGTTCTCCGATATAAAAGCTCTAAAAACAAAATACAGACTAAGACTCAGCATATTATTCTATAATCTACCGACGAGTGCTTAACGATTTGATAATTTTTCGAGAATAGCTTGGACAAAGTTGCAGTTTAATGTACAAATGCAATAATGATATTATCGTTCGTTCACTCGGGTGCGAAAGAAACATCAAACCGAAAGTACACAAAAATACATAGGAAAATACACAGAAAAAAACTATATATCATCCAGAAGTTTCTCTTCTTGTGCGTGTACACACTGATACACGGAATTTATTTAACAGATAAAGGAGGTTTCCAGGTGAACAATGGAACCTAGCAGTAAGGGGTCAGCCGATTTCACGCATCACGGTTTCCCAACTATGTAGGCCACTCTGCACTACAGAGGGAGTGGCAAGCGATCTCGAGTACTTCAGCATCCCTCCTGGGTCATCTTGAGACATACTCAAGAGGTACCATCTGTTAGCGATGACTATAAGTCTGGACAGAGAAATAGGCTCTCCTCAGAAACCGAACTCGCAAGCCGATGCAAATGATTGGTTGCTTATAAAATAAGGTGTAGGAGGATACCCAACTCATTGCTAATCGAGCTCAATTGCGATGAAAGAAATATAGACTATCGGTTATTGTCACGATCTGACCATTTGCTCATCTGATTTCTCATCAGTACTTCGTAGCAACTACCCGCAGATGTGGGGCAAGAGAACATGGCAACTACTTAACCGTCGTAGCCAGACGCCGCCGCTAGCTAACCACCACGCTAGAGCCGTATCGAGTTTCTGAACCATTCCACATTAGTGATGGCCAGTGGTAACAGCGTCGATATCTCGAGTATGCTTCACCATAAACTTAACATACAACCAACACAGTAACAGTCCTGTAGATGTATCAAGAATATTGTATTGAATTGTATTTATTTAGTTAGAGCGAAGCACCACAAGATAGATCAATTCTTATAAAAGAGACAGAAAAGTTCGATATAAATGCGAGATAAATATGCTTAAAAAAATAACGTCAATAACTAAATCGAAAAGTTAAGGACATATTTAACAACAGTCGGATTATATGCATCCGAGTAAGGAAAAACTATGAAAACTGAAGTATTTCATAAATGCTTCAAACCGATTACAGTTAATATAGCCAGTGATTTAAACTTTAAGGGGCAATAAGCTGATAACAGGCATAATTATAAAACAAGGAGAAACAATAATTAACAGGAACGACCAAGATATTTTACCACATATAATAATTTTAGAATAACGAAATCGTGATATTAGTAAATACCTATTGATAGCAAGAAGTTGAAGAAGCAAGATTAATAATAATCTCTACATAAGGTACAATGGAAGTGAAAATAAGAATAGAAGAAAAGAAAGGAAGGAATATAGGTCCTAATGAGCAATGATGCTATATTTAACGTTGAGAGGTGAGAAATGAATCTGATTTTTAGTTGACGAGGGTTGTCGTTGTTTACTTGTCATAAGCCTGTGTAGTACACTGCTGTTATTCAAGTATTGAGTAGTGAAGGTAGGTTTCTGTTCGTGATTCATGGTAGGTAGGCGCCGAAGTCTTGTCTCCTAAATTAAGATCGGATTTCATTAATCTGAATATTTTTTACAAATTGATGTCGAGTTTCTGGAAGATTGGTCTGTCCGTCAGAATAAGCACGTACAAAAACATTAGAAAGAAATATTGGATTATTCTTGCAACACTTCGGGAGAAATGGAAACAGCAGATATAGTCGAATGTAAGCTTTCTCGGTGTGTCAGTTGTATAAAATCTTCTAAGGCTTTCCACCGAGGTAGCGCGTCAATGTAGGGCAAGATTATCGCTGCCAGCCGCCCCCCTCCGCCATGCGTACCCCTACCACGCCGCCTGCCCCACTACCCGGCCGCCCCACCAGGTCCTTCCCTGCCCCACCACCTGTGCACTGATTGGCCCCGACGCATGTGACTTACGTCACCTGGCAAACTAAGCCCCTTTAAAGCGTGGACGCTTCCAGGAATCCGACACTTCGCCGGTAGATGGAGCCGGAGGCAGACTTCGAAACGTCGCCCTACATTGACGCGCTACCTCGGTGGAAAGCCTTAGAAGATTTTATACAGCAGATATAGTCGCTCTCTAGTTAACGTGATCGTCCACCACGGCAACGAGTTTCTCGTATTTCTTCGCTTACTCATAGTGGGCATCACTAGATTACCAATGAGACGCTCTTTCCAATCATATACTGTATTTAGACTTTTGTTTATTTTTAGCAACTCCCATACAACGGCTCCTTTCATTTCTTTCGAATAATACGCTAGAAAGAGCCGACGTCCATTTTATTTCTCTCATCTGTCATCAAAAACACAAATTACACTAAAATCACACACCATAACAACTCTTCACATGTCCACAAACACTAAAGAACACTTTTAAACTGGGAAGGTAGCGGGAAATTTTCAAATTTCATCTCCACGGAATGCTGCTAAACTCTTGGATATCGGGTATGGTTAATACTTTTCGGTACATGTTCGACTTGGTGGTTCCAGTCTTGTATTTTCTAAGTAATGTTTTCGCTATACAGTACCTTCGAATTAGCTAGCCAACAGTTCATCGCTAGTGCCTTAAAAGTGATGGCAAATTCGCAGTACGCATTCGCAATGCACTGCGGAACTCTGTGCCGAGTTTGGTATAATACGGAGGCGCAATGAGCTGAAACGGCGGCCATAGTCGCAGAGGAAAAAAGAGAGGAGCGGAGGCAGAGTATAATGAACTGCCAACTTCCGCCAAGTTGTTCCTGTGTTGCTGCGTCCCACGGCGGAATTTGGCCTCTCCGCTGTAAATAAAATATATAACAGAACAGCGGGCCGGGCAGAGCCGTAATAAAAGACGGCTAGCTCACTTCACACTCAACTACGCGCTTACAGGAGAAGCGCCAATCATTTCCTCAATTTCATCTTCTTCGAAGTTAATTCCTGCAAAAAGCGTATCGCCGTATTGGAAGCCAAACCTGTAATTGTTCTTCAGCCGTCTAAGTGCCAATTTCAATTTGCCGCGAAAGCCACTTTTGTAGGAGTCAACAAACCTAATTTTGACCTAATAAGCAAGAAGCGTACTAACGCACTCACAAGAACAGAAGAAAGCTTTGTTAATAGCTCAACTTAAGAGTCCACTAAGATGTCGACTGAAAGCAGCCTGTTAACCCCGAGTGACCCACCTTAACTACTATTCAGATTTATCTAACCATCACAAGATTCATTTTTTTCTATGATATTCATCTATTAATCTTTCGATTGCTTTAATGTAAATCTCGTTTCATTACTAACCTATGTTAGTGTTTTAACTTCTGTATTCGTGTTACTTATCTTCCACTGCAATTCTTCGATTCCATGTATACTATTATTCTGCATATATAAATCTATAGTGGACTGTATTCTAGTGATTTTCTAAAAATATTATCATGCAGAAACTACCAAACGATGCGGTTTTTATTTCAATTTTGAAGCTTAGGACCTAGTTTAATATGCGAGGTATATCTTAAGATTTTACATGACCAGACGCCGGAGCAGCAATAAACCATTCTTCACCTAACAAGATACGCACCAAAGATTCATGATATAATCGAGAGGTTGCATACTGCATCAAAGATTAACCTTCCAATAAACCTAAAAAATAATTCAAGACTTTTTCAGTGCTACTGTAGTTGTTAGTGCAATAGCAAAATTATTTCTAAAACATCCGTGACATTAAATTTTGGTTTTCGAGATAACAGGCTTTCGATTTGGCTCTTTGAATTCTGTAAATATTGTCGTTGAGTTTTTGTATTATGTGTACCAAGATTGTTGTAATTTCAAATTCTGACAGTATTAAAGGTCGGCTGTGGTTGTCGAATATATTGTCTCTAGGCTGGATTTTATTAGTTTGCATTGTTCTTGTGACCTAAGGTAAAGCACACCGTCGTTCGGACTGCGTGTTATTCAGCAGGTCATCTGTACTCCGTAAGTCTATACTGTTTCCGATTCATATTAAACCATTACAAAGACAGAATGTGCAGCAAGTCGAAAACAGGTAACAAGAACGCTAAAGCCACACGAGAATTATTTATTTATTTTCCTGTTGTTTTCATTTCCAGTCAGCACTTTTATTCTTTTAGCTCAATATCCGGCATTTAGTTATAGAAAATACTCTCATTTGTTTTTAGAAGCATAAATCCTTTGCAACCACAATTTTCATTCTAAACAATTGCTTCTTTACTACATTTTGTTTTCTGATACTACCTTTTTTCATACTACCCATAGAATTAATTTATTTAATTTGACAGCTCTGAATCGAAATTTCCACAGTTAACAACTTACTGCGTAAACTGGTTGGATCAAAATGGGGTAGTTAACCACAAGCTATTTGTACATCAGCAGTCGGCCTTTGTAACTGTGCTGTGCTGTGAATAATGAGCTACCTCAGTTTCGTAATTTGATACCTAGCAGGTGGATGTGGCCCTCAATAACACGTGTACGCTGGTGACAGAATGCCTAAAGCCTATCTCAGTCGACAGAATTTAACAGTTTGCAGGGGTAGCACCACCCCAGTGTCCGGAGAGAAGTGGCTGCTAACAGGGAGAGGACAAAAGTAGCACGGGAAAGCGCTCATCCACTGCACGGCCATTCACCAGCAGTCCAGAGACTCGAGTCCAGAAAAAGCTTCTTGAGAACATCGCGGCAACTAATTAGGTCACAGTAAAATATAAAAGCGCAGTTGTTGAAAACCAAGGTCCCGAACAACCCGGGACCCCTGACAGTTGCAGAGCGCTTGCAACCTGATCGTGCAGAGGATGGGACGTCTAAAGTTCCTTGATTCGATTGCGGACTGGAGTGGGCACATCAAAGGTAAATCTGGTGAAATGGATTTATATTGACCCATTAAAAATTAGGTGTGATTTTAGTCAGGACCAAAACACAAACCACATGCTCTATTGCGATATGTGCCCAACATCCTGCTATGAAGATCGTTAGTTTCGAACGACACCGAACGCACTTGACGTTGTGAACTTATTGAGAAAAGGATTTAAAGTGACCAATTTTTGTTTGACTCGACAATAATTTATTTATTTCTAGTATCTACTAAGTGAGGGATTCCATTCTGTAAGGATGCTTTTCTTCAGGGTTTACATAGAAGACCATCGGCCTTTTGTTTATTACATATTATACCTCTCGCATAATTGCTGATTTATGGACTCAATCTTTAAAATCTACTTCGGTCACACAATAGTCCTTACTTTGTCTCCACTTTAAGTTTATCTTCGCTGTTAAGAGGTCTGATGGTTGTATTGGTGTTCAATTCAATCTCGACGTTATTTCAAGATGATGGGATAATTCGCAGTTTAAATTAAATTACAATGCAACGGGCTTTACTAATAACTGGTTGTCCATCAGTAGGAACTAAGTTGTTAGATCCTTCCATAAAGTTGGTTTCCTGAAACATAACCGTAAAAGGCAAGAAGAATTGTGAAAAATACTTGATTTGGATTGTACTAAAATGTAATTTTCAATTACGATTCTTAGTTTGAATTATGAAAAAATTGTTACTACTGTACAAAGCAGATGGAGCATAAAGCTCTCGAGTGTCTTTATATACTTTACGGAATCCGCAAAGCAGAATGTAGACAAGATAGAGAGAAGAATATTTCTTTTGTTGTTATTTGTTCATAATATACATATATTTAAAGGAAATCTGAAAGATTATCTTTGATCATTCCTTTCACACAAAAATTGTGAATAATACCTTATACAAAATGCAGTCCTATATTCTTATACAAGATATTAGAGATTTTCGCTCTAAGATGCAATACTGTAAACAACGATTATTAAGTGTCCTGTGCATGTTTGTTTTTCCAAATGTTCTATGTTCCACAAGTTTATCCTCAGTAGCGAACGATCTAACAAGCGTACAAAATAAATAAAACTACAACCCACAATTTTTAGGATTCTGTAGCCAAAATGGCAGAAACAAAACTATTATAATTTCGTCATGTATGTTTGCCCGTTCGTCAAACCCTAGTAATTGCACAATCTTTGCACTTTTTTTTTCTGTCATCAGTCTTTCGATTGGTTTGATGCAATCCTCCATCCCTTCCTATCCTGTGCTAACCTCTTCATCTCTACATACCTCTTACAACCCACGTCCTCAATTATCTGCTGCACATATTCCAATCTCTGTCTTCCTCTACAGTTCTTACCTTCGACTGTTTCCTCCACCAGCAAATTAACCAATCCAGCATGTCTCAAAATATGACCTACCAGCCTGTCTCTTCTTTCTGAAAGCTTCTTCCACAAACTTCTTTCCTCACCCATCATTTCCAAAACTCGTTCATTTCTTACTTGTCAGTCCACTTAATTTTCAGCATTCATCTGTAGCACCACATTTCAAATGCTTCAATTTTCTTTCTTTCCGGTATTCCTAAAGTCCATGTTTCGCTACCATAAAGTGCTGTGCTCCACACAAAGAGGTTTAAAAAGTTTTTGCTAATTCTTAGATCAATATTTAAAACTAGAAGGTTTCTCTTTTTCATGAAGGCACTTTTTGCTAGTGCTATTCTGCTTTTAACGTCATTCCTGCTTCTGCCATCGGTTGTAATTATTACGATACAATTTCTTAGGATGATGTTTCTATTAATCAGAGAACAGTTGCGTAGACTAATACTCAAAATCATTTTTACATTACCTCGCGCTCCTAAAAGAAGAGAGGACAATTTTTTCTTCACTTACCCCGTCGTGTGGTTCGTTGAATAGCTATCCATATTGAATAGGTATTCGATGTTGCTTTGTTGTGAGTTACATGAGTTATGAGCTCTGAAAGTAGTGAAAAATGCTCCAGCCAACTCTAATTTTGGCAGTCATGTGACTGAATAATCTGAAAAAAAATCATTTATAACGTTCAAGAATGATTTTAAAAATATTTTGGGTAACATACATTAACAAGTTTATTAGAGCTTCCCGTTATTCCATTACGGAAAAAGTATAATTATTCTATCACCTTTAATCGTTCGAGACGGAATTTTATAGGAAGGCGTGACTTATATACAGAAAAACAGCTCCGATGAGAAATACTGGGGGGGGGGGATCCAAATAAACAATTGTACTTCCCGCAAATGGAGAGAGAATTTTTAAATAAAAAAAGTTAAGTCTATCAGTGTATTTTGCAAGATATTAGCTTCCAGTATGTCTCCCTTTTCTAATTTTCAAACAAGTAATTGAAAATCTGAAGAAAAAAAACAATCAAGAAGTTCATATATTTTTAACATCATTCTAAACTGAACTAAATTAATTTTTCGGTCCATGAAATCAGCCTTGCGTCTAAGCAATAAAGTTTATGTACTTAAATCAATGGTCTGGCATCTCCTCTTAAAAATCGAATTGCGGTAGGACAGGGAGTTTTGTAGGCATTTAAGCTGAATTTCATTACTGGATAGGCTTTGGTTTGTTCATTTCAAGCGCACTAGCACGCTCCGTCGCTCGGATTCGACGTTAAAATGAACGTGCAACGACGAGAGGCGCCAAATGCGCCGCAAATTGAAACACTGGTAACAGGTCAAAGGCATCGAAAATTTTTATTTATTTAAATCAAATACACCAAGAGAATACATATTAAACAGATATTAATGTTAAATTTCATAATTAAAGAGAACCACAAATAAAATACTGCCGTAGAGAGGTAAAGTATTTATAATACACTAGGAATCAGTGTAGGCAACGTGAAGCTTATACATGAAGTTTAATATAAGTTGGAACTTATCCATATTATAGGTAATTGTTTACATTTTAACGTTTGAATACATGTATATAAGAAACCCCGATCGGAATAAAACTCTTCTAGAATTATGTGCACTATCTTTATCTTTTGTTTTCTAAACCAGGACACTGTATTCATGTGCTTGTTGTATTTTGTTTCACCTCGCTCGCCCATTCCATCATTGATTTTGTTCTACGATTGATAGTCTGCACTTCTCCCTTCAACCACATTCTTGTTCATCTACATCTACATATATACTCTGCAATTCACAAAATTGTGGGTGGCAGAGGGTGCTCAGCACCAAAGCTAATCTCTTTGCTGTTCATTCCAATCCCTAATGGTACGAGGGAAAAAAGAATTCATATAAGAATCAGTCCGGCGCCTTATTTCTCTAATATTATCTTTCCTGTCCTTCCGACTCAAATAGGTTGGTAGAAGAAGTATTTCACTACACTCAAAAGTGAAAGTGGGAGTACGCATGTTTTACAATAAGTTTAAACGAAGCGTCTGTCGTCTATCTACCAGAGACTCCCAACCTAATGTACTAATCAGTTCTGTGACGCTTTCATAAGGACTGTAGCAAGTGGTAACGAATCGAGCGGCTCTTCTCTGTACTTTCTCTATAGTTTCGATCAACCCCTTACGAAACGGGTCCCAAATGGCACAACAATAATCCAAATGTGGACGCACAAGAGATTTGTACGCTATCTCCTTTGTTTGTTCATTACAATTTTTGTTATTCTATTAGCTACCACTGTTTGATTACGAGATGCAGACATGTTTTACCTGAGGAAAACTGTGTAAAATTTACAGACGGGACATAAATGTAAAAAGTTCGAGAGGATTCAAATCTCTGATGAAACACATTGAAAGATGACAATAATTAGATCACGTAACAGAATACCAAGATAATGGCTGCAGTTAGAAAATGAGAACACCAGACCATGGTGAATACCGAGAAAAGATGGTCGGATGAGATAAAGCAGAATGTGATAAGCTTAGGAATAGAGTGGGTGGAGATGGAATACTGAAAAACCTACCTACACTGACGGAATGAAGAGGCTGATAAACAACATCTTGTAAAGTGGATGAAAGTGAAAGATCTGGTTATACCTGAGAGGAGGAAGAGGCTCAGTGAGAGGATATCCAAACAACTTAAAATGATCCTTAATGATCGTACCGAATGATTCGACGCCAGAGTTAATTGAAACATCTGAGAGAACAAACCTAGTTTTAACACCATATGGTAATTCAGGAGAGTGCAAAATCATGTTGCGCTTAATTTCCGGTTTGTTACATGAAACAGAGACGAAAATCAAACTGTGAGCAGTTCATTATACGTGGCACGCGATTGAGAGGTGAGAAATATTTAGCGCGCTGACGTGATGACAATACAGAAGGGAGCATATGTCGACTCAGGATGTCGTAAATCACAGCCCACTTGATTAATAATTCAGAGTGACCCTTGCCGTGGTCTGCGGACCGGTGCGGCGTATCGGCCTAGAACCGTAGCCGGCATTCATAATGACAGGCGTAGCAGAATTCAGTCGCACACCGACAAAACCTGATTTTCATTCACGTATGAATAATTTACGTCACTATAGACAAAAAGGCAATCTCTTTTTGGGCAGACATTTATTTAAAGCGGAATAGAGATTTCATTTTATTGCCGAGCGAATGAATCGGAAAGAGCAGTGTCGAGTCCCGAAAACAATTACGGCACAATGGATCTCGCGCATCATCGGCTGAAAGCTGATTACTCGGCCGGCGCGCGCCATTGTCATTCAAATAGTCCCGCGTCCCGCCACGCCACCATCGGCCGCCGCCGGAGGCTGCTTGCTGCAAGGCAGAATACGGCACAGCATCCTACGGGAAATTGTTTCTGATAGAAGCAACTTTTACCAATTGTTCGTGATATTTCCTTCGCCACGTTACTAGAGCTGGCTTCTTCACGCTCCCCCCACCACCTCTGCCCGCCACAACCTTTTGACCTGGCTTTCGGTCCACAGGTTGGAGAATTGTCTTTCTGCCAACACTTAGTTTTCTATGCAACCGGTTTATTTTATTCATTTTCTGCGTAAGACTCGTTTGTTTTGTGTCAAACTGACAGTTATGAAGAGGAACAAAACCCTACATGTAGTTTTTCACCAGGCAATAATTCAGTACTATGACCTTAACCAAACAGCTTCGCCTGCTATCATTTTCTACGACCCGTTATTGAAATTTAAAAGTTCAGAAAACATTGTGCACATAAAACATCGGGTACATGTGAGTTTCATGTCTCTGTAGGTATAAAATTCAATAAATGTTTAATATATGTGTTTTCCCGGAGCACTTTATTTAGGCAATTAAACTATATTGCTTATTTTATGGATCAAGTTGAATAATCTCGCTTAATATTAGCTTAGACCTGTATGAGTGTAACGGAATCTTTAAACTCAATTTTCACCCGGTTTCAGAAATCCAAATTGTTAAAAATTTTGCACATCGTTGATAATACTTTCAAAGCTAAGGTCTGTCATTCTCTGAATTGTCTAAAATTTTGTACAGGAATTAAGCGCGGATGACAAAACAACAAACCTGGTATTCTAATTATTTTGACTGTAACTACAGAAAAGAGTTTAACCTTATATCACGGAGGTCGTTAGGATAAATATATTTTTTTTAAGAATATGGTTTTAAAAAAGTACAAAACTCGCCTTTGTAGTAATGTGAACTGAAATGTTAAAAATAAACTACATTTCAAAAAAAAAAAATAATAATAATAATTCTTTTGTAGCAATATGAAATAAAAAGTGAAAAATAAAATTATAGTTTAAAAACTGAAAAATAAAATTATAGTTTAAAAACTGAAAAACATTCCTTTCGTGGCAATGTGGATTAAGAAGCTAAAATAATCATTAAATAAGAATTTATTTCAACAGCGATAGGATACCCCACAGTTCACTACGATTTAATTTCTTGAATAAGTTTAAAATAAGAATAAACTTACGGACCAAAAAATTAACTTTAATGTAAAAAAGCGTTTGGTATTCTCTACTTACTTTCGGAATTACTTTCTTCCTTTACAAGCAGCTAGCGATAAAACATTTGAAATAACTGATATCTAACACGCTTTTTTTACATTAAATTTAATTTTTTTGGTCAATGACTTTATCTTATTTTAAGCTTATACGAGAAATTAAGTGATATTGAACTGTGGGACATCCTATCACACTTAAACAGAATCTTTATTTAAAGATTATTTGAACTTTTTTTTTTTTACAGACGTGTTTTTTAGTTTCTTTAAATTAGGGTTTTATTTTTAAAACGAAATCCGTTATTGTATTTTACCCCAAAAAAGTGTTGATTATTCTAATTAACTACAGCCATATTAAGTTTCTTCAGATTTTAGTCATATGGTTGGAAAATTAGAGGGGCAGAGGTCACATTTTTAACTAATGTATGATTTCTAATGTTGCAAAACACAAAACCACATGAAAAACCTAATACAATGCTGAGTGTATTTTACAACTTCTGTTCAACGATAATAGACCTGATGGGGTATGAGAATAATATTCTTCAACCCTTTGCTAGGCGTTCGGAGAGGTACGCACTTAAGTCCAATTGTTTTGAGCACTTGTTCACAGATTTGTTTTGTGGTCAATAAATCTTATCTTTCTGCGAAAGTTTATCAGAAACAATTCAGAGTCGACTGTGAAATACTGTGGGACGGACATCACGAAATGACAGGGGTTTCAATTTTGCCGTTGTGACTACGAAATTCGAAAAAAACGAGCGCTGCTGATTTGGAGGTCAATATATCTGAGGCCCCGGCATGAGCTGTTACTACAGTACTGTAACCAGCACATTACAATAAATGAGAGTGTGGAATCTGGTAACCCGATAACTCAGCTGCAAGCTTCTGAAACGACTTAGAATTTCTGTCAGCGATAGTCAAAGGTTTTAGAATTATCAATTCAGTTATTGTATGGATTAACATTCAAAAAGTATCAAGTAACTTGGAATTTTGACTGTCAGAGCCAAGATCATATTAGGTTGATTAGAGAATGATAGCATCAGGACACATTGTGTTCAGTCTCCAACATGGAGATGGTAAAGCTATGCATTATCTTTGTATTCCCCATGGAATAAAGATGAAACATAACTTTATTTTTGAAATTGTTGAAAGAGGATGTCCACGACTGAAGAGATGCATTTATATACCACGTTTACAGTGCAGGAAAAGGAGAAAAGCGTAATAAGGGGGAGACTATGTTACTTTCGTGAACTATCTAATCCTAATGATACCGACTGTATATGAGTGGAAGAATAATTGATAACCAATGTTTCGGGTTAGGACATTACACTGAAATGCCAGAAGTCGTGGGATAATTATTAATATCGTACAGGATTTCCTTTTTACAGGTAAAGTTTAGCCACTTGGCGTGACATATTCGACACACTTCCATTACAGCCGTCCATAATTGCGAAAGAGGTACTGATGTAGGACGTTGTGCACAAACTGACCCTTCTGTCAGTTCACAGATATGTTTGATTGGATTCATGTCTGGCGATATTCATCATTATCATTGTGGACCATCTCCAGTTTCCCGGGTGTGGTTTACGAGCCTTGGTTGTTATAGACGATCGTTTTCCACTGTCTCCTATCCTGAAAAGTTTCTCTGTCCATGACGTATTCCCAATTCCAGCCTCTTCTCTCTACGTCCTCCTTCAGTTGGTCTGTCCATCTTCTTCTTGGTCTCCCCACTGGTCTTTTGCCCACTATCCTTTTTTCCAAATAAGTTTTTGGTAGTCTTGTACTAGTCATTCTCTTGACATGCCCAAACCACCGAAGTCTTGATGACCTAAGTCTCTCTTCCATGGATTCACTTAGCTCTAGGTTTGATCTAATCTCATCATTCTTTATGTGGTCAAATCATCGCTGCAATCGTCCAGAATGTCCCTCAAACCAATAGTGAACTATTTTGTCCCAGTGACCTCACCTTTTGCTATCCCTGAAAAGTCCATCGTTGTTTGAGAGCATGAAGGTTATCATTGGCTGCAAATGGTTTCCAAATAGCCGAACATTACTGTTTCCAGTGAATGGTTGGTGCCGTTTGACCAGAGTCAACGCTAAGTAACCACAGAGCGTACCAGAATAGAGTCACTACCAGCTTGCACAGTTCCTTCCTGACGACCTGGGTCCATGGTCTTGTGGATTATGAGCCACACTCGAACCCTACCATCAGCTATTACATAATGGATCGTGGCTCATCCTACTAGGCAACCTTTTTCCAGTCATCTAGGATCCAACCGACGTATTCACGAGCCCAGGAGCGGCGCTGCAGCCGAAGGCTTTTTGTCAGCATATGCATTCGTGTTAGTAGTATAGGTTGGAGCGCGATGGCCAGTACCCTGGACCGAAAAAGTGTAACATCAAAGGATGCCGCCTCCCCTCCTTGTAACTGATACCTCCTCCCCCTCCCCTCCTTGTAACCTGATACCCTTCCGCCGACCTTGAAACCCCCCTCCCCTCTCCACTAACCTCAGTTCCCCCTCCTTGTAACCTGATACCCTTCCGCCGACCTTGAAACACTCCTCCCCTCTCCATGTAACCTGATACCCTACCGCTGACCTTGAAACCTCAGTTTCCCCTCTTTGTAACTGATACCCTCCTCCCCTCGCCTCCTTGTAACCTGACACCATTCCGCTGACCTTGAAACCTCAGTTTCCCCTCTTTGTAACCTGATACCTCCTCCCCTCCCCTCCATGTAACCTGATACCCTACCGCTGACCTTGAAACCTCAGTTCCCACTCTTTGTAACCTGATACCCTCCTCCCCTCCCCTCCTTGTAACCTGACACCATTCCGCTGACCTTGAAACCTCAGTTTCCCCTCTTTGTAACCTGATACCCCCTCCCCTCGCCTCCTTGTAACCTGACACCATTCCGCTGACCTTGAAACCTCAGTTTCCCCTCTTTGTAACTGATACCCCCTCCCCTCCCCTCCATGTAACCTGATACCCTACCGCTGACCTTGAAACCTCAGTTTCCCCTCTTTATAACCTGATATTCTATGCAGGTGTTTGAGTATAGTCTGATATCCTGTGATATCAGGTTACAAGGAGGGGAGGGGTATCAGTTACAAGGAGGGGAGGCGGCATCCTTTGATATTACACTTTTTTGGTCCGGGGTACTGGCCGTCACGCTCCAACCTATACTACTCGTGTTGTCTTCTACCATATACCATCAACGCCAAGTTTCGCTGCACTGAGTGTTGCTATTTTGTTGACGCAGTGCTGCCTATCTATCACCACTGACACCTCGACGCATACTCGCTCGTCACTAGCAGTAAGTGGACGTGGTCGGCCACTGCGTTCTTCATGGCTGGAGGTAGGGACGGGATTTACATTTTCACTGCGCACTGTTGACACTGTGGTTTGATGATTGTCGAATTCACGCACAATTTCCGAAATGGAATGTCCCATTCGTCAGCGCCAACTACCATTCCACGTTCAACGTTTCGCTCGTAACTCATGTCGTTCAGCCATAATCACGTCAGAAGACCTTTCACGACTCACGAGAGTACAAATGAAAGCCCCGACACTGCACGACACATTTTTAGGTTTCTTCGAGGTGCTACCGCTGTCTTGATATCTACATCTTATTATCCCATGACCTTCGGTACTTCAGTGAATATTGAAGTTAGGTGACAGAGCAATAATACTTGTACTAGCCGCGAACTAACTAAAGTTATTTAAAATAACGTAGAAAGTTTTGGTAGCAACACCTTTCTGTTTCTGGAAGTAACTAAAGCATTTGCACAATATAAATCTGAATCACTCACATTAGCAGCACAAAGTCAACGCGAAAGTAAGAGAAAAAAAAGGGGCGAAGGAGGATTTGATTGCTTCTTAATTGATTTTGTGCACTAACAAATCATCTATTAATACACTCCTGGAAATTGAAATAAGAACACATTGACGCCGGTGTTTAAGGCCCACCATACTTGCTCCGGACACTACGAGAGGGCTGTACAAGCATTGATCAAACGCACGGCACAGCGGACACACCAGGAACAGCAGTGTTGGCCGTCGAAGGGCGCTAGCTGCGCAGCGGTTGGGCCCCGCCACAGTCAGTGTCAGCCAGTTTGCCGTGGCATACGGAGCTCCATCTCAGTCTTTAACACTGGTAGCATGCCGCGACAGCGTGTACGTGAACCGTATGTGCTGTTGACGGATTTTTAGAGAGGGCGTATAGTGGGCATGCGGGAGGCCGGGCGGACGTACCGCCGAATTGCTCAACATGTGGGGCGCGAGGTCTCCACAGTACATCGATGTTGTCGCCAGTGGTCGGCGGAAGGTGCACGTGCCCGTCGACCTGGGTCCGGACAGCAGCGACGCACGGACGCACGCCAAGACCGTCGCATCCTACGCAGTGCCGTAGGGGACCGCACCGCCACTTCCCGGCAAATTAGGGACACTGTTGCTCCTGGGGTATCAGAGAGGACCATTCGCAACCGTCTCCATGAAGCTGGGCTACGGTCCCGCGCACCGTTAGAGTCGCTTCTGCCTTGGTGCCATTGATGGTCGTATGCGTGTTTGACGCCGTGCAGGTGAGCGCCACAATCAGGACTGCATACGACCGAGGCACACAGGGCCAACACCCGGCATCATGGTGTGGGGAGCGACCTCCTAAACTGGCCGTACACCTTTGGTGATCGTCGAGGGGACACTGAACAGTGCACGGTACATTCAAACCCTCATCGAACCCATCGTTCTACCATTCCTAGACCGGCAAGGGAACATGCTGTTCCAACAGGACAATGCACGTCCACATGTATCCCGTGCCACCCAACGTGCTCTAGAAGGTGTAAGTCAACTACCCTGGCCAGCGAGATCTCCGGATCTGCCCCCATTGAGCATGTTTGGGACTGGATGAAACGTCGTCTCACGCGGTCTGCACGTCCAGCACGAACGCTGGTCCAGCTGAGGCGCCAGGTGGAAATGGCTTGGCATGCAGTTCCACAGGACTACATCCAGCACCTCTACGATCGTCTCCATGGGAGAATTGCAGCCTGCATTGCTGCGAAAGGAGGATATACACGGTACTAGTGCCGACATTGTGCATGCTCTGTTGCCTGAGTCTATGTGCCTATGGTTCTGTCTGTGTGATCATGTGTTGTATCTGACTCCAGGAATGTGTATATAAAGTTTCCCATTCCTGGGACAATGAATTCACGGTGTTCTTATTTCAATTTCCAGGAGTGTACAACTACTCCATATTATCGTCATAAAGATTTATGGTGGCATGTTTATCATTTGCAAAAACTTGCAATCTCGGCGAATGAAGTCTGATTAATAATGTGTACTTCGTTGTGTGCCATCTGTTATACAAACAACTGAAATATGCTTTTAATTATAAACTGTGATCATAAAAAATTACTTATGTGACCTTACCGTTTCCAGGAACTATTTGTGAGGGATTATATGTTGGAGAAGAGGAAACAGAAAGAAGTAAATTCCCTCGCAACTTGTACAGGAGGGGGCTGTAGAAAACTTGTACCCTTATATTATGGTACTCAAAAGAGACTCTTGGAAATACGTTAATTTAATTTAAATGGAACGCACGCTTTGGTGTCAATTTCCTTACACAACCATCTTCCCACTTTTCTGCACCCACTTACATTAGCGCTCCACAAATTTCAAAATTTTTCAACGTTTCTGGTGAATTATTCATCTTGGTAACTTAATCCAATCCCTGACACCCTTACCTAAAAAAAGAGAATCTTCCTACACCCTTGTGCCTGAAATCAAGTGCCAGCTTGTGGTTATGGTCATCTTTTCCCTACCATGCATTACTTTTTATATTTACACCAATATCTTTCCATGCCTCATCACCAATATACGACTTGTACATTCCCATCACCCTCTTCAGCCCCCCCCCCCCTCCTGTCTTTCAATGAATCCAATGCCATCTCTTTTATCATATCTGTTACTGATTGCGTTCTGCGGTAATTTCCAGAAATAAATCTTGCAGCCCTTTTTTGAACTCTCTCCAATTCCTGTATTTGATACTCAAAATATGGGTCCCATACTACACCACCATATTCAAGCAATGGTCTGACCAATGTTTTGTAATTCAGTACCTGTACTTCTCTCGTACATCCCCTCATCACTCTCTCCAACAATTGCAGAATTCTGAAACCTTTTCCTACCACCTGTCCTATGTGTCATGCCCAGTTAAGCTTGTTATCAAATGTAACTACAAGATATTTACATTTCAAGCCTTCAACAAGTAATTCTTTGCCAACCTTATAATCATAATCAACCTTTAGTTTTTTATCTGTTTATCTAATAAGCTGACACTTCTTTGTATTTATCTTCATCCCATGTTTACCCAAATCCTGTTCAGATCACCCTGCAATTGTTTACAGTGCTCTACCGTTTTGATTCTCTTATTTAGTAATGTGTCATCTGCAAACAATCTAATTTCTGATAGTAAGCGATCAACACAATTACTGATTAGAATAATTAATAGCTGTGGTCCCAATACATCACCCTGTGGCTCTCCCATTTTTATTTCCACTTCATTTGATACCGCATTTTCAACACTAACTTTTTGTTTTAAACCCTTTAAAAATTCTTCTACCCAGCAAATCACTTTCTCATCCACTCCAATAGTTTTTACCTTATTTACCACCATTTTATGGGTCACTCTGTCAAATGTCTTTGAAAGATCTAGTGCTACAAAATCAATTTGTCCTCCCTTGTCTGATCCGAAATATTTAGCATATAACCCACCAACTGTGATTTGCATTAATATCCTTGCCTGAAGCCATGTTGTCTACTTGAACACCACTTACGTTCCTCACTGTTAAAGATTAATCAAAAGTAATTTTTTCGCTTTACTGATTGATTGAATGAATTAGGTACACAAAGGAATTAATATTTTTCCTTCATTAATCATCTTATACGATACAAAATTTCTTTTCCTAATTCATCTGATGCCGATATGAATATGTGTTTCGGATCTGAAGACCTGAAGAGTGGTTGAATTATAGCCATTTTAAAAGACAATTTGATCCAACACTTCCGGCACAAAGTTCATGGACAGATGACTGTGTAGCTGCTAGCTATTCAGAATGGAAACCTTGCACGTTTTGTTTTTTTCCTATACTTCTGTGTTTTTTCTTTATTTTCTTGTTTTTATAATTCCATATCCGAAGAAAAACGGATGTCTAAATTTCAGACTTAAATTTTACACATATTATATATTGCTCTATCCAAAAACGAATATCGTATTTAAAATTTTGTAAAATTATATTCTATGACGATTTCATACAGGTAAAGGGAGGGCGAAATATAAGATGTTTCTTCCAAACTATCTTCTCGAAAACAGAGACGTGAGTGGCCATCAAAGATGCACAGATTTGGTTTCTGTGTCTATCTCAAAAACTTTATCAACGTCGAACATGTGACCTTTTTTCTGTTTTCATTTGTTTTTATGTGGCGTCTTTTTTTAGTTAACTGACATTTAGTCCCTGATGTCAAGCAACCAAGTTATACATTGTATTTAAATCCATTAAAATTTTAATTATCTCTGTACATTGTTTCAATACAATACCAGCATCACATGAAGGATTGGAAACTATGCTGGCCCCGAACCTTTAAATCTTGGCATAGCGCCAGATAGATCTTGCTGTTTCCAGACCTTCAAGAAATGATAGGATAATTT
>JARYHS010013631.1:182225973-182300921 GCA_031002005.1 Vandiemenella viatica | reverse complement strand
TGTGAGCATTCAGCCCAACGATCCGGACAATTTTCCCTCTCATGTGCTGAATAACAGGCGGGGCAGGAGGGTAGGCGGAGCGGGCTGCGGCGTCGGCGCTGCGGGATCCGCTGCTGCTGCCGAGACTTGGTGCCCCTGCCGGAACGGGCCGGTTCGATGTCCTTCTGAGGAAGCGGTCCCCGGTTGTGGTGTCGGGAGGAGCGCGACTGGGAGCTCTGGATGGCGGCGACGTCCTGTGTGTCCTCTACGTCGGTTCGGATTGCGGCCACATCCGCCCAGGACTCCAGGCGGCGATCTGCGGCCGTAGATATTTCGAATTTGTAGGCAAGTTCGATGACCTGCTCCAGGGATGGGTCCTCTAACTTGAGGGCGTCATGCCGGAGTGCGGCATCTGGTGCAGCCTGTATGATGTGATCACGCACCATGTCGTCGGCGTAGGATTCGTGGGAACAACGAGTTTGAAACTTACATTTTCTGCTAAGGCCTTGGAGTTCGGCCGCCCACTGGCGATACGTCTGATCGGGCTTCTTCCGGCATTGATAGAATTCGACGCGGGCCGCGACGACATGGTACCGGCGTCTGTAGTATGCATTCAGTGTCGTACAGATGGTCGTGAAGGTGAGGGTGTCGGGGTCTTGTGGCTGAAGTTTGGTGAGCAAGACATACATCTTCGATTGGTTCCAGGAAAGGAAATATGCACGCTGGTCTTCTTCTTTGGTTATGTGTGAATTGCGAAGTGTTGTTTATGCGCTTCTCGTAGGTCTCCCATTCTCGACGTCGTCGTTGAATGCTGGGAACGGAGGCGGGGCCGTGGGTTGGCGGAGATTCCTGACTTCCGCAATCAGTTGTCTCTGAGATTCGAAGAACTGATGTAGAAGTCCTTGGAGGAACTGTTGCCATTCCGTAGGTGCTGCTGGCGTAGCCATGATGGTCGAGAGTTCTTATCCCAACCTTGTCGCCACTGAAGTGAACTACACTTAACGGTTCCTTGAAGGTTTATTACTCGGTACACAATACAACAGGTAAACCATAACAAATGTGGTACAGTTATCAGATGACCGTCGAGAATTTCAGCCTGGTCCTGATCCGGGGTAGAGAGTGACGGCTTCTACTTCTCGCGAACTTCCGGTGGTCTTCTGTAGTTGACGCTGGTTCAGCGGTCAGGCTGGAACTGGCGGTGGAGCGGCCGGCTACGCTTATATAGGCGGCCTGGCGCAGGAATTCCGTTGTGTGGTAGTACGGCGACCTCTGTAAGAAATAGTCCCACTTAGCTTCTAGATGATTCTATTTGTTTTCCTGGTTTGTTTTGATGCCTCTGCGCCTGTTTGGAGTCGTATATGTATCCCGGCGTGCAGGCGCGTTGTGTGTGAGGTCTGCCTGGCAGGGGCCTTTACTGGCAGACTGAAACAATATATATATATATATATTGCAAATATAGATTGTGGAAACGTCTTATCTCGTGAATTCGAGTTACGTCAACAAATTCACAATTTTCTGCAACAGGAAGATCATGCAAACTTAACGTATTTCGCCGAACCAGACTTTTTGCTAAAATTAGCATATTTATGCAAGATATTTAAAAAATTTAAATGGCTTCCATTTGTCTCTATTTGAAGACTACTGCGAAGCTTAGGAAAATGTTGCAGTTGTTGCAAAGAAAAATTTATGACGATAGTTTTCAAGATTTCTCGGAGTTGCACAAATACGCTGTCTGTAATACGATCGTTGTTTCACAGTACTATTATCCGTTTTCACGGAACACCTTTCAAAGCTAAGTGAATGGTTTGCAAAATACTTTTGCGGAAGAAAAATTTACGTGGATCAAAGATCTTTTCCATGCTCAAGATTCACCAGAATTTACTTCAAAATATGAAGAAAATCTAATTGAACTCTCTTGCGACAACAGTCGTCAGTTTGTTTGTTCCGATTTGGTGGAGTTTGGATAGCGATTAAAACTG
Organism: Vandiemenella viatica; assembly: GCA_031002005.1. Taxonomy (NCBI): domain Eukaryota; kingdom Metazoa; phylum Arthropoda; class Insecta; order Orthoptera; family Morabidae; genus Vandiemenella; species Vandiemenella viatica. Next base: position 182,298,963 of record JARYHS010013631.1, on the reverse strand, counting down.
AATATACAACCAGAAGTTCAAAAGCTTTAAGAATTCTCATTCCTTTTGTAACATTGTTTATGAGAAGCGGGATTTCAATCAGTAGTTGTATAAATACCAAATATTACTCAAAAATTAATTTGTAGCAAGAAATGAGAGTAGCAATATAGAGTCTTATCCCGCGATCTAAAAAAAAAAACATGTGATCAGTAAGCTCACACATCTCATTGACCAAGTTATCAATGAATGTTGTTACCTTTTGTATTTCAATATTTTTCTGACAAATTATATAATAAATTATTTTTAAAAAAGTTGTTTTAATTTCTGTCTTAGTGGCATCATTTCAAACAATTTTTGACAAGGGCGTCATCAAAAAATTATAAACCTGTAAGTGCGCCGTGAACTGAAAGAGTTTGGGAACCTCTGAGCTAGATGATATGCTTTCAAACAGAGAAAATCTCCTCAAATTTGCTCCGTATTTACTGCGTGATGTGGTAACAAAGGTAAAGCATACAAACCAGACTTAGAGATTTAAATATATAGAAATGAAATGCACAAGCTGCCTCAATCAGAAAGCTGAAATTGTGGTTCATGGCATTCAGTATTGCCAACGAAAGAGTAGACAGGATAATAGTAGAAACAGAGAAAAGGCATAGACCTTCTCAAGGGGCAGGCTTTCATGAATTTTGGTGACTCCATTTCGGGATGAGGTCTGCTTTGCGGAATGTAATGCAAAGGATTATATAGTTCTTAGATTTCACAAAGAACACGTGTTCACCATGCAAGAGTGCCAGACAAATAGCTTTGTTTTCAAAAACGGTTTGTTTGTTTCATAGCAATAAAAACAAAAACGTAATTTTTAATTGGCTGAAAATAACAAATTTGTATTAATATTTAATGAAACTGGGTAGCCTATTGTTTGCGAGAAATAGTTTTCCTTCTAAATTTCATGAATTTCTTACACTCATGATAAGACACATCGTTTTAGAAGTTAAATTTCTTTACGGGATGATTTTATTTAGCATTGTATAAGAAATGACGGATAGAAGTGACGCCACCGAACGAATAAAGATGTTACATAACAAAGAGAGTTATTTGGCGACCTATAGATGAGTATATATAGGTTGTAAGGAACTCAGTTTAACCACACGGGAGTTCTATATTGCATTACTATCTGTTTGTCAGTTAAACTTTTGTAAATATTTGATTGTATTAGTCTAGTAGTTTTTTTACTAGACGCATTCTAACACCGTATTTATACAGTTTATAAAAGTTCCGTTTTCTGTACGGCACAATCGTTTCATTTTTCCGAGTACCGTAAAATGTTATTTTTTTGAACGTTTGAACCTTACACCTTCTTAACTGTAGATAGTATTTTTATTATACGCACTCATATACAATTTACACGTTTAATAAATCTTTCGTTTGTTGTCATTTACGATTGTATAAATAAGTTTCACTTCTATCATGTAGTCCTATTCAAACACATTTTTTATTTCATTTTTCGAATCACAAGTAAGACTAGTTGTTAGTCTTTCAAAAATAATGGTTATGCTTCATACAAATTTCAGTATCATCTCTGTTTTTAATTTTTACGTCAGGATTTCATTAAAGAATCTACAACATTAGGTATCTCAACATTGAATGGTCAACAATCTGGGATTGTTTATACAGGGCGTTCGCCGGAAAACTGCTACCCTCCCAGTCTGTTGTCCGTCGGTAACTTGCTCGGTACAGTGGGGCCAGCAACTCCCGCCACACGGCACCGTGAATCACCGCACTGTTTAACACCTCCGCTGCCCCAACAGTGCAGTGACTGCATTATAATGGGACCGCTTACATGGTTAAGAACGGTTTCTTTGCATTGTAGCTAGTTTGTGACTTCAGTCTCTTATTAATCAGTGTTGTGAATAAACGTTTCTTTGCGGTTTGGCTGGTTTGGAGCTTCATACTCTTACTAATCTGTACCGTGTTTGAGTGTGAGTAAAATTCATGGTACGTTACAGTATGCAACAAAGAATATTTCTCTACTGATACATATGTGAAGAAGAAGTCGTTTAAAAAGTGTCGCAGTAAATTTCGTCGCGAATTTCCTGGCGCTTTACTGCCAGCTAAATCAAAAATTCTGCGTCTGGTTAAAAAAATAAGAGAAACGGGTTCATTTTTTAACAAAAAGAGACTGTCGGTCAACCGTATTCTCACAGAAGAGAAAATTGACGATATCGCTTTTCGACTAGAAAAATCATTAAGTCAGTTAGGGCAGCGTGTGCCTCGAAATATGTTCAGAAGATGTGAAATGTGCATTACACAAGAGGGTCAACACTTCCAGCATCTTTTATAAGGTAAGCAATGAATAACGTCACATTTAAATGCTTAGCGCAACAAGTTTATGAAGTTTATGAAGCGTAATTATTATGAAATAGTCCGCGGCCGACGGTCGAACAATGACGGAAGCTGACCGCTCGCTTGCCGGGAGCAGTTTCTTCCTTGTAGCGCTAACAGTGGGTTGCGTTTCCCGGCGAACGCCCTGTATAAGTTCTTCTAAATTTCAGTTAGCTGATTCTCTTAATGATGACTAACATAAAATTTCTGTGGGAATGAAACTGTCCTTATTTCTGGTCTGGTTACGTCTCGCATATACTTCGACCTTGCACTGAAGAGAAAAAAAAATAGTTTACCACTTAAAGATCCAAGAGGAAGTCCATTTACAATGCTGGTAATTTTTATGTTACTTTTCTTAAATTTTTATCGGGTATTTGATGAAATAATATGCACTATGTTAAAAAAAAATAATACTCCAGTTATCTAAGAACATGGATACGATGTTAAACTGTATTACTGGTATGTACCCACTGGTAAATTGTGCCTTCCTGTTATCTCCGCCTGCGAGTACATCCCTACGTTTATACGGGCCCGCAGGGCGAGCTGGAAGTGTGGACTCGTCTGCAGATCAGGCAGGCAGGAGTCGAGAATGTCGGCGGCAGGGGCCGTTAAGTGAAAGCATTAAGTGCGAGAAGAATGTGTGAACACACCACCTGCTGCCGACGGAGAAGAATGCGCGCGGCTTAGAGAGAAAAATAGAGCGGCCCTTAGGACGAGTGTAAATCGCGCGCCGCTCTTGTCAGCACAGTGCCGCGCTCTGCTGGGCTGCCTACCCGGCGCCCCTGAGGCCACCTACGACCAGCCTGCAGTACAGACGAAATACTTATTTTAATCAGACACAGAGGTGAGGATTAAATTTCTTAAATTTATGACATTTCGTTTAAATAGAAATCACACAGTTCATGTGACTACCATAGCAGGAAACCAATTCCAAAAGCCAGTTAGATTGCACCTAGACAAAAGATGTACATCAAGGTATTTATATCCAAAATCACTATGTCTAGTAACTTCGTTTTTTGATTCTCCTCAGTATTTGTTTTACCCTTTTATTGGTACCTGCACACTTTATCACTTACAATTACAGCAACACTATTTTCACTTGTCTATATTATTCAAGTCATCTTAAAACAAACAGAATCGAAGCAACCTCTGTTTGTTTAAACTGTACTCAGGAATTTTCTGCCGCTCTTTGTCTTCTACATACTGTCTTGTTCTAAGAATAAGTCGATGCTTAGAAATTTAAAAAAAAATAGTTTAAACATATTTTCGTAAAAGGATCTCTAGAATATCATTCTGAACTAAATGATACTTGGATTTTAAAGTACTTTCTTGCTGATTCTCAGTTAATTGGAGCTATTGATGAAGATAATTCCAAAAAAAAGTTCAATTTAAACTCAATAGATAATAAGATAATAAGTATAATTAATTTGGAAATATCAGAAAACGAAACAAAAATCATGGCCTTCTGAGGTAAAGAGCCACGCCTAATGAATTTCAATTTTTTAAAAGTGTGGGTACCAAATGATAAATCGAAACATATATGACAACGTAAACTTTTGAAACATATTTGGGGAATAATAAAAATAAGGATTATGTATTCTCATTCCTTGTTTTTATGGCTATTATCACTAGTGCTGATACTAGTATTAAAGTTGAATAAATGACCTAAAGTAAAATAATATGACTGAAGTGACATACAACGTAAACATAAATATCAAAATCTGGTCAAATCGAGGGCTCCCACAACTCACTACTGTAGTGTTTATCACCTGTCGATTTACCACGAACACAAAAATAAAAACGGAAACACAGGCATCACACATTTTCAGGGGAATCTAAAACACAATTTATTTACGTTAACAGTTTGTAACGACCACAAAGATTTTGCACGAAGATATTTATACACGGCACGATTACAGAACTTAAAGATCATTTCGTATCAAAAGCGCATTTTTAGAAAGACAGAGAAAACACAAAAACCCGAGTAATTCATGTTTCACAACTATCTGCTGTACAAGAAAATATTGTTTTAAAAAAATCAAATCAAAAGGAGATGCTCTGACAATGAAACAGAAAACGTATTGTGCCTTCAATGTCAGTCTTAATCAAACTTTCGTGAATATATAAGGGATATGAAAAATTGATACATTCTGTGTGTGCTGGCCTAAATGATGATCACTGGTATATTTATTTTTGCTCACATTGCTAGATTTATAATATATAATTGATAAGATTGCAATGGAGCGCCCACTCCGGTGGCAATCTCAATGAAACCCCTCCCTTTCCCCTTCCAACCTAACTTTGCCATCTACTAATTTTTACTTTAAATTCTTTCAGTGTTTCCGGTAAGTTATTCATCACTTCTCTTCGCAATTTATTCCAGTCCCTCACTCCCTTACCTACGAAAGAAAATTTTCCCACACCCTTATGCCTGAAATCAAGTGCCAGCTTATGGTCATGGTCAACCTTACCCTTCCAAGAACCTCTCTTAATTTTCCCACCAATATCTTTCCATGCTTCATCACCAGAATAGGCTTTGTACACTCCCATGACTCTCTTCACCCTCCTTCTATCCTCCAATGAAGCCCACTCCAGCTCCTTTATCATATTAGTTACTGATTGTGTTCTGCGGTAATTTCCAAAGAAAAATCTGGCAGCCCTCCTCTGCACCCACTCCGACTCCTGTATTTGATACCCAAAGCGCGGATCCCAAAATACACCACCACATTCCAGCAGTGGTCTGACCAACGTTTTGTACCCCAATTCCTTTACTTCTCTAGTTCAATTACTAGAAACGAGAAAGTGTACCGTATCTTACCCATGGTATGGCGTTACAGGGTGAAAAAGAAGTTTTTTGCTATACAATAACTAATTAATGAAGAATTAGTTTCTTGTTTTTCTTGATTCTAATTTAAAAATTGAGGAGTCTGTAGTAAAATTTACCATTTTCTTCCAGTTAAACTGGTTTTGTGACTACTCTAAAATATTCCTTCATATATAAGTACACTATTTTAATTTCGAAAAATTTTGTAAACATATATATTACTCAATAGTTAGCAACGCCTCTCTGATACCATGAATAGACATAATTCCATTCCACTGTAAATTACCACATAAATACTCTATGGAATAAGAGAAAGTACGGAACAGCTGTTTTACGTAACTCAGCCACAGCTCTTACGCGTCTTGCCAACTCTGCATCACTAACGTTTACATTTAAGCTTAGCTTTAAAATGGATTTATGTTTATACAACTACTAATTAGAAACTGCTGTATCACCTCATGATTTTACGAAGTTTCTCTTCGAGAACTTCTTTATTTAATTCATACATCCGGGAAGTAATATGCAAAGTAACAGTGATAGATCAGTTAGGAGTCAAATTTTACGGAGAATGAATAATCATGCTAATTAATATATCTTAAACTGTTAATGGTGAAAAAAACTTTTTGTAATAGATAAATACTGAAAGAAGATTACAACATGAAAATCAATAAACGAAAACAGCATATAGCAGGAGATGAAAAGCTTGAAGCAAGAATAAAATCCATTTACTCCAAAGCAGTCATGAAACTCAATTATTATTGAAAGAGGGTCGGCAGAAATTAGCAAAATTATCCAGGCTAGGAAAATTTTTAACAGAAATTAGGCCAGGTTTAAATAAATAAAACAACTGAAATAATTAAAGGAACACTATCAAATACGACGTCTAAAGTAAAATTTATGGGAAAAATTTCCGAGCCGTTTGAAATTAATTCAGGTGTGAGACAGGGAGATGGTTTGTCTCCACTTCTTTTCAACTGTGCATTAGAAAAAGTAGTGAGGGAATTGAGGAAAGCCATTAACACAAAGGGTGTTCAGCTGGGAAGAAATCCAAATAAAATCACCATAGATTGTCTAGCTTTTGCAGATGACATGGCGGTAATTACTGATTCACTGGATAGTGCAAAAGAACAAATCGAAGAACTAGAGAAACAGGCAGCCAAAGTAGGATTACATATATCTTATGAAAAAACGCAGTTCATGACAAACATCAATGATGCTGCTCAAAATCTTAAACTTCGGAATGGCACAATAGCTAAAACAAATTGTTTTAAATATTTAGGAGAATGGATAACGAACGACACAAAAGAAAAGACGGTGATAGAAACTAGAATACATAAAATGGAAAGAGCATTTCATATGACAAAGAACGTATATAACAAAAAATCCTTATCATGGAACACAAAACTAAGGCACTATCAACAGTGGTTAGACCAGAAACGTTGTATTCGGCAGAAACGCTTAAGCTAACAAGATATGGGGATCTTGAAAAACTGGAAAAAGTAGAAAGAAGAATCTTGAGAAAAATACTGAGACCCAAACCTAATAGTAATGCTGAATACAAATTAAGACCAAACCGAGAACTATATTCGAAAATTGAAAAATTAACAGTTAATGAGGAAAAGAAGACTGAAATTTTACGGGCACATATACAGAATGGATAATAATAGACTAACAAAACAGATCTTCACCTTACTGAATAAATACAAATCCAAACCCACATGGTTCACTGAAACTGAAAAGGACATGAAAAATGCTGGAGTGAAAGCAGATATAATAAACAACAGAACACTTTTTAGAGAATTAATTCACAAGGCAGGTTTTCAGGAGAGATAGAAATACATAAAGGGAAGGAAATGGACCCAGGAACAAAAGGAACAACACTCTCAAAGAATGAAGGAAGTTGGGAAGCAAAGCAAATTAAATACAAAGAAACATAGCCAAAGTTGATTTATCGTACCCTCCAAATGGGTTATTCGAAATAATAATAATAATATTAGCCAGATTACAATAAAGAAATATCTCAAGTTCTGTGTATGCAACATTCTAGCACTCCGAAATGATTCACGGATAAGAAGATTGGTAGAAATAAAAAAGGATTAATGATATAGATTAGCAAAAAATAAAAAATTAAGTGGTTGTTTTTTAAGAACTGGATAATGTGGCAGCCGTTTAAAGCTATTAAACAACATAATGGATAGCTTTGGCATGGATGATAAACATAGAGAGTGACTGAAAGGAAAATAGAAGGTAAAAATATCATGGAGGACGACGACGATTAAGGTGTATGAACCAAATAATGAGAAACATAGACTGCTGCTATTCATAATAGAAACTGAAGAAGAAAGGGGAACTGCACCACTTTCGGTACCTGTGAAAAACTGCTACTAACCTGTTGAAATTTACATCAGTCGCTTCGTCAAGAAGTCCCCTTCACGTTTTGCGATCATACATTCCGGAAAAGTCTCCAGGAATTTAATTAAAAATGCCGAAATATGACATGACGCTCTGCCGTTACATGCCGCCAACGTTGAAAAAAAATCAGTGACAGTCTCTTAAAATGTTGATTTAATCCTTTGTTGTAATGATTTCATGCCTTTTCAGCTCTACTCCTTTGTTAAAAGTAGCACAAAATTGACAAACACGCAATATTTATCCGAATTGTAATACGGTGATGACCGCCATCTTACATAGCAACGAGCAACCAGAGATAATCGATTGCTTCCATTGTAAACAAATACGCCATTGCGTGTTTGTTGCTGCATAGCCGAAATTTCTTACCTTTTTTTTTTTCCACTTGGTCCAGGCCGTATTTCAACCTAACCACGATTACTATGAGAAAACTAAACTGTTTAGGTTGAAATGATCCCTGTACCGATAATTTTTATGTTATTTTAACAGTGCTGAAAGCATTTAGCAGTTGCTCTGCCTTTCATATTTCGGCATTTTTAATTAAATTCCTGGCGACTTTTCCGGAATGTATGATCGCAAAACGTGAAGAGGACATCTTGACGAAGCGACTGATGTAAACTTCAACAGGTTAGTAGCAGTTTTTCACAGGTACCGAAAGTGGTGCAGTTCCCGAAGAAAGCTGAGAAGAGAGAGTAGCGGAGTTGCTAACTACTGGTTCCTTATCGTACTTAATTGTTTTCTCAGTTAATATTTTCGAAAAAATATCACAAACGAAATTGTTTAATAAAATAGCAAGCAAATTCAAAATTATTTTCTGTAGTTGTTTTAAAGTAAACATTAATCTGAAGTGATAAATTATGATAAATAATCCTAGAGTACAGGATATAACTTCCAAGTTAAGTCTTTCTGAAAAATATTCCCATTCCCTAAACCTGATTCCAGAAAGATAAAACTCTTTTTCTTTTGTTCGGAAAATCTTCAGGTCACATTGCCCGAAGCAATGGTGGAAGCTTGCAAGTAAATCATAACAGTATCTTTAGTTTAGTCTACGATCCTGAGAGTATTGGGAAAAGATTCCATAGCTATGCTGGAACCTATATCCAGATGATGCTCTCAATAAATAAGTTAGCTCGATACGTTACGCCACGAAGAATGGAGAAGATGGTGGTGGTTGAAGTTTCCCTTCTTATACTTTCACCTCACATGTCGTCCATTGAGCAGTTTGTGGGTAACTGCCATGTCAAAATCCTACATCAGTTACCAATGCAGTTGAAATGCCATAAAAACTACCTAAGTACCTTATCGTTCAAAGCTTCTTTAACTCATTGACACTGCTTTGCTAGTGGATGATTAAAAGATAACGATATTTTTTTTCGAAATGTAATTCAAGTGATGACCTGATAGTTTAGTTACTTTTTATAAACATAACATATTAACTATCATCAGCCTTGCAGCCGAGATCTCTAAGTCTCGCCAGAACATTAGCTGGTTCGAGCAGAACAGAAGGATAATGGTACATAATTCATACTATGCAATAAAATACAATGCAACGCCGACGAGATTGGGTATCAAACGGCAAGGATATATCCCAAATATGTCTTAAATGCGTTATGACAGGTTGACGGTTATACATCCGTCACATGGAACTTCAATCCTTTCGCCCTTAGTGTTTTTTGGGAAAGGAGTCCTGAACGGCTTGCGCCGTGTTTCATCGTCTCCCCCATTTCATACACACACATGCACAACAACAAGAATGACAACAACAACATACTACACCGGATAGACACGCAACTACACATATAAGGAAACAATGGGCATACAAAGATAAGATACCGTCTACTCGACCACTGAATCGTGTAGTTTAGTGGAAATCCTCCGGGAGTCTGGAACGTGTCTTAGGGCAGGAATACTCAGGAAACATATAGTGTAAATATCTTTTTATTTACACTGGTGTTTAGCGCTGCTACGTAAAACTTTTTTTTGTTTTTACTTATTGCTTTTCGCCTCGTCGACGGCTAAGGTCCTTAGAGGCGGGATGGGACTGGGGACAAGGAACGGGAAGGAATTCGGCCATGGCCTTTTTGAAGGAAGCATCCCGGCTTTCGCGTGGAGTGATTTGGGGAAACCATGGAAAACACAAATCTGGATGCTCGGACGGAGATTCGTACCCGGGTCCTTCCGAATGCGAGGCCAGAACGTTAACCGTTCACCCACCACACTCGGTCCTACGTAAAACGAGTTTGCAGCTATAAACTACTTGATAAAAACAAATAAAACTTTGGTTGTAATGATCTTCTTCTTTGATTTGTGGTTCACGTTCTGCTAATAGCTCAGTTTTTTTATAACTAGGGCTATACGAAGCCAATATACAGAGAGCAGGAATGAATTCGACCATTTCTTTTTGGAGGAACTATGCCGTAATTCAGCAGGTAAACCGTGGAAAAACGAATTCTAGACGGCCGGACTGTAGATCGACCCTGCTTCCTCTCGAAAGGCTAGACTGACGGAGTATGTTGTGACCTTTTTGTGGAATACTTGTTTTTTTACAAACTGAAACCATGGATTAGTGTTGCATTCGACTAGATAATTTGAAAAACCCGTAACCGTTGATTGACCGATAACATGATTTTGTTTCCCACAGGAATTTTTGCTCCTCAGTCAGCTATGGAGAGGCAAAAGCTCTAAATATATACCTATCGTACTGTCACAGGATAAACTGAAAGAGGTAGCTAGTTACTCGGAGAGAATGGCTGAGAAACGTCAAAGGTTGATTGGGTAAACTGTTGTCAGAAGTACAATGTGCCGCCGCGAGTTGAGAAATCGCCGGCAACTGTACCTGCGGCCTCACCGCGTCTGTGACTTGTTCGTAGCCACCTGGCGCTGCAGACAGAGTTCGTCGGTCAGTGTTGCAGCCCACTGTCCACAGGTCGGGCGCCGACAATGGAGCCCCGCAGACACAATGCGGACGGCTTTACCCGCTCGCTCCGGCTTTCAGCCAGAAATCCGCTTACTGCGGCCAAGTTCACTTTCCGAAGCGGCCAACCGCAAATAGCGCGACCTGGGACGCTCCCAATGGCAAACAGCGTCGCTTATATTTAATACATCGCTCTGCTCCGGATCGTATCACAAGAACACTGAGAACCAGATCTGTCCTCTCTACTACTTTATTTTTTGTTTGTTTGATGGATACAATTCTCGGCGGGAACGACAAGATAGAAAAGAATCCGCAGTGATTTCGCTGGTTAAGCTTTTATGGCGATATCTTAGAGAAGAGAAAAGATCACACTGCTGGGGAAAATGCAGGATAAGCTTAACTATAAATGTCTTTAGGACAAAAACTAGTTTCAACATCGTATACATTTGGATCAGAGTTAGATTGCTTTAAGAACAGTACATCATGAAATAGGTACATTTTAAGAAGCACCGATATCACAAGCCGCCAGCTTCACCTCAAACGTTGGCGATAAGATTTTTTTTTTTTTTACTGCTTTACGTCTCTCAACAGCGAGGTCTTTAGAGACGGGAAAGGAGGGGGGCAAGGAATGGGAAGGAATTCGGCCATGGCCTTTTTAAGGAAGCATCCCGGCATTTGCCTGGAGTGATTTGGGAAACCATGGAAAACCCAAATCTGGATGCCCGGACGGAGATTCGAACCGCCGTCCTCCCGAATGCGAGGCCAGAACGCTAGCCGTTACACCACCACGCTCGGTACGCGATAAGATCTGCGTGTAAATTGGGACAAGACCATTGAAGAATCTATCATTTTTTGCGAGCCTCGAAAAAAAAACTGGAGACTGCCACCCCTCTGATTTTATACTAATTATTTCAGCAAGAAAAAATAATAATATAATAATCCACAATCAGATACGTACAGAAGCACTGACGACTTTTCGCCGTATCCTGTATGGTGGTTCTGGTTAAAAGATTAAATATTGAGCATATCACTAGAATTTTCCGACCCCTAAAGTCACCCTGACTGTCCCAAATTGCCCCTTCCTTCCACATCTTGGGCTGGGGAAGAATCAACATGAGTACGGGAAGAAATTACCATGATAACATTTGTTAGGAACTTGCAAGATATCAAGAGACGTGTTAAATCAGATACCTCAAGAGCGAAAAATTCAAAGCAAAAGCTGAACATTATGCAGGTAAGTACGAAAACTGCTACCGAGTCATAGACTCCATAGCAATAAATAATAATTATAACAGGGAAGAAAAAAGAGACATAGGAATCTTTTGTGGGGTCGAGTCGTTCTACAGTTTCCAGTAAATGTAAACAAGGAAAGAAACATCGTTTACCCGTCGTCTCTAAAGACCTCGCTGTTGAGAGACGTAAAGCAGTTTAGGAGAAAAAAAAAAAACATCGTTTAGACAGAAAATATCCCAAAGTAATACGAAAAATCATTGAAAGAATAAGCACATGAAGTTATTTCGCGTGTTTCACGGTTGGCCGAAATCTAGAAGAAGCAGAATGTTTAACGGTCACATAGTTTGCCTTTGCAGTGTAGGTTATATACATCTATTTCGGAAATGTCTACCACAACATAGTTGCAAAATTTTGAAGTAAAAAAAATTTCTTTCTTGATTTCATGAGCAGTGCGGTGACTCTCAATTTCATTCCGACTTATTATTATTCACAAACTGATGATCATTTAACTATGTGAGAAAGAAATTCTTCACTGTACCTACCTTTCTGAGGAGTCGCAAGTGTCGTTTCGCCTGTCTTTACATTCGGGAGATAAGAGAAGGTGTGGGATAGTCTCTGTGGTCCCCTGCCTCTCCTTTGACTCGGGTGTCCACAGCGCGCGTGACGGTTGCCGGTTTGCGGGTAGAGACGTGCTGTGGTCGGATGACCGCAGTTCGTGCCCGTCCCCCCGGGAGACACTAATGAGAAGGCACCACCACCACGTCACTCGTTTCGAGATCGCCAGCGGGTCTCGCGTCACGTCCGCTGCCGCTCGTTACAACTTGCAACCGACAGGCAGCATCCGCGCACTATCGCTGACGCTTTATTGTATACGTCAAGCTATACCACGAAAACCACACTGGTACACAACGAAATACTCAAGAGCTTCATCATTATCCAATACAGATGCTCCAAAATAGAGGCACAAGACTAGTTCAACGCCTGTGTACAAAAGGCGAAAGAATTTGGTTCAATGTTCAATCAGATATATATGAAGTAGTCGAGAGTAATGGGAAGTCTGTGGGTTCTATCATAATTGAAAGAAAACAAGTAAAGACTGTGGTTAGTTTTAAATATTTTGGAAGTTCAGCAACAGCCAATGTTTCTAATGATGAAGAACGTACCATTAAGATCCAAGCTGCAGGACAGTCTTCAACGTCGCTGGAGATATTGTATGGGACAGAGAAATTCCACTCAACTGCAAACAAACCCTTATACAAAAAAATATTACTTCGCAGTTTTGATCTATAGCCGCAGATCGCGAGGAAGAAAGATGTTAGAAGGATTCAAGAATCTGAGATAAGATTTGTCAGATATATGACTGCAAGACGACACGGAACAAAATCAGAAGGTGAGATCCTTGACTAAGTTGATAGTTTTGTAGACTTACAATGGTACGGAAAAGCACGAAGAACTGATACTACAAAAATACCCAGAAAAATGAACGCACTACCATTGGACAACCATTGACCAAGAGTAAGATAACGGATTTGATAAAGCGCCATTGAGCAGCAAGGACAAAATTGGTACCGATTTGAGGAGGAAGGTAAGTGCAAGAATAGAAATTGGTGATGATGCTTCAATCACCACCTGGTGGAGTAGATGGGGTGTACTACAGTGTAACACCTTACTAATTTCCTGGATGTGGTGCAGAGATGCCCGCAATTTTCTGTGGCTACTGATTCTTTGTTCCGGCACATCTTCCCAAATCAAATCTCTTTGCATCCATCGTTTCATTGGCCTTCAATTCCCTCTTCTCCCTCTTCTGTCTTCTTTCTTCCAGTTTTACATACAAATATTTCTTAGCTATATTTGTGTTATCCATTCTCGTTATATTCCCATAACACTGAAGTCTGCTTGGTCAGGCATTTTGATATAAGAACAGCTTTTTTTTCACGCTAGAAATTTTCGAGATACTCTGACGCCAAATTCTTCCCTGTTTATTTTGTTCATGGTCTTTTTTTCTGGAATTCTACTTCAGTTCTGATGAATTCCATTTCAGCTGCTTCCGTTTTTGGTCACCTTCCAATCTTGAACGTTACAAATTTTAGTAGATGGTTAAGAGCTCGCGTAATATATGTGCTGATCATTAATAAGTTTGCTTTCTAGGGTGTTTTGTTGTCCAACAAAATATTCCTCAACTACTTTGGTCGAGATGAGTAACTTTCTGTTTTGCAGTGTTATGCTTCGAAATGGTAGTTGTTACCTATATTTTACATTAAACCTATTGCTACTGGATAATTAATTTAAATTTAAAAGAAGCGTTGTTTATCAGATTTATTATTACATCTGAAAAAAAAACACTCATTCCTTGTTCTAAAGACCTGAATAAGAAGAGACCAGTTAGAAAATCTTAAACAGAACCAGGTAGCTGAGCATCCGGCAATCCATATTTCGGTTTTCCACAGATTCCCAAAATCGCAACCGGTGATTGTCAGGATGGTTCCTTCAAAATCACGTGGCTGAATTCCTTCCCGTTCTTTGTCCCCGATTCTCTTCTGGTTCTAATTATTTCAATATCAACAAACAGTAAAGATCAGATAAAAAAAACTTAATGCTTTGGATCTTGTTATGAACAAACGACTCGGATTTTTATTTTAGACGTTAGGCCAGTGGTTTCCATTACGAGTAATCAATGTATCCCAAATTACTGGCTGAAACGTAACTGTATCCTTGTAGTGATCTAGGTCGATCACTTGCTGAAATATCTCATATTAATTCTCAAGTCAGTATCCAGGGCGGGCGAGCATGAAATAGTTAAGCACTAGTAGCTATGACCTGAGAAGTAGCACGCCAATCAGCAAGTCCTAAGTCGCCAGTTGCCAAGCGCCTGTCATTACTGCCAGCTGTTAAAGTGACTTCATACAGCAGGTTAGCGAGGAGTATTGCCCTCTCTACACAGTGTGAATAGCAAGGGGATATTCTATTTAAACCCTGGGAGGAGGTCAACGTACCACATCGACGCCGAGGGCGTCGTCGCCGGCGCCGCCGAGGCGGCCGTCGCAGACAAGAAGATGCTGCCAGTCGTCTCATACTAAGGTGGGCTCTGCTGCGATAGCTGTGTGTGGATAGTAAGAGGGGCCTATTCATGTGGGCATAGTCGTCGGGGAGATGTTATCAATATTCCATTTAATTTGGGCTGTGAGGCGCCCATAGGTTACATGCTCGCCTAGTCCTTGGCCCCATTCATAATGTTTTGTTTCAAAGCCAATTAAACATTGTAGATATTCACGTATGCCATCAGCCATTGCTCATGTAAATAAATGTGTAAATATGCAACTGCCGTTTACTGTAATTTAACCCCCATTTCTATCGTAATATCTGAATGTACTGAGCCGTTAAACCTATCAGGTATTGAAATAGGGACCTACGACGAATATTCACATCAGAACCAAGGCTGAGTTCTACTCTCGGCCCTTATCCACGGCCCAGTGGAAGTTTACCCTGTCGGCTCTCATAAATCAGATGACAGGGTCACTACATTCTAACGCATCCAAAAGGGATTAGAAAAACAAGATGGGTATGATTGAGACTCTACTGTTAACACTGTCGCGCGTGGGAAGAACGTGTTGTCATTGCGTACCGCTTGCATGTCTGGAACTTTAATTACGCTGTCTATACCTCATTCTGTAATGACTTGGGCGAATGCTGTGACCGCCTGTGTCTCCTTGGCCTCAAAATACAAATTTCACACTAACACGATGTTGCGATGGAAGGCTTGAAAAAAATATCGACTTCCGATACAGATAACACTACGGATAATTCTATGTTGTAATTATAAATAAATGTTGTGAAAATCGTAAGAAGCTTGTATTTATTTGCAGTGAATGATGATAAACGAAATTTCTGGAGATTTCATACTCGTAATTCACAAATTGTATCGCCATCTAAAAACTTCTCACAAAGTGTGGTACTACAATATTCGCATACAAATAAGGAAAGTCACATCCTGTTGTTACAATATTTCGGTCTTTTTGGTTTAAATGTCGAGAAGGCTCTCACTAATTTTCAACTTTTTTGTACTGGAAGGAATAAATGAAATAAAAGAAAAATTTGAATAAACTCTTGAAGCAGAAAGCAGCACTTTATTCAAGTGAAACTCGGATTTATGTAAATTTTTTAGTGTCTGAAATATGTTTAAAATTAAACGGAAATATAAAATACGAAACGCACGTGGTGTTACATTTAATGGAAAGTAAGGAAGTTTATGGAAGAGTCTCACAACAGGAGGATGGTGGATCAAGTAGACACATGTAGTACTGGTGCAGTTGTTAGTGCAGGGAACAGCTGAAGGGAGGATTTGTAGAGGAAGTAAGAGATGAGATGTAAAGAGCTGATATGTGAAATAGACAACTAAGAATGTGTGATGATATGAATAGATTATCTCAGCATAGGAAGAGATGGAGGATTGCGTCAACCCGGTTCAGAGACTGATGACCAAAAAGTAGGCTTAAAGGTTTGGCAAAAAGCAAAACGTTATTATATGAAAGAGATAATCATATAAATAAACAAATAAAAACTCGTTACTGTGATTTCGGATGATATTAGAACAGCCGGATTCGCTTCCATTAATTGAAAAGACATATGAAACACTCATACACACAAGATGTATACGCTGCATAAACCATCCCATTTTCTTCATTTAACTCTACACCTAAAATGCAATATAAATCAAAACATAAGCATTAGCTGGTTTTCAGTCAATATGCCCTGTAGTGTAGCCAATGGTAAAAGTAACAGAACTAAAAATCAATCGCTACAGATTCGTTCTCACAATTACTAAAAACTATCAATTATAATCCCTACCAATCTCTTGTTGCATCGTTTATAAAATGACTTCCGACATAAACTCTTCCGAAACTGTTAATTTACCTCTCTAAATCCTAAAAAGCGTGAAACAAAAATTGAGGCTTTCAGTTATGATCCAATATTTTTTCCAAAAAAACTTTTCAAAAATTCAGTAGTGTTGTCGCTGGATATAGTAACACAAGTGAAAATGAACGACTACTACACTGTTCTCTCTATCAGTTTGGATTACTTGGTTATCACTATCAATTAAAAGCTGCCTTTTCTTGATTCTCACTGCTAAGCTGTCTTCGTCGTATCCATCAGTCTTTGACCTGCCCCTTATCACCATCGCTTGCTAACGCGTCGGTTTCCTCGGGGCTTTATTTGGAATCTTTTCTTGTTTCATTCTGAATAAAAGCTTCTCCATTTCTTTTGGTATCTTACTTGTTTTTGTTATATTAGTACTATGTGCCGTTCATTTCGTATTTTGTCTTTTTAGATGATTCCTCCAACCGTCCTCAGAAATTTCATTTCAGCTGCTCTAAATTTTTGAACTTCTTTTTGTGTTGTAACCCATACATCGCTACCATAGAGTGCAACTGAAACAATAAGTGTTTTAATGGACGGAACGTGGATGCTAGTCGGACGGTTTTGATAAAAAAATACTTTAGAGATTATTTCCACATACCAATTCAGATTTACTCCTGTATATACATTAAAATCTTGAAAATTAATGCCAAGCTTCTAATTTAAAATAATGTAGTCAAGTCAATCAACGATCTTTTTGCTGTTTTACCGTAGGTATATTTGTTAATCCACTTATTCTTGAATAAAAGTTTGGAAATTTTTAGTTGATATTGTAAATATTTGTAAATATAAATCTATTAAATGTTTTACAATTTTATTCGATGTTTCTTCTCCAAATTTTTCAAATACATTATTAGTCTGATTTCCAATTCTGGCATTAAGGTGAAATTCAAACGGATGTACTGGTAAGTTTTTTTTTTTTTTTTACTTATGGCTTTACACCTCGTCGGCGTCGAGGTTATTAGAGGTGGGATGGGACTGGGGACTAGGAACTGGAAGGAATTCGGCCTTTTAAAGAAAGTATCCCGTCATGGCGCATGGAGCGGTTTTGGGAAACCATGGAAAACCCAAATCTGGATGACCGGACGGGGATTCGAACCAGCGTCCTCCCGAATGCGAGAACAGAGCGTTAACCGCTCACCCACCACGCTCGGTACTTGTAAGCAGTTTCATCTCATCTGATCGGAAACTTGGCTCAGTGAAGTGTATAGTTTACCTACAACTCTAAATAACAGTCTGCATAAAAATTTCCTAAATGAAAACAGTAAAACTGAAATATTAGAATATAATGAGTTCAATAACTATTCTTTCTGTTAGATGTGATGGTTAGTTCTTGAGTTACGATCTGATGGTTACACCAATTATTATTATTATTTATTGGCAAACGGACGGGGTCCATACAGCCAAGAAAGGATACAATTGTTTTACATATTATGTTACAAAGTTAGAAGTCCAACCCTCAAAGTACAGTTATTTCTCACTAGATTCATATGTCTATATGGTTTTAATTGGCAAATCTATAAAGAATTACATAAATTTACAGTTTCTCTTTGTGAAGGTAAGAGTCAATTGGTAATACAAAATATGTGCGTATGTTTATCATAACAGAGTTGTTTACAATGACTTACTTATTTAATTAATCAGACGAAAGTCTTAGAAAAACACTAAGACAAGTTCACTTTAATCTTATTTTAAGGATTCCTTATGTCTTTTAGCTATCGAAATAACACTGCTTGTCAAATTACAAGCCCTTAGACCCCGCATTTAATTTATAATATAACAATCTTTGCATAACAAGTGAGGAGAGGAAGAAAAACAAGGAAGGTTAGCTGTTGCGTTGAGCAGTGGTATTATATTATATTGGCGGTGATGTATTTTATTTGTGAAGCACCATAATAAAGGAAGTGCTGAATATTAAAGTAATATTTATTTTTGTGAAGTATTTTAATAAAGGAGGTACTGTACATTCAATTAAAACATTATTAAAAACGTAGTAATATGACATGACTTAAGCATGCAACGAGGACTGTTTAATTTAATTTAAACGAAGGAGTTTGACATGGCGAACGTGACAGGACCGTGTGAAAAGAAAGAAGTAAGAGATAAACTTGCTGGTGAAATCTCCGAACTCGCACGGACGAACCTGCAATGAAGTGGATTTATAATAATATTACATTCATCGAGCAGACTGGAAGCAAAGATCAATAGTATAAAGAGACGGCTACAAGATCTGAGATATTATTACTCTGGACGCCGATCGGCGAACTGTGTTAACATCGCAGCCTGCAGTTTCGAACAGTTGTTAGACGTGCGGAAAAGAAACATACTTCAAACAGGCATTAGTAGAAGTTTGAATAGTAGTCATTTTCTTTTAATTTAAAAGATAGAATAAATAATATTTTTTAATCAATTTGGTTCAAGTAATTTTAAAATAACGGAAGTTAACGCTTACAGAATTTTTCGTAAGTTAACCTATTCTTGTTTCTGGTTAAAGCTTTTTTATCTTTTCTCTCCGCTTGTTTGCCAAATATAAGTACAAAATAACTAGTAAATTATATTTTTCCTTTTCTTCTGAAAATTTTCTTTAAAGCAACTAATATTTCACATCGTTGAGAAGACAAAGGATTTATTCTTGCTTTGATTTTAACCTGTAACTTTGTCATTCTAATTTAAGTAGGAAGTTGTTTGTTTCAATACATAGGGTTTAGTTCCATTTATTGACAATCATCAGTCGATCTGTTGAATTTCCTTGAAATAAATTTACTTGGTAACATGGCATCAGAGGACTCTGATAAGGCATGGGAGACACAAGAGGCAACGATATCTCTGAAGGACATTTTGCTAGACATAAGAGATACTATGAATGCCCTTCTAACTAATTTTAATGTTCTTCAAAAAGGTTATTATTCCCTTCAACTAGCTAATAACACTCTTCAGGGTAGTATTGATGCCCTTCAAATTAGTTTTGATGTCAAATTTAATGCTCTTCAAAGTGGTCTTGATGTTAAATTTAATGCTCTTCAAGCAGCTAATAACTCTTCAGGGTAGTATTGATGCTCTTCAATGTAATGTCGATGGAAAATTTAGTGCTTTGCAAGCATATCATGATGACAAAATTAGGGTTATTCAAGGTATTATTAGTGAGAGAAACGCTATTCTGATTGAGCGTATTGACAAACAATCGGAGGAACAAGAAGAGAACCTTAACCGTAATTTCAACGCGATAAATTTCTAACAGGAGGAAATACTATATAGATTCAAGAATGAAACTAGGCAAACACAAGAGAGGCTTGAAATGGAAGGGGTGACACTGGGCGACAGAAGAGCTATACTATCGAAGCAGATAACTGCGCGAAGAAGAGAGGTCAATAAAGTTAAAATGAATACTAAGATTCAATTTTTTATAAAGGTGAATAACACGCCAATGCAATTGAATTTTAATTGCATTGGCGGTTTATTCACCTTTATAAAAAATTGATTAACTTTCAATTGAGGAAATGGCCCACAATATCCAATTATTAATACTAAGATTGTTGAGGACTATGTAACAAACTTTTCTGGTCCAGGGACCAACCACTACATTACAGTGAATTCAAAGGGGAAAGGACGAATAGAGGATGGATATGACATACCAGAACATGAAAAGGACATACAAGAAGATGAGAATGTTATACAAGAAAAGAAGAATGACGTTCAAGCAAATGGAAATGGCGTACAAAAGGCTGAGAATGACCCAGGAAGGGATGAAATTAATAATCAAGGTGAGGAAAATAATTTCTCCGAAGAAACTAAACATGACAGTAAAGATGGTGTTTTTTGGGAGGTAATTGAGGATGGAAAGAATGAAGAAGAAAATAAGAAAAAGCTGCGTAAGGGATTAAACTTTTACTGGGAAGGAAAGAATGTGCTAAAACATAGGAAAAACATTGGAAAAAAAATCGGACAATATTACACTAGTAGAACCTTTCCATTAGTGTGATTATTAGGGAACTGGAGTGCTTAAGGGGTCTACCACCTGAACACCCAACGTCTTCTTGCTACGTTTTTTTTTTTTTTATTAGTACATTATCTACGTTGTGGATTAGTTGATTTTCTTGTAATTTCTAGGATCGGTGGACTTCCTAATACCAATAGTACAACGTCTACTTTTTAGAGTGGTTGGCTTTTCTTGTTATTTCTAGGATCTGTTGGCTTCCCAAGTATTACTAATAGTACATTATCTACTTTGTGTATTTGCTTTTTTTTATTATTATTAATTGGAGGAATGTTAGGGAATAAACAAAAATAAATTGTGTTAACAACATTTTTCTCTCTTTTAAATGCTAGACAAACACAAGTAAACCAATGATTAATTGTACATGGAATTGTGAAATAATTTTGTTATTGACTTTTGTAAAGACGTACAATGTAAAAAGTATTATGTATTTAGGCACTAATGACCATCCATTGAATTATGAAATCCAACAGGAGAAGGATATACTTGTAATTTAGGTTTAAGATATTTCATCAAATTACACTTGTAAACTTGTTTATTTGAGGAAATATCTGGAAGGGGTTGTCAAATTACAAGCCCTTAGACCCGCATTTAATTTATAATATAACAATCTTTGAATAACAAGTGAGGAGCGGAAGAAAAACAAGGAAGGTTAGCTGTTGCGTTGAGCAGTGGTATTATACCGTATTATATTGGCGGTGATGTATTGTATTTGTGAAGTACCATAATAAAGGAAGTGCTGAATATTAAAGTAATATTTATTTTTGTGAAGGATTTTAATAAAGGAGGTACTGTACATTCAATTAAACATTATTATAAACGTAGTAATATGACATGACTTAAGCATGCAACGAGGACTGTTTAAATACGAATAAGCGTTGTAGTTTGACATGCTAACATCGAACTATTACAAGCCTGTAGAGGCAAATACGTCATCAACCATCAAACTGATGCAAATTAAAAAAAAAGTGTGCTGATTGCTTACAAGTCGTCATTCAATATTGAAAAATGTAGAAGATAGTAAAACTTCTAGCCAGCCAGAATGTCCTGTAAAATGGATATTGACCAATGGAATACGTTTATAATTGATATTCATGAATGTACCATGGAAAAAAAACGATTATTGCGAGCCATTTTACCATTACAAATAATGTTGAAAATTAAACGAAAAGTATGCAAGAGAAAATATTTATACACGAGAAATAACTCTGTTTTGTTATTAGTTTAAGCCTCAATTTAGAAATTATGAACTAATTACAACAGTTTCTCCGTCCTACGAAACATCCCAAAAAGTGATTTAGTTTTCGTTCTACTTCCGTTAATGCTGCAATCTCAGTATGAAAGAGAGGTTGGAATAATCTTGCAGTTTCCTTATTCTGCGTTTGACTCGAATGGAATATTTCTCCTCTTATGCATCCGCTCTGCATCTACAGCAAGATGCACAGCTTATGCACATCTGTAGTCTTTGTCCCTCCATCGCTTGGTTGGGGGGTAGGTAGTAATGTTACAAAGTTTTGTACCTATTGAAGGGAATAAAGCACATCCTGAGCATTTAATACATGGATCTAAGCGGGCACAATGGACAGCAACTTGATTTGACTGTAGAAATTACTGTTGAATTATACTTGGTAACTGGTAAGATAAAGGAGCACAGGGTAGTGAATTGTTGAAAGACAGGAGCCAAAAAGATTGATGGATATGTAGGGCTATACATTGATTAGGAGACTTGGGTGGATATTGGACAAGGAATTAAGAGTAATGCATAAAATGAAAGAGAAGACCACAACAATAAACTAGCACTTGATTTCAGCCATAAGGAAGAGGGAAAGTTTTTATAATTAAAGGAGTAATTTGCTGAACTGCGCTATCGGGTATTTCCAAAACAGTAAAATAACATAAAATATAAATGCTCATAACATATAATTGTATATGTAATACGCACTGGGGTGAAAGCGCGATTGTAAAATTAATAATAACTTGTCTTTAACTAAGATAAAGTTCTGCATTATAGCGTATTAGTGTTGTCTTGAGTAGATTTATTCCTTTAGTCAAAGCGGAGGTCGCCTTTAAACCGGCAGCACTTTTTGGGTGCAGTACTACTGTTCCAACTTCATGAGCGCCTGCCTAACTCGTTACACGGCCAAATGCGCGGCCCGCCGACTTCTCGTACAGCGAGTTTGTTGCGGCTTTTTCTGGACTCCGCAATTCGGCTCTGCTAGGAACCCGGCCGTGGGGCATAACGCGAGCACGCAATAAATTTCCCAACTTCAAATCACTACGTCACATAGCTAAGCATTTACTTGTGTTTAGGATAATCTTAAAAATAATGCTTATGGCATTTGGCCTGGATATTGCAAATGGTATTTCTGCTGCAGAAGTGAGAGAGTTTGAATTGGACGTGCAATCCTAAACTTAACTTAATCCGGTAAACCTAGCCGGGATCACTGTTTAATGTGAAATGCGAATAGGGATTGCAATCCAGCAAAGCGGGATCCCGCATCATTAGACAGCCTAGTGGATCCGCAAAATCCGGCGTGTCAGTCTGCGTGACTCGCTGACCCACTCGGTCTCTATCTGATGTATTGCACTGTTGGCATTTGACTCATGTGAACATGCGTTTGTTTTTGTCAACCTTCGTCATTCGTAAGTAAATAAATACACTTTTACGTATTCATCAAAACTTACGTTTGTTTCGAGTACACATTTCTGTAATTTGAGTTATGCTGCGTATTTAGTACGATTTTGTAACTGTATAATTATTTTTTAAGTGTCGCACGGTTACAGCTTTTTATTCACGGTTTCATTATTCCCATTTTCTGTATTTTCGGATAAAGTAATTGTGACAATTTCCTAATTTGCGGCTGAAAATTTGATTATTCGTTGATATGAAACTAATGTTATCGTAATTTTAACGATCGCGTACCTATTTATTTAGCAGCTATCAAAAGGAAATTGTAGGCCTATATCCATTGACTTATTGTTGTTTTGGCAAGTGCCTCAATGCGTTTCTTTGACGAAAGCCACCTTCTTACATGTGCCGCTCAGGCTTTCGATTAATCCCTCTTCTACTTGTTATTATTTCGACTAAAGGTAAAAAAAAAAAAAATTATTATGAAATTTTCACGGGTGTATCGACGAATTGTGTTGTAGGAACACCATACTTCGAGGCTCTCTCCGCCGTCTTCCTCACGTGTGTAATTTTGTGTGTTTGCAATGAAATCCGGAGATACAACCTATGAGGACTTCACTGTAATCATTCGCCGAGAAAGTCTCCTTTCTTACTAAAAATAATAATAATTTCCACTCTAAAAACGTCGTTATGCCACATAAGTAATACTTGACGGTTTACGTGTTGGTGAGTAGTATCTTTTAATAACATTGAATCAACTGTAATATCAATCAAGGAATCAGGAGACATAATAACGAATCACGCAAAAAAAGGGGCCAAGTCTCGTGCTTGTGCAGTGACGAAAAGTTATGAGATCTTCTTCTGAGCCAAGTCTACACTTTACAGAGTATATTCACTTCACTTTGTGAAATAGGAAGCTTTCTCTCGGTGTCATAGAACGTTTATTTAGAATCATATATATTATTTCTATAAGGTATTTTTTTGTCACAAGCCTATATCTTCCTTCATACTTAACCGAAATCAATTAATGAGGTGTCATTTTAAAGCTTATGGTCTCCACTTTGGTTAAATCGTATTTTAAGCAAGAAAGTTTTCGGAAATCGACCCTTAAAGGGCAAAAATGTAAATTTTTCTAAAATGCTGTTTTCTGTTACGAGTCAGTTATCTCCCTGGATACCTATCTGAAACCGTTTTATGAAGTATCGTTTTAAAGATTGAGATCTCCGCTTTAGTGACGTCATATATTAAGCCAGAAAGTTTTCGGAATTCGACCCTTAAAGGGCAAAAGTATCAATATTTTTGCAATGCGTTTTTGTGTCACGAGCGATTTATCTCCCTTAATATCTAACCGATATAGATAAATGAGGTATCATATTAAAGAATAAGGTTTCCGCCATGGTAACATTATATTTTAACAAAGGAATTTTTCGTAATTCGACCCTTATAGGGCAAAAATGTCACTTTTTCTAAAATGCGTTTTTTGTATCTCGAGACATTTATCTCCCTGGATATCTAACCAAAATCAATAAATGAGGTAGGATTATAAGGAGTAATGTCTCAGCTTTGTGACATAATATTTTAAGAAAGAATGTGTTTGGAATTCAACCCTTAAAGGGAAAAAGTATAAATTTTTCTATAACGCATTTTTGTGTCACGAGCGATTTATCTCCCTTAATATCTAACCGATATAGATAAATGAGGTATCATATTAAAGAACAAGGTCTCCACCATGGTAACATTATATTTTAAGAAAGGAATTTTTCGTAATTCGACCCTTATAGGGCAAAAATGCCACTTTTTCTAAAATGCGTTTTTTTGTATCTCGAGCCATTTATTTCCATGGATATCTAACCAAAATCGATAAATGAGGTACAATTATGAGGAGTAATGTCTCAGATTTGTGACATCATATTTTAAGAAAGAATGTTTTTGGAATTCAACCCTTAAAGGAAAAAAAGTATAAATTTTTCTATTACCGATTTTTGTGTCACGGGCGATTTATCTCCCTTGATATCTAACCGATATAGATAAATGAGGTATCATATTAAATAATAAGGTCTCCGCCGTGGTAACATTATATTTTAACAAAGGAATTTTTCGTAATTCGACCCTTAAAAGGCAAAAATGTCAATTTTTCTAAAATGCGTTTTTTGTATCTCGAGCCATTTATCTCCCTGGATATCTAACCAAAATCGATAAATGAAGTAGGAATATAAGGAGTAATGTATCAGCTTTGTGAAATCATATTTTAAGAAAGAATGTTTTTGGAATTCAACCGTTAAAGGAAAAAAGTATAAATTTTCTATAACCGATTTTTGTGTCACGAGCGATTTATCTCCCTTAATATCTAACCGATATAGATAAATGAGGTATCATATTAAAGAACACGGTCTCCACCATGGTAACATTATATTTTAAGAAAGGAATTTTTCGTAATTCGACCCTTATAGGGCAAAAATGCCACTTTTTCTAAAATGCGTTTTTTGTATCTCGAGCCATTTATTTCCATGGATATCTAACCAAAATCGATAAATGAGGTAGAATTATGAGGAGTAATGTCTCAGATTTGTGACATCATATTTTAAGAAAGAATGTTTTTGGAATTCAACCCTTAAAGGAAAAAAAGTATAAATTTTTCTATTACCGATTTTTGTGTCACGGGCGATTTATCTCCCTTGATATCTAACTGATATAGATAAATGAGGTATCATATTAAAGAATAAGGCCTCCACCGTGGTAACATTATATTTTAAGAAAGGAATTTTTCGTAATTCGACCCATAAAAGGCAAAAAAGTCAATTTTTCTAAAATGCGTTTTTTGTGTCTCGAGCCACTTATCTCCCTTGATATCTATCCAAAATCGATAAATCAAGTACGATTGTGAGGAATAATGTCTCAGCTTTGCTGACATCATATTTTAAGAAAGAAGTGTTTGGAATTCAACTATTAAAGGGAAAAGTATAATTTGTTCTACAACGTATTTTTGTGTCACGAGCCTTATATTTCCCTTGATATCTAATCATTATAGATAAATGACATATCGTATTAAAACTAAGGTATCCGCCGTGGTAACATTATAGTCTAAGAAAGAAATTTTTCGTAATTCGACCCATAAAGCGCAAAAATGTCAATATTTCTAAAATACGTTTTTTGTGTTTCGAGCCATTTATCTCCCTGGATTTCTAATCAAAATCGATAAATGAAGTAGGAGTATGAAGAGTAATGACTGAACTTGGTGACATTATATTCAACCTCACTATTATCGTATTTTATTCGCGAAATTTCGCACGGGTCGTCTAGTAATAATTAAAAACAAAACTCTGGTGACTTGTCCATTATGCATACCATGTTTTATAGTGATGTGATGTATTGTAAGGCACATAATATGACTTAAGACTGAACATTTTCCATTTTTGATTGTTTATTTAAAAATTGGTTGAAATTTAAAAACAAAAATGTAAAACCTCGAAATATACTTAAAACATGGTAGAATATTTTAATGTCATTTTGCCAATCAAAATATTGTTAACTGTTAATTTTTATCATTTAACATTAAAAATTATTTATTACTTTAATTATTATTTAATTTATTAACGTTTTAAGTAACTATATGCGTTAAATATATGCGTTGAAAAACTGTTTGTACCAATCCCGCACGGATCCCGCGGGATTGGCGCAAATCCCTCCACGTGAAGAACGTTTTACTTCTTCTAGCCATCGCATAATTTTTGCCATTCGGTGCCACGCTGACCAATAGAAATGCGCGATCGCACGCGAAGAACGTGATAAGTACCTTTCAAATTTCAACCGAGACCGAGATCCTCTCACCTCGAAGTGGGACAACCCACCACTGTGCCATCAGATTCATCTTCAATGATGACAGATACCTTTTACTGGTAGCTCATTGAAACATTTTTATCTCAACATGTTGCAGCATTAGAAACTGTAAAACACTCTTGTGTATGCTAAGCTACATTATTGTAACAATTTGATAAAATGCATTGTTGCTACGTCATAATACGCATTCAAATACTGAGCGTAGTTGGTTTTCACATAGCAAAAGAGTTGCGTTAATGGATCTTATGTTTGACACCTGTATTTTCCGACGCAAGACACGACCGTAATTTTGAAAGCGTTACAGAAGATGCACTCAAATCTGTGAAAGTGAAACTAGGGATGTGTTATCTATTTTATTCGAAAGAAGTCCTCTAACTTTATAAGTTGTAGCAAATTATAACTTTTTTTAAGTTCCATAAGGCTTATCAAAGGCGAGATCATTAGAACCGGGAAAGGAATTCGGCCATAAGCTGAATGAAGGATTAACCCCGGCGATCGCTAGTAGCTTATTACAGAACTGCTCAGCTATAGCTGTGGGCAGAATTATTGGCGGGCGGCTTCAAACACGCCTTTACCAAATCGTGAACTTAAATTCACCTGTACGCTTGTACTAATAGTTTGTGCATTGACGCTCGTAATAGGCAATACATGACGCTCATCGTTGCCATTTTCTATTGTTAGAGAGAGAGCGCTATACGAGAATGTTCGGAAGTGTGGCAGCAGCGCAATTGCACTCACCCGCCAATTTCCTTGGCCACAGCTATAGTCGTGTCATGGTCGCGAACTTTCGACAATGTTCTATCAAGAGTGTTGCCGGGACCGATTAGCGATCCATCCAGTTAATTATTTTCACCAGGTATCTTGCTTCTTGTACGGACGTTAGATGAGTATATAATCTCAAAGTAATAGCTTGCTTCATATATCAGTATTAACCAAACTCAGTGAATAAAAGTAACTATATAGCTTGCATACACGTCAAATAATTATCACTGAAGATGTTACCAAGACACATGGTAAAATTATTTTTTTTAATAACTAATGAAGAAAATTAACTGAAATTGTATTTTCTAACAGCAGCAAGAATAGGTTACTTGACACTAAAAGAAAACAATGAAATTTTAATTAAAAATGATAAAGTAAGTTGTATGTATACCTATAATTATTGTTATTTATTTGATAAGAGTTAATAACATAAAAATGCAAAAATATCATTTGTCGTGAAACACTAATCAGAGCACGTTACGTCGCGTCTCAGCAAGCAGCAGTTTTGCTCCGTCTGTTAAACGTCCGTCGACAATATTTTAGTCGTACATATAAATTTTTAAGTAAGTTTATTACTTAGCACTGGTTACCAATCCATAAAACAAATTGCAATGGAAGCTGAATTTACCAAATAAAACAGCTCTAATTTCCTTAAAAATTGATGTGGATATTCTGGGAAAGTTTTTCGTATAAAACAGTGATTTTTCCACAATAGAATTACGGAACGTCACAACTTTTCTCAAAGCATATATACTCAAAAATATAGAGTGTAGTTTTGTACTGAAAGGTGTACTAATTTTCAGATACTTAAAAAAATAGATATATAGTACTGAAGTCTTTCTCGGCGTTGTATTTGAATGTTATGCTTTAGAGGATAGATTTCAAAAATTTACATGGCCTAGAAAGAATTGTTATTATAAGCTAAATATTGTTTAATATGATCAATATTAATAGAGACAGTAGTTACGTCGAAAATATTGTTTAAGCTGTGCACACAAGTAGACAATGAACTAACAGCAAGCATACGTCTCGACAATATGCCAATATTCAGATCAGATGATGTATTAACTGTGATGATAAAGTATAGCTAAACAAAATATAACCTTATTTGTATTAGTCATTGACTAATCCAAAAGTAAATGGCAGACATTGTTAACAATGAACAACGCACTCTTAACAGTAGCAACGTTACGAAATTTAAGGGCATATTTTGGAAAGAATTACTATTTTTCTAGATGAGGTATGCACTTGTATTTATTTAAATCATTTATCAGATCATGTGGATGATGTATGACTTATTTAAAAAGACATTGTGTTTATGGGGACACACGATGCTCAACTTCGAAAGTGATAATTTGTTTATTGATAGACATTTAAGTTTGTAACAGAAAAGTATTAAGGTACGCAGTTTATTGAACATGATAATATCTCAAGTAAAGACTTACATCAAAGTGCTATTCACAAAAATACATTGAAATTTTATAGACAAATAAGATAGTTTCCTTCGTGCAAGTTTTAGACACTTTTTCCGTATATTTACCTTGTTTAGAAAGTAAATAAACATTTTGTTTGGTATTTTAATTATTGTATTTACATACTGAAACACTACACACCACATGCAAATTTAAGAACTAATTTTATCAAAAAAATAAGCTTTCTTTACAGCGGCACGAACTGAAATTCATAAAAGACGAACTGACAGCTGCGAATTTTTGGGCGCAAATATTCAAATCAACATATAAAAATACAAAATTTTAAATTTTCGGTTTTTTTTTAACATATTTTTTTTTTAGTTTTAGGAGATGCTCGGCTAGAATACTGTCTACTTTCCCAAAATTAGTCAAATACCCTATTCTAAACTCTCCCACCAAGGTATGCGAGAAGTCTTTTGATATCGAATGTTCAGGAAACACAATGGGTACGCTAGCCAATCACGGAGCACCCTTGTACCGAAACATCGAGAAAGTTAACAGTTACTGAAAGGCGAAACGGACGATTACACATTGGTAGTAAAATTAACAATTATCTGTAAATAACAAATCCCATCTTAAATTGTACGTCTTTATCTATAATTTCAATGCAGTAATCTATTGGTAAAACTGCAAAATGCATTCAAATACTCGTATAGACTATTTAATTTCGTAAGCTCACTCATTCACTCCACTCGATAGCTATTGGCTGGAGAATGATGTCACGTGTCAGCCTTTGCTCGCAAAACAGCGTCCAGAGATATCATTAGAAGAAATTCGTCGTCATGTCCACAATTTAATAGCTAAGCAACTGCTACCAAGTTAACTGCTATAATACATTCATTAAGTTTGCTTTTCGTGGCGTTTTATAGTTAAAAAGATATCGACAAACTTTACGCCAGAAAAAAACGTGAATCTGCTTTTCAGTAACATGTTGCTACTTGCTAATGAAAGCAACTTAAAAAAACTTTAAAAACATTAAATTACTCATGGTCTCTGCTGTAACCACGAATACCAATTGTCATTTCGGCTAAGGATAAATTTCAATTTAATTAAATCTTTCACTAATGTTGTTGATCGACCAAAGTTTATGCATTACGATTTTTTTGCTTTTTAGTTATTTTACTGACAACTTGCTGTACGTGAGTTATTAGGTTATTTTAAGTGGACATCATATTACCGAATCAACTATTCCAGCAATTCATTTCTCGGAGTTGCTCAACTGTTTAATAATATGGAATGTATATTAAGTTCTCTGGCCGTTACAGATACTATGATCAGTGATTACATTATGAGTGTTTGCCCAGTCTCAATAAAAAAAACAACGTGATGCTTTCGGAGCAAATAGGCATTTTTTTTTTTTTAAATTTTGCAGAGTGAACTTTAAAGGTCAAATACAAGTGAAGTTTGTATTTAATCAATTATACGATTGCGCTGTCATCCCTGTTCGTTTTTAATATCTACCTCTATTTATGCTTCTGAGTTCTTCAAGCTCAGATATTTTATTCACCCTGAAATACAGGTCAAGTTGATGAAATCAGGTCAACCTGTCATAATCTTTCATCCTAAAAACTGGAACTATTCTAGACCCGTGACGACACGCAAAAACGGGCTTACGCTAGTTAAGAATATTGCAATAATAGCGAAGTATTTCACTGAAGTCCCAGTAACGAATTACAGAGCTTGATGGATGAGCTCTAACGCTCTGGCCTCGCATTCGGGAGGATGCGGGTTCGAATCACCGTCCGGCCATCCAGATTTGGGTTTTCCATGGTTTTACAAAATAACTCCAGGCTATTGTCGGGATGGTTCTTTCAAAAGACCATGGCCAAATTCCTTCCCGTTCCTTGCCCCCAGTTCTTTCCCGCCTCTCAACTGGGCGGGAAGCCAGAAATATGACGAATTAATGCAGATTTCCTTTCGTATTACTCTGTAGCATACGCAAGTTGAAGTGTATTTATGCTAATACATAGGCCTAGATGAAGTCTGGTGGTTAATAGATTAATTACTGTGTGCGTGGAGACTTCGCCGGCGTACTGAAGCAATGTAGTCTTCACGGGTGTGCAGCCGGATGGAGTTTTGGAAACACAACGTTTCGACAACCAGCTCGGTGCGGTGACTGCCAGCTTTCGTCAGCCTGTAGACACCGGACACCTGACGAAGACAGCCGAGCTGGTTATCGAAACGTTGTGTTTCCAAAACTCCATACGGCTGCACACCCGTGAAGACTAGATTAATTACTATTCAGCGTCACGATGGAAAATTAATTGCGTATACTTCCGCGGTTGTTGTCGTTGTTTTCTTGGTTCTCCGGATTGAACCGCGTCGATTTTTTTAAAGCCTGACGTTTCAGCTACTGCAAGCCATCTTGCTGTGTCTAAAATGTCAGTATTAAAAAAAAATCGACACGACTTCACCCGGAGAACCAAGAAAATTTTCAATTTTCTCTCCTTTTACGATTCTTTAAAGTACACGGCTAGATCAGAAAGTTACAATTTCAAAGGAAGGTAAAATTTAAATAATCAGCAGCCAAAGTGACTAATGTCGAGGTTTGCGGACCAAGCGTGGTGGATGAGCGGTAACGCTCTGGCCTCGCATTCGGGAGTACGCGGATTTAAATCTTATTTTTTAGGGTGTAACGCTGCGCGTTTATTACTGGTGCCGCCAATGTTTTCGTCTCAACCTGGGATCTTTCTCAGGACTATTTTATGTCAATATGATTTCTCAACCCACTGGGCGAATTGTTTAAGTTCGTTGCCACAGACTGTTTTGCTTCAGCGGAAAAGTGTGTCTACTGTAATCGAGGTTTGCGTTCTGTGGAGTGATTTGGCTGTTATTGCAGTGCGTTTGCTTGCGAGAACACACTTCCGCCTTAGAATCCATCCATGCCTCCCGTTTTTTTTTTTTTTTTTTTTTTTTTTTTTTTTTTTTTTTTTTTTTTTTTTTTTTTTTAAATTGGGAAGTTTTAAATTTTTTTATATTCCATAATTTTCCTTTTTAAAAACTCCTTCGGTTATGCTACTATTGTAGCCGTCTGCCATTGAATTCTATAGATTCCTACATCGAGACCCACCACTGCCGATCTGACGGTTTGCTCGAGTATCGTGTGATAATAATGTTCTTTCAATCTTAAACACTGTAGCGTAGAAACCCTTTATACAGAGAAGTGCATATCGGTTTTCAAATGCTATGGTAGCTACAGAAAAAAAAATCAAACCTGATTTTCACTATAATACTTCTATGGTCCTAAATTTCAGACATAACATTACTCGCTGCACAAATTAATGCAGAAGCACAGCTGAGAAATTATATACCAAGCGAGCATGGTTGGTGGGCGGTAACGCTCGAGCCTGGTGTTCAGGTGGGTGTACTTTGGACACGTTCAGATTGACGAATAAAGCCGACAGTGTTGCTGGTTTTATGCACATTTTTTGATCATAGTATTTCCTTAAATTCGAACTTGATATGTTTTCATTTCGAATTTTGGTGCAGTATTGCCAATAGGGGCGTATACTTTACATAAAGGGACAAACAGGCACTACAGTTAATTATATACAGCAGCTGACGATACTGTTTTTTAACTTACACTGATCACCCGGAACATTATGACTACCTACCTAGTATCGATATAAACCGTCCATGCGATAGCACCGTCACCTGACAAGGAATGACTGCTAGTCAGACACACGCATGGTGCATGTACTATCAATTAGCGTGTTATCCGTGTTTAGAAGGGGGAAGGCGCGCGAACTGTCAGAGTCTGACCGATGTTGTTGTTGTGGTTTTACGATACGTTGACGGCGATGTCATTAGCGCCCTGAGTTTAACCGAGGGCAGATTGTGATGGCCCAGAGGCACGGCACGAGCCTTTCGGAAACTGCAGAACTTGTCAGGTGTTCAAGGAATGCTGAGGTGAGTGTCTTCAGCAAGTGGCGAAACTAAGGTGAAACCACGTCTAAACTTCGAGGGGTTGGGTGGCCACCCCTCATTACAGATGTCAGATGACGTAGGCTGGGCATACTGGTAAAACAGCACAGGCGGTGAACTGTGGCGGATCTAACATCGGACATAAATGCTGGACAGAGTACAAGTGTGTCTGAACACACAGCACACCGAACACCCCTAACGATGGGCCTCCGCAGCCGATGACCCATACATGTACGTACCATGACATCGGCAACTCCGACTGAAATGGGCACGTGCCCATCGACACAAGACGTTGGCGCAGTGGCAGAGCGTTGCATGGTCTGATCAATCCCGATGCCTTCTTCATCATGCCGATGGGATGGTGCGAATCTATCGTCTTCCAGGGGAACAGCTTCTTGTCACCTGTACTGCGGGACGAAGACGAGCTGGCGGCGGCTCAATTATGCTCTGGGGAACATTCCCGTGGGCATCCAACGGCCCAGTGGAGCTCGTGCAAGGCACCATGACGGCCAATACGTATCGTACACTGGTTGCAGACCACGTACACCTCTTCATGACGACTATATTTCCCAACGGCAGTGGGCTTTTTCCAAAAAATAATGCGCCATGTCACAAGGCCAGGGATGTGATGGAGTGGTTCGAGGAACACAGTGGCGAGTTGCAATTGGTGTGCTGGCCTCCCAACTCGCCAGATCTGAACCCGATCGAACACAGCATTCATGTGATTGAACGTGGTGTCACAGCTCATCACCTCACTCCCCGGAATTTACAGGAATTAGGTGACTTGTGTGTGCAGACGTGGTGCCAACTCCTTCCAGCTATCTACTAAGGCCTCACTGCTTCCATGCTAAGACGCGTCGCCGCTGTTATCCTTGCCAAAGGTGGACATACCGGCTATTAGGTAGGTGGTCATAATGTTCTGGCGATCAGTTTATAATTTATTCCCTTCTATTTTAATCTCTAGTAATTTTGTCATATGTATTCATAAAATACAAAACTGTTAGAAACAAGCTTAAATAAAGTATAAAAATTTCTAGTACTGTAGATAAGAACCCCAATATTCCTTTCTTACTGGAATATTAATTGTGGCAACTCGTGGCAACTAATATGACTATAGCAACAAAGGTATATTATATAACGTATCACTGATTTTATTTTACTTTGCACTAGAGAAAATAATGGGGGATTGAAATAAAAAAAATTAAAAGCAGTCCATATTGTGGTTGAAAACATCAAATATCAGGGTTATGGTATGTATCCAACTGCAAGGATCACTCTCACGTCTACACACGATAACTGGCTCGGAGATTTAGGTACAACATTCAGAGAGTCAACCGCTGCTACTGCAGTCTTAAAACAAGAACTCTATGACGGCACTTCCAAATTAATATGAATAAAACGCTGATCCATCCAGTAGGGCTACGTTCATGTACCATCTACAAAGTAGACTTTAATAGATCGATGGTGTATGAAATTAATGTACACATAAGACCTTTGAGTGGTGAATTTTCTATAATATTGTTATGGTGAACCACGCCGGTTCAGTGGAGATATGACCAAGGTTCGATGAAAGAATAGAGCTGGTGGGTAAGTATAGAGCATAAGAATCGATATGGGATCAGACTGAGGTATCTGTTGTAGGATCATCAGGGTGAAATGACTTCAAAATATGTCACATGTGCGCTATTTACCGTCCTGACACGGCGTGAATTCTGTGCTGTACAAGATATATAGCAGTTACATACATCAGGATTACTGCTGAAGGCTGTCTCTATCTTTTTAGAATATTGTTATGATATACTGGAATAATGAAAAATTGTTTGTTATAACTGCACGAATATGTCTTTCACTGCAAGAGCAGCAAGCGCGTCTGCGACCATGGGCGATTAATCCAGCTATAGATAATGTGGAGGAACATAGCTCCATATCTATGATAGAACGATAGCTGTCCACGTCCAACCAAACAGCCCCATAGTAGAGCCAACCTGTTAAGGGTTGTTCATCTTTTTCGTATGTGGTGGCCATCCGACGTCTGCATTCTCTCTGCTCCGACTGTATGATAAAGACAAGACACGACTTCGAGGCCAGTGCCAGAGGTTTTAAATGTAACCTGCCACTACATTCCAAAAGGGGCAGATGGCAGCCCAATGTTGAGGTGTAAATGCAGTAATCTGCCCTACTTAGCTCGACAATTAAGCACTTTTTACCGGCTGTCAGTGTTCCAAACCACCAGTCAATGGCACGCATATTCGCTACCCTTGTTTCATACTTAAGGAATGTCTAGCTTTAGGCAGGTGATCCACCCGGTTCACTGAAATATGATATGGTGAAAGAGCTGAACATCGTTTATGCATTCAAAAAATGGCTACTCCAGTGAGGAGGGTAACTGGATCAAAAGTAGTACAACCGTCAGCCAAAGATAACACACTAACTCAAAGATGATCGGAACAAAACGATCAATAGCAGGGCTGATTGGTCGTATATCCAAAGATCTTCAGCCAGAAGGAAAGCCAGTGGATGGCAAAGAAGATCAGAAAACAAGTTGGAGTGGTGGCACACTCTCCGAAGCATCAAGCGGTCCATTTGGCTTGATCGCGTTAAGTAAGTATCATTGGAGTGTTACCCTTAGATATTTGATCATTCTTGTATCATTTGAACAATAAAATAAGACGTATCGAAATTTGAAAGTGGAAGAACAAACACAAGATTATCTCCACGCACCAAAGCCAATAGATATAAACACAGGGTACACGTGCTATTGACAGAAGGTTAACGGTTCCACAAATTTAGAGATATCAATGATTCTGAGAATAATAGTAGATCGCATTCTAAAAGAGCATTAACACATGAGTAAAGTACTCGCTCAATTTGTATCGAAACCTTTGACAGCAGATGAAAAGGCAATAAGGAAGACGCTGCTTGCGGAAATTCTGGCCCTCTCTACATAACCAGTACGGTTCATTTTAATGAACGGTAAGTGACTATGAATGTAATCTGGTCCAATCACTTTACCCTAGAATAAAAATCAGCAATCAATGCAATCGAAGAACGTCACTTCTAACCCCTTAAAAGGAGGTCAAGGTTATTACTTCTGCGAGAACAATTATGGTATCTGTTTTTTTTAAAACTTTGTTTATAACGCTACCAGATAACTGAAAAATGGTGAAACCATTACAGAGGTATAATGTCATAATCTAACGAAACTACTGCGAGCTGCTATCAAGGAAAAGAGAAGAGCCACGTTGTCAATAACGGAGCAAGTTTCGAATGAACCTCGCGCAATTAAGCTTCCTTGCTGTAGGGTCGGCTTAGGAGATTGCAACGTGATAATGACATGGAGTTGGCTGATTCGAGTTTGCTGGTGGAAGAAATGTTCATCATAAGGACTTTATCGGTAATGTAGAAGAGGTGTTGGTGCGCAATTTCTAAGCACTAAATGGTGCACCAAAGTCTTGGTTTAAATCCGAGACCTATACACAATGCGTATGGATTGAGGACATACGTCGCTACTGATTCTTCCGTCGTATGTGAAAATTAAGCTTGCCGGCTCCATTGGTGTTTTTCTGAAGAGTATACCTGAAGGGACCAGCACCAGGTTTCACGCTCTCCCTGCCTTCATCTTTCATTCAATCACAACGCAAACAGCATTCTACGCTGAACATATACACATCGCAGTCATCAGCACAAAACAGTTATTCATAGATACGCTTCCATCAGGTGGGGAAGACAAATGGAAACCATTCCGCTAAAATTTCCCTAGAAAGCTGCCATGGAGGAGTAATTTCCTCCAGAGCAGCCACCAAGCTTGGGTCTCGGGGTAAAGATCTTAACACATATTTTCTATCTGATAGGTCAGAAGACAGGAGCTTGATACAAAAGTCATTGTTTAGCAAGCAGGCAGGCAGCAGATTCCGCTTCTGGCTCGTGATGCCGCATTACAGTTACGTTTTCAATTGTTCGGTTCCAATTAAATATATTACAGATATATAATGCGTAATTAATTCTCAATTAAGAGCACTTATCATAGTATTAATATTTTTCAAAGTAACAACAAAATAATAATTTTTCCTTGTTTTAATCGAAACTTCGAAACTAGATTGAAGTGTTTTAATATTTGTCGTTTAAATTCAGGATATCATCGATGTTTAAGATAAATTTCAAGTTCCTAGATAATACCATTAAAAATAACTTAGTCATATTCTGAGCGTGCTCTAAACCTCCGCTCACTTCATATACTGACCCTCTTTATTTCATACCGCCCAGAATATAATGTCTCAAAGTATTAAAACGATATTAGGTTTTTGTTCAACGAAACATATAGTATATGCAAATTGAAAGTTTTCAAATTATTCTCATTAAGTGATAGAGGCTTGTCACAGACGGATAGCCAGAAGAGCATCAGCAATTAGGGCCCGTTTTCCTTTCAGTATGGAATCATAAAGAAAAGTACCGCTTCATCTAGTCAGTGCCCCCAAATCACAAGTTTCTCATTGCTATGACTGTGTGTGGGTATCAGTTGATACAATAACCTCGTTTTCATCCAATCTAATCAATCAGAATTTACAAATTTTAAAACATTTCTGTCTGGTACCTATTTCAATTTAAATGACGACGTCATATGTACTGTCACCTCATCACTGACAATCTTGTGAGTGACATAAAAGAATTAGAACGATGTTGGAGAAGATGTGCGTAGTTGAAAGGGAACGGTGCTGAAAATAAAAGTGTTTTTTTTTCACTATAACTGAAACGTAAAAATGGAGGTCCATTGCGTTATGGAATGGCCGCCGCATGCCGCGATCTTGTCTATCACACGGTGTCGGTGAGCAGCCTGAGGAAGGCAGGTTGCTGATCGGTCAACCGGCAGGAGCCAGTGCCAGCTTATAGCCGGCTCGTTTAAAGGTCGCCAGACGGGCCAGCCTGTTGTTGCGGCAGGCATTGTGCGGCACCCCGCCGAGATAAGCTTATCTGCGCACAACACGTCACCGAACAACGGAGCCGAGCCACACTCCGCTCGTTTACGGCCACGCGCGTCGTGGCAAAAGAAGTCGTCGGAGCCGAAAACGTAGGGCTTAGACAGCTGGTCCAGGGACATTATCGCTTTTCATCTTCGAAATGTAGTCGAGAAAAGATTCAGATAAAGTATGATCGGCGTAAGTACGAACTTGACACTCCCTACACATTTCTTCAGGGGAAGGTTGCGGGGCGAAATGAGCACCCAAATTACTCTAATGTTTCGACAATTCTCTGAATACCTTCCAACACTTTCTTTCCGAAGCTTCTCCAATGAACCGAATGACAAAACGATTGCAGTACGCATTAAGAAACGGTAAATAAATATCGTTGTTTTTTTTACTGTCGTACCAATTACTTTCCCGGAAATTAACAGCTAATAAGAAGGAATGGAAAATGTCAATTAAATAAACCAAAAGCAATTACACTTCATCACTGAAAAACAGATATAGAGTGGCTTTACTGTCATAGATTAGATTAGATTACAGTTTCGTGTTGGGTGTCACACAGAAGAGGCCATATGAGTACCATGAAATATATTTGTATGTTGTTACTATATAACAGGGCTAAAGGTTGATATGGTCTCAAGACTGACAGCCAGATAAGTTGGAACTATGACAAATGTTCCTGCATCCTCTTAGCAGCTCTGCAAATAAATTCTAGTCCCATGTTCACAAAGGCGAAAGCTAAGTAATCCCTGGGCAATGCAACCTACCAGCAAAATAATGAAAAATAATGAAGGTAAACGGCTAGTATTAGAATGATGGAAATTGTAATGAAAAGGGATAAGAATTTCTGAACTGGACATAAAATAAAGGTAGTAATTTAGAACATAAGACTTTTGTAGTAAAGAAACGAATTTTCAACAAATTTAAATTTAAATTATGCAGATACATATGGCCATAATATTATAAACTAGGAAGGAACTCAAGCTAGCATAAAACTGAATGATTTTATCATGTTCTTCATTAGATAAAATTAACGCGTCGGAAGTTGCTATAAAAATTAGAAAGCAGTGGAAAGCTAGAATAAGTATTTACTAATGGATTATGAACATATAATGAAGATCATAATTTGAGCAAAGAGAGGATATTTGACATTATTTGGGGTATACAGTCAAAAACAAGAACGGTTAGAAGACGCGCAAAATCTCTAACATAAACTGAAAAAAGCTCTGAACAACAAAAACAAAAATTATTACATAATTTAAAATGTTTCGAAGCATCTATTTCTATAATTTATTTAAATAACGAGGCCAATTTATAGGTATTGAGAGCATGTAGGAATTTGACAAGTTGCTACACAAATGGTCAGCATATAGCCAGACAAACACAATCACGAGAGGATCTCAATGTTTCAGACATAAGCAAAAAAATAAATAAAAAAGTACATTGGGCTAACGAGTTACTAGGGCAATAATTGTTTGCACTTTAGTATATGAGAAGACAGCTCCCTTTCTTCACACTTCATTCATTCTCAATGCAGGTAACACACACACCACAGAACACAAACTGATCACAGCCATCCGTAAAAACTCATCACAGCCATCCACACAAACAGTAAGAGGTACACACACTTTAATCAATAGGAAACTAACGCAGTTAAATTTCCCAAATCAGTGCTGCAGAGGAGCAACTCACTCCAGGACGATCAACTGCACGGAGATCTTGCTCCTGTAGGAATTTGTTTACACTACTGCTTACATTTTTTTGTGTTCTTATTTGAAAACACAAAGTTTTTTCAGCATCTGACTCTATAATTTGTTGCCTTCCTTACTTAAGAACGATAAATTCATATTTCCTCAATTCCGAATATAGACGGGTGGTTGAATTGTAGGGTTTTATTATCCTTTTTTCCCCATATTTCGATTTGCAATGGTTTCCCAAATTCATTCAACTAGAATACCAAAACTGTTCTTTCCTTAAGGCCCAAGGGTCGATTTCCTACCAGCCCCTAGTCAAGAAACCAATCCGGGTTTTATTGTTGTAGTAACAAATGATCCTAATGCCTGATATGGGTCGATAATTTACAGTGCTTGTTCTCTGTTCGTTTCTTGTACCTAGCTTCAGGATGCTGGTAAGGAACGCAGCAGCTATTCCTCTTAATGAGCAGGATGTTTACAAAATGCAGCAGTAAAAATGACACTTTAATCAGCCTAGTAATATTTTTGTCCATAGCGCACATATACGAACATTGTCTTTTATTTATATACTGGCCTCAAAGCATTTAAAAAATGTCGGGTTGAATGGAGTGGTCTGGAAAGTCATTTATTCGCAGTTACTTCATTTATATAAAATAACGATCAATGCAGTTTCTCGTGCCTAAACGTTATAGCAAAAATTCTCAGTTTTCATTCTGAATTGTTATGAAGCTATGCGCAATACTTCCTCGTACCTTAAGCTGTACATACCGAGCTTGGTGGTGTAACGGCTAGCGTTCTGGCCTCGCATTCGGGAGGACGGTGGTTTGAATCCCCGTCCGGGCATCCAGATTTGGGTTTTCCATGGTTTCGCAAATCACTCCAGGCAAATGCTGGGATGTTTCCTTCAAAAGGCCATGGCCGAATTCTTTCCCATTCCTTGCCCCCCCCCCCCCACCTTTCCCGTCTCTAAAGACCTCGCTGTTAGAGAGACGTTAAGCAGATAAAAAAATTAAGCTGTACATAAAAGATTGTTTTCATCCTGGTGCAGGATGAATTTCGACATAATCATAAACTCTGCTAATATTGCCGTTAGAAAAGAAAACGTCAATCACACACGAATTAATACATTAATTGTATCGCATGTTAGTGACATATATAGCGAATTAACCTTGATTCGGAAGCTTCATGAGGTCTTGTGTCTTTATTTTTCGTGATTCAAATCCATATTTCAACGTTTTAATGGCTGACACAGTTTATATATACAGTATATATATATATATATATATATATATATTGCCATTTAGCCAGCTTCACAACATTTTGTTATTAAATCTACTAATGTTCAATGTTTCTTCAAGTCTACATCATTTTTGTAACTAAACATGTATTATCTCTCAAATGCTTTTATTCACAATAGTATGGACAACACAGGACGGACAGAACATTTAATTAAAACCACCCATACCCGACGCCGGACTCGAACCGGCAACCCCAGAAAATCGAGGCCAACACGCTAGCCGTTACGCTGCCAGGGTCGGCGGCTGACACAGTTACATGACGTCAGTGAAAGCAAATAAATGACAACTTACCTTTCGTCGTGGAATATGAGTTTTTATCCTGGTCCAAGCCCAATAGATCGCGATCATAACTTTCATTCAAACGAAGTAATTTGGCGCTCATAAAACCAAATTATTTCTTTCAATAAAAACTTAAATTACTTATGCTCTCTGCTGTAACGCCAAACACCAGTTCTCATTCTGATACAGGCTGAATTTCAATCTAATCACTGTTGCCCATAAATTAAAACATTTATCTTACAGATCTATAAGTTTAGAATTTATCAAAAACATCTAATAGAACGAATATAATACATGAATAGCCACTAACGATATTATGTTTATTTAAATGTAATACATACTTTTATTTTAAGTATTTTTGCAATTAGTTTCTTCGCTGATTCTTAACTAAACAGAAATGTTATTAAATAACCTCGAACCATATCTCTGACGGTTGTTAAATGGACAGGGAAGCGTGACGTCACAGCGTGGCTGACATTGCTACATCGTGACCAATATTAGGGTTTTATTAGTATATACTAGCTTCTAAGCCTTTCAAAAATGACCGGTTGAAAGCAGTGTTTTGGACTTGCAGTTGTTTAATTTTCTGGAATTGTTATTATAATGCTAATAATCAGGATTTGTTAATGTTGTGGATATTTCGGTTGTAATTTACATAGCGATACAGATAGAACTTCTATTCAATTAATGATGACAGAGGTATGAAACGAATGAAATTAAAAATAAATTAGGAATCCGAAACCCTTATTATATACTACGTAATATTAGTTTTATTCCTGCCCCAGGTCATAATCAGCACGAGAAACATGGAACTATTTCCATCCTCATGAAATAATAATTTCAGCAACCTGGCCATTAAGGATGCAGTTGAAATCGTTTATAATTTAATTTAATTGCAATAGAGCACAGGCTCCGGTGACAATTTCCCTACACACCCATCTTCCCCCTATCCTGCACCTACGTACATTTGCCCTCTACAAATTTTATCTTTAAATTCTTTCAAAGTTTTCGGTAAATTATTCATCATTTCTCTTGGTAACTCATTCCAATCCCTGACACCCTTACCTAAAAAAGAGAATCTTCCCACACCCTTGTGCCTGAAATCGAGTGCCAGCTTGTGGTCATAGTCATCTTTTCCCTTCCATGCACTACTTTTCATACCTACTCTGTTATATTTCCATGCCTCACCGCCAGTATATGCCCTGTACACTCCCATCACCCTCCTCCTGTCTTGCAATGAATCCCATTCCAGCTCCTTTATCATATCCGTCACTGATTGCATTCTGCGATAATTTCCAGAAACAAATCTAGCAGCCTATGCTGCAACAGAATATGTCAGTTGTTAGTATGGTACTGTCTGCATTTCAATCTAACCATAACCTGTGCTAACATTGCCGTTAGAAAATCGTAACATATATCAACCGCGTATGAATACATTCACATTTGACCCAATGGAGCTATTTAATTGCGGCTGATATAATGACATCAGTAATAAGAAGTAACAAAAAATTAATATGTTAATTTAAACGTAATACACAATTTTATTTCAGTATTTCGGTATTTCATTTCTTCTAGTTTATTATAACAGTGACACAGAATAGAGCTGAAACATCTACAACAGGGATGGCCAACCCGCGGCCCGCCGAATGTCAGCATGCAGCCCGCGGAGCTGGATCATTAAATACTTCAAGTTTAACTTCGAACCGTGAAATCAAACACTACAATACTAAGTTAAGCTGATTTTAAATCTATATCATGACTCGCTTGATCTACCGAGGATGGACAATTGACACAAATCACTGATGTTCACTTGGAGAACTTTTTGCGAGTAGCCACCGCTCCTTTCGACATTGACTCATAATTCCGCCAAACAAAGTTAAAAGTTGCATTAAAATAATTATATTTTTAATACTTCATTAAATATATATGTTTCATTTATGTTGAGTTTTTTTTTTTCCTTCATAAAAATGTTTAAGTATCTTTACCAATAAAGTGGAATATTCAATTTCGAAAATTTGGTCCGGCTGCTGAAAAGCTTGGCCATCGCTGATCTACATCGGTTTGTAAGCCCGTGTAAAATAACGTGTCGAACGCACTGTTCTGGCAGTTCATTTCCTCGCAGTTGATTAACGAAATACAATTGTTATTGAACAATGCTCATAACCTAAAAATCAGTTAATTAGGTTTATATCTTTAGTTCGAGCATAATGAAACATCTACACCCACTAAATATAAACATAGAATAACAAAGTAATAATTAATATGTTAATTAAA
The DNA here is from genome assembly GCA_031002005.1 of Vandiemenella viatica. Lineage (NCBI taxonomy): Eukaryota > Metazoa > Arthropoda > Insecta > Orthoptera > Morabidae > Vandiemenella > Vandiemenella viatica. The sequence continues at coordinate 182,255,184 of JARYHS010013631.1, read as the reverse complement.
AAAAAATATCTTCTTCCCTTCAAGTATTTTGGCATTCATTTCTTCGCAGGTACTTAAATAAATAGAACTACTATTAAATAGCGCGCATAACTTCGAGTAACATCTCCTGCCGTTGTTAGCTCGTTACAGTGACCAAGCTTAGTTTTGTAACGTTCCAGGTTGTGGTACGTTATTTAACGGTTTCAACCTGGCCGCCAGGGGTTATTAGTAAATTAAAATTATCAAGCATTTACACAAATTATGCATAAAACAATTAATAGGAGTGGACCGGGATAGTAGGAAAATGGTAAAGAATGAAAACCCCCAATTAACTTCTGAAAAATAATAATACACTTTATTTAACTAATAATTAAAATTAATATTTATTTAATGAATCATCTAAAAATGGTAACATAGTCCCTCAGTATATATAGATTTATCGTGCATCCCACACAATGCCAATTTGCGTAGACGTCTGCTGCTAAAACTAGAAACTTTGTGTTTATATCTTGCTAACATACCAAATTTTAGTGTTCTACCTTCAGTCAGAATCCGTCAGAATATTTATGTCCTTCTATGCAACATTATGCAGTTTCTATGATCGATTTTTAAATACATTCCTTTGCAGCTTTAAAGTATGTTTCTCAATTCTGAGAACTTTTCTATTCGTGTAGTCTTTCTGTTTCATCAATACATCAATGTTTTCAGGACACTTACACATAAAACTATGTTTGTAAACTTTATGTCTACATCTTGCTGACATTCCAGATTTTAGTGTTCTTCCTTTAGTCAGAATCTGTTGGAATATTTGTGTTCTTCTATGCAACATTATACAATTTCTAATATTGATTTTTAAATACACTCTTTTGCAGCTTTAAAGTATGTTTATCAGTTCTGGGAACTTCATCGCAGAACTTACGTTTTCTGATGCATAACCATGTCATGCAATATCCACAACGTATAAATATTATATTTTTCATTTTCCTTAAACGATGAACGCAAGACTTGTAAGATACAATACAGGGGTGGCCAACCGGCGGCCCGCAGGCCGCAAGCGTCCCTCCTTGAATATTTTTCCGGCCCGCGAGATTCATCACACTTTCACAAAATATATTTATTTCATAATGGCCAATGTAGCGAAAACAAACGTATTAAAAAAGTTCATTATTTGTACACTCATATTTTCAAAATTTATTTCATACATATTTATATATTTTTTATATTTCATTTTTAGTATTATATATTTCTTAAAAATTTAATTTAATTGCAATAGAGCACACGCTCCGGTGGAAATTTCCCTACACAGTACACACCCATCTTCCCCCTTTCCTGCACCCACCTACATTTTTACTTTAAATTCTTTCAACGTTTTCGGTAAAATATTCATCATTTCTCTTGATAACTTATTCCAATCCCTGATACCCTTACCTAAAAAAGAGAATCTTCCCACACCCTTGTGCCAGAAATCAAGTGCCAGCTTGTGGTCATCGTCATCTTTTCCCTTCCATACCTATACCAATATCTTTCCATGCCTCATCACCATTTTACGCCTTGTACACTCTCATGAGCCTCTTCATCCTCCTCCTGTCTTTTAATGAATGTGTATTTAGTATAATTATTATTAAATTACATATGTATACATGTAAGGATAATAATAAACACAATAATAATAACTCATTATGTTTCAAATTTTCACGCAAAAAATGCCTATAGTGGGTCTAAATCCAATATGGCGATATATAATTTTATATGCGGCCCGCGGAGTTATGATGCATTTTCAAAGTGGCCCGCAAGATCATTTGGATTGGCCACCCCTGATGCAATACTTTTTATTCTCTTTATAGCAACAAATTGCAAATACTTAATTTTCGTAACCATCTATAGGTACAAATCCCTAACCAATAACGCAAATTATTCCAGACTTAAAATTAAACTGTCGTTACGGCAAATGAAAAAGTGATTGATTTGTGTCTCCTTGTTGGTTCGATTGTTCTTTGTCACGGGCCAGGCTGTTTCAAATTCACCGCACCAGTCAGCTGCAACCAGCTACTAATTACGTCTCCAATCAGTAATGGTGTTTAATTATCGCGTCGACGTCTATTTCAAACTGTTCCTACAAAGGTTTCTAGCAAATCTAATAACGGTGGAAAGTCAGCTCTCGGTAACAAAACGCTTGCAGCAATATAGGAAAGCTCATACAGCTTATTTATTAATGTGAGGCTACAAGCAACGAATAATTGCTTTGAAATAAGAACATTAAAGTGATCCATAAAGTAAACTCAAAATATCACTCTAAAACTGAGTTAATATTCATTCAATATTTTTGTCCTCGCTCTTGAATTTTTTTATGCTGTTCTCCATTTCTTGCAATCTTGAATCAATGTCTTCATACCCAAATAATCATTCCAATTCAATTGCTTATTTATGCTCTTCAAAATAATCATTGTTTTTCCCTATAGTCTTCCCTCTTCTGACATTTTGGCTACTTTTGATTGTCGAAAACTCCACCATCTGTGATCCCTTGTTTTTCTTTATTCACATATCATTTGCTATAAACATTAATTTCGTAGCTCAGCGGTAAGTTGGTATGTTAATGGGGCGTATTAAAGTGTCGCCTCAACTGAAATACCTTAAACTCCTGATCTTCCATCTGTCATAAATTATTGAAATATAATTGAATAAGCATACATGCCATGCCATAGAGTTCCGTAGAATGTATCAGTCTTGGTTCACGTTAGTTATAAAACTGTAAATTCTCTTGGTGTATCTCATTTAAATAAATAAAATAAATTCGTTTGATCTTGCTACCTGCTGACAGAACTACTAGTTGCCCCAATTTCAACTCTACTGTTACTGGACCCACAGTTTGATGTGAAATTCGAAAAACAGAACCTCCAACTATGCTTCACAATATTACTGAGGATTTGAAAATAGCAGAGATATTAAGTAACTGGTTTAATGAGACCACTAGGAACCATCATACTGAGGTGGGATGGAGTAAATCAGAGTAAGAGCTTTTTCATGTAATTAAACTACTCTTTGTGAAAATTGCAACACTCAGAAGGAATGTCTGAATCACTCCAAAATGGGAGGGTGTGTGGAGTAGTGGAACCATAATAAGTGATTAATATTGCAGAGATATGGCGTGCACGTAGTCCCAGCAGCACCCTCTTCTGTGTGACCAGAAAGATCAATGTTTCGCCACGCTCAGGCGGTGCAGAAGTGGAAACGTCCAAGTTAGGCCGGTATGCCCAATCAGTGTCAAACGGCGCAATATCCGCATGTGAGTTAGTTCTAACGTGGCAGAATGACTGGTTTGACGCTATCTACCGACGCTGGCCTTGTGGCACGCAAACCACTCAGTCGGCTTCCATTGACCAGAAATCACGTACGCATCAGACCAACAAATTTTATCTTACTAGGAAGTTTCAGTGCTTTTCAGATCAAAACAAAATACTTAGATCGATTAAAAATCAAATAATTAGAACATCTCCATGAATGTAAGTATGTGTTTTATAAAATAAATATATGAATTGTTTGATCAAATATTTGTTACTTGCACAAGATATGTGTACAATAGTGTGTGTGTGTGTGTGTGTTTTTTTTCCCCCCCCCCTTTAAAGGCAAATTAATAAAAAGTAACTTCGGTTTACGCAAGCTTCTGTTTCAAAAGAGTAAAATATGCCCATTCTTTTATTGAAGCTACTATGTTTGTGCACGATTAATCGCTTGAAATTATATTCCAGAATCTGGTTATTCATTGCATAATCATTATCATCATCCACAGTTTCCTGCCGCTACCCGGATATGGCCTGTACACAAAACTTTCTATCTTCTACCCTCTCCGTCACCACCTTGGTCCACTCCACTCCTCTCTTCAGCACATACGAGTATTTCTCAATTCCTCTCAACCATCAACCCTTGAGATAGATGGCTGTTCATTACATTGGTAAATCTATGTATTAATACGCTAAGCGAAAACTTATGTTACATTTGTAAGAATATTGCGCGCACGGAGAAGTGTGCGATTTGGCATAGTTAAAGATTATATGGAGAAGAAGTGAAGGAAGCTAAAATCTATATATAATATGCGTTACAAATACATTAAATTTAGTAAAATATAACGCTCGCTCGCCTACGTAGTTCGCTCAGATGGCTGGTAGATGGCGTAGCTAGCGGTCTTACTTTCTCTTCTTTGGTGAAACAACGCAGTCGAAATTAATCTCTGATCTTTTCGAGGGCTGGTAGATAGCGCAGCTAGCGGCCAGAATATTGGGCGAACGGAGGAACTTAAAGAAACACAGAAAGTTAAAATTATATATAATATATTTTACAAACCTTGGAATCGATATAAGCAGTCAGAGATAATCGATTGCTTCAGTTGCAAACAAATGCGCAGTTTGTCTCTGGTTTGCGAGATGGGCTACGCAGAACGAATTTCACGTAAACTTTTTACTCTTGGTCCAAGCCGAATTTCAACCTAACCATGATCACTATGACAAAACAAACCTATTTAGGTTGATATGATCCCTATACCGATAATTTTTGTGTCATTTTTACAGTGCTGCTAACATTTCGCGGTTGCGGAGCATCCCATATTTCGGCATTTTTAATTTAATTCGTGGCAACTTTTCCGGAAAAGGAGAGTGCTAAACGTGAAGAGGACACTATAAGGAAACAGTTAATCCAAATTTCAACAGGTCAGTAATAGTTTTTCACTGGTGGAGAATGTCCCACCCCACCCAAAAATATACTAAGCATAGTTAATACATGCTACAGATAGATTATTAAAATAAAAAATTAATTTGCGAACGTGTGTGTGCGCGTGAAATAGGATCGGAGCCAACGTTCTTAGGTGAATTCCCCGCATTGAGACACTCTGTGGTCTTTTGGTAAAACGGAAGACTCGGATAAAGTAGAGATTAATGTTTGAAGTTATAAAAGGAATGTAGCGATTCTGCCAGATACTATATGGTCATTTGATTATTTAAAATGTTAAACTTTGGTTAAGTGTCTTTTGATTTTTTTAATTTCATTAGAGAGAGACAAAAAATAAGGAATACTTATTTGCGTGAAATGCAAAATGATAATAGACCAAATTTAAATAGCGAACACACCAAATGACGAAATTATTTTGATAGATATATTTAAATGGGCTTGTTTCATAAAGCTAAAGCAGTTTTCCGGCCTTAAGTCAAATGAATATTTTGAATTCAAATGAACCATCGATAAATACATTTCATCATTTGCTATGGTTAGATTAGAAGCTAAAATTTAGCATACAGTCACGCGTGGAGTGTATCGTTGTAATTTTATAGGTAATGCAGAGAATTACTAGATTATTACTCATTCATGAAAGAAACTAAACAACATAATGAATTACGGTCGAATTTCGATCGCTGGGCGATCACTAGTCCAGATTAATGGGTTATGATAAATTTCTTCTCAGTACTGTAAATCTTATTTACTTTATGTAATTGTTGTGCAACACAAAAGCCCTGATGGCAATATCCCTACACCTCTACTTTCACATTTCTCGAATCATTTTTTGTAAGTATTGTGGTGAGACATAGAACCACATTAACATGAGGTATGTGGGTAACGAAACAAAGCACGCATTACGCTGGCTTAGAAGGACATTCTGCAGGACAGGGTCAGCGAATTCAAGTGCATTACGGAGAATTTTCCATTCAGGCTGGAAGAAAGACGAAACACAATGGGACTTGCCAGTTTGTAAAGGCAGATTTACGACCTTTCACGGCGCAGTATGGGTTCGGCCGCAGTTCTATGCCTTGACAACTTTGACGTGTGAGATTTATATCGCGTGACCAATTGCAGATATGTGATAACGTCAAGACACGCCAAATTAGAGATTCTGTGAGTGCTTACTGCGTGAAAATAGTAAAATCGAGTGGACACGAAATAAATACGACAGTTTCTGAAAAAATCCTCCAACCCCGTCAAAGGAATGGTGTATTGAACCTGAGAGTGCTTGAAGGGGCGAATGTTTTGCCAATAGTATTGTAGTATATAGAATAGTTCTTATTTTTTTGTATAATCTTGTTTCATGTCCACCAATGAGGAGAGAGACAGGAACGTCTACATCGACGATAGGACCAGAGAAAATCAACCAAGGAGGAGAAGAGCTTCCCGAGGTTTTAAAAGGTGGTGCAAGATGCTCTTCGTGGTCTTTTTTGGGTCTCACTGGTTCCTGTTCACTTGTGCTTCCGCACAACAACGACCCTGAAAGCCGACAGCATATCATGCGATCGGTTGTGTCCGCATTTTGAGTCACAAGGTGACAGATAAATTCAGTGTGGGGTCTGAGTTTGCTGACTACGTCAATGCTGGACAGACGGTAAAAAAGACAAACATTGCACCAGTTAATAATATTGTATTTACACTTTAAACCTCCTTGGTCACCCAACATCTCTGAGCGGAGAAGTCCGCACGATAAGAATTCTCACTCTCCGATATATAAACTGAGAGATTAGCCGTGGCATTTTTCCTAAATTGAATTCAGTAGTTTCTGTGATTGAAACGAAGGACATTAGCATTTAACAAATAATCTCATTACGTGTCCTGCCGAAAACTGTAAACTGTTAATGTGTTAAGAAAATCTGAACGGACTATTTTGTCATCTTGTATTACGTAATTTCAGTGGCCATTAATGTAGGACAAAGGTGTTGTTTGTGAATAATTTTTATTGTTTATAATTATTAAATTTAAATCACCTTATATCTGTTGGCCTTCATTCAAAAAATATATGGTCATTTTCATTCTTATTAATGATCAATAAATCATTTTGAGAACCCTTTTCAATCCACAATAAAATTAATCATTTGCATTTTGGTAAATTTAAAATAAATATTAATTACCATTTATAACGGCTGTATACCGTACCCGATTCATTGTAATCATAGCAATCTCTGTCCTACCATCGATTGCTTCTAATTATTCTGCCAGTATCCATTCAGGTCTCACGAATCCCCAACATTTTCCCATTGCCTGTCTGTCAGTTACTACCATCCCAGTTCCTTTATCGTGTCGTTAATGTGTTCTGCTGTAATTTCCACAAACAAATCTACTTGCCATCATTTTCATCCCGCCAACTTCTGTATTTAATACCTGTAACGTGGGATTCACACCAAACAACAAAATTTAAGCAGTGGTCTAAGATCTCCTGTCCTAAACCCCTCACTTTCTCAGCACATCCCGTCATTGATCGTTCCAGTTTATGCAGGATTTTGGAGCCTCAGCACCCTCACCTGCTGATTTCACTGTCGAAAGATATATGAAAATATTAGTAATCACATAACATTCATCAGTCATCACACATAGCCATTAATAATCCGTACATTACGGAATTGTGTTTGGTGGAGATGATCTGTCGACATTACCTCCGAGTCACGTTGAATGGGCGTAACTTCGCTGTCAGTTTGTCTTCTTGTTGCCTATCGTATTTTTCAATGTCACTGGATGAGGCGGGTACAGGAAATGATCTTGTGACCGTTGTAGAATGCACGGTGACGAGGCGAATTAACAGCTCGATTATCGATACGAACTGTGCTTTCCTTTCCATCTCCGCTCGACTGTTGTATCAAGTCACTTTGTTTACATATTAAAACGCTCCATGACTACATGGGCAATTTGGGAAAACCCACTTTCGGCCAATAGCAATCGTTCACGAAAAATTCTAATTTTGGCTAAAAATTCAAACTTTTAGCGGGAGACCACTGCCCCTTGACTCTGGAAAATAGCAGGATAACGACCAGGCAAAAACAATATGAAGGCCACTTAGCTTCATGTCACTTCTCGTGCTCCGACGACACCTGAAAAGAATGTCGTGCTCTTGCGTCACGGAAGACATTTCGTGACGTTGCGGTATCACCCAGTTGTAGCTACACCACCAACCAGTTATTACGAATATTATTATTGCGTCGAAATGGCACTCTGGGACCTAACACCCTCGTAATTATTATATTATTTTTTATGGGTACACTCCCTCTCGTATCTCCTGGATCAGAATATCGCCAGGATTTTTTACTTCTCATGTGTTCGTTAATCCTACTGCCTTCGTCATTCATTCCACTTTCATCTGAGGTGAGGAATTTTCCAGCCTAAAGTAAATCTGGAAAAGAAGAAGAATCATGCACGCTGTTCCCCCTCCATAACCATTCATGGCCTATAGGAAGGTACCCCTGCGCTGATCGTCTCATTTGAGTCTCCTACTATTGTTAGTGAAGTGCTACTGGGTTTATCGTCTTACAAGTTAAATAGCAGTGGTACAAAAAGGTTCTCATTCGGTTTATCTTAGAAACTGAACTTTGAACCCTGAACTTTGGATACAGTAAAATTATGCATAGATAATGTACCAGGTGGCAATTACAGTTTCTGGATTATCTAACATAAGTGAGCACTTGAAAACAAGTGTTTCACTTGGCGTTCACACTGTACCTTTCCAAACGATAGTTGAGACGAAAACTAAATGGGTTTCCAATATTTACATTCCTTCCTACGGCGTGTCTCTTGATGAATAAACATGGAAGAACCAAATGGACGTCCATCTCGCAGTGATCAGAGCCATCATACCAAATGTCGCGAAGTCTTATTGTCTTTTCTGCGTACTGCTGACACTTCTTGGGAATTATTCTCATTCCATGCTGACCTACCCAGTTTCATATTCTGTCCATATCTCCCAGTAGTTGTTCATATTATACAAAATCATGACATCTGTGAACACCTTGACTTTCTACCACTTATTCCTCGTATTATATCAGAGCCAACAAGATTACCATCAGACTTTATTAGGAAGATTATTTATTTATTTGACCTTAGGCCTTGAATAGGCCATACAGTCAGCCTGATGGAATGACACGTAAATAACAAGTGCTTTCAAAATTTTAAAAATAAGAAAAGAAATTGCAGATATATAGATGCATTAAATATGTATGTCAGTGTCCTTAACGTAGTCCTTAACGATACAGTAGATTTAGTTGCTATTTGTAGCGAGCAGTACTGTAACACTTGTTGGAAGTGGCTGCTGTGCTCGCAGAAGAGAGTTGATGAAGGTTGCTGGCTGTTGGTGAGAATTAGAGCAGTTGAAGAATAAATCATCGAGGTCCTGTAGTGCCTGTCCGTTACATGTGCAGTAGGGTGTGTTTACCCTACTCTCCAGTATATTCTGTGCCCAATAATTAAAGCAATATCATTGAAGTTCTCTGGAAAATAACCTGTTCGATTTTTACCATAATATCAAACTTCGAAATACGCAAAATGATTGGTATTTTCTCAGCAATATTGTAGCGATGCAAATGTTTTAACATCGAACAGAATTCCTTCTGCAAAATCTGTCAACCCATTAATAACAAAAAGACTGCAGTAAACTTCGTAAAACCCTAATCCATAAAACAAACAGCATTTTTCAGCAAGCTGTGATGACAAGAAGTGATGGAAATCCAAAAAGGCTTGGAAGTATACTGCAGTTCGTGAGGTAGCCGACAGGAGCGCTCCTGTACATCACAGCTGTCCAATATACGGCCGGCAACGCGTCAGTCAACTGTTATTAGACAAGCAACATGGCGGCCTAGCCGGGCAGCGATATTAAAACTGCAGCCGCGGTCTGGATCACTGAGGGACTCAAGGACTAGTCGACGGAATTGTGCCGACTTACGCATGTACTTCAGCTTATTTCAGTCACGCACTGTGCAATTTCAAACTGCTGTAATAATGAAGAACTTCGTTATCAATCGTCGTAACATATTCTTAGATATATAAAATTGTATCAAAGGACATCAAATTCTCCAGCACAGTGGTTTTCTTTAATGCGAGAACGTTGTAAATTAATAAATTCTTATTTAGAAATCAGCAGATCCCTAATCATAAGTTTTTTTTTTTTTTAAAAAAAAGCAACCCTTTTTCCTTATAATTGTTAATCATTATGCTAATTTATTGTTCGAGTTAATCTTATTTTATGCATGTCTCCCACTCTACTCAGTTTGATATGTTAAAATTTAAACGATAATTGCTTACTTAATAGTTGGAACAAAATGATGGCAACTACAATAACATTTCTCCATGAAATAGATATCAGCAACATAAAGAGTATTACTACAAGCTCATGCGAGACCCATCACGCTAGGGAATAAAATTTAATGAGTACATTGCCGGGCTGGCGAAGGAAGCTATCACGTGGTGACAGAAAGAAGACTTGAAACTCACAACCTCAGAATTCTACCAAACCATTAAACTTGCTTGAATAGGGTAGTGTAGTATGGGACCCACATTTTGAGTATCAAATACAGGAGTTGGAGAGGGTGCAAATAAGGGCTGCCAGATTTGTTTCTGGAAATTATCGCAGAACGCAATCAGTAACAGATACTATGATAAGAAAGCTGGAATGGGACTCATTCGAAGACAGAAGGAGGGTGAAGAGGGTCATGGGAGTGTACAAGGCGTATATTGGTGATGAGGCATGGAAAGATATTGTTGTAAGAATTGAAAGTAATGAATGGAAGGGAAAAGATGACCATGACCACAAGCTGGCACTAGATTTCAGGCACAAGGGTGTAGGAAGATTCTCTTTTTTAGGTAAGTGTGTCAGGGATTGGAATAAGTTAGTTACCAAGAGAAATGATGAATAATTTGCCCAAAACGTTAAAAGAATTTAAAGTTAAAATTTGTAAAGGGTTAATGTAGTTGGATGCAGAAAAGGGGGAAGATGGGTGTTTAGGGATATTGCCACCGGTGCATTCACTTCATTGCAATTTAATTTAATTTAATTAATTTAATTTAACTACGAGCAAAGAATTATGGCAAACGGAACGGAGCAGTTCGTTATATCAAAAAGGTACTCACTACAGCCGTTTACAGTCAACTATCCCTGCGAAGTGTTGGTACCATTACTGGAACGTTAAGAAGCGCTACATCACATGTAGAAAGAAAAATTTATTATGCGGAAGGCTGGATGAAAAAACTAGCTAAATGTTTTGTATGGAGCGTAGGACTATATGGGGCAGAAACATGGACGCTACGCAAAGAAGATCTAAAGAGGTTGGAATGTTTCGAAAATGTGGATATGGAGGAGGATGGAAATTAATAATTAATTAAAATGCCATTGTACACACCAATGGAAACTTTTGTAAAAGGCATGATGTATGGCCGATAAGGATAAAAGCCATTAAAATAAATAAATAAAAACCAAATTATAATTTGAAGGCATATCACTTTATGAATTGGAGAACAACGAAATGGCCAACAAATGAAGTTGTTATCCCTGCCAGATATGATCAACACCACGGAAAAAAGTGGATGGCACGTGCAGAGATGTATTAAGTGTTTTTAATGATTATTTTACTGCTGGAGTATAGTTAATCCGGAAAAAAAAAGACATTTGTTTAGAACTCTACTATATATTTTTTCCCACCGTGCTCCCAAAACGTAACACTTTTTTAATTTCGAATAAATGATCAGAAGATATAAAAACGATCAATTTATTTAAAACTGAGAAGACTACTGAGAGATACGCATGTACTCATTTGTTTTCAGAACATTTTAATTGTTTATTTCCATTTGAGTTAATAGTGAATAAGTGCGGTTAAACTACTGTATTAGTTTGTGATTTCATTAAATCTTCGACTAGTTCACGGTTGAAATCTAATTCATGTTGTGCTTTATTGTAGTGGCTACCTAGATATTTTCAAAAATCGTCAGCTTGCTGATGCATGTCCTTAGATTGCTCGCTGCGACGAAACCTCTACCACATTGTATTACACTGTACTGTAATAATTTCTGAATCTCTTAGTTACACAGTTTCGTAATCAAGATCCCAGTTCTGCTTTAGTCAATTCATACACTTCCTGTGGCATCACTTATAGAAGAAAATGCAAGGTTTGTCGGAAGCAATCCAACTAACAACTAGCTCAGTTAAGAAAACTTAATCTATTCGTCCTAGAGACTAACTGGAGCTTGCAAATAACTAACGAGTAGTCGAAAAGTCGACGAGAAGATGACTGGCGGAACACATTGCTTAACTATCGAATTCTGTCGAAGGCGGAGATAGTCGCGAGACTTATCAACCATCAGGTGGCTATACAAAGACAACTACGTCACCTTTGTTACGAGGTAGTTACTAGAGGCCTTATGCCAATTACACAGACCGTGTGTGATTTCATAACAGTCATATTACCTGCTTCTTAGATGAAATTATAATTAGTGTATTAACACTGAAGCTTTTACAGATAGGATTTCGAACAATTGAAGGTATATTGATTAAGTGGAGGACAGTGTACTGTTACGTTAAAACACGTTCACAGTTATTTTTACCTTCCATATTGCCTTATAAAGTGAAATACGACCTGCTTACTACCTTTCGATATGAAAGTTGTTCCCGCAACGCGAGTGGGCCCCCTTTCAGTGATTAGTAGATTAAATATACCAATTAAGGCATAGAAGGACCTCTTGTAGACATGTTGAGAATGTTTTTTTCCATTTTCGAAGCCTCTGAATATACTATTTAATAACAATGCATTATAAAATCATTTTCTGTATCCTGAAAATCACTTTGAAATAGATAGGATCATAAATCGATACATTTTGAACCATAAGCCTATAATACCATCACGGTCATAAAAAAACAGTAGTTGCCCTAGTTGATAAATGATGTCTGTCCCAAGTGGAAGTAATTCCAAATCCAGATGAGTTCCATGGGTTCCAATCATAGTAGAACGAATCGTGAGCCCCTGGGGGATACTATAGACTCAGAAATGCAACTTTATCCTTTCATTAAAAAAAAGTGCCAGATACCGTAATAATATCTCTCTGCCGGCTTTAAACGATTTACTTAGCAAATGATGTATTTCACTATCTGCCTACCATATAATATACGTAACTACAGATGCCTAAACATAACGTAGTAAGTGCCGAAAGTCGACACCACGAGTTAATTTTAGGTTGCTAACGCCACCCATTCGTATAAAAAACTTAATTGTAAGAAACTTCACGAAGGTTCCTTTGGTTTATGATTTAAGTTCAATTTTTAGTGATGAACGGAAATTCGACACCTCTTTTGATATATTTGTCGAATATTATTCGCCGCAGAGGCTATCCATGGTAAAAATATTTTTCTTCTCAAAACTACAAAAGCATACGCTTATTTATTTCATCGTGATCGCATTTACATATTCAATTTAAATACAAAGTAAAGCAAACTTCCTTAAACTGAGAATTAAAATTGTTCCCGATGTCATGATTTCGCTAGCAAGATACGTGGTTCCGTCCATAATAATCGCACGCTCTACAAAAATTCACTATAAATAGACAAGAACATCCCAGAACATGCATATCCGCTTCGATTGACGAGTAAACCTGATAGTGTTGCTGGTATTGTCGACGGATTTTTGTAAAGTCGTATTTCCTTAAATTCGAATTGGCCACATTAGATACTTTACATAGGGTTGCTGAAATTAGCTGACAGAGTTTCGCCCAAGACCGTTCTACCTGGAAAAAACTCTGGGTACTATTACTATTACTATTGCTCTGCGATTCACTAAAAGTGTGTGGCGGAGGGTGCATTGCACCTAACCGAAAGGGTAATAGTTTGGAAGAGTTGTACGGGATATGGCAGGAGGCGCCCATGGGCTATTGTGAGGAACCATCCCAGCATTCGCGTGGAGTGATCTAGGAAAACCATGGATAACCCAGATCAGGATGGCCGGAGAGCTTTATCGAAAGCTACTGCTGTCGGATTATAAGTTAACTCGCCCGGTAAATCCTTTCTATTCCATTCCCTAATCGCTCGTGGAAAAAATGAATACAGAAAAGAATCGGTTCTGGCCCTGATTCCTCTTATCTTATTTTCACGGTAATTCCGAGATACGAATGTTGCTCGTGGCAATATTTGTTTGCTGTCATTCTGAAATATGTCAGTCCTGAATTTTTCAATTCGCTTCTGTCGAGAGCAACACCTTCGGTGTTCCAGGTATTCCCAACCTAACTCCTTCAACATCGCACTTACGCTTTCCCTCCAACTATATATACCTGTCACGAATCGGGCGGCTCTTCTTTGGACCTTCTCTAATTCCTCCATTAACCCCTTTTGATGGGGACCCCATACAGAACAACAATATTCTAAGTGAGGACGCATTAGTGACTTGTATGCAATCGATTTAACTTCCGGAGTGCATTGTTTTAAATTACGACCTAGAAATCGGAGCATACGATTTGCTTTCTCGATATGTTCATTCCACGACAAATTGTTACGAATTGTTACCCCTAGATATATAGCGGAATCTACCGTTCTAAGGACAGTAAAATTAATTGTATATTCAAAGCTAGATGGTGTCACCTTTCTACTCATGCGCATGAATTGGCACTTTTTATCGTTTAACTCCAACTGCCAGTCTTTACACCACGCAATTATTTTCATAATATTGTCTTGTAACAAAGCGCAGTCTTCCAAGGTTTTGATTTCACGATAAATAATAGCATCATCGGCAAATAATCTTTTCATCCCCCTTATTATGTCACACTAATCATTAATGTATATGAGAAACAACAGAGGCCCTATCACGCTTCCATGCGGAACCCCGGACCTCACCTAACTCCGGTAAGTGATGAACTCTCACCGTCGAGAACTTCACACTGTGTTCTGCCCTCCAGAAAGTCTGCAACCCAGTCGCATATTTGTCTAGATATGCCGTAGTCATGAAGTTTCCTAAGTAACCTAGCGTGAGGCACAGTGTCGAAAGCTTTTTTTAAAATCTAATAGAACTATATCAACCTGTGATTGCCCATCTATAATACGGCACAAGTCGTGAATTAAATGTGCAAGTTGTGTTTCGCAGCATCGGCCTTTTCTGAATCCATGTTGATTTGGGTTTAAAAGCTCATCTTCTTCCAAAAACCGCATGACATTTGAATAGATGATGTGTTCTAAAATCCTACAAAATATTGATGTTAACCAGATCGGTCTATTATTATGAGGATCATTAACATTCCCATTTTTAAACACTGGACTTACGAAGGCGGTCTTCCATTCGGCTGGTATTTTTCCTTGATCCAAGGAGGCGGTATATAATTTCATCAAATACGGTGCAATTTCCTTTGCGTACCTGGAGTAGAATCTTGTAGGAATACCGTCTGGTCTGGGAGCCTTATTGGTTTTTACATTCATAAGCAGTTTAGTTATTCCCTCGCCATCAAGAGCGAGAACATTCATAATTTGGTTGGTACGATTGGAAATTGTCGGAATCTCCTCTGGGTTTTCTGTCGTGAAAGCTTTTTTTAAATATATAATTCAAGATTTCTGCTTTCTCTACGCTAGTTTCGGATAATTCCCCCTTTTCATTAATCAGTGAGGGCA
The DNA here is from genome assembly GCA_031002005.1 of Vandiemenella viatica. Classification (NCBI taxonomy): domain Eukaryota; kingdom Metazoa; phylum Arthropoda; class Insecta; order Orthoptera; family Morabidae; genus Vandiemenella; species Vandiemenella viatica. The sequence goes on along the minus strand of JARYHS010013631.1, from coordinate 182,239,844 downwards.
TAACCTTACGAGAGCCTCTTAATAATTTGACATACGACCAGAACTTATTTGGATCAGTAATCAGATCTTCGGATAAATTCCTGGCTTGGAATTCCTTAAACGCATCACGCATTGCCTTACGCACTTCCGCTCGTAACTGGACTAATTTATCATGATTAGACGAGTCCCCCGATTTCTTTAACATGGCATGTAAACGCCTTTGCTTCCTGAGCAATCGCTTCACTTCCCTATTGAACCACGGAAGGTTCTTACTAACCTTAATAAGCTTCTTAGGAACAAATTGATTTAAACCGTTCCATATTATTTCTTTTAAATTAAACCAAAGTTCCTCAACATTTGTATTTAGCGTGTACGTTTCAAAATTTTTCGCCAAGTGATCAACCATACCCACATCGTTTTCCTTATCGAAGCAATATACGAGTTTGTCTTTGTCATGCTTCGAATTCATACTATATTTTAAAGTTACCACAACCGCCTTGTGATCACTTAGACCGTCTTCTACACAAACTGTATCTACAATACCAGGATCCAAAATGTACGAGGAATCTTTGTCGCACTGCGTGGTTCTTGAACCATCTGTTCAAGAGATCTTTCTGCAAATAATTCTAGGAACGTTTCGGTTATTAACCTATCTCTTCCGCCCAACCTGAAAGTGCATGTGTCCCAATTAACCGACGGTAGGTTAAAATCACCACCCAGGATCATAATATGTTCCTGAAATTTTTTATAAATTTTATTAAGTGACTCTCTGAAGTATTCCTCGTTGGCCAAATTAGAATCCAGAGGTCGATAAAATGACCAGATTATGAACTTTAAATTTCAACTCGAAAAAATTTTCAGTTTCGGTTACGACAGAGCAATTAACGGTTTTGTTAACGGCCACGAATACACCACCGCCCATTGAGACAGCTCTGTCTTTCCGAAAAACATTGAAATAAGAACCAAATACTTTGCTAGATTCTACCTCGGGCGTCAACCAGCTCTCAATTCCTAGTATTATATCGGCATCATTAGTCGCAACTGCGGCATCGAAATCGGCTACTTTCCCTCTAATACTCCAACATTTAGGACCATTACCCTTAGCTGCTTTGTATTATTTGTGGTGTCTAAATTCGCATTTTTCATATTCGCATCCTGGCGGGAAATGGGTGAAGTATTTGGAGCTGTAACATTCAATTTATTCGCACCATCACTACCAGAACCAAGATCTAAGTTATCGGCACATCCTCTTCGACGAACTGAAGGATCATCGTGCCTCACGGTGTTCCTAAAAAATAATTCACATCATGATGGTTCCATACTTTAGCAGCCACCATGGTCGCCATTCTCGGTGTGTAGTGCACGCCCGACCTGTCAAATGCGTCCCACCTCTCAGCTATCATCGGTCGAAGGTCAACGAAGCCCCAGTTGTTTCTGCGACACAGCTCCTACAAACTACAATTCAATTTAAAAATATTCCACCATACGGCCTCCCCACAATCGATGCGCGGCACGACACTACAAATGGAGAACTGCAACGATACCGAATTATCCCACGTGGCTTCATACGACTTCTTGCCCAATTTGTCCATAAATTTCAGTATATCTGCAACAGAAACACGACACGAGTCATTAGTACCGACGTGCGCAGCTACTCTTAACTGACGGCAGTTCGATTCTCTGATTGCTTTCGGAATGGCCTCCATGGCACGTGGTATGGTTGCTTCTGGAAGGCAAACAGAATGCACGTTAGTATGATGGTCTGCACCGTTCTTCGTAACCAGTTCACCAAGAGGTTTCTCCAAACATCGGACGTTGGAGCTGCCAATGACCAGTAAACCTTTTCCTGGCATCGCTCGGGGCCTGCGAAATATCTTCACTGTTGCGCTTCTGGGCCATCCACACTTGAATCTTCAGCCTCCTGTAACACGGAAAACGCATTCCTTAATGGCAAAATATCATTTTCCCGTCGGCTAATTGGGAATTTCGACGCCTTTCTCCAATCCACACGATGCCAGACGGTTTCTGTAACAGGTTCTTGAAAATCCCGACTTGGTGGTTCTGCTACGGTTAGCTGTAGAATTTCTTCAACGCGCTGCCGCTCCTCGTCTAGGATGCTACATACCTGTGCTTGAAGAGATGCCATAGTAGTAAGGATCTCCTCGAGAGCCAGACGCCTGCTGGTACACATTGCACAAGCCATGTCCCTTGAAACAGCAAAAAACTGAATAAATATATCAAAAGACAAAAATCGGAGACTGCTGCTAACGGCTGATGATTCACACCTACACAGAAAATTCAAAGATGAAAACAAAAGTCAACTAGCACACTTTAAATCAAACACAAATGTCGGCAATTGCTGCTAGCGGTTGCTGTATGTAGCTCGACTGGTGATTCACTACCTACACAGAAAATTCAAAGATAAAAAACTCGTTTATATCAGAGTACTCCATAACACCTACGAGTATGTCGTCTCTTCAGACTATGCCAGCGTTAGAGAATCAACTACAGAGTTTCGCATCAAAAGAGGTGTTAAGCAAGGTGATCCCATCTCTCTAAAATTATTTTCGGCTGTCTTGGAGGTGGTAATGTCAAAGCTAGAATGGGCGAAAAAAAGGAATTAGAATCAATGGCAGAAAACTTAACAACTTTAGATTTGCCGATGACGTTGCGCCTGTTGGTAATGACATTGATGAACTCCAAACCTTGGCTACCGACCTCTTTTCTGAGTGTAAATCAGTTGGCCTATGCATAAATCTTCCAAAAACAAAAATTATGTCTAACAATTGGGCCACAGAGGGAAATGTACAATTAGATACTAAATCATTTATCTTGGCCAGCTTGTAAACAGGAGGATGTAAGATCCGAAATCAAGCTAGGATGGCAGGCTTTTGGGCCCGTAAATCTAAAGAAAATAGTTTATGACCAATACATTCTTCCTGTGTGGCTATGAAACCTGGACTCCAAATGAATTTACAAAAGGCAAACTAAGGACTGTCCAAAGTTCATGCTAGGCTTAATAAGAAAATATAAGAAAAGAGGAACCGACTTTAGATCAGTTGCGAATGTCACAGACATCTTAGATAAGACAGCACCCTTGAAGTAACAATGTGTCGGCCATATTGCGTGGAGAAAAGACCAAAGATGGACAAAAACAGTATTGAAATAGAAATCAAGAGATTACCACAAACAGAGAGGAAGACCATCAGACCCATGGGACAAGGACACACGCAGGTTTGTAGAAATTAACTTCAGGGGATCATCCAAGATCGTTCGACCTGGAGAAAACTGCCAAAGTTCTACCTGAAGGGATGACTTTAATAGACAATATCAGTAAACGGTTGACCTGGCTGATAATGGATAGTTGAATAACCACAAATAAGTATTTTCAAAGCAACACACTAGTCACGAGTCGCCACTGATCGCTTGACGACACAAAAACTTCTCGCATACGCAACACTGTGCTCTTACTCTTCTCTTGGTTGAATCAGTGAAATAGGCAGAAGAGGGAAGCAGTGGCTTCGCTCTAAAAAGAAATTCTCAGGAATAGGGAAATACACAACAAAAAAAAAATAGCAGACGTTCTCACCGTAGCGACATAAAGATTGTTTCCCAAATAGGGAAAAGGACAAACTTGTCAGTAAAAGAGTATTAATTAAGGATCGAATGTGCAGAGTTAAGATAGGCCACTTCTTAGCCACTCCCAGAAATTGAACTATTAGCCTGATTATATGGCTTCAACGTTATTACATTATATTCTACTCTTTGGATATTCGAGGTCAAAAGCATTTTCTCTGGCACTATTTGAAGAATTCGTCCACTACCACCAACATTTGAGTGACCCCCTACCCTTGTCATGCAAAAAGATCACATACATTTGCAGCTACCAACTACCGAAAAATTCTCTTGTTGCCCCTCGTCAATACGGTATGGCGTTTACCGGGAGATTCTCCTCGACATATTATTGAAGTAGGAATGTTCTATCGAGAGGCGAAATTATCTGCTAGGACCATACTAGCCTTAGCTCAGTTGGTATTGTAATACAAGTGCCTCCACGCATGCTTCTAGCATCCAAAGTTTCCAGTCTTGTATAAAAATGATATATACGAACTTCTGTATGAGTTATTATATAGATATATATTGTGCTTAGATTACCGATAGTCAAATCAAATCACAGTATGGCATTGTAGGCCGGGAGATCCCCAAGGATAGTTCGGCGGCCAGGCGACAGGGTTTTCGATACGACGCGCAATGCGCCTCTTGTTGTGGCGATCTGATCGTAATGAATCCTTTGGAATCCATCTGTGGAAAATATGAATCCCCCCGGGGTCTGCGTCGATACACTCGATTCTCCATCGAGATGACCAGATATGGGTTTGGCGCACCCAGGATCCCAAGCTCCCCCGACTTCCTGTTTTGTATCCTAAGTGGGTACAAGCTTGGTGTTGGGGGACAGGGCGTGTGGATTAGGTTGGGTGTCACCTAAGTCCGCAGACTCCACGAACACGCCCGTAAAGTTCGAGCTTAGCTACCCAATCCCGTGTAGAATCGGGTAACGGATGCGGCATCGTTCAAACAGATGTGGAGTAAAGGTTCTGCGAAAGCCACCTCGACCGTGACTCATCCGGGGGAGAAGGGGAACCTTCTCATCATGATGAGAGGATTGGTGCCCCCTGAAAGAGTGAAAGGCGGGGAGATGTGTGAAGGTGTGGCCGTTGGGCAATGACCCGGCGCATCGGGACTGATGCCACCCCACCCCCCCCCCCACCCCCCGGTTCAGACTTCACGGCTTTTACCCGTAAAGCTGGAGAGGTTGCTACCCAATCCCGACTCAGGTCGGGTAACGGATGCTTGCTTCAGCAAAAGAAAGTGGAGTAGAAGTATCACGTAAGTGACCTCAACCGTTGCTCATCAGGTGGTAAGGGTAGCCTTGCCAACATGGGCTTGTTGCCATAATAGGTCACCTATAGGTGGAGACCGGTAGTGCATGGGTTCGCATGGGTGGGGCTCGGCAATAGGTTCGTGCACTACGACGGTCCTCTGCGAAGCTTGGACGAATGTGGGGGAACCCGCGTGTACGGAGGAACACACACTAGGAGCTTGCCCTGTAGCGCGTAGCTTTGTAGCCGGAGGGAGGCATTGCGCTGGGCCGGTCGGTTGCCGGAAGACGTGCTAAAAGGGCAGTCCCACGTTGTTGCTCGGTTTGCTGCGGCTTCTGCCTTTCCCCTGCGGGGGTGGGTGGGGCCGGGCGCACGTGGGAATAACAGAGATGCTTCAGCTATACGGCCAGGTTTTGGAAGGGTCTTCGGCCTGGCGCTGGTTCCTCGTAACGCCCCGCGGGCACCCTTTATAGGTGGTGAAACGTGCCTTGCTCACCGTCCTCACTATAATGGCGGGTAGTTCGGAAGAGCTGCTCCCTGCGGTGGAGGCAGCGTGGATGGCGGATACACATGGGATTCTGCGAGGGCCTGATGACCGTAATGTCAGGTATGCCAGACCTTAATTCCTGGAACGTTGTTGTGGAAAATATGAAGTCTACTTGAAAACACAATATTGATCGAACATCGCAGCTATATTTGATTGATATTCAATTGACATTGCGCAGGAAGGGGAGAATGGTTTCGTCCTTTGAAGACTTCAGGTACTTCTACGGACATCATTCTCAGTGAAAAACCAAATGTTGCAGTCACGCAGGAAACGTTTCTTGCGAATGAGAGCAACATGGATCGTTTAATTTTGAAGCCAACGCAAAACTGAAAAATGGAAGTTCAACAGGTAAAAAAAGATGCAGCTTGATTGATTATAGATGCATCTATTTCCAAAGCAGCAAAATCCGACAATGTGGCAATTGTTTGTGAGGACATTGATGGTCTCGTTCTGCTAATGGGTCTTGGAAACACAAAATCTTATACTCCCATAAACCAGGGAAAGGCAAAGCAGCAGGTTTATGGTACTCAATCATTTTCTTCACGTTTCAATACATACATATCTTCTTTATCCATTCTAATACATGATGTGATACAACAACAGAGTTCGCTGTGGGGCCCAAAAGATTCGCTGGCGTGTCTTCAACAATAGTCTGCCTCAGGGTTCAGTGCTAGCGCCTTTGTTTTTTAATTTGTATATTGGCAACACACCTCAACTGAATTGCAGGAAATTCCAGTATGCCTACGATCTGGCAATTACTGACCAAAGTAGAAACTTTCAGATTTGTAAAGACAGGCTCTCAGAGAGTACTTACCAACTCAGCACAATCTTCTCTAAGTGGATATTAGAACCTGACCTGAAAGAGCCAAACCAGCTCGCCTGTGTCAGAATAAGCCCCAACTTTGGACCCCTAGGAAGAGTAGAACACCCTAAATGTATAGATCGAGCCCTCACTTTTCCTCAGCATTTATCTACCACTGCAGAGAAAGTGAAGATCCGTGTGAACCTTTCAAAGAAACTGCCTGATGCCGTGCTTCGAAGAGCAGCACCTGGCTTGGCATTCTCCGCAGCAGAATACTGTTGATCTATATGACTTGGTAGTGCTCACACTGACAAAGTTGACAGCCAGATCAACGCTGCTATAAGAATAGTGAGTGGTGTCATCAAGTCTACTGCAATATTCTGGCTACCTGTTCTTTGCAACATTCCTCCCCAACACATGAGGGGAACATCAATTTTGCTTAGCGAATTTGAAGGAGTGGAGGAAAACAACATAATTCCTCTGCTTAACAACCAGCCTCGCATATGATTAAAATCCCAGAGACCGACTCACATGGAAACAGCCAAGCTTAGGAATAACAACTTTAACTTGTATGTATAGTGGAGAAAGGAGTGGGCTTATAAAATATCCAACAATCTGTCTTCCAGAGTTGTACCTGCCTAGGCATCTTTAGTGCCAACAAAACATGTTTCGCACAGGACACGGTGTGTGCAACACACCAGCATATTAGTAGGGGCTCACAGAAGGTATTCTATGTGAGTGTGGAATTATCCAAACCATTGACCACCTTGTGATGGACTGTCCAGCCAGAAGACTACCTGGAGGACTTCTCACATCGCATCAACCTTGATCTGCTACCAGAAAATGGTTTGAATCCTTGGACTCAGTTATCTGATTAGCATGTATTTTGTTTGAATTTAGCATACGATACTAATAATAATAATACATCAGCAGTTCTAGACCATGAGAAAACAAAATTCTGCTCAGCCATTCAACACAAAACGCGTCTGGAAGAACAGCTAAACTCTCAGAACCCTTAGCCTTCTGTTATTTAATAGAACAATTAGGAAACAGCCCATCTGGACACTGTACGAACAAATGGGTTGTGAGACACTGGACGGACTCAGACAGCAAATATTTATAAAATCCACAAAAAAAAGATTTAACCTAGCACTGTTGCAACTAACACCAGATGCGGCAACGTTTCACTCAATGCGCAAGTACCACCAAGTGCAAGGATGGCTAAATCGAGAAACGTACCCATTGCTATGGGCATGGAGGGAAGTCTCGACCAGTCTAATTCCAATCACAATGATAAAAGACGCTGCACTAGAGTTTATTCTGAAATCACATCATTTCTGCAACCACTGCATTATGCATCTGTCACCAATCTGGCCTGCACTGTTCAGTTGCTTGCAAAAATTGCTATGTCCTGTCTTGTGAAATCATTCCTGAGTCGGAAGTAGACAAAGGAGACCAAGGGTTCTTCGATCTCAAGAATGCTGCTATTGTTATAATGTAGTTGTTATGGCTTTATGCCTCGTTATCATTGAAGTTATCAGAGGCTGAAAGTAAAGAGAGCAAGGAACGGAAAAGAATGCAGCCATGACTTTTTGAAGGAACCATCCCCGCGGCATTCACTTGGTGTGATCTGGGGAAACGATGAAAATCCCAAATCTGGATGATCGGACGTGGATTCGATTTCACGTCATCCAGAATGCGAGGCCAAAGCTTTACCACCTCCCACCACGTTAGATGTGGAACCTGCTGTTGCTGCAATGGATGAATGACCCTTTTTTTTTTTACTTATTGCTTTACGCCTCGTCGACGGCTATGGTCATTAGAGGCGGTATGGGACTTGGGACAAGGAACGGGAAGGAATTCGGCCATCGCCTTTTTTTAAGGAAACATTCCGGCATTCGCCTGGAGTGATTTGGGCAAACCATGAAAAACCCAAATCTGGATGCTCGGACGGGGATTCGAACCCGCGTCCTCCTGAATGCGAGGCCAGAACGTTAACCGTTCACCTACCACGCTCTGTATGGATGAAGGAGACACAATACCAGATGAAGACATTAAACAGCATGGAAAAGAAATTGATTTATGACCAATTTTTGACGCATTATTATGAGTTTATTAATACTTTGACTTAATATTTACTGTGCAAATGAAATTAGTACCGTAATATTATGTTTTCATTTCCACGACCTGTTTTACCAACTGCTATAAATACCATCAGTAATAGAGCTAAGTTTTAAGGTATCTGACTAGAAATCGAAAGGTCGCGGGTTTGAACCTTGGTCTCGACTGGGATTTTCAAGGGCCCTTAACCCGAACTTAATAGATTTAACACTTTTTGAGATAGAGCGTGGAGAGCGGGGAGCGCTTAGCCGCGTAGACGAAAAAGCTGCTGTACGATATATAAACTGTAGAATCCAGTATAGGTACGATTTATCTTATATCTTTAAACGAACAATTCTTGTATATATATATATATATATATATATATATTTCGGGCCTTGGAAACGGCTATGACGATTTGGATGAAATTTGATATTTAGATAACGTTTTGACTTTTAAGATTATCTAAATAGTTGTCTCCCCCACAAAAAAGCGAGTTTACAAAATACGAACGATTTTTTTTACTCGGTATCTCGAAAACGGCACTAGCGCCATCTCGTAGACTATTCAGGTACCAGGAAGCCTACAAATAGTTTCTTTGATTTCAAAGAATATTTAAACGAACGGTTCTTGTATACTAGCTGACCTGTGGAAATGTTAACACTGCAAGTTTAATTGTAAAACATTTAAAAACGAAGATAATTAAACATTTATCATTGGTTTTATCACAGGTGATACTTTACAGAAACTTCTTTGAAAATAATATCACCGGTATCAGTTATAAAGTAATCATCGTTTACTTTTTTACCATAAAAAGTGGTTGTTAGTTTGTCATTAAATACTATCACGCAAGGTATGAGTATAGATTTATTGGACTGAATGAATTTAGCACTGATGATGTTCTATCATTACCGTGACAATCTTATAGAACACGACGAGACATATCAAAAATAAAGAATAAATGTTCTTGACATCTCGCTTGGTTTACAGAGATATAGCATGTCAAAAATCAGTTATAGGTATAGTTCCTTGTGCTTTTGGCGACGTTTCTTCTGTTCCAGGCCGTATTTCAACCTAACAACAACCATTAGGAACAAAATAAAACATTGAAAGTACATTTCCACCGTATAGACATAGTGGTTTCGGTGGATTTTTTTCTGGTCCAGGCCGGATCTAATCCTAACCTCTTGACTTGAGATATCAGAAAAATAAATACTTCATTTTCGATTTGACGAATTTCATAGGAATTCATCATCAAACTTGGCTATGGCGAAATTTATCTTCTGGTCCAGGTCGTATTTCAACCGCCCACGTCAAATTTTGAGATACGATATCTCGAGAGCTAAGGGAGATATATATAAAAAAACATATTTTTTACTTTCAATTTTTCTCGTCGAGTTACATGAGAATTGATCATCAAGGATTATCGTAGAATCCCCTGAATTATCACAAATCTCGCACCACTAATTAATCCCTGACTGGCATTAAGATTTCTATTTAACATAATAATAGCATTTTTCTTTGAAAGCAATTTATGAGGCGGTCTCGCAAATAGATCTAGCGATTTGGATTAAATTTCATATGTAGATAACGTTTTGCTTTTCAAGTTTTAACACGGCTTAAAAAAAAATTGCAATTTTTGTATTTGGTTTTTCGAAAACGGCTCTAACCTCATTTCGTAGAAGGTTCAGGTACCAGTAAGCCTACTGATGTTAGATAAGCTTCTCTTTTTGTTTAACGGTGCACCATAAACGCCTAGGAAGCCTTCAATTCTTCAATTCAATCCTTTTACTTTAATCAAACTTTACCCGAAATGTTGGATATTGAACAGAAATCGAAGGATGCCTAGCGAAGATCGGTCACTAAAGTTAATTACTTATTAATAATGTTGTAATTATGAATAAACTATAATTATTTATTTATTAATTAATTGTATTTACGGATATTACTCATACTATTATAAATGTGTAAGCAAGCTGCATGTATCTCTTTATTTGAACGGGACCCGCCCAGAAACTATCGGAGCAATTTGGATGGTGTTGTAATAACCCTCAAACCTAAAATTAAATGGTATTTCATGAAGCACTTATAGTAAACTAGAGTTTGGTTGAATATGATCTTGTATGTTTGGTTTTGCAATTTGCCGTAAATCAATGTAGGCCTATATAGACTTTGTTTTATGAAAAGAGGTTATTTGTAGGCCATTTAATATGTTTAATAACAGAATTATGCAAAATAATTGCTTATACGTTTGCAATTCCAAGTTTTAAGGCAAGTTACGATGTCCAAAGCACAATTTGCTACAGTTTAAAATCATTTTGTGTTTAAGTATCTGTAATGACCATTTCTGATTGTTTTAATATGTTTCAGTTGTTTAAGTAATGTTCGAGAATTATCTGGCGGTAGCTTTTAAAGTCTTCTAGAAATCTCGATGTAGCTTATATTAAGCAAACATCCGAGACATAGAAACAGTTAAGTTTTTCGGCAAAGTTTATACAGACTCAATTAGGGGTGGAAAAAGTGACTCACTAAAAAGAGCGGTGTTCATTTGATCACTCTACAAAAAGAACTAGTTCTTTTGAACGGTTCACTAGCTCACTTGCTCAGTTATATTTGAAACACTTTTTTTTTTAGGTCTCACCCCTCAGAATTAGGTTACACCCCCACGTTTCGATTAAAATACCCCCCTTAAGTCGACTTTCATGCTATCAGTAGACCTTTTTTTTTTTAGCTCAACAGTCCACAAAGCCCACGTGAACAATCTCTTGTTGCTCTTCATAATTAGCCGACTTATGACCAACTCCCCTAGAAGAACTACCGTTCACTTTTTAGTGAGCGACTGCTCACTCTTTTAAAAGAATTGCTCTAAAGAACTGATTCACTCGCGAACGACCCATCTGTAGACACAATATACGACGGCGAAGGACTGTATTGTCTGTGGAAGGAGTGTTGTATGCGATTTCTGGATTATATGTATAGATGTAACCAGTGTCTTTGACGTTCGTGCATTCTTTGAGAATAAAAACAAGTTTAAAGTGAACTTTATGGAGGACTGATTATTTATCATATTAATTTTTAGAGCTAATGGTCAAAATAAAAATCTGCGGAAATAGTTAATGACTTATATGTACCGAATGAAGAAGGAAATATTTAAATACATTTCTAGATCTGTAATTATAATACATGGATCACAATGTAAGAGGCATGTTTTTTAAGTAAGTACCGTTTTGAAATTAAAAAAGACGTGCAAATATATATCAATAATTTTATTTTTACATGAAAGCCTGTACCTTACTTTACTTTCCTACATAATTCCCTTCAATATTGAGGCACTTGTCATAACGTAGTACCAGTTTCTGAAAACCCTCCTCATAGAAGTCTGCCGCCTGACTTGTTAACCACTGCATCATATCTGTTTTGACTTCGTTATCGTCTTCAAGACGCTGACCGCCCAGGTGTTTCTTCAAGTGCAGGAACAGATGGTAGTCACTGGGCGCCAGATCAGGGCTGTACGGAGGATGATCTAGAGTTTCCCATCGAAAAGATGTGATGAGATCTTCGGTCTAATTAGTCACATGTGGACGGGCATTGTCATGCAGCAAAACGATGCCCTTGCTCAACTTGCCACGTCTTTTGTTCTGGATTGAACGGCGCAGATTGTTCAATGTCTCACAATAAGCTGCTGCATTGATTGTCTCATTACTAGACAGAAATTCCACAACCAATACTCCTTTTCTGTCCCAAACAACTGTGCACATGATTTTCCGGGCAGAAATCGTTTGCTTGAACTTCACTTTTTTGGGTGAATCTGAATGCCGCCATTCCATGGACTGTTGCTTTGATTCAGATGTGACGTAGGCCACCCATGTCTCATCGCCCGTAATAATTTGACTTAAGAAATTATCACCATCGTTGTGGTACCGCTCAAGGAAAGTCAATGCACTGCCTAAACGTTTGGTTTTGTGCACATCCGTTAACATTTTCGGTACCCAACGTGAGCACAATTTTCGGTAATTCAAGTGCTCGGTCACAATGCCATACAAAACACTACGAGAAACATTAGGAAAGTCATCACACAAGGAGAAAATCGCAAAGCGTCTGTTTTCTCTCACCTTATTGTCCACTTTCTGCACCAAACTTTCATTAACGACCAAAGGACTCCTACTCCGTTGTTCATAATGCACATTTGTGCGGCCATCTTTAAATGCTCTCACCCACTTTCTCACCATTCCATCACTCATAATGTTTTGTCCGTAAACTGCACAGATCTCACGATGAATATCGATCGGTTTTAGGCCTTTATCACAAAGAAATCTTATAACAGCCCGTACTTCAAAGTCGGCGGGACTCACGATTATCGGAGGCATATTAAACACTCAGTGAACCACGTAAACAAGGAAGAATTAGACTGTAATGGCGTCAGTGCGTAGGCAAGAGATGCAGCTACCCAGTGCGCATCCGCGGAACGCCTACCGTAGCGCTGCAGCCACGGTGTGACAAAACGGTACTTACTTAAAATATACGCCTCGCAGTTGAGATGTACACTCCTTTCAGGAAAACTAAAAATAACATCACAATCTCTTTTTTATTTTTAAGGCTCATGTTTTGTTTCTTGACTTCGGCTATTTATCTAATCTGTTATCCGAAGTTTAAAACATTAATATTAACGGAATATGTGACTTAAATGTATCAAGCGTCATCTATTAGTATAATAGACAAGATGTAGCGGTGTCGCACCTACGTCATGTCACGCGGTGACGTCAAGCTATGACGTTGCGCTATGACGTCACGCTTTACGATATTATTTGTGGGAGTGCGCGTTATTTAATATCATTTCCAAGCAACAGTGAATAAATTAACTCACAGAACACTGAAATAAAAGTATGTATTGCGTTAAAATCGATATATCAATCATTAGATGCTTATATTTACGTAATATTCTTTTGATATATTGAAGTATTCCTTTAATTCTTTGTCCATAGATATTGTAAGATAAAAGCTTTGTATTTCGAGCATCAGTGCTGCTAAATGTTTGGTTAGAGTATAACTAGCATGGATTAGAATTACAAGCTTCATTTGACGTTAACGCAGAGGGCTTGAATAATTTAGTTTTTTTTTTTTTTTTTAATTTAAACTGTGTCCTATGACTGAAATTATTTGCGTTTAAATTGAGATATTAATTATCAGTTTTTTTTTTTACTGAAACATTACATGGTTCAAATGTAAGAAGTTGCAAATTGTTCGCGATATATACGGCCTAAACCACAATGAAATATTACATGGCATAGCTTAAGTTGTTATAGCATCCTTCGTTCTTGCTGGAGTCATTATTTCAGCCGATGTAAGCTTTCTTAGCCTTTAAAATATCCTCATCATAGGTATTAAGAAAGAAATGTGTCAGAACCTGTGAAGATTTGGGATCAAGTTTATATCGCGATGCATGGAATGTATTAAATTGCGCGTGATTGAAGCTTTGCTTTTCTATCAGAAATTTTAGCGGATATTAGGGTTAAGCTGAAATGCAACCTGGACCAAGATGATAACTGAAGCTTTTTGCTACTGC